>BQMI01000109.1:0-728791 GCA_026005395.1 Asobara japonica
AGAAGATTTAAGTTTCTACAAAGTCTCTACGATAGTATGTGATTTTTCGGGAATCCGTCGAAACATTCGGGTGATTCACCCTGAAATTTGACAACAGGATAGGTTGCATTAGCAAACAATAGCGGTCGCTTGGATTTGCACTCCTGACGCGTGAGTTTCAAATCCGCCCCTACCAAATCCAGTCATTGTAGGTCACTTGACATCAATTTCCAAATAAATTTGTAATTCCACAAACATTTCCTCCCACACATCCGAAGCTTTCACGCCGCGAGACTACCAGCAAATTGTTCATGAAATCTTGACAATGCCTCATATACAGCACCCCGGAGTGTGCGCGTATGTCTCAAAGGATCGGTAAATAACGTGTATAATTTTTACGTGGGGTTCTGCCGGAGGCATTCAGGTCAGAATTGGCGGCAATTGTTCACCGAAATACCGCAGGAGAAATTGTTCTCTCGGTGTCCCTTACCACGGGAACACCACGATCTTGTATTCCGCAAGGAGGTTAATACGCGATGAGCATACTCGAGGGTTTTCTGGAGCTTAGGCTGAATACAGGCTCGTTAGAGCGAACATGAGAATGGCTACCCTTAGCATCAGAGGAATTCTGCCATTTGCAGCTTTTATCGTGGGCGGTTTCGTTTGCTTCATTGTCCACCCACTTGTTCAGAACTTCTCCCTCGAAAAATTGGCAGTTATTACATATCCATTTTTTTATCTCGGAGACTTTGCGCTATGATTCTCGCACCGTCGTTTCCGAACTTTCGAAAGAATTGTGTACAGCTAATTTGTTTACCTTTTATTGTATTCGAAATTGGGCTGCATGTAGTTGTAATTAAACAGATCCAAAATTCCCATTTCTCGAATTTTCTGTTACGATACGGACCAGGAGAAATGTGATACAATTGCTTTGCTGAATGTCTTTTTTCTCTTCTGTTTCTATTTGCTTTGGCTTTTTTCATCGAACGAGTTCATTCGAGTAAAGGCTACTCTGCCCAAGCACCATGGTACTATCACAACGCTCAACTGATCGAGCTGTAAGCGAATTTTTTTCATGGTTTTTTTTGGCAAAAGTTTTTGATATTTCCACGATGCCTGTGGGTCGCAGGATAACAACCGGAACACTACGCGAGAATGGGGGATTTAATTACCCACGGGTGACTCCATTCTCGTTATTATCTAGCCCATGGTAGACACATATTAGTGCTTCAAGGCCTCGGGGAGGGGCAATAAACACCAAAAGTGCCGCGTGTTTTTGGGTATATTGGATGGTATTATGGTGTTTGATGCAAACAGAGGTTTATTGCTCCTTTCAGGTCTCATGTCTCCATATGGGATCGCATTTTCTACTAATAACGGTTATTAAAAATGTTGTCTGATTTCTAATGCAGAGTAGAAATAATTGTGTGACTTACAAAAATGAAAAATCCATTACGACATTTTTTACCACGAAATCGATGGTAGGTGTGCCTGTCAAAGTTTCCATCAGCGTTACTCGAAAATGTTTTTTTTTATGTGAATTTCTGTGGTTGAAGTCCGTGTTTACAGCTGATAAAAAGCTAGTCCTCGCTATTATTCACAACAGAATCATATTTTTGGAATAGAATGATGGGTTCAAGTAAAAAAATTCTTTCGTGTTGGAACTATCCAATAGAGAATTTTTAACAGCCTTACATAACATGAATGAATCAAGATTGCTCGCGATGTTTTCTAAAGAATCTATTTTCATCTAAAGGGATTCGACTTTTCGTTTCTTTTTTATCTTCACTGTGTTTACCACGCCCCCCCCCCCCCTCATAAATTTGGTGAATAATTGACCTTTGTTGTTCTGACGGCTGAATTCATTCAAATTACCTGATGAAATCGGCGAAGTAGAACTTACTTTTCAAATTTCAAATTTTTTTTCCATTTTTGAATTTTCTAACATAAATTTTGGAATTTTTAGAATAAATTTCAAATTTCAAAAATCTGTCCAATTACATTTTTTTTTTTATATTTGAAGACACAAATTATAATTTCTACGGTTTTGTAATTTTCCAAAAAAATTAAGTCTTGTGAAGTTTTTGGAATTTTTTTTATTCAGTAAAAACCTAAAAAAAATTATTTTTAATTTTTTGTAAATTTTTGAAACCCTGCCGTTCACTATAAAGTTAATCCTCCCCCCCCCCCTCCTTCCCTAATCAATCAAATCCGCCAAATTTTTAAGCTGAAGAACTTGTGACGAAACCCGCAAGTTCGGTTATAATAGAAAAAGTCGAGGCGAAGTAGCAGCGGTGAATGAAGTAGCGTACGAAACGCCTTCTCCGCTTAATTGAAAAAACCCGGAAGATGAATTTCTCGCATCATTCACGGATGCATAAATGTAGCTAACTTGTATAAATACCGAGTAACAGTGGAATTTTAAAATTAGTGAACTGGTAACGAACTTTGTTGTCGAATACGGGCAAATGCCGAGCCCTTTATAGCAGTTGAGGCAATTCACGCTCCAATACTTTTTAGGATGGTTCTTAAAGATTTCCAGTAAAGATGGTAGTCTATTTGCCAACCATTTACATATTTTTGCCTGTGAACTGCGTGAGTATTTAATGAATTTCTAAATGAGAGACTCCTGCCTTATTTATTTATTTTACAAGCAATGCTGTTTTGATAAATTTTTGGTTAAAAAATAATCAAGTTTTCCCAGAAATTTGTAAAAAACGTGAACGGGGAAAGAAATGAAAATTTTTAATGCAATAATTAATGACTGAGACGTAATGGAAATGTTAATGAGGCTAGAGAATACTTCAGAAATCTTGAAGAAACGCAGAATATGAAAATTTCATGGTGCAACGGTGAATAAAAGATCGAAAGAAGATATGGCTCATGAATATATTAAATTAGCATATGAAGAAAATGGGTTTGAAAGGGCGGAAACTGTCCAGGGAAAAGCGATCAATCTGGTGAAATTGATAGATCACCTTGGTCCGATAATCCTCCTGATTTGAGGTGAACTACTTGGAAGAATTTGCGGATAAAATGAGAATTTTAAGATGGAATTTTGACATTGGAATTTTCGGTATTTTTTCTCCCAAGATTTTGATAATTTTGGAAATCGCTCTCACCTTCAACGTAATTGGACATTTCAAAATTTCGCATTATGTAAAATGTTTAAATTTTGGAAATTTTTGAGATTTGAAATTAAAAAAAAAAGACATTTTTGGAAAAATTAGAGGCACATATTGTTCAAATTAGCGTGCGAAGAAAAATAATTTTGAAGCCACAAAAGATAATCGAAATGGTATGTCTAACGGACCCCCCCCCCCCCGTTCGGCTAATTCCTTCAATTTGAGTAGAGGTGGGGAGTCCTTTAAGGAGTACACACACTAACGCAAAGGAGCGAAGAGTGGAAGGATCAGGAGAGCCCTGAGCGTATTCGCGGAAAATTTCACCCGAGATGAAGAGAACCAATCATGACAGAAATGTGTACATGATTAAGTTAACCCAATCTCAGACCTTTCTCCACATTGCGGCTGAGTAAACTTGCCTGATTCAACTTGATTCATGCTGGAGAAAAATTGCCCCTCAAAGGAGGGATATTCTTCTTATTTTTTTTCTTCTCCGACTTAACCAAAACGCAGATAGAACAAGATGATAAAAATCACTCTCCACATTCGTGAAACTATAACGTCCGCCATTTTCTGTTCTTACCCAGAAACGTCGAAAAGTTACGAAATGAAAATCAAAATGTATGCGTCGAAATATAAACTTTATCTATCTAAAGCTTCAGCTGACTGTTCTGTCCACTAAAATTTGTTACGCATCATTTAACAAATTATTGAACTGGAATAATATTCCTCAGAGAAATTTCCCGAATATTATTGGCTCCGAAAAATATCTGAAAACAACTCTGCAATTTTACGAGGTTTCGATTTCCCGGCCCAGAAAAAAAAAGTGTTCTTCCACCTCTCGTATCATGTTTTATGCCACACGTACGAAGAAGTGGCTTCCGCCACGTGTGACCGTAACCATCCCCTGTAGCTCGGCGTATACCCAGAGAGAATTTCTCTCCTAGGAGTCGCCTATCAAGGCGTTCATTAGATGGGTAACCCAGTCCTGATGATAAACGGTAAACGAATACTTGTTGAGAGGAGGCTTGAAGCCTCTTCCACGCTTTAATTTTTCCCAAACTGCAGAAAGTCCCGTTTGACGCTAAACCTGTATGAATTCGAGCCTGGACCATTCTACAATCCTATACCGGAAGTAGATCTCCCGCGCTAACATTCGCCGTTGGGGCTCGTGTGCCATAGACCAGTGCAGCACGACCGTTGGCCAATTAAATACTCATGGAATACGAAGGAAAGGGCAGCTATCAAATAGTTCCGTGGTTCCGGTAATTAAACCGGTAAACAACAACCTCGTCAGAACTATGGTAAGCGGGAAAGTCTTATTAAATCTAATCTTCTCCTTTAAGTTTATGCTACATAATCGATGTGTAGGATTGGATCTTTTCAATGAAGCACAAGATAAACGCTCCAAGTTAGCATACCTAATATACTTGATTACAGTCACAATCCGGAATTTATAATGAACTCGTTTTGATCGCGTCTTTGAATGTTGTTTGTATCGCGCGATAGACAACTACTGCTCTTCAGTACCTTAGGCTGTTTGAAGAGGGGAATTGTTGGACGCCCCTGAGGGGATATGTTTGCTGGTTTGGGCGCCTCTCTGAATAAGCCCAGACACCCATACACAGGTATAGGCACGTGTTACGCGGTAACTAACTGCGCGGGCACATCTGTAAGGCGGTTGGTGTTATATGTAGTGAGTCGGTACGAATGGACATATAGTGCAGTATTATATCGTCCCATTCATCACCAAAAGTGGGGTCCTGACAAAAAATGGTATCTTCACTTACAGAGCAGAAGAACGTCAGATGACAGCTTATTCAGCTTGGCAATATTCTTCGCTTCGACGTCTAGAACTATCATCTGGCTAATGTTATTGTTCCACCGTTCCTTGAGAGACCTTCAGCTTTCCGGTCAACCTCCTCGTCAACCAGCCCGGTAAGCTCCCTGTCAACCTTCCTGCCGTTCTTTCTTTCAGCTTCGGTGTCAACCTTTCCATCAACCTCTCATCAACTACCCTCCGAGATGTCGAACTCTCGTGTTAAGATAGCGATGATGGTGAGGTTGCCGGAGACGGTGTTTTTATTGATTTACCCCAATTTTCTTTTCGGGAGCCCCGATATAAGGAGTCTCCTTCCAAATGTTTATTTTCAAGTTGCCAGCAGAACTGAATAAAAGTTCTTGTTGCGAAAAAGTTTCTCACACTTTAAGTTACCCTGATTGGAACAAATCGATCATCATCCTGCTCGTTATATCTGATTCGCCGGGGACGAAGTAAAATTCATCTCCGTCTACGTAAACAAACACCCGCAACATCAGGCCTGACAGATGAATGGATCATGTACTGCAGCACTTTAAAAATCTTCAGGAAAAGTTGTTCAATAAATCACACGTGCAAGTGATGTATAAAGTTACGTAGCAGAAGATATATTGGCGGTAACAGAAAGGAAAGAATGCTGGAAATCGATGAAAAACGTTTGAATTTCAGGCACATTTTTTTAGACATTACAATAACTTCTCGATTTCCTCTTCTGAAGGAACTGTAATCCATAAAAATTAAAGATCGCAGGAACTTTCGGAAATTGGAGAATTTGGAAAAACGCAATAAATTTATAAGCACACACATACACACAATTCCTCCGATTTAGAATTTTTTGCGGAGTGGAAGAGCCCTTTTGATGAATTCCCGCTATATCAGCCCGCTCCAATGCGGTGCACAGGGCGCAGGCTTTTCCAGTTGTACGCAACTCCCGAACTAAAAAGCGAGCCCGGCATTTCGTCGGCTCCGGCGCGAAAACTCGTACCATTTAGTCACAGATCGCCGTCTCGGACGGGTCCAGTCCCCGATGACTGTAATCATCAATTTTCACTGATAAACCAATGCAGATAGACCAATGCTAATCAATCATCTGGCCTAAGTGTTGTTTAGAATTGGAAATTTAGAAATAAAAAAGGCCAGTTTCACAATTTTTTTTTTGAAAATTCAGAAAAGTGATTGAAATTCGAATTGCAAATTAAATCGTCCATTGGATATCAAAGGAAAAAACAAATAAGTACAATTAAATTACCAAAAATGTGACGCGAAAAAGTGGTTGGGATTCGAACTGAAAAACTGAGAGCAAGTGTGATTTGTTGTGAAAGTTTTTACTAGAAAAGTGATTGGTGTAAAAAGTGATTTATTTCAGATTGGTTATATAGATTGGTCGAAATAATGTGATGCAAAATTTTGCGTGAAAAGTGGATTGAATTTGAATAACGGAACTGAGAGCACTTGTGAATTTTTGTGAAAGTATCTCGAAAAAGAGGATTATAATGATTTGTTTTTCTAGATAGATTATTGATAGTGGAAAGTGTTGTGATTACGAAGAGTGAAATCATGAATTTAGTCTAGTGTTTTGTTGAGATAATAAACAAGAGTTGGGACAAGTGACTGATGCTGTGAGTTATGAGTGGCAACAGAAATTTGGCACTGGATGACGAGGTGAAGCAGATGGAACACATGTTTCCGCAATTTCGTGTACCATCCATCTTGTGATGCGGCATTTTCACTTTTTGGAGTATAAAATTTGGTAATTTTTATTGATGAATTTATCACAATTTTATTTCAAATCTATTTCATTATTTTTGCAAGAAAGTTATAGAATTTCGTCACGTTTTTTATGAAAATTTCTCGACAGCGTCTGACAATATTTTGAAAGATTTTTCAATTGAAAATTCAAATAATTATCAAAATTCTTAAAAGTAAAAATGAATAATAAAAAATTGAAGAGATCTGGCAAATTTCAAAAAAAAATAAAAAATTTGAGGAAATTCCAAAAATTTGAAAATTTGAAAAATTTGAAAATGCGAAAAATTTGAAAAATTTGAAAATTTGTATACATCCCAGAAATGGAATATATAAAAAGTTTTAAAAAGATCAAATTTTTCGAGCGTTTGTAAAGCAATAAAAATAATGGATGGTCCTTCTGAAAAGTGATCGTGAAGTAGATATTCCAAAAGTCCAAGTAGCTCACGCTTAATCCCCAAGCTCCCAACCGATATTTTCTGCCCGCCGAAGATGGGAAGATTCTCACGCGATAAGCCATTTTATTCGTGGATTGCTCGTCATTTTGGGCGGTCCGATATTCTTTCCGACAGCAACCGGAGGGGCGAGACAAACGAGGAGATTACTCGGATATATTAATGCTTATCCGCAAATAAATTGTGTGTTATTGGAGGATTCATTGACGCAATGGATTATTTATTCGGCTAATATCCAAGAAAATTATTTATACAAGCTCAACAGCATAAATCAGAGAATGATTGAACGATTGGGCAAAGGTATCGTTTTGAGAATGTGCCGTAGTTCAAAGCGATTAATCAATTCGGCGGCTGTATTTTTAATAAACGAAAAAAACAACATTCGTGTACCTTGAAACAGAAGCGTTTATTAACTTGCCGATGGGGAAAATTGTTGCCATAACCCTGATCAAAACTGAAGTGTGTGGACACATAAAGTTTCCACGAAAACGACTGAGGCCATTCAACTTTTCTTTTCCATAGATGGCATCTGGCCAAAGTTGGAAAAAGCTTAAATTGAAAATCCTAATTCCTTCTAATGTTATCAAGAATTGGAATTGTTCATGAGGCGGCATCTTGCGAAAGGTCAGAGATAGGCGGAGGAGACTTAACCAAATTTTTGAGCGCACATACATTCATACATGCGCACTTATTGCAATTTTTGCGACCCCTCAAAGCTTAGATTAATTCCTCATTTCCCGCGATGCATGAAACTCGAATGAAGATACTTCGACTTGAAATAAGTTTCTCCCTTGCTATGGTAATCAAATCACGAATATTCCCATTTCCGACGAGCGTTGACCCGTAACATTTTCCATTGACTACTAATCTGCTCATCATCATGTTCCAATCAATTTGGATGCTGCGTGAGTGACGAGGCAGATTCCAGGCTTGGATAAAAAATTCTTACAGCATCCCTATGGGAGCTCTGTAAGAGACCTATGGTAGTTTTCTATAGGATTTCGCTTCCACAAATTTCCTGCGAAGATTCTATAGAAGCGCTTTTTTGAATACCCCATAGAATGTCCAGTCTGTCCTACAGGACTTTTACAGAAATGATTCTACTCACATTTTTTCGAATATCGCCAAACAGAATTCTCCAAGCTCTTTCAGCTAGATATAGGTCTCACTTATAAAGGATGACACTAACACTCCGTTTATTTCGTATGTAAATACGCTGATTAACTTCGCGCATTTTCATGAATCATATCAAGACATAGTCGAGACAACAGGATAAACGTAGACTCGGTCCAATTAGCATCTCTTGGTTAAAAGCATTCCACTTCCTTTTTTCCCATACGGACGCCTCGTGAGTCGCTAATTGCTGCAGTTAAATGAGTGAGTCAATTCCAATTTCGAAAAAAAATCTCAGGCGTTGCATTCGCAGATGGATTGGAGGTATTGAAATGGATGAGGGAATCCAGTTGTGTGCGATTCCCCCGACGTGTGAAAAAATTCCAAAGAATTTGTAGAACATTTGAAAATTACTTTTCTCAGAGTTCCAACATTTTCAAAATTATAAGATCCCCGAAGGCTGTTATTCCCAAAAAGTTTACTAGGACTGTGTGACCCATACTGATTGTCCATCGAAGAAATGATCGACAAGGGCATTGGCAAATTGCCAAAGTTGTGTGACGCGCAATGTGTTCAGGGATGCAGTTGATCCCGAAAATCGGTGCTCATTTCCACATTTTTGAAATTCACAATATTCACAAGTTCGCCAATGTTTGAAATTTTCTGGGATTATTGAATACTCTCCTTTCAATTTTTCGAATTTTCATAACCAAAAATTTTCCAAATTTTCCCAATTTTCTAAATTTCTCAAATTGTTCTAATTTTGGATTTTTTGACAATTTCCAAAATTTTACAGATCTTCAGATTTCTTAGAAGGTTGCAAATAGGTTCTCAATTTTTTGCAATTTTTTAAAGACGGAAGAGACTGGGTTACCAGTGGACTACCGATTTTCCATCCGAGAAATGGTCGACAAGGGCATCGTCAAATTGCCAAGCGTTTGTAACGTGCGACGGGTCCGGGGATGAGGGTGATCCAGGGGATCATCACTTATCTCGTTGTACTCCCAAGGCCGGAGGACCCACAGCTTATCCCGAGTGCGCCCTCGTATCGCGTTATTCCTCACTGTCCATTACATTTCCCCCATCACTCATGTGATCGAAGGCACTGTCCAATAATCTAATTTACACTATGCAAATCAGTTCCACCTTGAGCGATGATTCCAACTGTAGCACAGGTGCCAATTTATTCCTCAAAGATGACACAAAAATGTGAACAATAAACTTGGGAACAAAATTAGAAGAATGAGATCAACAAGCATTAACAGAAAAAATCGTGTGTGTAGGTTTAGGCGCGTGAAAAGGAAATGAAATGTTTGAAATTTTTTAAATCACTGAAATTTTCTAAAAAAAGAGTGAAAGCAGTATTCAATATAAATGAAAACGAAAGTGTGGAACTAATTTCCATTACCCAATACCTTCGTTCTCTCAATAAAATTGCCCAAGAAAACTTCTAGGACTTCTCTCATACAACAATACAAATTGCGGAATGACAAATCTTGAATGGAGAGAATTCCTCTCTTACATTATTCATTTTTTTTTATCAATGTTATTGATCGCAAATAGTCAGAGTACCATGCGAGGTACTTTCTGAGGTAAGAAACCTGGAAAGTCTCATCGCAATTCTTCTTATAAAAAGGAAACCCATTGAACAAGCGAGTGCACTTAAGTGAAGACATCATCCACTTCGAATAGGAGGAGTCCTTCAGCTTCCCATAAAAATGGACAGAAGAATCTGATTTCGCTGATTGGTTTTTCATTCCTTCGACTAATGTATCCCATAAATGCGGAAAATGAGAGAATTTCTACACAAAAAATAACAAACTGAGCTTTTAGAAAACTATAAACTCCGTTAATGTAAAGCCCTGAGCTTCCGTAAAGCTCCAACGAAGCTTTTTCCTCCAGTCAAAATGATACACTTTGATAAGCTCTAACTGAGCTTTTTTTAAAAACTCAAACTGAGTTTTTTTCAGAAGCTCAAACTGAACTTTCTTTAAAAGCTCAAACTGAGCCTTTTTGAGGGCTCAAGTTGAGCTTTAAAAAAAGCTCAAACTGAGGTTTTTGAAGAGCTGAAACTGAACTTTTTGATAAACTCAGTGTAAGCTCTATGAAAAGCTCCGGTCCGAATGTTGGAGAAGCTCTACCTAAATTCGCTAAACAAATTTCCTCAATTTTAGCTTTACAAAAATCTTATATTGACACTTTCAACCGAGATCCATCCACGAAAATTGCGAAAAGCAATCGAATTTAACCATGGAAATAAATCATGAAATTCACTAACTGCGCGATAATTGGAAAGACCTCAGGATTCTCCGGTACTTTCTATCATTAATCCCGAGTTATCACCTCAAAATCCACCAAATTTCCATTGTTTCCAGAATGCATTCGTGATTAACGATCCACAAATGGATTCGTAAAACGCAATGCTGAATTATTCTCGCGTGAACTATTCAATGTAAAATTTGCCAGTGATTTTTATTCATTGAAATTAGGTCAAAAGTAAGCTGCCAATGAGTGCATTTGAAAGGTTACAATATCATTTGTCGGAATAATTTTTGTAAGTTTTCGATGTACTCAATATTTGCCGATATACATAGATGGGATATGGATTGAACAATTTCATCACCTCAATGAAACAACGTACGCTTATCTACTTATCTTCGTAGATTCAAGTCCCAAAATATTAGTTCAAGTGTGGCACTATTGCTCAATCATGTCGAGTGTGCCTAATTGTTAGCTGCGCGTGTTGCCTCGATCTATTTTCGTGAATGTAAAAAAACTAGTCATTATGGTGTTGTCAATCACTGAGGAATGAGGCAATTTGTTGATTACAAGCTGCCGAAAGAATTTTACAACTGTGAGTGAGTAATTAATCCAATTTTCTCAATGCGCTCCGACATTTCCCTGTCGGTACGTGATTTCATTATTGGAGGCATTGTCCTGCAACAAAGTGCAATCACTGCTCCATATTTTAACTTCTCGACAGAGGAAGTAATTGTCATGCTCCCGAAAATTTCGATTTTCCATTATTCCATTTGCCAACATTTCTCAATTAATTTTCACGAACTGTCTATCCGAGTGTGCGTGTATGTTGTTTTTTTGTCCTCGTCCCTCTCGTTTGTACCCCCCCCCCCCCCCATGGTAACTACTCCCCAGTATTTCTTCAGAAGGGAGCACTGGACACCCACACGTGCGGCTGGGACCGACTTTCGCCAGTTAGGCCATCGTATTCCTGAACACAGGGGGAACCTCCAGAAACTCCCGTGCTACGATGGTGGGCGCTTCTGTTGACCCCCCCCCCCGCGGTGGGTTCGCGTCCGGCTTAGCGTTCTCACTCTATGGGTACTGCCGACAACAGACAGGAATGTTCCTACTATCGATCGCAATCCATGACAAAACATTTTCGAAGAATATTATCCTTAGGGTTGGGCGCAAATTCCTCTGACGAATACATTGAACTTCTATTTCAAAGGCATTCTGTTTAGGTACCATAACTACTTGGTAATCCCCTCACGAGAGCTTCTTCGCTGTAATGAACGGTATTTGATATGTGAACGAAGTCTCTTTGATAAAGCTAATGAACCCAAGTGCAAAGTTACGTCTTCATTAAATGCCACGGGCATACTTGTCACAAACCAGGAAGATTATTTCTGACATTCCCAATTTGCTTATCAAAATTCGCACAGAACGAAGATTTGAAAAGTTCCTGAATGAGAAAATCTAAATTCCGATTGAAAACAATTCCTCTACGGAAGTAAATTTCGAAACACATTTAGTTGTGATTAGCTTCCACAAAAGTTCGTGTTTATGAAGTGTTTGCATATATATGTGTATGTGAGTCTGTAAACACATGTGTGTGATCTGCGTGTCACACTGATTTACTCAATTAGTTTTTGGAGTGAAACTTCTTATGGGACTATCTGGGAGCTCTATGGACCTCTACACTTAGAGGGGGTGGGGGTGGGGGGCGGGGGAAGAAGGTCTGATAGGTTACACACAGTCGTGGACCTACTAATTAATCGTTTTCCGACCTACAAATCACCAATGAATGCCGAACGAAAAAATCAAATTTGTTCTCCCATGTAATTGTACTACATTGCCGCAATTGTTCGCAGCCCGGCAATTTTGTCGCGTTTATGGAGGCGACAAACTCGAAATATTTTCCAAGCGCATTAAATCCTGCCGCCGTCCCTTTTTTTTCGTGGTCTATCCACAAGCGATTGTGTCAACCACCGAGAAACATGAAATTGTCAGGGCGTCGGCAATTTATTTTTTCAATCTCTCATGTTCCCTCGCCCAGCATCAATTTGCATTCGCTATATGGCCCTTCTATTCTACGCCACGAAAATAAGATTTTCCGATAGTCGCTGCAATCCCGCCTCAAAATTACCATAGAACATAGATTTAATCGAATTGTTCATGCCAAATATTTTATATAATAACGATTTCTATTTTCGCTCCACCTATTATTCTGGGGTGATTAAGGTCTTGCATAAAACTATTTTTATTTGAGCACTGAGGTTAAGAACGAATTAAATATTGCTATTGGTACGCGCGTTCGGCGATGGAGAAAACGCGACATTCAATTTTGTTGCCTACCTCGGAAGGTCAGGTAGAGTTTCCTTCGAGATCGTATCATATTTCGAGAAAATCCGAGGTCCACGGGTGAAAAAAAAGGATAAATCACAGGGTCAGCGGGAGTCAAGAGGCAAAAAAAACATGATATCACACTGGCTATAATTCGAAGCGTCTAGTAAATCACGTATCCTACGGAAAAAAAAATTGTTTTTTTCCTTCAAGAGAAACGATAGGCCAAGACGTCATATCTCTATATTTCAGACGATTTCACCGGGGGAAAACTGATACACACACATACACACACATTTCCTCGAAGTCAATTCCATGGATTATACATTTCCACACCGAAAAGTCATTTCTACAAATTTTTTTACGCCATGCAGGCAAATAATTTTTAGTTCTTGTACAAATCACCTCAGCACCTCCGTCCTTCCGTATCACGCGAAATGTGTCTCGAATAATCGCTTTTCCCAGTCACGCCCTCTCATGCAAGTTATTACTACTCGCTAGAGGATTCTTCCGCCCACTCGTGAAATACAGCCCCGTGATGCGTTAAATTGATAAGCTACTTGGTAATTATATCGAGTTTTCACGCAATCTTGGGTGTGATAACAACGAGCCACTGGTTACGGTATAGGAGCTATAGGCAATGATTAATGATGATGATAAGATGCACCTAGTGGGATAATTCATGATGCGTTGATGATCGTGTAATGCCCATTATTGAGGAGTTCCCTTGTGGGTTTTACAATTCGGCCAATATTTGCATAACATCTCGCACATGTTCAAACTCTATCAACCATACACGAGTTGGAGAAAAATCCTCAGGATGCCCCAACAAGGGAGGTTACCGTCGATCCGGAAATGAACAATCGATATTCCCTCAGGCTCCACGTTTTAATAGACCTCCAACATTTCTCGGTCGTTTTCACTCAAACTGATGCATGTATGCATATATGATTGTCGCTGCTTTTATTTCATTTTTCCTCGATTCGTATTCACTGAGGAGAACCGCCGCGAGGCCTTGTTTGGTCAGCTGTACTGCGGATAATAGCCCAATGCGACTGAAGTAAACTTTTGCTATTCCAACTATCATATTTTTAATAACAGAGTAGAACATCCGGAGAAGCTCTGCGATGCGATAGCGAACCCCGTCCGGCCTAGCGTTCTCAGTTTACGTATAGAGACCGGGCGCGAGCCCAGGACCTTTGATGCAGTAGGCAAAAAAACTTGCTATACCAAAAGCGCGACTTTGAACATTTTCTACTAATACGAATAATAGTAATTAATTGCTATTACAGAGATTTGATTATTAAAGATGAAGGCGGAAATCCTCCTCATACGTGAAGAATCCAGGGTGAAATTACTTGACTACCTCTTGATTGCGCTATTAATTTACGAAAATCAGAATCATATAAGTAAATATGCAAATATGAAATTCAATTTCCGTTGCGAAAATAAAACAAAAATCATCCAGTACTGTAACCTAAATGCCACTGAATTTCCGGAATAATGTCAGCGTGAAATGTGTCAACATACGTCGATCCTCGCGCACCGATGTATGGCCCTTGATCAAATATTGCTTCAGTATAATGAAGCAATTTTTGCCAATTTCCATTTGCTATTGATCCAGAATTTTTAGGGCATGGTGGATTAGCCAGTTGATCAGGATCGTAAGGATTAATTTTGCCATGTAGGTCTCGACATGCTTAATAAATTTAAGTATTGCACCAAGCTTGAATTAGGATGATGTCGTTGAGAATAAGTTTTGTGTCATTCAATGATAATTTAATGAATAAAAACCGCTTGGAAATTATGATCTCAGGGGGCTTCTGTTCAATTTCCTGGTACCTGATGGACATGATATACTGCATGAGAGTTACACGTCTCGTGTATCACTTTGGGTAATCTCGCAAATGAAAAAGCTTATGTGAAAAGCGATTGGCGACATGGGGCAACGTAGCACATGGGTTGCCCTTTGGAAACTCCTGAATGAAGATGTCATGATTGGACGTTACGCCCGTGACAGTACCCGCCACTCTTTTCAGCAATTTTTACAAACGCAGCATTTATGGAAGTTGATGGCATGCCAGGAAATTAGGAAAGTTGAGGATTGTTCATTCACAATTTCAGCATGTCTGAATTTTTTTGAAACCTGCAGATTTTGGAAAAAATTGAACAATATTTAAAAATGGAGGGTTAAGCAGATCCGGGACATGATGAATAATGTAGAAGGGACCTTTATAGATTTTATGACCTGCCCATAAGTCTCCAGAAATTAAATTCTACCTGGAACTCATTTATTTTCCTCATAATCTACAGGCAACTAGCCCCAGGATGAACATTTCGTGGTCACCTGAGGATGGAGAATCCGATCCAATCTTCCAATCACACTTCAACACATCTTACGAGTACAACGAGAGCTTTCCCGGTTACGAGGACTTCGGTAGGTAATCCCCGTATGAAACTGATAATTCTTAAAAAAAAATGTTAATCGTTACAACTTTCAGATATAGATAATTCAATAAATAGCGAAACGTCGAAATTTTGAACAAGCCCGAGCAAGTGATAGCACAGGAGAAAGCTCATTAATATCCTGTCCTTCAGGAGCTAAAGCCCCCAAAGAGCAAAAATGCTTATCCACTACTTTTATCGACAATATTGATGGCCTCAGCCCGTATCAAATTGATCATCGTTATTTTAACTTACTTTTTTTTTGTCCGACAATTTTGCTGGGATGTGCTGGTACAGATGAACTCTACGATGTGCCCACCGGCATCATATTTCTCCTGAGTGTCTGCTACGGCAGCATCTCGGTCCTCGCTGTTGCCGGTAATTCCCTCGTGATGTGGATCGTTGCAACATCAAGGAGAATGCAAAGTGTCACCAACTGTTTTATCGCTAATCTGGCATTTGCGGATATTGTTATAGGACTTTTCGCCATTCCATTTCAGGTGAGTGTTCTGCACTACAATTAAAAATATAGGATTGCCTATGCAGATGCTTCATTACATTTTCTACTGTAGATCTCAAGGTCGTTAACCCTGTATGGCAGGAATTTACTCCATTTTTATTTTGCGACCTAGAGTGTTTCATATGACATAGAGAAATCGACACACACACACACACATGCAGACATCACATCAGAAATTTCAGACGTCCTCTCCCAACCTTCGCAAAGTTAAAAAAATTGCTTTTAAGCGTCTGAAAGTTGTCCGAAGCATAAAGATATGATATATCACATCTGCTGTTGTTTAACGAGCCCCATGAAACTATTTCTGCAGTTTCAAGCAGCCCTCCTCCAACGCTGGAATCTGCCATACTTCATGTGCGCCTTCTGCCCATTCGTCCAAATTCTCTGCGTCAACGTATCCGTCTTCACACTAACAGCAATTGCCGTGGATCGTCATCGAGCCATTCTGAAGCCCTTAAGGTCAGTTGATATGATTTTAAAAAATTGATATGCGCCGGCTTGACATTTAGAACATCTTGAGTTCTTGCATTGAACAGGGAGTACATTGGATAGGGCATTGTACTCCTTGGTCTTAACTATGGGATGGGTGTACAGTTTGGGAAAAAGTCGGTTTCCATTGGCATTACCGGGAGGGGTCGCGGTATATCCCAAATTGGATCTGACCATGAGTAAGGACGAAAAAACGTAGTGATTGATCACATAAAAATTCAAAGTAATTTTCTTCGCTGATGTGGACCTATCAGTCATCCATCAACCGCATCGCCGTACCCGTTTAGTTCCCCCTTCAACTATGCTGAAGATCAATATGCTGCATTCAGTAAAAGTTGCCCTAGATCAATAATGCCAATTGTCACTTTAAGGATTTGGTCCTCCGGGGCGTCGCATCGGCGAAGGGAAGTACTGAAAAAATGGGAACCGTCATTTAGTCTCCACAAAGCCCAGTTGTAAAAATCGCAAGGATTTTTTTCCAGCTTGCGCACACAATGCTTGAGTCAAAGTTATGTGATACTGATGGTAACGGCTACATCGCAAAATTTTTATACGCTGAGCTCGGTGGTACATCACAATCTCACGCAATGTTTCTCAAGTTGACATGGATTTATAGGAATCATAGCTAATATTGTAGCAGTTTGGAGATTTATCAGAGTCACTGCCTTGTTGTACTTGTTGCTGTCCCCGAAGCTCGGTACCTTTTTCATCTCGATGGTCCAGCATGGGTCAATACAGTCACCTACATCGATTATAATGATATTACGGCTGAAAGGAAAGGCAAACGGTTATGCCCATCTGTAAACAGATCCGTGTAACAATTACGCATTAACAATTGGACTCGTTTTGTTAAATTATTATATTGCGTCACCGGTTGTTGATTGGTAGCGTCATTCGCCGACCTTCCTAAAATAAAAATACCAAGGGCCGACTGCACCAACGTCAGATAACACGTCGAATCCTTGACTATAATTATTCGCGTCATTCTATCACAGATGGAGCTTAAATAATCCCCAATGTCCAAATTTTTTCACATGTGCAATACTTTGCAAATTAAGAACATCAAATTTTGCATGAAGCCATAAATAGCCTCAAATATAGCAATCCAGACTGGTCCCAAATTCATGTCAATGTATTTTCCAGTGAAGCTCGTAAAGGGTAAAAAATAGAATCACGGGATACGATAGAAAAATACCTATCAAGCGTGAAAAATCAACATGGCCGTGTTTACGCATAGTCTGCGAGAACATGAAAGCAAATGAGGGGGAAAAAAGTGATGTGGCAATTTATGGTAAGCCGTAATCTCGGGAAAACATTTACTGGAGCTCGAATAAACACAAACGACACTGTTTCTACGGGGAGCGCGCCCTTTGACTAGTTGGCTCTGGTAATGTGTTCAATCTTTCATGTTGCAGTGCGAGACCCAGCAAATTACGTGCAAAAATCATCATCGCAGCTATTTGGGTTGTGAGTGGTGCTTTAGCTGCTCCCATGGCGGCTGCACTTCGAGTTGTGCTGGTCCAGGAGAGCTCTGGTGAGTCTGTGTATCTATATGATGATCCTTAAGAATTAACCAGTGGCTACTTTATTGGTTCTATGTTCATATGAATAGGATCCGCCACAAGACTTTGCTTGATGGGCATAGTAGAGACTGGGCTCGAGCTTTAATGTTCAAGCTATGATATTTATCTAACGACATAGTGAACCACCCGGGAAACCTCTGTCATTTGATGGCAGAGACCTGCACTAGGACCCATTAACCCCCCCCCCCCCCGCCTCTGAGGGTTCGGTTCTCATTCGCCTCATTTTATGGATACCGCCAATAGCACCCACGGTGTGCTTCTTCTATTCGTTGCAATTGGTGGGAAAATTTTTTCATAATGGAAATATTCTTCGGGGCAGGGAGACGAACCCAGAACTCTGACTTAGGGGGCAGGTATCGTTACACTGATGCCATGTCTTAAGTTTGTGTGTGTGTGTGTGTGTGTGTGGGTGTGTAGACGGGTGAATCAGTACAATTTGTACTATCTTTCCAATTTTTTGTTTTTTTTTTAATTCGCAAAATTTCAGGATTTTGTAATTGTTTTGCAACTTTGAAATGTAGCAAAATATTCAGAATGCAGGAATATCAATATTTATTTAATTTGGAGATATTTAGTGTTTATTTTCAGCATTTTATATTTTTCACTTGTGCGCAGATGAATTGACGCTTTCCTCTTCAAACATGCCATTTTTTTTTCCTCTACTTTGTGGTAAAAATCAAGTTGACAGCGTTAGCTTTGCAATTTCCCGTCGGAAATTGACATCTCTAGAAGAACCGGGAATAATTTAGTTTTCGCCGACGTGCGGAATTACCCAATAGTCAATTACGTTTTCGGTCATTTTTTCCTTGACGAATGCTCGATAAAATCACGAAAAAGAAATCTACGGTGAAATTTACGGTTTCCTGTCTTGATGAGTGCATGTTTCCAGGGGAAACATCATCACCATGTGGGCAGAGCACTCGCTCTTTTTTTATCATTTCCACTGGTCCAGCAGATTGGAAGCTCACTTGAGAGGATGGACTTTTCCTATCCAAATATAAAAAAGAATTCAATTTGAGATGAAAAGTCGCAAGGTGATTTTTTTGAAAATCTGATTTCGCGCCCAAGATTATTTTTTTAGTTTATAAAATTTTTTAAAATGCCAAGCCTCAAAAAAATCAGACCTTGTACAATTTTGAGGGTTTTCTAAAACTTTTTAAGATCTCATTTTGAGATTTCCCTCAATCAATTGTGGAAAGTCCATGATGAATCCTTGAGTTTTCTGAATCAATCATGCGGGCGACTTGATTAGTCCATGTCTATTGAGGATAAACTCCTGTCACGATGACTTCACTGTTCTTTCTCTTGCATTCGTCAATCGATTTCTCCCATTCCGTAACTCGAGATTTTCGCAAAGACCAGGGGGATTGAGTTGAGTGCGATTCGAGAAGAATTGGGCCATAAAACACGAAAAGAATTTCATGGCACCTGTGGGACAAACCGAGGGGTAAAAATATACTGTACAAGGTAGTGAAAAGTCGAAGCATTGAAAATCAAAAAGTTGCACAAATTTAACAAGTAGCGAAAATGGTAAAAATTTTGAATGATTTTTTTTTCTAATTTTGAAAATTCAGGCATAGAAAGAAAGTTGCACTCTCCACACAATATCCAATACTCTGTCCACACACACACACACACAGGTCCTACCTGTCGCGGCTTTCATATAATCGATAGTCTGCCTAGTGTACCAAAGATCGTGGGTTCTGGGTTCGTACCCAGTCTCATGAGAATATGATTCAATCTGAATTTTTCTTCCATCCATTGCGACCAATAGCAGGTCCATTACGTGTGTACTATCGCAAGTACCTCTCAGATGAGGCAAGGCCGGGCGATTACTCAACCCACCGCGGGGTGGGGGGAGGATGAGTTCCATAATCGGCTCCTACTATCGGATCGCAGAGGTTTTCAGGGTATTTTACTCTCTGATGGGAAAATATGAGATTTTGAATACCGAAAGTCGGCCCCAGCCACATTGGCTCGATCCTCTTCTCTGTAGTATTGCCTACACAGCCGGACCTCACGTCAAATCCTGTGGATGCATAAAAATAGAGAATGAGTAAAAAAATTCGGGCCTAGAAATGAGGCTTTGCATTAATCCTATTTGACTTTATATATGCGATATGAAGTTTTACTTTACTCCAGGCGGTCGCTACCACGTCAAGCCCTTCTGCCAAAACGTCAACATGTCCGAAAGCTCGATGCTGACTTATCGTGCATTACTTGGCTTTCTCCAGTATTTAACACCGCTGAGCATAATCTCGTGTGTTTACGCGCGCATGGCACTGAAATTATGGGGCAGCCGAGCGCCGGGAAATGCACAGGATTCACGAGACGCTAATCTCATGAAAAATAAAAAAAAGGTGATCAGTTGTGATTAAATGCAGCTAATATTGACCCAACCTTCATCAAGGATTCTGTTAATTACCTCATGCAATGGTTTAATTTTACAGGTAATTAAAATGCTAGTTATCGTCGTTGCACTCTTCGCCATCTGTTGGCTTCCACTTCAAACTTACAATGTGCTGCAGTACACTTATCAACAAATTAATGAGTATGTAAACATTCAACATTTTATTTGAATACATAATTAGAAATGAACACCGAAATTGAGACCGTGAATCACTATTTAAAAAACGTGATGCGAGAATCTTAAACCATATCTCGCGGCATTCAAATTGTGATTGTGATTGGGAAATGGTGATTCGTGATTTTTGGATAGTGATTTTCACTTGTGATTTGTGATTTATCTTCGTGGTGCGTGGTATATCATTGCAGTGATTTAAGATGGAAAAATTATAAATACCGATGTCTGAATCACTATTTTAGAATAGTGATCTGAGTCGTAAATCACCATTTTGAAAGCTTGATATTCGTGACTTGGGGCGTCACTCTATCGAAAACGTGATGTGTGATTCGGGCATCGTAGTTTAGCAATTTGAAATTGTGATTTTCGGTCTTAAATCACGATTCTGAAATCTGCAGTCACATTTTTGATAACGTTCCCTACAGAATAGTGATTCGTGATTTTGTTTGGCGAAGTCGGACCCCCGTCCATTTGACCTAGAATAATTCACTATTCCACCAATGATATAAACCGTGATTTATTACGTCACAATTGTCATTCGCACTATTTCAATCCCTTTTTCTGATTCGTAAATGAATCACTGCTATTATTAGGAGCTGGGCAAATAATTTATTCTCCAATTTCAGGTACAGGTACATCAATATCATTTGGTTCTGCTGTGATTGGCTGGCAATGTCCAATAGCTGCTACAATCCTTTCATCTATGGTATATACAATGTAAGCCAACTTTATATAATTTTCACAATTTCTGAAATTGCAATATTTAATTTGAAAAGTATTCCAAAAAATTCCCAGTCTAAAAGAACATATTTGACGAAAATTAAAACTTTCATTTTCCAAAAAATTAAAGTTTAAAAGTAAAAAGTTCATTCTCCAAAAGTTCAAAAATTGCAATTTTTGAATTAAAAAAAAAATTGAAATGTGAAGAATCGACTGAATTTCAATGACGCAATAAATAATCAGTGATTGAAGAGATTCCGAGCACAGTTGCACCCTTAATTACAATATCTTCCATGAATGCCATACAAATACACGAAAAATAAAATCAAAGCGAAATCCTCGTTCACATTAATTTCCCACATTTGTTTAAATACCGGACTATAGTCGCGGAAGAGCTTTGCCGGAAACTCCGTGAAACAATTTCCATTAATAATGCTGATAGTGGCGCCGAATTACCCAACGAATAATTAAAAAAAAACAGCAAACAAAAACTGTAATCACAGGATTCGTTTTATGCCCCGTTATAAAAGGCCATTCTAACGCTATTTTTTTTCTTTTAAATTTAGGAGAAATTCAAGAGGGAATTCCAACAGCGATGCCCATTTAGATCCAGAAAATGGTCGGCGAGTCCTCCAACTGAAAGCTTAGATATGGATAAAACGCAAACAACGAGGGCGTCGTTTAGGTACATCCTCAGGTGGTTTTTTTTACTCTTCTATCTACAATTAAGGGGAGGTATCTCCCGAAAAAAATATATTTTTACAGTCAGGGGAACGAAATGACGGACTCGGTGCCGAATAGGTTTTCCGGAAATCGCATTATCCATACAAATTCTACACACCATTTTTTACGAGATAGATTCAGATTGTCCTTTTCTCGAATAAATATTATCGCTCCTCCCATAATGCACACACATCCTCCCAGGATCAAAACAAAATTAAAGCTTTTTTATTTTTACAAGACAATAGGCACAGCTATTAAATCGCACTATAGCGCCTGCAATTGAATTACGCGGAAATGAATACGGAAAATAGCATTGATTGTCAAAAGGCACAATGGGATTAATCGAGTGCGTGACATTCACCTGCGATTATTTATTCTGGTATTCATATTCTGTTCACCATCCTCGTATTTAATCCTGAAAATGGAAAAAGTACCGTCACCCTCTTCCAAATTTTTTTTATTTAAGAATTGCGAAAATTGGAAAATTGCTAGTTGAAATGTGATTTTCATTTTTCGCTATTGAATAATTTGCATGAATTGCACTGATCAATTTCCCAATTGTTCTCCAGGTACGATTGGCGCAGGCCGACTTCCGCCGGCTTCCAATCCAGTGGATCTTTCTACCGCGGTGTTTCACTCCGCGATCCCGCGCGAGTGTCAGTTAATGGACTCGACACCGAGTCCCGTTCGCTGAACACTGGTTGTTGTATTCGCAACGGCAACAACAATCGCAGCAGGACCGAAAGTCGGAACAACGATATCAGCGCAGCTGAGCTCTACGTCTTCTCATCTGGTCGGCACAAACACACTCGAGACCTCGGCGAGCATGAGGAATTGTGTCTGTGATGAAAGTATTCCCAATGGATTCCGCGGATGCAATGCAGAATTTCGATGATCAAATTTGCGCATTGAGAAAGTATTTTCGGTTGGCTCTCAGGTTCGCGCCAGATTTATGTTCCATGGGCTTGCAGTGGGTACTTGCATATTTTTTTAAACCACGCAGGGAATTAGAGATCTGCTTGCATGTATCTGGCGGGGAGGATGTGTGTGTGTGTGTGTGTGTGTGTGATGCAATCTTTGAAATTTCAAAATTGTAAAAAATAAAAAATTTACAAGTTCGGAACATTTGGAACTCGTTCAAGTTCGAAACCTTATGGAACTCTTCGAAAGGGTTAATTTTTTTGGAATTTGCAAGTTCCAAAATTGAAATTTGTAAATTTTTGAATTTTTGGGAAATTTTTGGAATTCGAAATATTTTGACAGTTCATAAAATTTTCTGGTTCCTTCCAATTCTTGATGGTTCAGAATTTCGATAATTTCGAATGTTTCCGGATGGTTTGAAATGCTTTTTTTATTAAATGCCGAATTTTTTAATTGAATTGTCTTAATGATGATTAAAATGTCAAAATGTGAAGAATGTGTGTAGGAACGTGTGTGGCTCTGTGTGTGCATTTGCGCGGGCGAGGTATTTCTTTGAGAATCATGTTTAGAATTTTTTATAAACGTATGCGTGTATGCGAGAGAGCGTGTTTGTGTGTAAGTTTGTATGGATAGTATAGCAAATGATGGGATTTACATCTATCAAGTAGTACAATTAATTCCATGTAACTCACCTCATTTCGACGGAAAATGCTTCCATCATAAGTCGTTAAAAAAAATTAGAAAATTTCAAAATGCTCATGTTTAATGAGGTACACTTCGACTTATTTTTATTTACGATATAAATTTAAAACATCTAGTACTACCTGAGCAAGCAAATATTAAAAATGAGTAGTTACAGAAAAAGAATTTAACTAAAATGAAGAAAAGAAAATATGCAAATTCCCTATTTTATACAGAACTCAAAGATCCTGATTATTTACAGCAAAATTCGATCCCAAAAGGTAGATATTATTGTGTCAAAAGCTGTCACTTTTCAGTCAGTTTCCCATAATTGCAGGTCGCTTTGGTAAAAAACAAATATGGGGCTTCATGAATGCATACAACTTTTGCTCATAACATCCAAATAGAGTTAAAATTGTTTGTTGCAACCTTTTCTGTGAACAAAATTCAGAATTGCATGAAAAACTATTATCGAAATTTCTCCATCACTGATTCAGCCCCGGGGTGAGCGGAGTTGGCTTCCCCGCAGATAATTGTCCGGGAAATTTTCGCATAGAAAAATTTTTAATCCGGGATTATTTTCCCAAGAAAAAATTGACCAGAGAAAATTTCTGGAACATAATTTCCTTGGGAAAAAATGACACCGAAAAATGGCCCTTATTTCGTTAAGAAAAATTACCAATGACAGAAATACCAAAAGGGATATTTTGCGCTGGAAAATTTGTCCTCAGAAAGCATTTTCTAGTGGAGACATTTTCTAAGGGCACTTTTTTTGGCGAAAATTTTCCAGAACAATTTTTGCTGAGACCCAATGCCAGATATGGAATGAAAGATCAACTTTGAATGTTGTTTTGTTTGTGAAAAATGATCAAATCGTAATCCGGTCATTATTACCATTTTATCGAACGTTGCGAGAGGTATAAAATTTTTATTCTAGTCAAGTTAAGGACAGATTTGGGGGGAAAACACGCGTTTATAGTTGTAAATAATAGTTAGGATAATAATGCAGTGATATGACTATTTTGCATTTGTTTTTTCCCAGTTTTGATGCGAGAATAAGTTGACTAATTGAGTCGAATTCGCAAATGACTTGTGGAATGGAGACATTGCAAATTGCTGCGAAAAAAATCCTCGGCTCTGAATTCGCGATTTCGTTGAATGAAAATTGTTGATGAAGAGATTACAAATTCTGTTTTTTTTTGGGGGGGGGGGGGGGGGGAATTGTGCATTGTGATTTTCGAGTGAAACATTTGACAGAGCATACTTTCGAAATTTTTGAAATTGTTGATATGCTTGAAATATGTTTTCATTTTATTTTTTCAATTTGTGAAATTTTGAAAAAATTCTAAATTCCTAAAATTTTACAAATTTACTTTTCAAATGTTTTGAATTAATTTTTTTTTGGGAATTCCCAAATCTTCAAAATGTTCATCCTTATCAAGTCTTGAATATTTTTTCATTGAAAAAAAATTAACTGCAAAGTAGATTCATTTTCTTAATTTTCAAACGATATCGATGATTCAATTTTCAAGAATGATAAAACATCAAAATTTTAATTTGCAATTTAAAAAACTCATTTCGGTCAAAGAAAACTAATCCCTTCATCAGCGAAGTTTATGTGCCTGCCAAGTATTCGTCATCGCGTGAGCCGATAAATGCAAGGGTCAATGTTAATATCCTAATATATAAGAACCTCTGAATATTTCATTGTAAATAAATGTTAAATTTTAAATACTACTGTGATCCATTTAAATTGGAGATTTAATAAACGACAAAAGGCATCGATAGTATCAACAAGAGGTGTAATTAAATATATAAAAATCAGTCAATCGTAATTCATGTTATGTCTCCTCTCAATGTCCCGTAATTCCAAAATATCAGTCTTGAGATGTAACTTCATAATTTCCCGCCAAATTTCCATTCTGTGCTCTTCGTTGTTGATGCCGAGTCTCAGTAAAATATTTTCGTTCACTCGTAGCAGTACACGGCCGGTGATATCATGCTGGAACAAGTTATGAGTTATAAGGTATTATTGACTTTGGATCCAGGAAAGTCGGAAGTGACATTCGTTAGATATTTTGCTTCCTCTCCACGTTTCGCATGATCCCAAACTGTCTGTGTGTGTGTGTGTGTAAGTGCATTCGTACAATTTTCCGTCGATCGTTTCATCTCGATCAATCGACCTGAATCAATCAACAACTCCCATCGACCCCACTCGACTTATTTCATTATGCATCTTTCCCATGTAAACTCTTCACTCCAATACCCAACAAAGTCACGTGACTCCTGATGGGTTAATCATGTTAAACTGCCGCAAAATCACACCTCACACGAATGTACCAAATGTGTTGAGCCATCCTATTGTGTTCACTAAAGTTAACAGACTAGTTGCAACAAACTAAACTGAATAACTAGTTTACTTTGGTGGCACAATCAATTTAGTCGTGGCTCGGCCTTCAATGTGCCCAGCATTTTCTAAAAGCGATAATGACTGTAGTTTGTAGACACACAACAGCGTGTTTGAGTATTTTTGTTTGATTCCCATTGGGAAAGTCATGTTCAGTTGAGGTTATCGGAGATATTTTCCAGAGAGAATATGACTAGCTACCACAGGTTCTAGCACTTGCTTTACCATGAGAAATTCCCTGGACAATTATTGAGCTGGAAAAAAGTTCAAAGAAACCTGATTTGCGATATTGATTGGGCTCGATCCGATTAAATCATGGAGATAGAGGGCAACGCTCCAAACATAAATTATTGCGGACTTCTTGAGGAATCATTCAGGTTCTATGAGTCATATCACTATCTATAATGCTTTCTGAGAAAATGGGGGTTGAATCTCGGTTAGAACAAAGTTCTTGAACAAAAACAACTTATTGGATTTCTTTCCCCCTATCCTTATCCCTTTCCGAGAGCTGGTTTAACAGAGCAGCACAACCATCAGATGCAGGCCGACCAAAGATCGTCCAGATGCAGAATATGTTTCCACAAACCCAGGATGGTTCAGTTGCGCTGACATCCAACATGCTTCAATGAGGGATGTATGAAAAAGCGGTTGCCAAGAATTTTGTCTACACACACACACACACACACACAGACATTGGGGTCTGGCAATGTTGGAGATGCTTTGAAACGTGAAGACATGATAGAAGATCAAACTTTGAATTCACTGTTGGAGCAAACTAATAGCTTCCGCTACCAGGATGCCGAAGATTCAACACATTTGGGAGCCAGGATCAATTGATTCTGACTTCAGAATATTGATATTTACATATAAAAATCTTTCATGATATAGTTGATAGTGATCGCTGCAATGTCTTCTCAACCACTTCTGGACATCCAGAACGTTCCACAGGTAGACGGGTCTGGGTCTCGCTGTTTTCGTCTGAAAATAGGTTAGAATTACTGAGTTAATCAGTGATTAGTTGATTGAATCCACTATTGGAATATGTAATTACTGACCTTGGGCTTATGACTAACGCTATCTTCCACCATTGCAACAACCAACAATGCTATTTAACAATCAACAACCATAAAAACTGGTATGCAAAATATTGTCAGCTCATTACTATGTACACATGTTCGCTATAGCTCCAAGTCTTCTGGAGTCGGAGCTGGTGGCTGAGACTCACTGTAAATAAATTGAGCGTATTGTTGCACTATTTTAAATAAAAAACAAAAAGAAAAAAACGAAGGTGAACTTGGCAGGAGTGAACAAAGAAACGATAACAGCGATGTTGCTATTGGAGGAATCTACCTTATCAACTGCCTGTCGGTTCCTTATGGGCAACCGGTGTTGGACTCCAAGCGGTGGATTAGTGACCTTGAGATGGTTGTTTGTGGTTACCTGCTTGAGGTCCAGAGGAGATTGACGGGGGCTACGATGGTGATTGGTCAGGACCTTCTCTGAACGAAAATGGATCAATGTTGAGGGGCGAACGAACTTATCATCGGAATCAAACATGCTATTGGAAGTTTGTTCTAGGATGGAATACCTAGGTTATCCGGTAACATCTGAAGTCTTCTACTACTGCTGAGCATGTCACAGACAACTCAGTCATCTGCGGTGGTCGCATATGACCATTCCACCCTAGATGACGCTGGGAACCGAATGGTGTACTCCGATGGTACGTTCGGCAGCTTCTTAACACTGCGGTATGCTAGGAATTGCCACCTACCCGACTTTCGGAAATGCTGAAGTATTATGTTAACCGATGGTTACAGGAAAGAGTGTGAAGTATTTTATGTATTACACGTTAAAAAAAATGAGGCATGAATTTGAATTTTCAGGAAATGGTTCGGTCGAGTCACTAATAGAGGATTTCTTTCTTTATATATTTTTACGCGTGGGTTGGGAGAGCATAGACATACACACACACACACACACTCCTGTGCACACCCATTCAACCTCTTTTCAGTTACCCCGAAACAACGGAACGTAATATACAGTATGTCGTCCGTTTAATCCTGTAACGAACAGCAAAAAAAATGTGGGCATGGTAGTGTAAAAAAATCCTATTACTTCAGCAAGGTAAAATCTACAAAGTTAGTTGAATTTTTTTATCGCATTACAATGAAAATTTGTGCTCGTAACAGTTTGCTATACTGCAACATAAAAATTATCAACTTGGAGTTTTTCTTACTTTTGGTTGGCTGATACGTTGCCATCGAAGGTTCAGTTACTAATTCAGCATATATCAGAACATGGAACAGTTTAGAGTGGCACGTACGAAAAGTTTACCAAGCAGAAGGGTAACTCTTATCAAACTTCTCTGCGTGCAGTTTTCCTATTTCTCAGGGTTAACGGCAGGATGTGAAAGATCGAGCCGATGAAAAATGACTTCCTCTGACTTAATCGGTGTATATCGAGCAGCGGAAGCATCAGTCGAAAGAGACAACATGTCATCGTCAATTAATTTCTCACGTGAAAAGCCTCAGAATTTTGTGGTGATTAGAGGTCACTGATAACACTCAGCAGGAAAAGTTCTGCAATTAGGAAATTCATCTCGACCGCAGATTTTTTGCTTGACTCAATTTGCTTCAGCTGAATATACAATGAACCGTGCTTTTTCATACTAGCGGGCTTAATGAGTGATCCATCAGGGCCACAAAAACAAATTTCGATATGTCATTTCGGCTCAGAGATTTTCATTTTAGACAACCAAATGTTTTTTCTATTTTTTCTCTGGACCGAACCAATCTCGAGATAAATCCAAAATTTTCATTTTTCGGGATTGAAAAAAAAATGAAAAATGATTTGAAAGCAAGTGTGCCCAGATCAAAGCTACGTAATTTTTTCCCAAATGCGATAAGACATCAACTGAGTATTATCCACTGAGACTGCGTTGAATCGATTACATTTAGTTCCACATAGTTTTGTTTGCATCGTCTATAATCTTTCGGTGTCCGTTGGACCGCGCTGGATCTCATCTGTTGCTTATTTCTGAAACCAACGCGATTCGCGGGTGTGTTCGCGTTGCGCCAATCATGGCGATACGAAATATTCCGCTTGGCAGGGACGATAAATGTCTTACGAAACTGGATCATCGCAAGAAATTTCCATGGGGCGAGACTAAGGGCCTGACATTGTTATCTCTCCAACAACTTCATCCATCACTTTCAGAATGGAAAACCAGACATTTTTCTTCCAAAATGACGGATGATTAATCGGAATTGCAGGAAAGATCAATTTTGCTGTTAAAAATGGTATTGTTAACTGGCCGGTGAGGGCGATTATTGTTTTGCCCTCGAAAAAATGTGCGCCCACGCTAATGGAACCCACGCCTCCCCCCCCCCCCCTCCCCACCCACCGGAGATTGGGTTCCGGTCCCACCCTGCTGTGTCGCCTGCAGTGTCGTCAGCACTGCCAATAGCACACACCGTATGCTCCTGCTACCGCTCACAGTCCTGCAACCCCTGAAGCCTAGAGATCTGAAAAATCAAAAGCCACCCCTTTCGGGAAGGTGGAGATTACGGAATGGCTTTAGAAAAAAGAACCATAAGTAAAAACCACAGTTAACACACGGATTATTTTGTAATTATCTTATTAGAACTCATATCCTGCTTGAGCCTCGAGTTAAGTATTTGTTGGGATGATTGCGTGGAATGACTGCTCAGCGGATTAATCCAGTTTCCTTGGGAAAGCCTCCCACATTCTGCTTCAAAAATGCATGCAATATTTATTGTGACATGCAGTCCATCTGCTGAAGATGGAACTAAAATTATGTGGGTCATTTTTCAAGGTTCATACATCCAGACGAAAGAATGTGCCATTCTACTTATCCGGAGCTGCGCTGGAAAAGTTGATTTGTGTTGAGCGAATTTTGAGGCAAAGTTGTAATCACATAGAAATAAAATTTGAAAATATTGGAACGTTCGATAAATTCAGCAAATTGAGAAATATTAAAAATAATAAAAAAAATCCAAGATCTTCAAACATTGCGATAAAAAAAAATGGAAAATTGCAAAAATACCATGCATTAAAAAATTTTGAAAAACGCGTACGACTTTTTAGACTGTGGCCTATTTTTTTAGTCGCCAAATTTTTCGGAATTTTTTTGGAATTTTTAGCTTTCAAGGCACACGCGATGTCAGCTGATTCGGACCAAATTGACGGGTATAAATTGATGTGCCCCAGGATCTGGTCGCACCGTCAAATTAGACAATGAGAATGGTTGTAAAAATGATTCCAGCAGCTGCCGCTTATCATTGGCTGGGTAGATCATTGCGGTAAACAAATTTGTTGCAATCAAGCCACTTACAGTGATACATGTGCCTAATAAGGAAGCCTCGGCGCTCAGTTGCATTGCGTACAATTTTCAGGAAGACGCATTTTGATGACGTTGCTGGGGGTCTTATGCAAACTCCTCTATTTGTTTCATCATGAAGAGAAAAACAAAAGATTCGTGGCTCGTTTCTGTAGACGATAGCAAATTGCAATCACAAATTGGCAACTTTTGAAATTATTGATAAGGGATGTTATTGTGTGTTGGTTGCTTGCGTTCCTCTCTGGACTCCACCCTCCCCCCCCCCCCCCTGCGTTAGGTTAGGTTCCCGCCCGGCCTTGCGGTCTCATTTTATGGGTACCGCTGATAGCACCCACGGAACGTTCCTCCTATCGTTCAGAATCCACGAGAAAATGTTCCATCATGTGGAACACACGACAAGAAACAACACTACGATTCACCTCGTGTTTTTATTACGTTTCCAGGATCATGAAATAAGCGGAAATGCAATCTGCCAGCACCTCTTCGTTGACCCAGAGAACATACTAATTTTTAAGCGAAAACTCCGTCGGCGTAGGAAAACCCCCTTGGGAGGAAATACAAGCCCTATTGGGAGATGTGAAGTGAATCGTTGCTCGTTAGTCATTTTCCTTTCCAGTAATTCCAATTTACGAGCTCAAGGCGAATTCCCAACTATCATATTTTTATTATTTGCATACTTTTCAAAAGCATGACGTTCACGATTATTCAACGGAGGAAAATTTGTTCGAGCTTTAAGTGATAAAATGCTTCGCGCTTCGAATGAAGAGGTTCGGGCGAGATTGGGAGAGCTTCGATATAATATAGGACAGATGCATTCTAATTCTGTGTTCTGCCTCCATTCTTGGGGACCAACGCTGTCATCTCTTTCCTTTGCCCTCTGCTTCCAGTGGACACCATCTGTTCAGGCTAAATCCTTCGTTTGAAAAATTCGCGAAGAATTCTGATTAGGCCCCTTCTAATGATCCGTTTGGACCTTGTTCACCTTCCGTTGTCTCTGAGGTCTTGGCTGGTCATCGATGATGCTAATCGCTGACTTGCCGACTTATGCCCTAGCATTTCCCTCAGCAGCCTCCGTCAGGTAGCAGTTGGACTCCCATGGAAACATTACGCACCCTGTCATTTGCATACGTGCACTATTTATGCGAAAGTATGGTCATACGACGTCTTATCTACCCTTATCTACCCTCCAAATAGCATCCACATGTTCTTCCAATCTTCGTCACTTGTCAGTTCGGCATCTCGGTTTCTACTTGTCAGTTTGATATCATATGGTCCATTTTCTCTTATTTGAATTCAAGTGATCCTCGCCTCCTCCCAAAAAGAACGGAAGCAGACTCTGGGTCATGCACGCGATGGGATCTTAGATGAAGCGCTTAAATCTTGGAATTCGAAAGTCTTAGTTGGATTAAGGCTTTAAGACATCTCCTACCCAATCATTTGAACTTTCTGCGTTCATGATATCCTTAGTATAATCGGAAAGTCTTGAGGTGCTCGTGTGCTTTAAATGGGTTTAGATCGTCGATTGGCCTGATGAGACAAATTTTAGTATCGTAATTTATGGCTTGATTATTAGCGTTTCTTGATTCCGCGCATTCGTCATGCCAAAATTATTCATAACTTAAATTGAATTACTTTTTTTGGCATAACATAGTGATAAAAAATAAGAACGCAGCTCGCAGAATGAGGGAAAAATAGACTGTAGCAATTACCGTAATTACTAATGACACCCAATCGACACTTCCAGTCATGTAAATGATTATGACCGTAAAAAGTATGTCATGAATCACTCCCATTATACATTCTCGGCGCTTAACTGCTTAATGTTTAAACGAGTCATTTAGAGTATATTGCGGCGCAATTTCATTAATCGTTTGCAAATTCAAAAAACGGCGAAAGCTTGCAATGTTAATAATTCTGACGAACACGGAAACTTCAGGAATTGGAGAACATTCAACAAAGCTTGTAATAAATTTCGATAAAAATAAAATAATTAAACAATTCAATAATTAGCGAATATTTAAAAAATTTTTACATAAATTTTGCGACTTCAGTTCTGTGATATTTTTAATTTTTAATGCTAAGATGATAATTTGGAAATAAAGTTCAGCAGTTGAATATTAAAAACGGGAAATGTTAAAAAAAATTTCAACAATTCTCAAAATTGCTAAATTTTTGGTAAGAGCATAGCCCACCAAAAGTATGTCATGACTAATGCCGATTACACATTCTCGCTATTTAACCGCCCAATGTTCAAGCACACTATACATAATACATTGCAGCGCAATTTCATAAATCGATTACGTGTCTGCCTTGGATAGGAATGGATTTTACGAGTCCTTCGAGCCGCCTTTCCACATTCCCTTCGTGGCTGCTGCAGGTTTGACGAGCGTGTCGATTTGAACTCATGGTTGCACACGTAATATCGGCAATTTTCTCTGGTCGTGTTGGCTCCTAGATTTAGAGAAATTGATGGATGTCAAATATGTTTCAAAATTTTTGGATTCCACCGGGGGCGGACCGATAACTTCTCGATTTCCTGTCACTCTATCATTGCCTTTATTCCCGAAATTTCCCTAAACAACCCCCACTGCCCGATGAGGGAGGGATTCTGCAGAAAAAGATTCCCAAACATTTTCTTTAGGCATTTCCAGCCAGGAAAAATCATGTACGGTTTTTCTGCAAACTGGGTCCTCTTCGATATATATCGAAATCCGTTTCTATTTTCCGTTTCTATTTTTTCGTTTCTATTTTCCAGAAGACCCGACCGATTTGCAATGAAACCTGATCTGATCTAGAGTTCGCGAACGATATACATCGATCATATTATACAGCATCTCAATCGGGCAATTCGTTCGTGAGAAATCGTTTGGCGAATGACTACCCACACACACAAACACAGGAGTAACTCCATAAATCAGGGGTGCGAGAGGGTGGGTTAAACGAGCCTCCCTGGTGCTATAAGGTGTACGAGTGTGTTCAATGCTACGAGGGGTTGTATTTATTTGTTCACAATGGAAGAAATTCACACATACACACAGTTGGAGTTTTGGTGTAGCGAGTAGACTGTCTGCCAACTACGTCGAAGATCCTGGGCTTACGCTCGTTGCCGGACAATACTACATATCTTCTCATGGATTCCGACCTACTGGAAGAACATACCATGTGCGCTGTTGGTGGTACCCATGAAATGGGAACCGTAAACCGGACGGGAACCCAATATGTCGCGAGGGAGGGGGTTCATCAAAGGTGCCCACCAGTGTAGCACCAAGGTTCCTGGAAGTTTAGCTGGTGTTTAGGAATACGATGTCTTAAAGGGCCACAGTCGATACCATTACATGGATGGGTGTCCACAGTACAGAACAGAAGAAAACACACACACACACACGCACACACACACGCACAGACGTAAACTCAAAATTTGTCGAGGATTTGGGACCCGGAATTGGGGATGGAAAAATTTGCACAATTTCAAAATTTCGAATAATTCTGAACACTCCCAGCATTGACGTGAACTCTTCACTGAATACGCAACACCGGGAAATTTATCTGGGCATGTCGCATGTTGTCTCTGAGATTCTTGGAATTCTTTAAAAAAAAAACTGACGAGAACATGAGAAATCAAAACGGTTTTATCGTCTCGAGGTTAATTGAACAAATTGTTTATCTCGTGAGTACATTCTTAATTAATTGATGGAATTAATTAATGTAATCAATGCAGTTACAGGCGTTTATTGTATAAATAAACCACACTGATTTGATATCCAGTCACAACTTCCCAAGATTTCGAAATTTTTGATGAACGTCTTTAAAATTCCCAAAATTAAGATAATGCCAATCATTTCGGAGGTTTGTAAATTGTACCCAAATTAGTTGTTTAAAATTCGGAAATTTGGAAATTCATCATTCTTGCTAACTCTTCTAAAAATGTCAAATTTTCAGATGATTGGGAAAAGTTCATAAATGAAAAATAAAAAAAAATATTGAAAAAAAAATTAAAGAATTCCAAAAAAACATATATCTACTTTTTACCAAAGTCTTAACCAAAACAATTACAAAAAAAAATGCAGAGCCTAAAGAAAAAATCAAAAACTTATTATTGGTTCGAGGTTACAATTGAACAAATTGTTTATCCCGCGTGTCCATTCTTAATTAATTGACGTGATTAATTAATGTGATCAATGCAGTTTCAAGCGTACATTGTATTAGTAAACAATTCTGATTGCATATCAGGTTACAAGGTGTTTCTATGTCCTTCGCGGTAACATATCACTTTATTTACGAAAGTTTATACCATTGAGAGGAAAACTGCGCTTTAAATTTTAATGATGTTTTTTTTTCTTCTGAGGATGGAATAATGAATGGGAATTGATGATTGATTCGTGGCGGGGAATCGCGGCGGTCAGCCGATGCTGAACTTTTGTGATTGTGGAGTGGAAGATTTTGTGGTGTTTGTGATTCTGTACAAGGAAATTTGTTATCATAAAAAAATGTGGCTTGATGCGCTTGAGACATCCTGAGGGGACAAGAACCCTTCATATGTAAAGACTTTGAATCGGTCAATGAAGTTTTTATGCACTCATTTACTCACAACACATATACTTCCACCCATCCACCCACCCACTCTCTCTCTCTCTCTCTCTCTTTCACCCACCCGCCCACCTGCCCAATCACCCATCCACCCACCCACTCACCCATCCACTCAGCCAACCACCCACCCACCCACTCAACCAACCACCCGACGAACCACCCACCCACCCACTCAACCAACCACCCGACGAACCACCCACCCACCCACTCAACCACCCACCCACCCACCCACTCAACCGTCCACCCACCCACTCAACCACTCACCCACCCACTCAACCACCCACTCAACCACCCACTCAACCACCCACCCACCCACTCAACCACCCACCCACACACACAGCCACCCACCCACCTACATACCCACACACACACACACACTGATATGTATTGTACTTCATTTAGATTATATGTTGTCCGCAAATCGAAAACGGAATGCATTCCCTCCTTTCAGTTTCAATAATTTTATCACAAAAAATACAGGTTGAATTGCGGAAAACAGTTTGTTCTATAAAAAACGTAAAAATGACCTCAAGTTAATTTATTTTAGGAGAGAAAAATCAACTATTTCCCGGAAAAGTTAACGTAACATTGTTTTTTTTAATGAAATATGAGATTTTATGTCAATGGAATGGTAGAACAACACTTTGGATTTTTTTCAATTTTTCGTGATTAAATTAAACAGGTATTTTGATCGCTTAGACGCAGAGGAAAGTTATTACACCGCAGATATATGGATGTTCTATATTTTCATGCCTCGATCATGTCAAAATCGTCTTCGGTATTTTTGTACGACCATTCTTGTGAGTGTATGAATGAGAGTTTATATACAGTGCCTATATATGTGAGAGAGAGATTTAAGAACGTTTCGTTAGAATCCCACGGAATGATTTTCAAAAAAACTTTTGAAAACTTTTAACTTCGTATGTTGAAATTTGTGCAGGAAACTTCTCATAAAAATATGAAAAATTACAGAAGATCCCAAAATTGTTATGTAAATTCAGCTCTGCTCGCTTCCCAATAATTGGCTGTGCCACATAACAAACTGCTTCAAAGCCAATCATCACTCGTTCACCCAGAAACTTTGTTATTCAAATCTCAACTTCTGATTGCTCGCATTCCTTCCATCGTGCATGGAAGGGACCAATTTCAAAAATGTTGCAAAATGAGGAAAAAGTTGAGATTATAGATTTCTATAAACTCGCGGGAAGGCAGACGTTTCTGCAGCAATGTTTAGAGCCGTTCGATGAGTTGTACCTGGAGACATCAGAAAACACTTCATATTGGAGGTGCCTAGAAGTGTAAACGCGAAGGGGGGGATTGCGTGTGCACGACTCGCAAAGGGGGGCGATGAAGCTAGGTGAAGCGTCAGGTGGTTCTCTACTTGGCTAGATGTTGACGCAGTTCAGCACTTCCAACAGTTGGGTCCCAATCTCCAACTCGTTGGCAGCATGGAGCACAACCAGGATGGGCATGGTGCTGCAGCCTATGCGAAGAGGAATGCTGCCTCAGGTTTTTGGAGCCTCGAAAGAGGCTGGGCTACCTCTACAACGCGGATCCGAGGATACATCTTCCTTGCCGGCGTTTAGGTTCACTCAGTGAACCCTCCTAGAAACGGACAATCTCAAGCGTTAGAAAAATTCATATAATCAAAATTCGATCAATATTGCCACTGCGAGAAATTTGAATGATTCTACAAATTAGGGAAATTATAAAAATTTAAAAAATGTGTGAACGTTTGCAGAAATTTCAGAGCGGAAGACTGGAACCTAATTCAAACAATCAAGAATTTCCAACAATGTCGAATTTCCTCCAATACCACCAAACCAATTATCCCTATTTCACCCAAACGATTATCATAATCTCAAGTTTTTATTGATGACGCTCACCCACTCTCCGAGTACCACCACCACCACCACCAATCGCCTTTTCTACTCTTTAACGCGTGGCGCTCGCTCAGCGAACGCATTGCAAGATCGAGTTTAACTAACTAACAACGCGTGTTCAGTTTGCAACGTGCAACCACACTTACCACGCCAATTTTCCCGGGATTTATGTGTTAGCCCACTGTAAAAAGAAGAAAAAAATAATTAAAGACTTGCATAAACAACCTTCCCTTCCATTAAAAACAAACGTGCAGTGGATAAAGTTCGTACCTAAACTTGTGATTTCCATAACTTAATATCAAATTAAAAAATTGATTATTGAAAAAAAAATCGATTTGACTGCGCTAATAAAAATAGCAATAAATATAAGGGAAAACATTTGAAATTGCTTGAACATATAATATATCTATATACAGATAGACTGATTTTTATCATATTTTTTATACATTCAATACTGATCAATTTTCATCAGTAAAAATTGCGGAAGATCGACGAATTGAGCAGGGCGCGTAGGCGCCGATCAAAGGCTTCCGGAAAGCGAAAGAGGTCCTTCAACTTCCGAATCGAGAGATCGATAATGTGAGTAGAAATATAAACAGTCGGAACAAGCAACCCTTGTTGAGGGCTACTATTTTAATTCGTAAATTTTTTGGAAAAGTTAGCAGTAATTAATGGAAATTGTCGGTGGCTTGATTCGTCCACTTGAGTCGTCTTACGAATGAATCAAGTCAAGGCTCCCGGAGAGTTTGAATTGCGCTGGATCAAGGGGTTAAGTCGAGGTGGTTGCAAGCTTTCAATCTCCAATTTTTCATATTTTATCAATAGCTTTGAACTTGCAAAAATTTAATGACTTCCTTTATTGTAAAAATGGGTAACTCTCGGGATGGACAAAATTCGATATTAAGATTCCATTTTAAAATATCGGTATCTCGTTAACCAGTGGGTCAACGTGAAAACTTTGTAAAACATTTTTTATAGAGAATTTAATTTCCAACAAAAAAGGTTTTATGCAATTTGTTCTTAAACCAACGTTATCATGAGATATGCTGCGAAATCTGGGAAGATCGCCGGTTTTGGCTGATAACTGAATACTGAAAGAGGAAACCCTTCAAAGTATAAATTAAAGAAATTCTAAAAAAAATTTTTTGATTGAAATATTTCCCGAAATTTGATGGAAATCCGTGGTGTGAAATGATTGAAGTGGGGAAAATTTTTGGTATTATTAGACAAAATGTTGCAGCGAGGCTTCCTGAGTTAGCTGCCAAATCCACAGACGTTGGCACTGATTTTTATATTGTTGTTCTCACGAACTTGGGAATCCCGGAAATTTCAACGGCGAGTAAAATTATGTGGTTCATTTACGGTACTAATCGAACGGTCAGTAATTGCTGTTTCTGTCACAATTAAATCATAGAATTTCGATTTATCAAATTACCCGACGTTTAATACGTGGGAAAAAAAAATCGAAGTTGCAGAATTTTTCAACACTTTCCAAGAAACCTCAGAAATTTACAAAGTATCTCTCTCCTCTTCTGAACATTGGAAGCAGTCAATTGGATTACGGATTCAGAAAATTAAAGATTATCGATTTTCATAACTGGTAATTATGTGTTGTCTCTTGAATCAAAGATTACGATCTGTGTTCGAGTCGTCCCCCTCAATGATCGACTGACAAAATATCATTCTCGGAAGTGTTATGTACATGTTAACACGATCGATAAATTTTAATTTATGTTAATACGCGCGTCTTGGAAGTCATAATTTTTTCGCAATGCCATTACATTTTCTCGGCGACACTAAAACCGAAATTGTTGTTGTACGGCACGTGCGCGTTTTGAGTAGCATGTATGCAAATATTGCATATATATGTATAGGGAGGAATGAAGTGCCCCGATGACTTCAGTAATCGTTCTTGTTTATCGGAGGTGAATTAAAATGATGAATCATTGAAACTCAATTCCAAAAATTTCAAAACCAAGTCTCAAAAAATTTAGCCTTCCAAAAACGTAACTATATTCCTGCAATGTTGTACTGCATACGATGCGCACAGGATATTCATTACCCCGTTCACCCCCGTAACACAAACGTCTCCGTGTCACGGGCAAAACCTTGATTATCAATAGTGTGACGAGACATTGCTCACTGCATTATTGAAATTCACGGGCACTGATGCACACCGATACAGTTGATTATGAGCTTCCAAGACTTTGAAACAGTCCCTCGGCATCGTAAAGTCAACACGCCCAGACAGTAACAACGAATTGGTTTTTATCCAACCACGTTTATAATTACCAAATGCATGAATCTGGCCTCATATGAATATTACACCTCTAGATTTTAATTAACAATTCAGCGACCTCGTTTGAAAGCGACATTCTATCCAACCGGATCACCCGTATGTTATCCAAGACAGTTCACCCTGAATGACCCCAAAAGAGCGCAACGTACATTTTTGTAAAGCAAGAATCAATTTCGAAAAAGAGTTGCGATTAGTTTCTTCCAAGATGTTGCTTCCAAGATGTTGCTTCCAAGATGTTGCTTCCAAGATGTTGCTTCCAAGATGTTGCTTCCAAGATGTTGCTTCCAAGATGTTGCTTCCAAGATGTTGCTTCCAAGATGTTGCTTCCAAGATGTTGCTTCCAAGATGTTGCTTCCAAGATGTTGCTTCCAAGATGTTGCTTCCAAGATGTTGCTTCCAAGATGTTGATTCCAAGATGTTGATTCCAAGATGTTGCTTCCAAGATGTTGCTTCCAAGATGTTGCTTCCAAGATGTTGCTTCCAAGATGTTGCTTCCAAGATGTTGCTTCCAAGATGTTGCTTCCAAGATGTTGCTTCCAAGATGTTGCTTCCAAGATGTTGCTTCCAAGATGTTGCTTCCAAGATGTTGCTTCCAAGATGTTGCTTCCAAGATGTTGCTTCCAAGATGTTGCTTCCAAGATGTTGCTTCCAAGATGTTGCTTCCAAGATGTTGCTTCCAAGAGGTTGCTTCCAAGATGTTGCTTCCAAGATGTTCCTTCCAAGGTGTTCCTTCCAAGATGTTCCTTCCAAGATATTCCCTCCAAAGTGTTCCATTGGTCCATGGCCCGCGTACTCATCAGAAACTTAGCGATGGTGTACGTACTGATCGAGCACTTATCCATCCTACATGTAATGATTATACACTTAGCAATCACATGAATATCCGCCAGGCACACCAGCCACCATGGGGGAATAGATACAGCTACTCATCCATGGCATACATACTCATCATATGTGCACTTATCAAGTTTCTACCCATCGTGTATTTGCACAGCATGTACGAGTTCTCATCATGCACTTGACCATCGAATGCATACTTAGCGCATTGGTCGTTGGACACTTGTCCAATCTAGACGTAATCCCTTGATGAGTAAGTCAGGGGCAAGGGCCTCATGACTTACCCATCGGACACCAGCCACCATACGAATACCTCTCAGGCCGGTCATCATCCGAGCTTATCCAACACTCATAATGGTGTGCGCACGTATCAGATACTCCTTATGCAACACTTGAGGGCCTGCATGGGTTCTCATCATGGACTTGATTTATTCATCGCATCGCATCATCGGACTTTTCCATCCATCCTCCACAATTATTTAGAAGGGGAGGAACAACCCTCTCGTGCTATGACAAAAGTAGGTACGGAAAATTATGCCTCAAACTTTTTTGGAGTGTCTACTATATCATTTACCGTACGGATTTTTCATTGAAATTGCGGAGATTCTGATATGTAGAATTGTAGACTTGAATAATCAGACTCATTTCTCGATTTGACCAATTTTAGGAATGTCCATCACTCGGGAGTACGGGTGACTCACACCTCACTGGAGATGAAATAGGATTAACTATTCAATAACGACCAATCTGCTTCGTGAATGGATAATCGTCGGGGACTATAAATAGTAGATCGACGTCTCCTGCATCTTCAGGGATGTACGAACTTATGGACTGACAGACTGTCTCACAATCAGCGAGATTTTTCATAAAGCCAATTTTCGGAAAGTTTCGAATCTTTGACATTCTAAAAATTGTTCAAATGTCTGAGGCTCCTAAACCGTACATACAGTTTTTCTAATTGTATGACTTGTTTTCTCCTACTCGACAAGTACATTCAAGCGATGCCGGCAATGATACACATTCCTGAAAGTAATGACAGATCATGAGCTCGTAAAATGAAAAATCATCTCAGTTCAGAATCCGCAGGCCTTTCCCTCAATTCCAAAGATAGAATTGGAATTTTTTTTCTCCGGTGGTTATGACTCGACAGACAGTCGATGTCGCAACGATTTGTTCAATTATTCATGTCGTATTATCAGTCATTAAACCTGGCCTTTGAGATTTCTTTGAGAATTCCTTGAGTTCTGAGTGGAGGGGGAAATTCTACAATGTAATAATCCAGTTTTTTATTTCGATGATGAAATAAATCTTGCGATTGCAGTTTTTGCTGTTTTTATTGCTTTTACATTTTTTTTCGTGTGCGAATCGATTTGGTTACCGGTTTGTCTTCGAAAACGAAAATCCGATCTGCATGTTGCAAGACTTCCAAACCATTTTTAACAAGTGTGTGTGTGTGTGTGTATACTCAGGGACGCTGTGTACGTAATGGACCATTTATTGAATTTATTTTTCGTAATCTCCGAAAATTTTAAAAGTTATGTATAATGATTTTAGAAAAATTGGAGTCATTGGTAAGGTTGAAGCCTTCGGAATTTCTTGCATGATTGAAGTTCTTGAAATGCACACAATTTGGCAATCGATATTCTAGTCACATGATCCAGGCTATTCTGGGCACTATTATTTTTAGCCTCAATAAAATTGATGACACATCATCTTTTTATTGCGGTATCCATCGGTGCAATGACCCGCACGTGAGCCGAGAAATTGGGGAATCAAAAGCATTCAATTATAGCATTTTCGGCGATTAGATATCAATTTCCAGGAAATTGTGAGCAGAACGAAATCGAGTTATCGAAATGAGAAATTTCACAAGAAATGTTTCGCAGTATCATCTGACATTTAACTTTTTGTTATCTCATTGAGAGGAAATCTCCGGTATCCTCAATAAAAAAATTTCATTCTATGTAATCTAAAATGAGGTAGAGAACACTTGTTTGAGCTAGATTTATTGTGACACTAAATGCCCCGATATGTTCGTCTATCGTTCAAAGATCTGAAAATTTTCCAAGTTATTGGGATTTTCCAAATTTTTTTGGAAATTTCTAGAAAGCATTTGTAATTGATTAGGAAAATAATTTTTTTGCCGATGTGACTTACATTTTTAAATTATGTATTTTTCAGAAGATCAAGTGAACGCAATTACGGCAGTCGCGACCTGAGGGCTAGAAGGAGAGCTAGGGGAGAGCTGTGATATGAAGAATATTCAAATTAATGGATATGGTATGTTATACACATTTTTACAAGAGAAAAAAAAATATGATTAACGACTACAATCACAATGGCGATTCGTGCGGCTTTGCTGAATAAATAGATTGATAAGCCAGTGGCAAGTGTGATGAAACTGCTTGCTTCCGACATTTATACGCACACATTGATATATATATATATATATATATATATATATATATACATATATATATGGATGGGTATTGAAAAGAAATAGTGAAGAGGGAAAGGAACGTACTGTCCACAACAGTATACCGGTACGACAATGATCAAGTGGGTAGAGCACTGGCTTTTGGCGCCCGAGGGCCACGGATCAAGTCCCCGGCGCTCCTTTCAGCGTGGTCGCCATATCCGGGCGCTAATACTGATCCATCGTCGATCGGGGGTTCCATAAAAGAAAGGAGTGCACAAATTGAGATTGTTGAATATAATACCTATTGCACATGAAAATTGAATGGAATTCCTGGTTGCCATCAAACACGTGCTCTTCGATGGATATATACATATATACATGCACTTCCCACTGCATTTTGTTCGGAATGTTGTTCGGTTGCTCACTCGCATCACAATTTCTTTTTCACAACCCTGTTTCGGATTTTGCAATTGGTTTATCTTGTATCAAGTATGATAAGTGGTTCCACCAAAGGGATCCTTCAGCTTTTTTTTTGCAGAATTCTTGTTTTTTCTAATAGATAAATCTTGAACGCCTGATGTATAACGTATATTTCTGAGATATGTTGAAGGTCGTTGGGAGAAGAAATTCATGAAAATCTTCACTTTTGACTTATGGAAGAAAAATCTAGGATGAATATCCTTAACATTGCACGAGAAAATAAGCTTCGACTTTGAATAAAAGCGAGAAATTCATGAGAGCCACATTCCTCCCATTCCGAGGTAATTTCCTAGCGAAGGTCTCAAGTTGCTCCAGTGATGTATCACCACACAAACAAATTGCGATATATGACATACATATTCCAACACTCAATGAAATGTTCTTATTGACAGAGCACAAACAGCCTTGTTTTCTCCCTTTTTCCACAAATTGCATGTCTGCTTAGATGAGGAGGAACGTCATAAAATATTGCGTTATTTGTTGGGCCATGGCTTTGTCCCTCCATTCTCTCGTATAAGTGATACTTTGTTGGTTTTATAAACAAGTAGACTGGATTGAAGGTGAGCAACGACGAGAATCGAGATTTATTGAATTATAAAGGACTATTTGTCAGTGGTAGAATCTGATCTTGCGCGTGAGGTATCACGTGATGGAATTATTGGTTAATTAGCAGTTGATGGTAACGAATTTCGGAAGACAATAGGGGGGTCAGACACACACACACACACACACACACATACATCGAACGAACGAAGCTTACCCATTCAAAAAAAAAAATAGTAGTCATGAGATTTTCCGCACGTTGCTCTTTCACAAAAAACATTTCTCCTTGTTACATAATTTCTACATACATAACGAGCAATCTCCGGGCTGTACCTTGAACTTGAAAAAATGCTAGATTGTACTATGAACTTGAAAATAACTAATCTGCACAGCCGACAAACAATATTCACGTGTTTTTTTCAATATTATTCAACCCCGGAGATTCGGTCAATGAAGAAATTTTATCTTCAAAATCTGAAAAACGGGTAAAAAAAAAATTTACCGCTATATCATTTCCGCTAAATGGCTGTAATTTAGTCATAATTTGGATGCGATCAAACACCTAACTCATTCCGGCAGTGGTATTTTCTTTAGTTGACGTCAACTACTCATGTAGTGTTTATATTTACCAAATTCATGACGTATTTTTCGATGATCAGACTCTTCTAATGACCCCTAAACCTGAAACTAGCGTCATTTCCTAATCTCTGACATTCTCAGACGTACCCAATATGCGCGCGTAAGTGTGTGTAGACTCTTGATATGCAAATCTTTGAAACTTTCCTTGATGTACCCCAAAAATAACTTTGCGAAAGATACCCAACAAATTGTTTTTAGCTAGATAAAATTTCCCAGAAAAAAGGTTTAAAATGCCGAAGTAAAAAAGTAAATGGGGAAGTAATTGATGCGGCCCTGATCGGTCCGCACTTTTCTCTTTTGCTTCTATGGTAAGTGAATGATGACCGCAGTGCCCTCTGGAGTGACGCCACGGACAATTGCAAGCGCGCCAAAGAGCGCGTCGAGTCACGGGCGCCTCCGTAATCGTGCCACCGATTCTTGCCACATTCCCATGAGCCAATCGGAATTGTTATTGGCGCCGCACACCCACAGAACCGTCCACTAGCGATATCCGAGTTCGATGACGTAAGGGACACTCCTACCGAGCTGAGCGTAGTGGAATTAAACATAAACATTGAGATAATGGGGCGACACGTGTTGATGGAATTGTACAAGGGTACAAGATCACTTATCGATTTATTTCTCTTAAATCTGAATCAGAGGCTTATTGAGGCTGATAAATCAGTTATGATTTATTTGAATGGACTCAGTTGAACTCACTTTAAACTATTTTCCATTGCGGTTTAATGAGACAATGAATTATTTTTTTTTTGCAGTGGAGGCGTTTATCAATTTATTAGTAGACGATTTGCGGGTACTTTATGGTGCTATGATTGTCTTCTTGGTGCTTATACATCGAACATTGTTGCTGGAAATTTTTCTATCGAGTCACCCAAATTCTCTTTCTATAAAGGCGAACTTGTCTGAACATTTCCATAATTTGCTCACAACATTACTCTTCAACATAATTTTGCAAAAAAATATTTTTACAAGAAACATGAAATTCCCTACATTGATAATACGAGTAGACCTTGAACTGATCAGTGCGCGGAAAAAAATCAGTCGCACTTTGAGGCTGGAGTTACGCGGCAGTTCAATAAAATCTATCGTTATTAGGTATTAGAACGAAAAGTTTCATGTGAATGGAAGGAAACGAGGAGAGCTTTCGAAAGTGTTTAATATTGCTGTCAGCTGTTGCTCCGCAACTACTCGCGATTCAATTACCATCTACTAATTTTGCATGGAAACTTCGCCGTTAATTACGAAAACACGACGTGAGTCTTGTATTAGCAGGTTGTTATTCAGATGACACGAATGCTGGAATATTATGGAGTATTCAGGGGTGGGGTTATACTCGTTTCGTTAACTTGCAATGTGGCATTGTTGAAAACCAATGATTATTCAATCGCAAAAAATAAATTCCTTGGGCAACTTCGAGTGAATTTCTTTCCGGCCGAAACTGGTACAGCATATAATGTTATAAATTATTTGAATTTTTTTTGCCGATGTCTAAAGATGTATCAGTAATTTTGTTCTTTGCACAAATGCTTTGACATATTTAAAAGAAAAAAACAAAAAGTTAGCGGCCAAAAATGGCTTAGGAAAGAATTTTAAAAAACTTCTTTTTTTGGCTTCTAACTCTTTCCGGAAGTTGAACAAAAAATCTGTCAGGCCAATTTTTATGAAGGTCATGTCTAACTCTTAATCTGAAATCCCTAAGAGATCCCTCAGCAAGGAACTTTAATTTTCGTGTGATTGCAGCGGAAGTGAACGGTAAGAGTGTCGTCAAGGAAAAGGAGAAAAATGATCATGACGAGGTGGACGCGGTCCAGGAGGCGATGGGTGCTCTGGGAAGATGGCAGATTCTCATTTGTCTGGCAATATCTCTTGTCAAATTTCCGGTTGCCTGGCACCAACTTGCAATTGTGTTCATGGCACCACTGAAGCAAGAGTACAATTGCACAAGCCCAGTACGAGGTCTCGGTAAGGACCAGTGCTTGGTCGACGTCAACGGAACACAGGCGCACTGCGATAGTTGGGATTTCGAGAGGACAATCTTCCCCGAGACCATAATATCACAGGTAATTCATTGGTAAATGTATTATCCGCATTAATTACACGCTAACAATCCCATTATGTCATTTCAGTGGAGTCTCGTATGCAGCAGGTCGCACTATGCCAATATCCTACAGTCAATACTCATGTTTGGTATTTTGCTCGGCAATATCACGTTCGGCAGCATGGCTGATAGGTAATTTGGTATCAAATTTTCACCTACATTGCCCCAAAAAGTCTACATTATCTGATATTTCTTGGAAAAACGAGTGCTAAACGTGAACGATTTTTGTGGAGAATTTGGTTTGGTTGTGTCCGGCAATCCCGAAGGAACGCGTGCATGCATGTAAACACACACGCACAAGTACATCTTCTTAACGACGGCCTTGAAGAATTAGAATTAGAAAAATACATTCCCCGATTGAATAGTTGAACTAGCCTGCGCCAAATTTACAAATATTTCTGAAAATAATAATTATTCTATTATGACAGATTTGGCCGTAAAATTCCGCTTATGATTTCCGTTATCCTCCAATTGGTATCGGGAATCGGCTGTGCTATCGTTCCATGGTTCCCCGCTCTACTTGTACTGAAATTGCTGTCTGCGATGGCAACAGGAGGAACTATGGTTACTAGTTATGTTATTTGTAAGTAGAAATTTTTTCATACAGCCTATCAATGGCATTAAATTAATTCTAATTTTGTTGACGAATGTACAAAAAAAAATTTACAAAAAGTACCACTATATTTATGCACTTCACGTTTTTTTTTTGTTTGCCTCATCATAATTTTACATTATTTATTTATTGACTTGATTGGTTATTCAATCGTTCTTTAAGTTGAAGTACCAATACCAATCGCAGAAGATCGGCATTTACATTTAAGAGAAAAATAGTCGTTAAACAGTTGTTATTGAAAACTCAAACTGGACGGTGAATTTGTATGTTTGTCTGTTCTTCAGGTATGGAAATGGTTGGAACTCAGTGGAGAGCAGCCATCACAGTGCTCTACCAAATTCCGTATAGTTTAGGTCACATGTCATTAGCAGGAATTGCGTACTATTTCCGCCACTGGCAGCATTTGCAATTAGCTATTACGCTACCCTCAATCATTCTCCTTGGTTACTGGTGGGTGGTGCCCGAGTCCCCCAGGTGGCTGCTGGCTGTTGGAAGGCAGAAAGCCGCTTGCAAGCTCCTGAAAAAAGCAGCTAGGGTTAACAAAATCGAGGAGAAAGACATACCGGAAATGGTCAGAAAGCATTGCCTCCATCAAGTAAGATTTTTGTTTGATCAAATTACACCTTACACACACAAACACACACTCATGGGACCATTTTCTTTTCCGGATCCTCGAATGAGATCCTTTCGGGACCTGATTGGGGAATATTCAATATGTCCCTCTATACATGTTGATCATCTTGGAGAGCTCAGATGGCTCTCAAAATGACAAGCGTTGAAAAATATTAATCCATTCATGTGTATGCAGAACTCCAGGAAGACAGCGTCAGATCATGGTGCCTCAATCGTGGACCTCCTCAGAACCCCAAACATGAGGATAAAGTCACTGGCGATATTCTTCAATTGGATTGTATGCGGCATGGGTCTGTTCGGCATGACCCAGTACATCGGCCAAGTAGGTGGCGATATCTTCCTGAACTTTGCAGTTTCCGGTGCCACTCAAATACCTGGAAACTTTGTGGCGTGGTGGGCGATGAATAAATTGGGAAGAAAGATAACTCTTATCGTCAGCAATAGTGTGGCGGGCGTTGCAGCGCTACTGTTAATCATAGCGCCGCAGAGTAAGTTACAAGAGAGTTTTACATTTATGTTTCATATTTAGAGGATGGGTACACCAACATCATGCCCGGTATTTATGATACTGCGCGAGGTTGAATGTAGTACAGACATTAAGGGCAAACCACTATTTTCAACGCTTCGGAAGGTTGTCGGAGTTGAAGAAAAAAAAAATTTATCTCAATCTGTGTGTGAGAATTAGAATTTATATGTTGAAAAGCGCAGTGCAGTTTTCGTCCGGGCGGGCATCATAGATACATCACACGCACACACACACACACACACACACACAGAGGCACCCCCCACACACAGGCACGAAACCACACACACACACACATATAGATATATATACAAGTGCACTCACATAAACACGCACACGCGCGAAAACATACATCTATTTGCTAACGAACAGCGATTTGTCGAGTGTTAATAATTCAATTTCTCTCATTAATTTCAGACGCTGCATGGCTCAGGTTAATTTTCGCTTGTTTCGGAATTGTTGGCATGTCAGTCTCGTTTACGACAGTCTATTTGTTCTCCGGTGAGCTCTTCCCCACGGTCGTAAGAAATATCGGCGTAGGTACAAGCAGCATGTGCGCTAGAATTGGATCAATGGTTGCGCCATTTATAGTATCACTGGTAAGATAAATATTTTTTACGACAAGACGAGATGGCACATCAGGTGCAGGTATCATTGGAGAAATGCAATTACTGTTTTTTGATCATGTCGTTTTGTTCATTCAATTGCAGAATTTTTTGCCGTGGTTGCCACCGGTGCTGTTTGGGACTTTTCCACTTGTTGGTGCGGCACTTGTGCTTCTTTTGCCTGAGACCACTGGATGCACACTTCCGGAAACTCTTCAGGATGGCGAGGACTTTGGAAAGTGAGTGATTGAATTTTAGGGTGGGTGGGTGGGGGAGGATGTTGAGCTAACCTGCGTATCTCCATGTTTGCGACGTTTTACGTCGGTTATGGACTTTTTTTACACGGCGAAAAAAAATTCATAATAGTGGGTCCATCCTTGGGAGTCGCACAAAAAACTTCGTAATTTCCGCCCAAGATTATCTTGAACTTCGCTGTAGGGGAAGTCGGTGGATTGCTCCGAAATTCGGCAAATCGAATTTTCATGGATTCCCCTTCCAAGACATTCCCACCAATTTCAGACTACTGCAAGGAGGCATATATATGTAACATATGTATGTGTTGTTGGCTAGAAGCGATGATGTAGTTTGTTTGGAAAATTAATTACGCTTTATGAAATTTTGTTGAGCTCCATTTTCGGGAGCTCCACCGTGAACCACGGAAGAACCCAACTAACCTCTGCTTTATTTTTCAGGAAAATAGAGAAAGTCAAGACTCCGAAAGACATTGAGGCTGAAGCTGCTCTTTGATTATTCCTGCAGAAAAACTCATTCATTCCACGTTTCTAATTTATTAATTGCCTTTTCAATGAGGCTGAGCTAGGTAGTTTAGGAAGAGACCAGATTCCTCTGGCACTGGACAAACGACTTGTTGAACAAAATATGAACAGTATATTTTATAGCAGATTATGAGTTAAGGATGTTATGGAAATCTTGCATCTGAAAGTTTAAAAAATTGCAATTGCAAATTGGTTTGCCAATTTTTTTTCTCTTAAAAAAAACATAAAAAATTATAATATTATGCAAAACTTTGTCTACCTGTAGAGAATGTATTTTGTTGATATTTTCACGAGACATCCATCACATCCTTAATGAACAATTTAGAGAGATTTTATCTGAAATTACTATATTATTAATTTATTCCGATGTCTATTCGTCTTGGGACGGCCATTTTTTATCTCAAGCCACGAAACTCCATTCCCAATTCATTTCAATAGAGTGACGGATTGTAGTTTTTAATATTTACACATCCCAATGAGAAAAAAGGCGAGGTGCGTCAACATCTGATTGACAAATCCACGAAACCATAAATCATGTATTTTTGTAAAATATTACAGACTAAAGCACACAGACACTTTTGTATTTCACAATGTGCGTTCTCAATGTAAATAGATGATATATTTTGTAATATCCTAGTGTGTTTGTATATTCATTCACCTACAGATCGCATGTCACCTGTCAATGGAGAGCCAAAATTCAATTTTCGAGGCAACTCTGATTTTTAGTTGTTAATTCGAAGAGATATCGGTATAGAGGTTCTGATGTTCAATTAGCAAACACTCTCTAAGTGATATCTGAAGTAATAATGATGATACTAATTGTCGAAATCCTTACTTTTATCTACAAATTTGAATTTGTGTCGAGCTCTTACCACAACGACATACCTCGATTTCCCAATATGTGTCCTTAATATCCATTGATAAATTATTTTGTAATACACAAGTGTGTTTATACATCCATTAACCCACACGAAACGTCATCTCACCTGAGAAACCAATATTTATCATTCAGTTTTTTTCCCCACTAATCAGCAGTAATCATTTTTTCCAACTATCCCTCGTCCTGCCAATTGATGATTCTATGATTGTACGCGTGTGGTGGCGCAATCGTCATTTAATGACCGAGTCACGTATGCAGAAAGCCACTTGCGATGGTCAGGATCAAGCGTCGAGTGTTGGTTAACAAGAAACACGCGAGTTTACGGGAAAAACGTCGGATGTGGGAGATAACCAATCGTGAAATCTCCCAACGACATTTACCCGACTTTATCATAAATTTAAGATACATTGAGAATGTCTGTCTGGAAATTATATCCACGAAGTTTATCTTCCTTTTTTGGTCTTATTTTTTTTTTTTTTATGTAACCCGTAATAGCGAACCTGCAAATTTTGTCTTCGACAGTATATATATGTCTACAATATATGGTTTGAGAAGTAGGGCGCTTTGGAGCTTGCAACGAAAAGTTAAACCGGAAGTGATCAATCAGACCGCTTCACGCATTAGACTCATTCAGTCCTTGAGTCGCATGATTTGTATGGTATTATAAGCGAATATTTAGATACCAGACACATTTCAGTCATCACACTCCTCGAAATTTTGGAGCAATATAAGAAAAAAGACCACTTCCGCGAAAATCGGCGCGGAAAATTTAGAGCTAATGGACGATGTGTTAACTCAGAAATCCGAAACTATGAATGCGCTTCCGGCCACCGGATGGGTTTGTTTAATTCGGCTAATAACGTAACAGTGCACTAGTTCCGAGACTCAACAGCAAAATGAGTTTTTTTCTGCATCTTCTGAAATCCGCTTAATGTTTTCCCTGATGAATGAAAGAATCGCTCGCAAATTGATGCAAATGTATCTTGCAATCACGTGATCATAAATATTGAATTTCATTTCCGGATTTAGGAGGATGGTCTCAGTTTCTGATTGGGATGATGTCTTAATTAAGGTTTCAATGTAATTTTTTTTTTTAATTTCAATTTCATTGATTCCAGTTGGATTTTGCATTCACACACACACACACACATCAAGTTAGAGACACATACATTCAGGTACACACACATACACATACACTTAACTACCCCCATGCACACAGATCCATACATACGGACGTATATATCACGATACTCCTACCCAGAAGCGACGATAAAAGGAAGTTCTATACATGAAAGTCCGACCTTTGAGTCAGGACTCGAATGCAAATGCTCCGTTGAACAATGAACAGGAAAAAACCTTCATGGAAGCCCCGTAGATATTTTTTCATTCGGATAATAAATTTTGATCTCCATTGAACAATTAAAGCAGCAAGTACATCACAGTAATTCAATGGCATCATCAAATCCTACCGCGAAATAATTATCGTGATTACCGCAATTTGAGAATTGACAGTTGACAGGATTTGCTCGCTGATCCTCTACGCAATCCGTCAGCCCACACGGAAGAACTACATATGTGTAAGTATATGCCTGAAACGTTGTATATATATATTCATGTATCTCAATCGAAGTTTCGCGAAATATGTATTCTCGTCCCATGCTATCGATTATGAAATCATTGATAATTATGCGGGAATTTTCCGCGAATTTCTCTGTGTACGGGAATTTTTTGTAAATCGTTCACGATTTTTCGATCCACCGATAACTCTGGTGAGAAAAAAATTTTCAAAAATTTTGTTAATGTGGAAAACTGAGATAGGAGAAATTGCGAGATATAAATGGAACAAAAATCTCCGCGTTGACTTCATTGCAAAAGCGCCCGCGGTGGGTCGGGTTCGCGTCCGACCTGGCGTTCCTAAAATCGCTCGGAACCCATGAGAAGATTTCCCATAATGGTAAATGTATTCCGGACCTGGGCGCGAACCCAGGACCTCTGCCGTAGCTGATAGATACTCCACCCCCAACACCAAAAGGTGTTCCCATCGCAAGGCACACATGGTACGCTCAATAAATTTTCTCACGTTGTATAATTATGCATTTTTGGCATTTCCAGAATTTTCCACTCTGGTTTCTTAAGTTCCAAAAGTTCTAAGATTTTTGTAATTTGGTTTTTGTATTGAAAATTGTAATAGGATTTCAGTGAACTGCATCTTGTGGACCAATTGGATTGCAGTCACAAATTGGGGTTCTCCGCTCCTAATGGGGGCGGGGGCGCACCTAGGAGCCCTCTTCCTGAGAGCCCACTAGTTGAGATGAATGGAGACTGCCCTGAAGAGGGATACAATTAGTATTAAAAATGTGGGAGAAAAAAAATTATTTTGATTTTTTTAGATGAAACAATTTCCAATGAGAGCAATGTGGCCCGAAGAAGAAGATTTCAAAATTCATAATTCTGGCGATCGAGGGGACCGTATTGGCTATATAAGAGGCCCATGTCCGAATGGACGTCATTCACGAGCAGACCGCTCGCCAAGTCGTACCTGTTCAGGACTCAAGGTAAGTACGAGTGTTATTTTTTTTGTCACGTTCTTTTATGATAAATGCGAAATTACCAATCTCTGGTTCAGTTGGCCTTCAACTCTGTCAGTGGAGTGTTTCAGTTATGTTGCAGGGGATTTTGCATAATCAATTTGAATGGTGTTTCACATTTTTCGTCTTTCGTTTCTATAATATGGAAATGTCGCTGGATCATTTTTTTTTTGACGCTCGTGGTAATTTATGGAGGCACTTTGCGCGCGGATTTATTTCGCGCTTAGGCAATAGTTTCAGATAGTTCATGCGAAATTCAACCGATACGTGTTGAGTTATTTTTATTGTTAGTGAGGATTAATGAACACTTTTTTTCAAAATTGGCAAAATCGCAAGTTCAGATTTTTGCGAAAAGATGATACGGGAAAATTCATTTTATCAATCTTTTTTTTCCACATCGGAATTTCAATAACGCAATTTCGATACCAACAAAATTTCGAAAACTCCAAAATTCCAAAAATTTCAAAAAAAAAAATGAAAATAATAATTTCAAAATTCCAAAAAAATGTAACTAAAGCCATACTAATAAATTCTGAATTTGTCCAACATTTTCGTAAATGGACAAAATAGTCAAATGTCCAATGTCACCTGCAGGAAATTGTATATATAGCTCAGATCACCTCAACTTGAGGAAATAGCATTGTTTTTAGTTCATGGATTCTGGCTTTCTGAAGGTTACTCACCATTAGACTCATTAATTCAGTCATTGACGTGATCGCATGACAGATTCAATGACACCAAAGATGACTGATTTATTTTGTTAATGAATGAGATAATTGGAAATCGCTGATGCGTATTTCCGTATTGGAGAAAGTGTCCTCAAATGATGTAAGCCCTGAGTTGTTGCCAAATACTTTCCCTCCTCTTCGGCATCTTCAATATTCAAATCGATTTTTCAGGATTTCACTTAATTCAGGACTCGAAAAAAATTCATACTCCAATTTTAAGTCAACCTTGAAAACTGGAACTTCCAAAGTTCTCCAACATTGGAAGACTTAGCTTAATTCCTTCAAAACCAAACTCAAGTCGTTTATTCGTTAACTTAACTTCAATTCGGGAGTGTCCAATTTAGGCCTCACCGAAACTTAAATCAAGAGCTTAAATTTTAAGCCTAGTACTCCAGACTGCTCAAATTAAGACCTTCATTTTTCCCTCGGTATAAAGACACGTTCTTATCGGATTATCGGAAGCAAGCTATATTTCTCGTTTTTAGAGTTGAAAACTTTTTGACCTCGTTGAGAACTAATGCCGGGCTCATGGGATACACCAAAATACTTACATCAATATTCTTGACCTGAATTTGGGAGACTTTAAGGGTAAGCCGAGCGATATTTCGTAAAACTCCTCGGAAAAATCGGTTTATCAGCCAAAAGTTGAAATGGCTTGCGATAATTCTCAATTTGGAGGAAGATTCAAGGAGGAATGGAGCTATTATTTTGAAAAGATTGAGATTGTGATCCACAGTGGCGACACAAGAAATTTCCCGATTTATAATTTTCAATCGAGTCGGGTCGATTAAATAATGGAAACGGAGGAAAACACTCCAAGTAACATTCATTCGATCAAGCGCGAATATATAACGATATTCAAATATCCCGCTATTTTCAAACCAGTGGCACCTCAAAGCGCGGCAGATTTGAGAGTGACGCATGGAAATCATTAGCGATAAAAAAAAATTGAATGATTATTCCTTACTTGGACATCCGAAGAACAACTGGAACATGAGATAAATAAACCAGTGTTTTTTATGAACCCAGCATGTAATAATCCCATTTAGCTGAATCACGAGTGGGTAGAATTTGTTTTCAACGCAAAAAAGACTGCATTTGTGTTATACAATACAGAAATACGGGTGTGGCAGAAGTATTCGTTGGCACAAAGGCCCGCATCCCGCTCACAATGGGCCATCGGACCTCCATAACGATTTTAGAATCAATTGACGACAGAATCTAAAATAGGAAAAAAAGACAAAATTAAACAAGCGGTGGTAAATGAATGTGACTCATTGGAGCTACATAAAAAATTCCGATTTGTAATTTTTACCTAAACACTAAATTAGTAATAGATACCAAAATTGGGATTTGAAAAAAAACAATTGGTAATATGCACACACACACACACACATACATATATACATCACAAAATGAGTTTTTTTTTGTTGCATGAGTAGCGTCATGTGCGACCTTGTCCGTCGGCAATCTCTCAGAATGAATATTTTTGTGATGTAAAAAAAATCTTCGTGCGTATGAAAAAAAAATCTTATTTTCAGGGTCATCAAAGATGTGGTATCTCCTCTCACTACTAGCGATAGCATCCGCAGTGGATCCTTTTGAGACAATAGTCTCTTGGAAAAAGGTGGACTACAATTTTCCGAATGAGTCGTTGCGGGAGTCCTACTCAGCATCAGGAAATTATATACCGGAAAATGCAGTTCCTCTTGGCTTGAATGTATGGGGTGATAAGTTGTTTGTTACGGTTCCAAGATGGAAGAAAGGAGTACCAGCGAATTTGAATTACATCAGCCTGAGTGAAGCCATGGCAGCGAGTAATATTTGTTGCTCTACTATTTATCCTCTAAACATCGCAGGGACATCGCAGCGACGTCGCGGCGACATTTGCGCAAGTTTACCTAACAGCAACATCGCCGCGACGTCACCGCGACATAGAAGTTTACTAGAATTTTTTTTGCGTTAGTAGTGTCAGCCGAGGAGATTACTGAAATAATCTCAGTAATCTCTCTCGCTGCTAATGCCTAATATTAAAATAATCCATACAGCAAATGATGAATAGGAACGATAATAATTTAAATGTTTCTTCCTCCAGTGCCTCAATGTCGCATGGCGAAATAATTGAACTTAATTCAGCCACAAACGACCTTTTTCCCAGACCCCGCAAAACCTGTGATTTTCATCTTTATCAGAAGATCAGGCGTCATTAATAACCTTTCATTTTCCGCTTCAGAGAATTCATCACCGTTGCTCAATCCCTATCCTGACTGGGAATCAAATGACATTCGTTCACCGGAGGCAATTGTTAATATCTTGCGAGTTAGGATTGATGCGTGCGATCGGATGTGGGGTGTAGACAGCGGTGTTGATGATATTTTTGGCGAGTTCAATCAGGTGCAGCCGAAAAAATTGATCGCTATAGATCTCAAAACCAATAAGGTAAAGGTCTTGCATTATCTACCTGCTCCAGTTATGTTATTCATTTGTCATTAAGAAAATTGATGCCCTCAACCATTCGGTTACCCTCCTCTTCAACCTCCCCATCAACCTCACCAAAAACGTTCTCATCAACCCCCCCCCCCCCTTACCCTCCTCTTTAACCTCCCGATCACCTACCCAATGCATCTCAACACTCACCCCATCCCAACTCGAGAATTCGATGAGCGGATGGATGGGGAGGTTGACAAGGAGGGTGATTGAAATTTTGATGGTGAGGTTGATAGGAAGGTTGACGGTGATGTTGATGGGCAGGTTGATACCGAGCCTGACGGGAATATTGTCGGGACATAACGATAAGCATGTCATGTAGACGGATTAGGAGTTTGATGGGTAGGTTCCTAGCATGGTTTCGAAAGATGGGCCATCCATAATTTGCTTCGATAGTTCCCCCGCTCTCCCTGTTTCATTAATTTTTGATAAAAATCATTTTCGAACATACTACGTACTTCGAGTTAGAGATGACTATTGATGAAATGTGTGCATGTATTGCAGATTATTCTCAGGTACACGTTCAAGGAAAGCGATATCAAGCCTGATACCTTTTTCGCGGATACTGTCATCGATGTAGATCCGGACAACTGCGATGATGCTTATGTCTATAATTCCGATCTCGGTGGTTACGGGCTTGTTGTCTACAGTTTGGCAAAGAATGACTCGTGGAGAATACATCACAACTATTTCTATATGGATCCACTTCATGGTAACTATTTCTCTTTTTTAATTATAAATTTCAGCAACTTCAGAATTTTGAAAATGTTCTTTTCATTTCCTTGTGAGAATCCAAAAGTTTGGAGTAATTGAAAAAAAATCGAAGGTTAATTGATTTCAAGAAGCTCACAAGCGTTACCGAATTCGAGAAAGAAAAGAAAATATTGTTATAATGGCTCTGGTTCGTGGTTTAGGAGAGTTCAATGTTGATGGCTTGACCTTCCAATGGACCGACGGTATGTTCGGTATGGCTCTGAGTCCCCCCCACGAAGATGGCTCAAAAACTCTATATTTCCATCCTATGGTTGGAGTTCACGAGTTCTCGGTCTCTACTAACTTGCTGAAGAACCAAACACTCCTTGCCGACCCCAATTACTGGAAGGAGTTCCATGTTGAGGGAAATAAGGGGTCCAAAACCCAGGGAACTTCCTCGATGCTTGACGCTGAGACTGGCATTATCTACTTCACTCAGATCAATAAAAATGCTGTTGCTTGCTGGGATACCCATGAAAATCTTACACCTGATACCTTCCGTAAGTTCTGTTCTAATTTCACAAAAAAATTACTTCATATTTATGCAAAATTTCAAATCTTCAAAGGCCCGAAATTGTTGATACTTGTAAGGATTTTCTCTGACAGCAGAATTTTTTCTGATCTAATTTTTGCGACATTTAAAATTTCGAGCATTTCCAGTTTGTCAGAAGAAATAATAACAAGTTCCAAAAATTCCGGGGGTCCAAAAAATTAAAAATTGTTTTACTTATTTCTGCGAATTTTGAATTTTGATTTTTTTTTGTTTTTCGGAATTTTCCAAAATTCTGCCCATTCCGAGAATTGAGAAAAAATCGTCAGATCCTGCAAGTACTATTAGAAGTTCATAATTTTTCCGCCTACATGCTATGCCCTCATTCTTCCCCTAATCACCAATGACAAATTAACGATTGTTCTCAGGCATCGTAGCGCAGAACGACGAAGACCTCATATTCCCGAACGACATCGCCATCGACCCGAAGACCCGTAAATTCTACTGTCTATCGGACAATCTGCCGGTTTTGCAGTACAGCAGTTACAATTTCGAGGAAACCAACTTTTACATCCACAGTGCATCGCTTGACGATTTGACGGCCGCTTGTCGTGCCAAAACTGAGCGTATAGACTAGTAATTGTTTCATGCGAAAACAAAATTGTTAATTTCCCGTTTGATGGGTCTATAAACTAGTTTGTTCATGAGCTGTTATTTTTTATCTGAAAACACTTCCCTGAAAAATTGAGTTCAATATTTGCGTTCTAAGGAAAGAATGAATCATTGTATCCTCTGTCCCATTATGCCGCCTGTCCCATTATTATCTTAATCGCATCGCGAGATCTTTCAAAAAAATTCCGAGAAAAATGGAAATTCATTTCCGAGTATTCCAAAATATCCCTCCATAACTTTGACATTGCGCGATGCACTAAGGCTCCGAAAAAAGTTCTGGCTTCATGAAAGTTTAATAACGTCAGGGAAGACGCCATCTGCAGTTGAATTGAAAGTCTGAAATTTTCATTTTCCTGTTAACGATGCAAATCATGGAGTGGAATTGTTCACTCTGATGAATTAATTATGAATAGCCGCTAGTCGTTGGCACATGCAATTTGCAGTTTTACGTTGTTGCCAGCGAATTTCGTAGCGGAGATGTGTGTGTGTGTGTGTGTGTGTGTGACCCCCTGCGGGTGAAGCCAATAGCTTACTCAATACTGCGGATAATTCATCGGTGAAAAACTCAAAAATGAGTGGCAGTTTTATCAAAATCGTTGAGTAAAGTTTTTATCCACACACATACACACACACATTCATACACGTGTTATCGGCGGTCCCCATCAAATGAGACCGCACGATCGGGCAGGAACCTAATCCGACGAACGGGGGAAGGGGATGGGTTCCATCATAAGTGTCGGGGTTTCTGGGGGTTTACCCTGTGTTTAGAAATACCATGGCCTAAAATAGCGAAAATCGGCCCCAGCCGCATGGATGGGTGGCCAGTACGCCCTATCAAACAAATGCCCAGACAGCTGTTACCGTGAGGAGTACAAACGGAAGGAACGAAGATAAAAAAATGCATTCCTGCGTACCTTTAAAAACTCACCCGAATGACAGGAGATTCACTAAATTCAAAAATGCCCAACAGGGAATATCTAGTCAAACTTTGCCAATGTGCTTAATTATCCGGGAAATTGTCACACGTTTAACGTGCATATGTCTCCTGGATTGATATACGGGTCATCACGCTCCACAGACCCATTATATGATGGACAGGGGCCGACATTACATCACCATCCCCCGATTAATTACAATTTCAGGAGATTAATCCGATGTTTAACCCAAATACCAAGTTAACACAGTTATGTTGAACAATGGGGAGAATGAATGACTGTTTTGGCACTAAAAAGTTACGAGAAACCGGGAAACAACGCTGATAACGATAAGACCATGGGGCTCGTGTTAAATGTCGACGGAGATATTTGTCGAGTGAAATTTCCACGTAACTAGTTTTGAAAGTTTCATCTGAGAAGTTGTAATCGAATATTTTATGGGTACTGTAAAAAACAATTTCTCTTATGAAAAACATTTCTATAATTAAATGAAGCTCCTAGGTGGAATCCACATTTTAATATTAACAAATATCTGGATGAGGACCTTTAGCGGAGAACTCGGGAAACAATTCCCTCGAAGTTCCATTCCATTGGAAAATATGCAGAAAAAAAATATGTATTTCAGAACATAATTTGAGATTTTTATTCAATAATTTTTCACCATGAATCATCATTTTCACAATATTTTTTACAACGCCGTACGATAAATCGTGCGCAACAATATTTCCATAAATAATAAGACATTAGTCGTGGACAATAGACCTAGACACTTCTAAAAGTAGATTTTTCTCATTACTCCACTGCACTTAACTCTTCAATATTTCACCACTTCGATCCAGCAAAACACGTGGCTAGCGCCCTGCGCCAGTTCGCTTATAAGTGGAGGGAAAGAAGGACGTCCACTTGTCCTGGAAATCAGCAATCGAAGCTCTTTCTTTCGAGCCCCATTGGTCGATTGACCCTCAACGAGCTGAAGTGAATCGATTCCGACAATCTCCAAATCGGAATGATCCCATTAGTTTGTGTAGTTTATGACTTGGCCGCGGCATTCCCCTTTTTCCCTGATGACGCCCCTGGAAATTCGGAGAGAAAATATCCAAACAAATTAGACATAGCGCAGTTATACATCGAGGAAAAAAAACTGAGATCCACTGTTTTTCTCAAGAAAAAAATTCTAGGGAAGAAATTTTCGGGACATTCCACACACCCGTATACACTGACAAGTAGATACGCACACACACGCTTCCGCTTGTCTTTAAAATTCAATTTACCTTGATATAACGTCTCTTCAACTGAGTAACTACTCATAAAACATGAAACTTGGCTGTTTCTCCGGATTTTTCATCACCCGATCGTATCGCAATGTCTGATACATGCGAGCGTGCGGTACGTCAGGGCTTCAAGAGCTCAAAAATGAGGTTCCGATATTATTATTGTTATTGTTATAGCAAGATGCTAGCGACACATATTTTCCAGCAATTTTTTACGTCAACAAGGTTTTGGGATTGTGATGAAAAATTGATCGAAAATTCTATGCAGAAACTATATATATATATATATATATAACGGACTTCAACTAAATTAAATTCGGGAGGAATTGTCTTCGCAAGTTTTGTCGTCTGTTCAAAACATACGGAAGCTTCTGAGGTTACCTTTTTATTTACTCGGAGTAGATGCCGAAGATGCCGCTAGATTAGGTGTAGGACTGCTACTGCAGGAGCGGCTGAGCAATCTATGAGGCTCGACACTCAGAAAATTGGGATCACCGGGTGGTTGAGTGTTCACTATCTCCGGCTCAACTGGACTTGTGCAGCGCCCTCGATTGCTGGTCTTTGATGTAGGGCGCGATAGCGTGTGCAAGGGAATCGTGTAGATCCTCAGCGGCTTTGCGTCATTCTGGGAACCTGTGAATTATGAGGTATTTATGATTTAGCGGAGATACGGGTTTGCGATGTAAGTGAAAATCACGGGAATGATAAGTTGCCTCGATTGTGTTTAAAAATAACCTCTGGGGACCCAATTGTCCCTTCCTCTAAAGATTCATTGATCAAGGTATAGGTCATTGGTCAGGAGGCATTGGTGTGAACCGGTCAACATCCGAACCGATTCATTGAACTGTATTTGTTTAAGTTTTAAAATTTTTTTTCAGACTTCATGTAGAGTTCCGTAAAACGAAATCAAGTTCTAGTGAAATCTCCCCTCGGTATATTCCACTCTACGTTTTAACTCCGATTTGACAAGCGTATTATAATCGGCAAGTTTCATCCCGTCCGAATTCAGCGAGGCCGCTATATAGAAGTCATGTCAAAACTAATCTATTCAAAGTTATGGGAATAAATCAACAAATTCCCTGATCCCACTCACTCAACAAGCTGGACTGCGAGGACGGTGGACTCCCACTCCTCTCCTCCTTCTCCTTCCCATCCACCCTAATCCTATCACACTTGTTTCCCAGAAATTCCGGCGCAGTGGTTGCAAAATAAATGTCCCTCTTCGAGCTGATGAGCGTTAAATTCGGCATGGCGATAGTATGCACAAGGTTCCCATTGATTATCAAGCGAATTTCCATGGTGTCAGCGGTGAAGGCTATCACATACGGAAAGGCACAAGCTACCGCAATTGGCACGGAGTTCCAGTTGAAGTCGAATTCAGTCGACGCTGCACTTTCCTCCGACAGCTTCTGGAAATGGCAAGTATTATTGTAGCACAGAAGCACTTCCGGTTCTTCGTCCTCTCTCAAGTCGAGTGCAGCTATGATGTTCGGCTTCATCGACGCCTCCACATGCAGCGAACGGGTTGCTCCGTCCACTCCTACAAGCTCAAAGTGGTGCCTCAATCCACAGCACAACACCCACTCACTACCGCCCTCCGTGCTTTCAATAATCGTGACGATATTTGGCGGCTCGGATACGGTAAACTCCTTCACAACCTGGAATAAATAGGAATATTGTAAAATTCTCTGCTGACCACAAAACATCATTCTACCAACCCAGAATCCATCAACAGTGTCAGTATCGGCAGCTGAGCACCACGTAGTCCACGCTGCATTGTGTTTCCACTGGAGTAAGGTCAACCTCCTACCAGCAGCCACGCACATTCGCAAATGCGATCCTCCAGGCCTCGTCAAACTGTACAAATGACAACCACGTGTCCTCTCCAATTTTCTCTCCTTCACCTGAGATCGAGTTCTCGTTATTTGCGGTTTGGACGCGTGTGCGTTGAAGTCCTCCTCATCATCATCGAATGAATAATCGTCGGTGGTTTGCGCGTCGTCGCCGTCGAGCTCGCTCAGTCTGTACACATGGACTCCACACTCCTTGCCCTTATCACCAGCCCTGAAAAGGAGGATACCGTGCTGCTCTACAACGTCCAGTTGTTTGATGAGAACGGTTTTATCGAACAATAGTTTGTTGTTCATCCCATCTTCGACGAGGTAGGTTCCACTGTCAGTTGCGAGAATCTATCCAAAAATATTAGGCATTAATTAGCAATTATGCAAATTGTCGAAGATATTATCAATGTACACTGACTAGAATATAACTAATGATAAGATAGAATCACATATTTAGCGAACCAGTTTATTCTCGCACCAGACATCCCCGCAGACCAGCTCGTGGGAAAAGTCCGGATAGATGCAGCGTGGCTCCCAGGGTCGGGGCTTTAAAGGTCCAACTGTGGCTAGGGAAGTTGGAGCCAGACCGCGAACTATCGCTTCAAGCTTTAACGCCTGACCAACCCTAACCATTTCCACAACACGGGTTTCCTCCCGTCGTCGACCCGGGGTCTCCACAACATCCGACAATGCTCGTCTGTTCAGCATACTCTGTGGAGAGATTCTAGGAATTATTAACAATCCGGACAATCAATATTGGGGAATTATCGGCTTGGATTGAGAAGGGGCGGGAGGGGGGGGGGGGGGGGGGGCGGGGGGAGGTGATTGATGGAAAACGGGCGGACGATGTTTGATAATTCTGATAAGGCTTATCAAACATATGGACGCAACGGATGTTGGAGTGATCGTGTTCAAGGGAATAGGGATGACATGGTTCAGCGCTATGGAGGGAAAAAATTAGATAAATAATTCAACTTTGCGGTGAAGCGAGTTTTAGGGGTGAGCAATCTCGATCTCGAAGATTCAAACTTTATTCTACAAGCCTGAATGTTGGATAACACATAAGGATTTTTAATCCAACTTGGACGATAAGCGTTGGTGATATATTTGGAAACAAGGATTCATAAAAAGGAGGAGGGGGGGGGGGCTAACTAGAGGATATCAAATAGCAAATACGTAGGGGTGAGTGGGGCATAACGGGACAGGCACTCTAACTGGGATGTAGGCCGTAATGGTACACTCTGCATCCCATTCCGCACTCACGTCCCATTATGCTTCCCCTCCCATTATGTTCCACCCTGTCCTCGGAATAAATATTTTTTTCGTAGGTAAACACAGTTTGATTAATAAAAATTGTGGCGCCATTATAGCAAAAAGGAATCTATACATCCAGGTATTTATTTGGGTCTACGATGTTTAGGCTATCTATGCATCTATCTGCTGGCAGGTTATTTTTTTGCTTACGTACTGAACTTACGTTCCCCTTTGCATCCTGGGTGTGTTCCTGGTAAAGATCCCGAAGTAGAGCGTCTAGGGTTCGCTCCCGCTTTCGCGAAAATGTCGGTGTGTCGAAAGTCGCCTTTTCACCGTTGATGAGCTTGACAAGAAGAAACTCTCGGAAATTATATGGGTCCTCAAAAACTGGGGGACAAGGTAGACTTGGACCGAAGAGAGGCACCGTTTCGTCACAGTAGATTGCTATCCTCCAGCCGTGATCGTTAGCCTCGCTAGTTACTACCGCAAAGACGTCTGCAAGTTCAATACGTGGGGATGAAACACTTCATGGAAGAAGTACCAGGGGGATATAAATTTCCTCGACCTGGGAGATAACCTATCCCCATATACATATCGCCGGATTTGGGCATCTTTCCCGAAATTTTACATTTCCAAATCAGTTTTTGTATTGAATGAACTCACGTGTAAACTGACTCCTTATGCAGTTTGGATTGAACGACTCCAAGGCAGACGGATCGTCCGAGTATATAATATTTACAATGTCATTGCCAATATGTCTCTTCCTCTCCAGTTGCTGTGGGTTGTCCTTCGAGTGCGGTAACATGGTGCTCACGTGGTACATCACCTCGTGACCAGCGTATACCGTATAAACGCTATCCTTGCCGGTCATATCGCCTACAATCATCGGAAAATACTCTCAGCATAAGCTCTTCAGAAGCTAAGCAAGTTCTCAAAGTGCATAATTTGGGACCTGAAAGTCTTGATTTAGAACTTATTACAAGATCTTTAAATTGATGAGGTAGAATTTTTTTCTGAAATGAAAATTTTATTTTCCGTGTTACGTATTCCAAGAAAGTTGTTTCCTATATAACGAACTGTATGCTTTACATACATGAGGTGTCCCAAGACGTATCAAGAAGTACAGGGGGTCAATTTCAATGAACATTTGGGATCTTTGTGGAGTTGCATGAGAGCAAGTCAAATGCACATTTTACCTTTGATGTCTAGACCACCTCTGTACTTGTCCCAGCCCTTGAGGCGTATTCTCTCCCCAAGGATCTCCAAGAACCTCTCGAAGCCAGGGCTCGCCCTCTCTGAAAGCAAACAACATGGATCGATTCTCGTTCGCACTCATCGCCCTGTCGAAGCCACTCTGAATAAATGGGTCTCTTCAGGTTTTTTTTTTTTTCCTATTTTTTATCGAGTTTTTTGCACGGTCGTGGGCGGGGAAACCGAGGTGGGTGGGTACTTGCCCCTGCAAATCTTCAAGTTTCAAGTGGGTTTGGCAAATTTTACAGGGAAATTCTGAAGGCATGCACGTGTAAAGGGGAAATTTTTAGAAATACGCTTTCGTTGGAGAGCACTAAAAACTCCAGAGCGAACAACTGGAAGGAGACTTACGGGATGTTTTTACCATGATAAGAGAGGACAACCTGCGGATTTTTATATTCCTATCTGGTCCCAGAAAATATACGAGATATTTGAATCCCAGATCTGAGAATATAAACCTTCCATCGAAATATTCTCGAATATGGTTTCCCCGAAAAAAAGTGGCGCTCGTTGCCCCATGCTATATATATATCTATATATATATGCTATATATATGACAAAAAAATCATAAGGTATTCCTTGACCTTTTCATCGTGCAGAGTAGTGGAAGTAACGAAATTAACTTAATCAATAAAAAATACTGTTGCTATAAAAATATGGCGAAGACGCACATACCTGTGTGGGTGTGCATTCTTTTCTTGTTATAAAAATAAAAAAAACAGGGTTTTGAAATCGTATGGGCAAGAATTGGGAATAGAAATTTGCAATTTTGGAACAAACTTGGATTAGAGGATCCATTTTAGGAGTACAATATCGGATGCAATTTCCATTTTTGGTATAAATAAAACATGTACCATTTGAAAGCATTTCATCGTCGGTTGTCTGACCCTCCCGGGCATATATAACGCCGAATTTGAAGTTGACGGAACCTTCCTGCTCCTCCAGCAATAGAAGATCCTGAGGTGAAAAACAAATTGAGTATGATGTTGTGGATAAAAAGTTGTCAAATTCGAAAAAATGTGGATTTGAAAATTCAGAAATTTGGAAAGTCTCAGCAGTTTTAGAAAGTTTCCGAAAAATCAAAATTTGTCGGAAAATCCAGAATTGTCAGAATGTCAAAATTTTTTGGAAAATCTGAAATTTTGAGAAAGGTCTCAAACTTTCCAATATTTAGTGAAGATTGAAATGATTTATTTGAACTTTACCTTTTGTATCTCTGGAGAAAAAATCTCTCGTGGTGCCTTGTCGAATTTTTCTATTCCAAAGAAATTACTGAAAATTATGGACGTTATTTTCGCATCAGTCATGGGGAATTTTGGTAACTCACCTCAGTATCTGCTTCACCGTCATCGATTTGTTAGAGGAGTAGGGAAGGGATATCTTTTGCGCGCCCTAAAAATTGTAACGTGAAAATCATGAGTGTATGATGGTGATTACGTCATGTAAAAGATAAATGTAGAAGTGAGCAGGAAACAATTGCATGAATTCCAGAAAAATTAAAAAATCTTTCAAAATCCAAAGATGTAAAAATTCAAAAATTTTCGATTAATTTCCCAAATGTTTCAATTTTTGAAATTCTTGAATCGAAAAAACGAATAAAAAAAATTGACGAAAATTCGAGATTAAAAAAAAATCGGAAAAATAAAATTGTTTAAACACTTTCGTTCATTTTGGAGATTGGAAAAAATATGAGGATTATTTTTCAGCGATCCAACTTCCTTGAATTTTTCCCCATCTCCTACATTATTGGCAATCTCAAAAGACCTACCGTTCGCCTCCATAAGATAACGCGGTAATGAGGAACGCATTGATCTCCGCCGTCGCTTAGCACCACAGATAGGAACAGGGGATTTCTCTCGTGGTCCGATGCGACGTAATTCTGATGCACTAATTGAAAATGAAGGTATGAGTATGTGAACAGCGAATCCAGGACAAGCAATTTCATTTTCGAGAACCGAAACGAGAGTTTTGTAGATATTCCTACTCACGTTTTCCCAGGAAGTATTTGAAGTACCAGCGTGTTTGATACTCGGGATTTTCAAGAACTGGGGTACTCGGCGAACCGAACATCTATGGAAATCCACAAAGTCAAACTATTACGAAACCCATTTTGATTGACGAATCACTCAGGTTGGAAAATTGTTGGTTTTAAAATTGTCCAAAATTTGGAGACTTCAAAAGATGTAAATTATCAAAAATTTCAATAATTTTGAAACTATGTGCGACTTAAGGTGTGAGGAGTCTTCGTCACTTTAATTGGGCACAGTGAAATTCCGCAATTTAAGACATTACAATGCTTCAATCGAGGGAACTTAATCTCGCAGCATCCAAATGCCGTATTCCATTTCCATTGTTGGAAAGTCATTTCAAGATATTTCAGCTCTTAAATTGAGTTTGTCTTTTTAGCGCACCTCGGGAGACCTCGATTAACAGCATTGAGTTTCATTCGGCGGAAGTCAGTTCGTGAGCGAATCGTCTATGTGATTCCCAAACACACTTTGTCAATAGAAATGCTTTCCTTTATGAAATAAAATCCGTATATATCGAGAGGATGCCCCCGCATGGAGACGGAAATTCAATCGGAATTAGAGGAATAGTCCTGTAATTTGAGAGCGAAATGGTGAAAGGTTGTTTTGAACTTGTGTCTGAAAATTGTGAAACTCGCTCAAAGAAAAAAAAATTTTGTGCAATATCTTTTTCGAAATTCAATTGCCCTCGCAACCGCCCAATTTTCCATCTCAAATTCACTGGAAATTTTCTCACAATTTTGTAGTTTTTTAGGGGATTTCAACAGAATAATACATCACCTCTTCTTTCTCCCCAGGTGAATCACCATTTTCCACCCTGAATCTTCTTCCATTTTCCACTCCATCCTGTTCAATTTGCGGTAGCTACAATGTGATTCCCCGCGAAGCGGAATAAACAGTAAGTTAATTTTAGTGTACGAGTTGAGTTTATTTTGTGAGAACTGCGAGGGCCACTTTCAATTTTACCATTTCAACGCTGCCATAGCACCGCCGGGACAGAACTCCGCGTCGCGAGGTCGTGTCTGTTGATGATCTGTAAATTAAAAACAAAAAAGTTAGACAAATTTCGTAATTTTTCGGATTTTGTGAATTTGCAACATTTCGCGACCTCTCGAGGACATTTGAAATTTTCGAACTTCGCAAAATTTCAGAGAGGTCGTGCCGGTGGTTGATTTGCAAATAAAAGGGACCTGTTAATCCATTTTGCACGGAAAAAGTTTCTACATTACGGATGGAAAATGCTGGAGCCGAATTCAGACTTTAATTGGGACGAAGTTGAAGTCCCAGCTTAATTAGTACTTCTGTAATTAGCATTGTACGTGAATGTGGGGCAAAGAACTTTACCAAATTCGGGATGTATATAATTGTTTGGGCACGTAATTTTGACACTAACGTCGAAATTTCACGTGGGATTATCCAAATTCCACTCTGATATTTTCATTTTGGAAAGTTTCATAAATTTCATAAATTTCATAAATTTCATAAATTTCATAAATTTCATAAATTTCATAAATTTCATAAATTTCATAAATTTCATAAATTTCATAAATTTCATAAATTTCATAAATTTCATAAATTGCATAAATTGCATAAATTGCATAAATTGCATATATTTCATAAATTTCATCAATTTCATCAATTTCATCAATTTCATCAATTTCATCAATTTCATCAATTTCATCAATTTCAGAATTTCTGCAATCGTAAAAAAAAGTTTCTTGTCTTCCCTCTCTACGTAATGAACCCTCAACGCTTTGAGAGTACGATTCCCCAATTTCAATTGCAGAAGCTCAAGTTTGTCACAATATTCCTTGTTCGAATCCTTGACACGTTCACGATGCCCTCTAATTTTCCAATACGGGGGGAAAATGTCATGGGCATACCTATGTTAATTGCAATTCAATGAGCAGCTGTCATATAACCAATGGACATTGTCAACTGGGAGAGAATGTACGTGTGTGGTAATTGAACGGTGCTAATAAATGTCGTTCATTAAACGGTCATGACCTCAATCCATTATTCGCCAAAAATGAATGAGTTGCAATTTTTTCCAAATTATGAAATCCGAAAATCCCCCCCCCCCCCTCCCCCTACATGCAGGACATCAAGCACCAATGACGAGATAAACAGTGGAATCGTGACCCAATCTTTGCGACAGCCCAATTGGCGATTGAAAAGTCACAGACCATCACCTTTCCCCGAATCACTTTCTGGAAATTGTAATTGCCAATTTACACTGGACAAATTAAATTTTGTTTTCTTTATACTCTGCACGGACCGCCAGTTTCATGGGAAAAATTACCTTAATTATAATTACTTTGAAGTTCCTCAGGCATAAACTCTGAAATGTTTCATAACTGAGATGTAGGGAAGATTGTTATTTTTAGATGTTCTTATTAAAAAGCCAGAGGCAATTCGTCTGGAAAGTACACCCTGCAGACCTACACTAGTCGGCCCCTCCGGAGACGTGTTGGAAATACATTTTTCAAGATAAAAACGTTCCTCTTGTTTTTTATGTTGGACACTCGGAAGCACATAAGGAGGCGAAATTACACTTGTGAGGATATCCTCAAGAGTAAGTGAGTACACTCATCCAATTACCTCCAGTGCTATAGGCCGACAAATCTGGTGCAGATGGTGGCTTTTCACGAATGTGTGTGGCGTCTTCTCAAAGAGATTTTAACAATTTTTTTAACCTGCAATTTTTGCAAATATTTTAAGCTCAAGCTGAATCGTGGCCGATCTTTTAATGGGGGAGGTTTCCTGGAAAAGTTGGGTTACTGATGGAGAGTTGCGCTACGGAGATTGGATCCTTGCATACGGTCATTGCCGTAGGTCAGGAGAAATTTGTTGCACATCATTTTCCCCCAGATGTTGGCAGCTTAATTATTTTTTTATACACCGTCGCACGTGGGGAACTAAACCACCAAAACCATGAAACATGTGCTCCAGCCGTGATAAATTGAAAAATTACACCCCGGTGACAAATTCGGGGGAAAATGAACGAAAACAGGGGCTGACCTCTGCAGATACGATAAAATAAATGGACACGAATTTATGATTGCGACAATTTTTCTCACTTTTTCCCCGCTTTTTTCGAGTTTCCGCGGCCCGTGATTCAGTTATAAACCCATCGACACAGACACCGAAAAATGGTTTATTTAAACCCCGTAAATTTTCTCATATTCCATTTTTATTCAGGGATTTATTAGACTCTATCCGAAGTTTTTCAGGATTTCAGCTTTTATCTGCTTTATAAAAAATTCTAATATTTTTTTAATGCATGAAATTTTAGGAAATTTTCGAATTCTTCGAAACACCCTCAATATGTCAATGCTCCATTTTTTTGTGCTTTACGAAAGCTCTGATTAAAAACAAAAAGGTTTCAATTTTTTTCAATTTAAATTGGTGCACCTCTGAAAGACCTTGACATCGTTGAAAAATGAAATAATTGCGTCTATTTGGTTCGTTAGTTGGTTTTAATTACCTTTTTTGAAGGTACCAATATTTTTATAATGTCCTTAATTGACTTTTGCAATTAAATTATTTTAATCACAATGAAAAAAATTTAGAAGGTAATTAGTGCTTGAACGAAATTTTGATTTCAAAATTTTCTACCAAGTCCAAAAATTCCTCATTTTGATATAAAAATAGATCATCGGCTCATTTCAATAATTCATCGAAATCGGTTAATTAACATATTTGTTCACTGAATAAACTTCTATTAATTTTTCCGATAAATAAAATACGTGGAACAATATTTTCATTATCTCTCAAATGAGAATAAACTCTGTATTTATGTTAATAGTTTATCGAAATTTCAGGACGACTTGTTTCAATATTAATAAATCATGCGGAATTGTCTGAACAATTAAATGCTTCGCTAAAATTTGATATATGTATTTCTCATTCTCGATGGATATTGAATTTTGACGACTCGAAAATGCACTTTACTATTTATTTATTGAGATTCAATGATAATGGAGCTTTGATTTTCCACCAGCTGAAATGTCCATTTGGGATGCTTAATTAATATTTAAATGTCTCTCATTCAGGAATGGCGCAAACATTTCAAAATTATCAGAAATTTGGAAAATTGAGAAAAATTAAACAATTTCAAAAATTTTCAAGACCACAAAAAATTTCGAAATTCAAATATTATAATTTCATTTTCGAAAACATAATAACTCACTACCCCAGAAAGTTAAAAATTCCAGGCAAAAGCCATCCATGTAAATTCTCGCTAAATCCTCGGGAAAATTCCTAATTGAGTTGAAAAACTGCGGTTCATTAAAACATGCTCAGGAGTCACTTGAGCCGCCATTTGTCGCTCATTTTTTGTCGTCGAGAGGAACAGACAGATCTCGACGAAAATATCTGGGTTAATGAGAACTCTATCGGCTCTGTACTTCCGCGAATGGACGACGCGACTGTCGTGCAGAAGAGCAGGAGGATAATAAACTTGAATGAACTCTCGCCAACTATTGATTGTTCAGGATGCGCTGCCAATATCGCCAAGTTGTTGTTACGATAACAAGTTGAAGTGAAATGAACAATGGATGAAGAGGCCCAATTGCATAGAATGGATGGAACACAAAAAAAACCCTGAATAACTTCAACAGAAGCCGTCAGAAGTCGCGCCATAGGCTCTTGACCGCTGTTCTCCCAATTTTTTTCGGCCGGTACGCCGTTTTTTTGGCACCGCTTATTTGGCGCCATTTTTTTGGCGCCGTTTTTTTGGCGCCGCTCTTTTGGCGCCGTTTTTTGGCGCCGTTTTTTGGTACCGTTTTTTTTGCGCCGGTTTTTTTTGCGCCGCTTCTTCTGGCGCCAAATGGTACCGGCCACACCACAATCGGTAAACCAATGTAGTACAATAAAGCACCAAAAAGGAGCGCACCGTTCACAGATCGCCAAACTTCAAAAATTCCGAGACTGCAAAACAATCCTGAAAACTAAAACAAAATCCACCGCAGACAGCGGATGGGCATTCATAGACAGCCCATCCCAGTGCTGTGGATTCAAAATTCACCCACTCATCGCGAGGAATCGATTCTCATTCATGGGGCGACGATCGGGGGGAAATAATCGTGACTGCAATGCTGAATAGAGCGGAACATGTGGGCAAGGGGATAGAAGAGGGGCCCAGGTAGGTAATAGGGGGAATCGAAGCGAGCGCAATGAATGCGTCGATGCATCTCGTATTATTATTCAACTATTTCAATGTGAGTGTGCAGGAAAAAAAATTGTGGGTGGGGGGTCATTGGGGGGGGGGGGGGGGTGGATGGGTGGTCTTCGTCAGTTCCTTAGAAGAGAGATAATTTGAATTGCTTTCCCTTACTACTTCTTTTGGTCCTGACAGGGATGAAAGTACCCCCCCCCCTCCCCCTCACCTGGTAGTGTTCCCGTTCGGCCTGGCGATTTCATTGGTTGAACTTCGGATGGCAAAATATTCCCGTGCAAAAACTTAGGAATGACAATTTCACTTAGAGTGTAAGCTCTAAGAATAGCCGGACTACAGAGGATGAATGACACATCACTGTAAGTGCCACAAATGTACGCTAGTAAGAGAAATTATCGAGTCTGAGTGGCGGAGTCGTGTTTAAATAAGTGAACGGATTTAAACTGGAAAATAAAAAGTGGAAGAAGGCGCTTCACGTTCTTGCTATTCGTTGGAAAATGGAGTGACATAAAGCCGGATGGATACATCAGCATAATATCCTCGTTTACCTAGTGCCGACGGCGAAAATTGAGGGGAAATGCTGGAAGTGTAATTGAATTTGAGAAAATTCTCGGTGAATAACAACGGAAAAGAGGGCGTTATTAGCATTTGGCCTTAGGGCTTTCAAGTGCTTTCTACAGCTTCCGATTTCTTCTTGTCACATTTTACCGATTGAAATGGAAGTGAGCTTTATTCGATAATCTTAAGCAGTCATTAGTATTAAGAGGTCCAAAAATCTTCGATAAAATTCGAAAATAGCAAATAGCAATGTTCAAGGCAAATCAAAACTCGTTTAAGTACTTAGCTAGACATAAAACATTCACAAGAATGAATTGAGTGCGTGTAATTGGTCCATCGGCATGAGAAGCTCATCTGTAACCCGCGAGTGGCTCTTTCAAAAGCGCAAAGAGAATTTGTTGAGCAAAGAAGTGGCTGTCGTAATTGAAAAGCTCTCCATCACTTTTTTCCCCCCATTAACTAATAACCGGCTGATGGAAAAATGATTAATGAGTCCGTATAAATACGTCAGTTGCAGCAGAGAAACATGTCACCCAGCTGTTGCGGTTGAAATGAACAAATGAAATGCGCAAGATCCGAGAGAATATGCAAATTGAAATCCCGGGAATACTCAAGTAATTACCGTTTGTTTATGCCTCATTTGTGAATGTTTTATGGCAAGAGATGGCTTCCTCATGGGTGTTATATGTAACTTCGATATTTGTTGAAAATTTGTTTTCCGACTGTGATTACCACAGGGTAAACCGCCGGAAAGGCTTGTGATGGGACCCTCCCCCCTCCCTCCCCCCTCCCCACGCCGCGGATTCGCGTCCCGCCTAGTGTACTCACTTTAGTTAAAAATTGATATATTCCGGATTCCAGTTTCTTTATTGTTACATCCCCAATTTTTGCCACGACAACTGGAAGGTAGAAAAACAGCAAATTTCCAAGTCTTACAATTTTCAGTGGAGAGTTCAGTTAATTCAACTAAAATTGATCAAACGTTATAAATATAGTGGAGTTTAGGTGATGATGGGATAGTGCGCGAAATTGGACACGTGCGGAAACTGGGGCGTGGGTGATAATGCTGACCATCTTATTCTGTAATTTTGAACCATTATGCCCCACCCCCCCTACAGTTCTTAAACTATATAAACAGTCCACTTTTTTGTATATTTATGAATTTTCGCGCAAAAACAATCTTATGACATAACTTGACATTTGTATTTTGCATATTGCCATTGAATGTAAACATCGTTAATGGCAGGTACTTGTTAATTTTGACATTGTTTGAACAAACGGCAGGAAATTGCGAGCGCACTATCACTACGGAAAACAGGAAAATAGGTGAAATAATATTCTTCAGGTATTTGTCGCGGTAAAATTATTTATTGCTATGTAGAATTCATTTTTTAGTTGGGCTAGTTAATTTAGTCAAGCCAAGATATTAGAAGGTTTTTTTATATTGTTTGGTATATCCAACATATAGTGGATATAGGAGGACGTGGGGCATAATGGGGCGGGAAATCAAAAGGAGGGGGTAGAACATATTTTGTGTTCGCTCGGTTAATTACTGAATTGTCATTGCCCAATCGAATTGGCCTAACATAATATATTCAACGTTATTTGAACGACTTCTATTACATTTTTATGTAAATCATGAAGCCTAGATTGCGGAATTTTATCGAAACATCCGTTTTTTCTGGACTCCATTTTAGAATAAATTTGCATGTGATTTTGAATGTTTAAACAGTGGGACGTTGTGACTCGACGGAATGAGTTTGTTCATTGCGCATCGAAACACACATACACACACACACACACACACACACACACATTTCTAGCACTTTGCCCCTTTACAAAAATTCACCATTTTCTAAAAACTCGTCAATTCCGATATTTCGTTTATACCATGAAAAGGATTTTCACTCAATTTTCTGGGTCAATGCAGCGCAGATATTCCTGTCACTCCCAATATCAATGCATTTGCAAAAAAAAGCCTCTCAAAATTCCGGTGAATCTCGACCCAGGACGCTTCCACAAAAAATTGTAGAGCAATTGGGAATTTCTCAAAAAATTCTATGCGATTATTACTCGCAATGCAATTGATTTTGAAAAGTACCCGTAAAAGAAAAGGTGCGACACTTTTGATAAATTATGAAGATTATCGATAACCTTCGTTATGCATAGAAAAATAAAACATGCAGGTTTCTTGTAGTCAAGGTGCAATTTGCGGCAAAGTAAAGTAAAAAAGAAGGTTGCCATAATGCATTCCAGTAATGATATTTTTCAATATCAGAAGGCTGTTGATTTATTCAAAGGTAGAATTGTTCAAGACGTGTGATTATAAGATCATCATCTCCCGAATCAATTCGGGATTTTCAGCGATTCGTCTTGAATTATGAATGGATTAATTCAAGACACCCGATGGATTAACTCAGATTCAGTTTAGTCACAGTCGGAATTTATGACAACTAAACTTATATGGTGAAGGATTTGAAGGCGTATGAGAGTGAAATAAATTCCTAAATGTGATATAGTTCTGCGTGTAACTGAGCATCAATTCGTGACCTCCTCATCAACCTGCTCATCAACCTGCTCATCAACCTCTCCATCAACCTCCTCAACCTCCTGCTCAACCTCTCCATCAACCTCCTCAACCTCCTCCTCAACCTCCCCATCAACCTCCTCATCAACCTCCCCATCAACCTCCTCAACTTCCTCATCAACCTCCCCATCAACCTCCTCATCAACCTCCCCATCAACCTCCTCATCAACCTCCTGATCAACCCTATTGCAACCGAGAGTTCAACAAGAAAGTTGATGGAGTAGTTGACAAGAAGGTTGAGGTGGATGGCAAAGTGAACGGCGGTGTTGACGGCGATGTTGATGGAGAGCTTGATGTGGAGGTGAACTGGGAGTTTATTGAGCAGCGGCTTGCCGATGATCATGATGATCACGTGGATGGGGTGGAAGAGGCGCTCGGCGCAGAGGTTGATGGTGAATTTCATCGGCAGGTTGACACTGATGTTGATGAAGCTCTTGACGGGCAGTTTTATATTGCGGTGAATGAGGAGTTCGAGCCCGAGGACGGGGATATCCCAAAAAATGTGCCACAGACAAATGTCCGCGGTTTTCTGTCAAAAAATTGATTTAATAACATACACATGATGACTGGCCCTTCTATGCAGATGTCTCATCTGCGACGACGTCAGGACGGGCATGCAGACGGATCTGGATCGGTCTCGGACGATTCTAGGAACACAGGGGCCCTCGTCATCACTTTCCCGATCGCTGACAGAGGGGCTTGCATTGCTGGTACTTCCACGACTGGATCTCCTTCGTTGTTTTTCACTCCCCGGCGAAGTACTCGACCCCGAATTCGTCGACAAACCCCGCAATCTCGAAACGAGTTTCATATCGAGGCACAGCATAGCCCCTAACGACCTATTTCGCGACTTCTCCCTCGACCAAACGCTTCACTCAACTTTTATGAGACCCGGAAAATATTTTCAACGGCCTCAACACTGATATTAGTTCCACATATTACAAGTCCGTACACTGTTAAGGTATTCAATAAGACAAAAAATTATCTAAGGTCATATATCTGATTGTTTAAACTTTCTTCCCCTGTTTCGATCCATATCGAAATTTTCCAGATGTCAACAAATTTCGCTTCTTTTTTCCATCAAATAAAATAATAAATAAAAAAAAAAAAATAAAATAATAAATTATACTTTAGTAAAGAGAGGATAAGTCCTCTACCCCAGGTAACGAGCAACTGCCAACAAAATACGGGTTTTTAAGTGGCGCAATGGTCAGAAATATCGAGAGCACATGTCGCAACCGCTGGATATTGTTTGTATAATTCGGCTAAATAGACAACGTCCAGGTAGATATATATGTATACCTCCGATTATTTATTATTCTCTCTAGTATGTTTCTGTGGTGGAACACAAAAGACCCGCAGCTGAAGAGTCGCGCTTATCGCGGCGGCCTTGACTGCCTCGATACTCGCCTTCTGATTAACCGAATACCAACACAACTAGAAAATCGATTCGCGATGCTCTCATTCTCCATCTCCAGGTGCTCCTATTTTTTTCAATCAATTTTCAACTTTCCGATAAGAGAAGGAAAAAAAAAACAAAATCCCAAGTAAAGAAAAAACTAGCGAACTTTTACGCCGACGTTTCTATATCCTTTCGCCAAATCTACATCAGATCTTTCATTTTTGAAAATTTTTAAAATCTAATTTTTTTCTTTTCTCCAAATGTTTAAACATGGAAATTTCAAATATGAAAAGAAATGGAAAAATGTCAAATAATGCTCAATTAAAAAACGAATTATTATGCAATTTTCTTAGATGCAGCTTAAATAATTTCCGAATGAAGTTGAGTTCCTTCCCCGTAAGAAATTATCGCGTTAATCCTCACTCATTTCACTTCAGAACCCTGGAATTAATATCATACGACTTGAGATAACTTTTATTTTTGCTGAGCCAATAATTACCCCGTGATAGACAGAGAAAAAAGGTCCGCCTCCACTCCAGTATCCCTTATTTTGTTTATTGACTTCCGCTTTACTCCCCACCGGAAGTGGCTTTTCTCCACTTTACCCGATCCCACACTCGTTTTATTGTTTCTTCCGTTCGGCCATTTTGTTTTTTTTTCAGTTCCTATTCCCTCCTCACAGCATATCCCAATATCTACATATTGAAGTCATGAATCAAGCAGCTGATACTTCAATCAAGCATGGGATGCTTGACTCAAGCGTAGGATACTTGAATCAAGTAGTGAATACAATCTTGCTTGATTCAATTTCGCTTCATCCGGTTATACTTGATTCAAGTATACTTGATTTAAGTATACTCGATTCAAGTATACTTGCCCCAAGTACGATTGATTCAAGTATACTTGCCCCAAGTACGATTGATTCAAGTATACTTGACTCAAGTACACTTAATTCAAGTGTACTTGATGAAGTCAATATGCTCGAGTCGAGTATACTTATTTGAAGTATGCTTGATGAAAGTCTACTCGATTCAAGTACACTTTATAGAAGTATACTTGATGCAACTATACTAGTACTTGATTGAATGAACCTCATATGTATGATTCAAGCACCAGATTCAAGTATACTTGGTGGATACCCATTTATTTCAAGTATACTACTTGATCCAAGCATCCTCCATTCCGGTATACATTCTTACACATAAAAGAATAATTGGCCATGATTCTCGTTTAAAATTTCACTTCAGTCCCGTTAGGACACACGCCCATAACTTTGTTCTCTATATTGCTCCAACACCCATAATCCCAAAAAAATGGCATTAGTCCACGTAATCCCTCAAATTACTCCGTATCCCTGTGGTCCAACCATGAGCGTGTTCATGAAATTTTGACAAAATATTTTTTTTACCTCCAGTATTTTACGAATTAAAAAAAAAAACTCATTTCGGAAATTGCACAATTTTAGAAATTTTAAAAGTACGAAATTAAAAAAATTTTAGGATTCGTTAAATTTCAGTAATTTGAAGAATTTCATTTTATTTCAATAAATGGAAGAATCCTAGAAGTGCCAAAATCTTCAACATTTTCGAAACTTAAACTGAGAAAATGTCGAGAATTCCGAACATTTCAATAACGTGTAACAACGAGTGTAACGTTAATTTCATTCATGAGCAAATGCGCCACGATTTCTTTCCCTGCAGTGTTCAAGCAACCTTAATCCCGGGGGAAGGAACGGAGTTTACACTAGACGACATAATCCTACGGATTACTACGCATTTCTCTGAGCTGACCAGAAGCGTACTCGTATTACTTTTACAATTTTAGAGATGCAAAAAAAAAATTTCCAAAATTGGAAATATAAAAAAAATCGAAATACGAGAAAAATCTACCATTCAAAAAAACTTTCAGACACTTGTAGGAATTTTGAAAATCTCTGTTTCCAAATTTAATGTTCCAAATTTTTGTGAAATTTCGAAGTTTCCGATAATTGGCTTCAATCGCTTGTAGATATAGCCGCACGATTTTTTACTTAAAGTGTTCAAACACCCTTAATCCAGGAAAAACGAGGGGAGTTGGCACTAGTCGGCGTAATCCCCCGGATTAGTCGGCATTTCTCTGAGCTGGCCGGAAGCGCACTCTTCTCGTGTCACTTTGTACTCCTACCTCTCGCGAATTAAATACCCTCTTCAGTACGTTTTATCTGTCAATCGACATTCCGACACTTGACCGAATTTATCACGATCAATCGCACTCTCTTATCTTGGATTGATCGGAGTGTAAAAACAAATTCATCAGCACATGACAAGGAATGAAAGAAATTGGAAGAAACTGGTAATTTGTATGTGTGCGCGCGCGCGCATGTATGAATGTGTGTGTTGAAGAGAAGGTTCCAATTATATAGAAATAAGTACGATTTCATTGCAAAAATGAAATGTCTATTTTCTTTTAACCTCTTTTTGCTCAATTCTGGAGGAAACTGGCAGCCGAGGTGAATCTCTAAACTCATTTTTTGATAAACTTCTGACAAGTTTCTAGAGATGGAAAAAATTCCCTGCAGAACTTTTCGTGGAGAAAAGTGAGTTCTACAAAAAAGTTTATATGAAAATTTCTGCACCTCAAGTTGTTTCCGAGATATTCCGGAAAAACATCTAGACATGAACGTACTTACTTCATTTCACCCCTTTACTATATAATAAAAAAAAGAAAACGTTAATGGCAAATTGTGTTGAACAATTTGACTTTTTTTAAGCCTGAGAAACGCAAACATTTAATTTCAAAAGTGGTTTTAATTTCGTTTTTTTTCTTCAAATAAATCGCTTGACGTCCTTAAGGTTCCGTAACGCCGGTACGAAAACGACACCTATATATCGATCAATCGAGTATTAAACGCTCGAGTTAGGGCTCAATGACAACAAAGGGAAGGCGTGACACGCACGAGACTAAAGCCACCTTCATCGCTCGGACTCCCGACCCCTACTGAACCGGTACAGCCCCCTCACCACCGCCCCACGTTATTTCACGCTCACCCCACCTGCAGACTTTGTGCGCAACGTCTTCATGCTGGATTGACATTTTTAAAAATTGTGGAAGAAATTTGCTATATGGGAAATTCCGCAATTTTTAAATGCTATTATTTAAATTTGAAACATTTGGGAAAAACTAAAAAATGGGGGTAATTGGGAAATTTTGGAAATTTTTCGAAATGGAGAAAAATTTTCAAAATTTGGCGAAGTAGAAATTTCTGAAGCTTCCAAATTTGCAATTCCAGAAAGAGTAGACGTTTGAAAAATGTTGACTTTTGAAAGATTTTGTTATTGATCGTGTTTATAAATTACGCCCATGGTTAGAGAACTTGTTCTTTAAGTATCAATTCCAATCTTTATGCGGCACAACTTCCTCACCCCTCCTCCACGTTCTTTCGCACCCACCCCACTTGCCGAGTTGTTGCGCAACGTCTTGTTGGGTCATAATAGGAAAAACCTTTAAACGATTACTTTCATGGGAGCTCAAAAAATTTCAAGACTGTCCCAAATGTCCCAAAACATTAGGACATTCCCGGAAATGTAAACATCTAAAAACTATAAAAAAAAACAAATTTTAACTTGGAAATTCTTGCTTCTCAAGGTGGAAACTTGTCAAATTTTTTTCAAATCGGAAATTAGTGAAAATTTGATGCAGTTACCGAATTGGTACAATTAAAAAATTTTATTACGTTTTCACCAATTTTCCAAATTTTCAACATCGAACATTTCGAAACTACCCAAAGCCCACGATTTTCTACATACTAAAAAGCGTGTTAAAATTTGATGAGCGGGTAGATAGTAAGCGAGTTCCGTCGTTAACCCCCACTCTGATCACACTTTTTTTTATCCCACCCCCATGTGGGGTACCCTCATATATAAACATCACGTGCAGTATTATCTGCCATTAAATTTACGTGAAACTCTGCACGACGCCGGGTCGAAGACCCTCATCCGGGGTGCATTGACTCGGTGACCCACTACCCTTAATAAAAATAAAGAGTGGAAAAAGTGATTCTGGCGACAAAGTTCACGGAAGGAATGCGCTATCTTGAGTAAGGTAAAATTATTCGGATTTGCGGACAAGAAAAGCGAAACAAAAAAATGCAATTTCAAAATTCTCGAAATTTTTATAATTCCAAAATCGTCCAATTGTCAAAACCGGATGCACATAATTTGTGAAATTTTCAAGAATAATTTTTGACGCTGCAAATAAATATATCAATGCTGGAAGATAAGTATCCCACTTTTTTCCTCGATTTCACTTCACTATACAGCCCCATTGATTGTGCTTCAACCGAAAAAAGAAGCCAATGAGAAACTAGAATTTCAAAAAAAAAAAAAAATGCCGTGATTTGTTTGAAGCAAGGTAAAGTTGGCTTCGAAATCCGCGATGCAACTGAACCCTCGTTGCTGGGTGTAAGACGCTACGCCTCCTTTTACTCCAAACACCCACACCGCCACCCCCCCCCCCCCCCCCCCCCCCCCCCCCACCCCCTCATTTTGGCATGACTGTAGAATTGCGCGCGTTGAGTGCATCGGCCAGCGGAATACGTTGTCCTGGCACATGGGGTTAATCATGGGCCAAAAACCCCGTTTCCACATAAGCATGTGCGCACATGTTTGTGGGAAAATACGTAGACAGTGTATGCTCTATGTGCGGCCCGTATCGACCCAACGGACGACCCGTATTGCATGTGCAGCCTATTTTTTGGCTTGCGGTAATACCATAATCCATATTGAAACATGAAATTTTTTGAATCCTGATCGAAAGTCGTGAAGTTTAAGCTGTCACAGTCTTATACCCAGAGACAAAAACGTGTCTTAAGCCGTTTAGTCTTAAATGTATGAGCGACTAACAGACAGTCATAATCTATAGACGAAATGTCCAGCTTAATTGGATGTTTGTGGAGTGAAGAAATTGAGGAGATCGAATGTCCCAACGTCTAAAATGCAAACATGTACTTAAATTAGGACACGAATACCGTGACTTAAGACATGAATATCCTGAATTGATGAAGTCGAATGTCTTAATGGTGTATGCCATGAAAAGCCATGAAAAACAGGGTAAACTACAGCTTTATCAAACGGAAGCGCAATGATTATCAATTTTTTTTTCCTTCGACCTGAGTATGCGGAGGACGCCATTCTTATCAGTCCTTATCTTCAACGCTAAGAATCTAACATCCGCCGGAGTTAACCACAGGTATTTAGGCCCGAGCATTGGTACTGGAAGAAGTCTATTATTAGCTGAGGTCTCAATGGTTATGGGGTTTGGCTAGGGGAGACTTAAGTTATGAAACTGATAAATTGGGAGGTGGGGAAATTGCTATTTGATGGATTCAGCTGTGGTTAGAGTGATCTTTGTTGTTGATGAATATCTCGAAATCTAACGGGCAAAGCGAAATTGTGATAAGATAGATGTTAACTTGACCAATAATTTTCGAAACGCCATAGCAGGAAGGAAGTGTCGCGTCTGTGTCGCGGCGACATCGCTGCTAAGTCGCGACGACATCCGCGCGACGTTCCGAATGCTCTAGTAGACATTTAATGTAGCCGGACGGCCTAGAAGAAATCTTCTTAATTTCCATTTTTCATTATATATATATGTGTGTATGTGTGTTCGTCGGTGTTTGTAGATCGTTAAAACAAACGCCCCCTCAAGCAGCAATTATGTAATCCAGCTCAGTGATAGCACAATCGGGGCATCTCAACGTATTCTGGATCTAAAAGGATTTCGATTGAAATGCATTTCGTGATTTTGTTTTAATTTTGAACTTTTCAGAACTTGTCGGAATTTCAATCAATTAATGGTCTCATTTTCACTAATTAATACCACGAGGTACGGCAGTGTTACATCACTTTTACAAACAAAAAATAGAACAATAATTCTTTTATATAGGAAAAAAATATCAGAATTTGTCGCGCGAGGGCGGAGAGGGGGGGGGGGTGGCCCGTGACAAATAGTCCACGAGTTAAAAAATTAAAAAGTATTTTCAACGCATACACCCCACAATTGGCTGACATATTGAATGGCATATATATACGCAATCCATTTCGGTTGATTGCGAAGGGTTTCATGAGATTACCAAACATTATAATTTTCTACTGCAGACTAGCCATCCAAGAGCATTGACCTTTTTGAATAATTTTTTCTCCCTGCATAAGTCCGTTCCGTTCTTCAACTTCTTTTCAATTTACTAAATTATCATTTTTTTTAGTACGTAAAAAAGATGTCGATAAAATTGGCAAAAGCTTGAAAAGCCACGTAAAAGAAAACTGAACTTTTGAGAAAATTGGAGGTGCAAAATTCATCCGAGATTTACCAAAAAACCATAAAGATCCCCTATATCTGGGCCATAATATTTTCTTTGAGGGTACGTAATTTCACCACTCCACGACAGATTAAATTTTTCCACCTGCACAACTGAATTATAAATATATAATTGAGTAATAAATTGCTCCGAATGTTTCAATGTTACTATTTCGCAAGGAAATACGGCAATAAGCCGAGCGACACTCCCCGCACGTTCACCGATAGACGCGCGACACGCGACTGGCTCCTCATGATTTTTTCCTCCGCTTCACTGGCTCATAAGTAAAACACACTGTGGATTTATACGGCGCGTACGTTCCGTGACAAAATGTCATTGTTGATTATATTCCATTGTTATTGTTCCACAATTTGCCACTCAATCACTCCATGAGTTTAATTCCGTAAAAATCTCGAGATAAGTGAATAGGATGTGGGTGTGACCCTATATGAGGGCAATAACTTTCCAATCACGATAGCTGCTAAATGACGGGATTTTCGAAAAAAAATCATACTACATGAAATGTAGATTTTTGGATACTGAACAATATTTGTTAACCAATGTTTTTTCTATCACTAACCGTCTGCATGTTACAGCGTTGTAAACAATTAGTGTGAAACTCGAAACTTTTCAGATATTTTTCACACATACACACACACACACACATCTGTATACATCCACATACATCCACAAGCACTCACACTCCACCGCAGAAAAAGAATAATTTTTCTTATCGGGAGATTGCAAATTACTTCCGGACTTTCTCAACACATGTTTCATAATATGTAATAATGGATAATTTTTTTTTCCCACAATGTTTTTGCAATTGACGTCTCATTTTGCTGATGACACCATATGCCCAGCTCACCCGATATCGTCGTCTCATTATTCACCCACTGCGCGAGTTTTCTGCTATTCGTGCGATAGGCGAGCGCTTTAACCGTGCGCGATATCAATGGCCGATAAGGTAACTCCCCTCCTCTCTCACCCACTAATCCGCGATTGTTACTTCATTTCTAAAGCCGGCTGCGCGGTTACACTCGTTATCGACGAGCGAAAACCAGGATGACAGTGGTGCGAGTGATATGACTCGATATTTGTGTCACTGGTTCATTATTCTTATAATTATCATGGTCTTAATGAGGTATACACGCGACGAATGCGAGACACAGACGATAGTCGGAATTCTCATGCCTATGTTTCCAATTCTTTCAGCTATTGAATTTTCATTTTTTGAACTCAACCTTGAATCTTTTATATGTCCAAATTAATTTAATTAATAGAATTTCAGAAATAGATCAGACAATTGTTTAAAAAATGAAATTTATGCGCGTACACATATACACTCTATATTCAAAACTTCGCGGGTTAATTTAAGTTGACCGCTGAAGTGGTAACTTCCGTCATACATCAGACATCTTCAGATTTTCAATAATCAAATTTTTCGATCAAACTCTCTGACAAAAATTTGGATGCATCCATACAAAATTGCCATGATCGGAATATCAACATATTCCTTCCATGCTTTCTACCAATAGATTTAAAAAAAAAAACAATAATTTTCATGAACGAAAAAACAATGGTAAACCGCAAAAAGACTGTCAAAATGAGTAAAAAAAAAATTGGAAACAGGATAAAAGAAATGGTTTCTTAATCCCCTTGGTAACTTTTTTTCCCTGAACACGTGATTATACCGTTCCTTCGTAATTAATCAACGAACTTCATGAGATATTGTATACCACGGTGAAAGGCATCTCGGCTGAACAAAAGGAGCGGTTGAAAAGCGGATAAATGACGTCTGGCGCTTAATTATTATCGTAATTAGACGGCGATGTTTACCCACCGCGGGTTGTTATACGAACACTTTTGACTGAAGAAACCGTGTTCTGGGGCTAGAGGCGTTAAAGAAACAGCGGGAGGGGGGGGGGAGGGGTGGAGAGGGGGCAGGGGAGGTGGGTGACGTAACGGAAGTCATTAATATGCAAATTTCAGAGAAGGAAATCAAAGTGTGGTCTACCAAATTGGGGACACGATTCCCATTTGCATGGGTTTATGGTGGCCCGTCGCGGGGCCACTTTTATGGGGTAAGACTCCGCGCGAAAAGCAATTTGCGTTAGGGGTTTATCAGGTGGAATAGTAGATCGCCAAGGCCAAGATTGAAATTCGCGGAAGGTGTGAGCCCCTGAAAATCAAATCAATCTTTATATTATTCGAAATTTATTGTGAGAAATTAGTTGGAAGAGAGAAAAAGCATAAAAACATTGAGCGAGCTTGCTTTCAGAGAAAAAAGAAACTCAGTTCCAGGGAGGGAAGCCCATGGGAGAGTAAGAAACCCAGTTGAAGGCAGGAAGAAACCCTGGTAGAGAGAAAATATTCGAAAAAAAATCTAGAAGGCATCGATTCATGCAATTGGTTTTGTTTTGAGGAAAAAAAGGGGTCTTTAGATTGTCTCAATTTTAGTAGAATTCCTACCCCGTCTACAAATTTTTCCGAAAGGCTTACAGCCCATTTTGAAACTTCTCAGCGCTGGAATCACTACGACTTCTTTCGGCACTGCTCGGAGCGTTTACAACTTTCCCAAAAACTCGATTAAGCTCCGAACAATGTCTGACTTGAATGGTTGTAAAAGTTTGCCGCAACGTTCAAATAAACTTGATACAAGAGTTGAAGAAGCTTACTTCGAGCTTTCAAAGTGTTCTCTCGTTGGACGGTTCCGTGGAAATTAATAAATAAAAAATTACAAGTGTGCGAATTTTTTTCAGTAATGTAAATCCGTATAGTGTGTTGCGCTCTCCCCTTCCACCATCTCCCGCGTCTCTCCCCGTGTTGCAAAGGGGCGTTCTTCACCCCATAAAAATTTCAATGCACCCCCAATTCAATGTGGCCACTCAGCGGAAACCGCGAGACAGCTAATCGCTTTTCACTGGATTCTGTATTCCAGACACGTTTCAATTATCGTTATCACTGGCTTACGTAATCAGTCCATTCGCCACTGTACGGGGCTTTTCAATGCGCCAATGAATGTGTCGGTGATTTGAGGTACTCAAGTTGAGATGGGATAAACTCGTGGTTGGTCGCATTCAAGGCTGGCTCCTTCCGCTATAGAGCACTTAACCCCAATCTCGGCTAGCTCCCTTTTACGAGTACACCGGGAAAACGCCGTGAGTCGATCATCAAAGACTGACTCGGCGAATCGCCGTTCCCATGTCATTCCGTGTTCTCTAACTACTTCGATATTCCCCGCAAGAAGAAATAATTCAAGTCCAATAATGTCCATGTAAGTATACTTGAGTTATCCTTGAGAGGTCACGCTGGGGTCTCAGCGCCGCCATTTCCCGAATTTCTTAATGTTCGATAAAACGGAAGGCTATAAAAATTGTGAAAATTTTTTTGATGTGACTGGAGCTGGATATTTTGGGCTATATCTGACGAGCAATCTATTACGTCATGTTCAGAATTACCGCCCACCGCCTTTGTGGATTACCTATCATCGTCGCAATATGTGCTTTTTTCTCAGCTTCTCTCCGCGCATTAACCTATTTCAGGACTGCGTTGGGTGTTGATTATTCACCTTTCAGTACATTAATGGATTTACTCATGCGTGCATGAGCGGTTGAATCCTTGAGCCGACTGCACGATGCCACTCCTCGTCTGAATCATTTGTACTTTCTACAGTATGTTTTAAAATAATGGTTATGGAACATTGGGGTACACCCCCTCCCCTCCCGCCCCCATCCCTTTCAATCTTCTCGTCAAACTTTCCATACACCTTCACGTCAACCTGATTGTCAACATCCCCATGAAGACCACCGTCACTGTCGCCATCAACATTCCTGTCAACCCTCTCAACCCTCCCATCAACCTCCTGGTCGACCGCTCAAGCTGGGGAGGATGGAAATGTCAGCGGAGTGATTCCTAGAGAGACTGACCGCCAGGTAAACCCGGACGTTGACGGAGATGTTGATGAGGTTGAAGGTGGCATTGATGGGGAAGATGCTCTGAGGAGGGTGACGAAGAGGTTGCCGAAGAGGTTGCCGGGGATATCTGACACTTCCCATACGAGGTCCATGGGTCGAATTCCCGTACGAAGAGTCTCCTTTCGGTAGAGCACTCTGGCGTTGTCCAGTTTCCAACCCATACTGATCATCGTCGTAAACGAAACGGCTCCACAAATTGAGGGATTGCCTGATGCTGCAAATCCACGGAACTGGATTCAGTCTTACTTATCACCTGAGGAAATCACTGACCAAACGTGAAATCACTACGCGAACCAACAGTATGCCAAAATACAGGATCTAACTATCTTGCGCTCAACTCTAATTTAAATACGCGGGTCTAAATGTGGTGTCTTAATTTACGGAAATAGGTCTTAAGGGAGCTTTGGTTCAAGGCATTATAATACCTCACATTAAGCCATTGCAAGAGCTTATTTCCAAAGTTCGAACATGTTTGAAGGAGTTTTATCGTTCCTGCAAGCTCTCGCTTTTATTGCAAGCTCTAGCAGATCTCAAATTAACTTTCGTCTCCTCTGACGACAGATTGTAAGTTGTTCGTCAAAGACTTACTGAGCGAATTGCTGTCCTCGTGTCGTCCCGTATCTTCCTGTTTGACTGCCCCTACAGTATTACAGCCTTCGACATTTCACAGCCACATGCGAAACTATTTATCGCTAGTCTCGAGAACACTCCACAAAATTTCATCACATCCGGGGAAAATCAATTTAACTCGAAATCTAAAATGTTTGAAAATGGGCGGGAGTAAGTTCCAATGTAGAAAACTGCGTCTGAAAATTAAGTCGAACCTTAATATTTTTTTCCTGACAATCTGTACTTGATCTGCTGCAAGACATTCATTGCAGACTATTTAAGACATCTGATTGGAGCTTTTGTAGAGATTCACTCAACAACATTGTATCGAATTTAACGATAGACATAGCGGCGAAGATTATTGACATTTCCAGGGGCGTCGGGGGGGAGGGGGGAGGGTGAAATTAATTGTTACTTAAGTTGCCAATCTGCGCACATAATGGGATTATTTGTGCGACGGTTCAATGTTGAAGTTATAATGGTGCGAGTGGTAGAAAAACCTATTTCACGGAAGAAAATCGTTCGGAATAGGAAGAAAGCAAAGTTGAAGAGGAGTTGTAGTGGTCTCCTTGAAATAATGGTCGGAAAATTTGTCACCAAAAAAATGCCTTCCGGAGAAAAAACGTCTGTAAAATTTGCAATTTAATTCGCGTTCGTAATATTTGAGAAGAAAATTTCCTGCGTTGAAACTTGCACATGCATAGTTTGGGTGGTCTCACCGCACTGACTAGCCTCACGCTCATACACCTGAGAATTTAATCGACGCGGTATACCCGATATGCTACCGGAATATTTGGATTATTGGGTCATTAAAATTCCGTTGCTATTTGCATATTACTGCGTTGTAACAGGATCTCCTGGAATTATTTACTCTGAAATTATTAGATCCGCGTTACATAATGCAGCAACCGTAAACCCCGATCAACCATCAGTAATTGAATTTTTCAAGTCAAGCAGAAAATCGCATTTCGATGCATTGATAAAGAATAAATAATATTTGTACGATTACGGAAAATGCTAATCGTATAGTGAAATTTTAAAAAAAATTTAAAATAGCTATTCGGGCTCCCTGAGAAGTTTTGCGCAGAGGAAATTTATTTGAATTTATGAATGTCCTAAATGAAGAGATGAATTCTCAAGAGATTGAATTCAAACATCACTGCTTGAATTCACCTCATTAAGTCACACCCTTCAACCGATTTACGTTACCACTTAGTCCCGTAATTCAATTACTGTACAAAACCTAAAATGAGGATACGTCTGAAAAGCAGTTGTTTTTTTCTTTTCGGTTGACATTGAGGTCACGGACGATGAAGTTATCAAACTTTTTAATGTTTGCCAGGCGTTTCTCTCTTTCATCTGAAGAGTGAGTTTGACGAGATAGAACATTCCCAACGTTGGGTGCATGTGACGAAAAATGTTCCTCTATAAAAAAATGTGAGTCTTCTTCAAAGGGCGCCTGACGGACACTTCCAATTATAAAGCGTAACTTTTTCCCTTTTTCCCCACAAAGTCCTAGAGACAAGATGATCCTGTGCGACGTTTTTCTGGCTTCCGCGTTTCCCGTACTTCACTCAGTTTCAAACATGCACCAGTTTTCAGACAACGCATTTCGGAATTTTACGAATGAATATAAACGGATAGTGATGCTGTAATTATGTTCGGTGAAGGGGAGAGTTGAAATTCATCAGTGTAAAAGTGTGTTAATTCGCGATATGTTACGAACAAAAAACTCGAAAAGGAAAACGTTATCTGGGAATCGGGAATATAAATGCAGATATATAGATATACTCTCAGTTCGTAAGCTAATATTCCGGGTTCGAGTGGACAGTATCCTCCAATAGGTTCCCCTCGAACGCAGAATATTTATGGTCAATTTTTTATACCCTATATATCATAAGGACATCCGGAATTGGACTTCATGACCGGAATTAAAACCATCGAAACTTGGTTTTTATCGGTCGGAAAGGAAATCCCCCGCGGGAAAAGTCGCGAGTACTGTACAATACAGATTCTTCCGTATTTACACGGCAGAAGCGAGAAAATTGTTAACTCGAACGTTATCATGGATCTCTCGTGGGAATAGACAATTTCCTGGCTATTCAGGGGTCATTGACCCACTTGTGACATCATGGGATTCGAATGAAATTCTCGACTGCACAGATTTTTGCACAACTCTATTCATTCCCCGGTGTGTGTGGGTGTACGTTTTTGTGTGTTTTTTTGCCTGTACCTCTCTCTTCTGTATTGCCTATGAAAGCTGCCCTGAATCATTTATTTCTAAAGGAAGTACTGGGCACGGTCTATGCGACTGGGGACGACTTCCACCATTTCCAGCCATCGTATTTCTAGACACAGGGTGAATCACCAGCAACCCCTATTCTACGATGACGGCCGCCTCTGACGGCGCCGCCCTTCCGGTTGCGGTTCCCACCCGACCTTGTGGCCTCACCCGATGGGTACCACCGACACCACTCGCACAATCTTTCTATTCCCACCCAAAATTCGATCCAGAACTACCAAAATGTAATTCCGTCCAAGGGACACATTGATTTGCTCGCGGCGAACAATTTTCGCAACGGAGTACCGAAAAATTTTCAACCTAGGGCGTTTACTCAATTACTCCATTTTGTGCTGTCCTCCTTTTTCTCCCTTCGGCTAACCTCCCCTATGACTTTTATGGTGGCCAGTTAAGTGAACGCGTGAAACGACACGACCTCGTTACAGCATTGTCGATGGAACTTGCGAAAAAATGTATGAACGTGTTCACCTAAGTAATGAAAAGAAAATACGGGGGAAAAACATGAGGACGAAGACGTGGACTAGTCCATGAGACTTCTTATCGCCGTATTACGAAACCAGGGTGGGGTGGGGGGCGGGGGGGCGGTGTTATGAGGAGAGGCGAATTCTTTGTGCGGTTCGGTAAACATTGGCGCCAGGCTGTCCCCCACTCTCCTATTTGTCGCTGTTTTCGTGTTTTCATCGGGACAACGATGTGTGCTGCACCCGTAGGCACTTCCGTTCCGACAATTCTTAGTGGGTCAGTATTACTGATTGTGGGGAAACAAAAACATGAGTTGAGAGACAATGTAGGTAAACAAATATTGACGAATTGGGTGAAGTAATATTGATAGCGCTTCATGCTCAGTAAACTTTCCTTGTTGCCTCCTCGTTTAGACACACACACACACACACACACACAGTGGGGGACTTGGTGTAGTGATTACATTTTCTGTCTTCCCACACGAGACTCCAAAGCTCCTCGGTTCTTCCTGGATCTCTTTTTCAGAAGTATCTGCTCACGGATCCTAATCGATAGGCCGGGCAGGAACGCTAGGCCGGGCAGTAACCTCATCTGACGCTTAGGGGGGGGGGGGGGGGGGGGGGTCACCCCCTGGGGGAGGGGTAGGCAATTAAGGGTAGTTTGTCTCTGCATCGGGGATTTTCAGAAATAATATCATTCTTTAATGAAAAACATTGGCTTCCTTCAAATACCCTCTGGAATTTTGCAGTACCAATGCCCCGGAGTATCCTAAGCTTTCTGACTATAGCTAATATCCTACCAAGCCCTGCTATTTACTCTCGCACAAATGCACGTGAACATCGCAGCGTACCCGTTTACATGGCCATTTATCCCTGTTTTTCCCTCCCACCACCGCCCCACACTGGCACAAAGCCTAAGGGTTAATTTGCCCTCAAAGGCTTTACGATTACCGCAACACTGAAAGCACGATGCAACATCCAATGGAAAAAAATGATTATTCCAAGCCGTACCATCTTGATTCAAATTTTCCGGAATATTGGAATTAAGGTGCCTGTCGGGGATCGCGACTTTCACAAAAGTTTCGGATAATATTGAGTTTAGTCACGGTATTGAAAAAGTTTAAGCGGAATGTCAAGTTTTTTTGAAAAACCGAAACTTTCCACCGTTGTAAAATTTCCGAGTGTAAAATACAAAAAAAATTAATGTAGAAAATTTCGAAACGTTGAAAAATACGAAAATTTTCAAAATTTTCCAAATTAAAAAAGAAACGCAAATGTTGAAATTTGTCAAAAAATTCTCAATGCTTTATAAAGTTGAGAAAGAACAAAGTTAAACAGAAAAACTCTAAATTAAGTTCATTTTCCGCGGGCGAGCGAGCACCCCCAGGAAGGGCACAAAAGCGGATAAACCGGGGATGAAAAAGGGTTTGTTTTGTCATTAAAATTTTCACCACACAGGAAGTCTGTGAATTTAGATACGGTGCTTTAAAGAGGATTCAAAAAATAGCGGAAGCGGAGGCACTCAGTAGTCAGAGGGGTTATTCAGGCCGCAGGGGTTCTGTGTGACCCCAAATACCGGGTTTTTAATCACGGCCTCGTTTCCATCTCTCGGCTTAGTCAGAAGATGAGAAATGGAGAACGACGTCATTCGGGTGAATCAGTGAAAAAAAAACTAGTGTTTGAAGTCCGTCAGAACGTAAGAACGTCAAATGAGACGTTCTGCGAGACCCTGTATCACGATCTGCCCTCCGTTTTCCAAATGTTTGCCTGCAAAAATGTGTTTTTGCCAGGTTAATTGTTCCAAGGTCATTCAAATCAGGTCTTCAATTTTCACCCTAATCTTCCCATTACCAATTTTTCTTACTGTAATATTTTCGCCTCATAATTTTTACCGTAACATTTCGATCGGATATCAATTTTTTTTCGTCTCCCTTCAACTCATCTTCCCCAGAGACTTGTCGATATTGTTCGACTTGGAATGAATATCCCTTGGTTTTGTCGTTTTCGTTCTTCCTCGCATCTAGCTTTTGGTCGTCTCATGAAATTGTAATTCGCGGGGTGGGTGGGGTGGGGGAGGGGAGTGACAGAATTCGGATCAAGTTGGCATGTTACATCCGCAAAATCGATATGTTGTTCCGAATGCGGAACATTTCGATGGCGTAATTGGCAATATGAAGGGTCGTCTTGAAGAACGGAGTGAAGGATTATTGTCACCATTTTTAGTGTTGTTCTAGGTAACAAGCATTTAATGGTCGACTGGGATATGGCTCAAGGTCAGCTAAAACTGAGACGACTCCAGATAATAAACTAGTGGGATGGAGTCGCAGATTTTTTCTTTGCATCAAATTCTTACGAGAATGCAATTTGAAAGAAGAATGTACAAATTGGAAGGAAGAAAAACATTAAGGGCTCGTTGCAGCTTTCTTTCCACAATTGATGATTATGTTACATATGCATGTAGTTACATCATTACATTTCCTGGGAGAAATGCGTCAATCTCCTCGCTTGGAGGGGCATCCCAATAATTCCCCCTATCGAGAAAAATGCCACCGGGTGTGCGCAGAGCGTTTGCAAGCCCTCACGTGGTCCGCGCTACCCACATTTGCTCCTAAATTATGAACGTGAGAAAAAAAGTTGTTGAACATGAAATGTGCGTCTCAACGCAGGGAACAGAATCTGTTGCAACTTTTTTTTTCTATCTTCATTTCTTCTTGAGATATGTCGTTATAAAGGCAAATCCACGAGGTGTATTCCACCCGAAATCTTCCGAATCTAAATTCCCAATTGGGAAAATCTCCAAAATATTTCCGCTGCTTTAAAAATTTCAAGAAGTTTAACAAAGATCAGAACATTCAGAGATTGAGGCAACTTAGAGAATCAAAAAAATGGCAACCCTCCTATTTTTACAGCAACGAATTATCGCATACTTAAAGTAACTAACAATAAAATGCAGTCGACCTATTTTTTCGTCTATGTTTTCCAATTTTTGCCAGACCACAAAGAGGAGAATTCGTTTATTTTTCATTGCACAAGAGGAACTATTGTCGAGTGGAGGGACGTCGATCGCCCGCGGATTGACTCATGCTCGATCGAGCGTGATCGAGATCGATCGAAGGGAGACACAAAAGAGATGCTGTGCGCTGGCCTCACCATCGCTCTAACTATTCGCCAAAGTGATTTAATTATAAAAATGCCCGCCGTTATCGTCGGCTTGAGCGGTGTAACACCGTCCGGTTTGTTCATGTCAATCAGCTCGTTGGAATACGGGTTGACTGTTCCACTCGCTCATGATCTGTACCGCTGATTTAGTTCATTTGCTGCAAAACAATAATTTTCCCAAAATTTTCCGAAAAAGTTGAAAAGTACAAATGTTTGTGTAATCAAAAAAAAATTAAAATCTAGAAAATTTCAAGAATTTTCAAGAATAAATATTTTATAAACCCCCAAACCTCCTAAAAATTCCGCCACTAATTCCATCCAATTCAACTATTCAGTTGTTCAATTAATCCAAACGACTGATCCAACCCACACTCAAAGCCATGAAGAATGCAATTATCCGCCGGAGTTATTAAGTCGCTAGCATCCAAGGGTATAAAGAATCAAAGAGACGACTTAATCCCAGAAAAACCACTTAGAACTTGAAGAAAACTATTTCTCGAAGTTAACCTCAGCCTGGAACTGCGGCTAACGCTATTAAAGCAGCTTAGTATCACGATCTGCTTTCAGGGATTTTCCATTCTACTTATGAACTCGAGGCTATAACGACTTAGTTTACGAGTACAAAGGACTAACTTCTCTGACAAATGAAGTGAAGTGGAGAATTGATAGAAGGTGTTGTGCAAGAATCGATGGTTGAGTTGTATGAGAAGACGTAACTCAAGGAACGAGGACATTGGACCTATGCAAACCGAGAGCATTAGGTCAGGCAGTCATCTGGTCTCGCGGAAAAACTCTGGTCCACATCGGTCTCAATGATACCAATGATGCTTTTGGAAGCATGATTCCTGGGCAAACAACTGCAGGAAGGAGATGAATCGGGGGAAAAGCGCGATTGGAGGCCGCTGGGTGGTGTCCGCCTGCACAGCGGTGATGAGCTTGGCAGTGCTGGATGCCAGTCCCAGACACAAAACGCAAGAATAGTGAGAAGAGAAGTTGAGATGAACGCCTGGAGGAAGTGGACACTGATGCATGGACCAGATTCCATCAAGCCGGTATGGCACGACCAAAGAGCCTGACCAACAAGTCTGACATCACCAACATTCGTTGGGCTTCTAGAGGACATAGAAGTAATAGCGATTCCACCGTTCGCAGTGAAACACCTCATGGAAGCATGTGACAAAAGCAGTATGGTCTCGATGCAGTTTTGAATGTTGAACTGAGGCCATAAAAAATACGATGAAAATATTTCTTGATGCAAACGTATGATTGATGGCGATTGATATTGGCCTATCAAACAGACAGGGAAGACTCCTGATAAATCTTTTCAGTCGCTAAAATTTTTGAATGAATTGGGCATCACTCATTTAATTCATTTGAATAGCTATTCTTTGTTATAAAAATGAAGATTGGCAAAAAAGGGAGAGGAAAATCACAGTAATTGACAGTGTTAATTCAATGAATCGAGTGGTGATTGCGTAAGAATGGCTTTCGCGTTCGACGGAGCGTGGAGATTACTTTATTCCTAGTGGACGGACTAGTGCAATGGTGGAGATTGATCAATTACCACTGATCGCATGTATACGAGTCAATCCAAGCGTATTGACCACTTTGGTCTCGCCACAAATGAGGGGAGGGTTTAAAGGGTTTGCGAGTGGATTTTCTGGGATGTTAAGTCAGTGGACTGTATATACAGGCAATAAATTATTTACGAACAAAAATAATAAACAAATTTGATATATTTTTCTGGCCAGAGATCTCTTGGGAAGGTTCTAAGGAGATTATGAACTCAGCAATAAATATCGATATCTCGAAAACGGAGAGAGATAGCGAGAAAACATGTCAATAAATTTTGTTCCTCGCGTTAAAATGCATATTTTATGTTTAATCACTTTTTTCACTAACGTCCGTAATTAAGGAGCAAATGCAGGTGACGCCATCGCAGATGGGGTGTGGGCGCTTGGAAGTGGAGCGATCTGCTCCAACTCGGCAGCATTTTTTGAGGAAACAAGTACAGATGGAGGAAAATAGTAATAACATAAAATATTCAGCGTGAGAAATTCCATCACTCAAGTTCTATGACTTCCTCGTGTATTTCCAGTATATTGCGACGTATAACCGTTCATAAGCAGTGGGGCGATGCGAGGTGGCATTCCGCTCCGCATTCAACCCTCATTTTCCCGGAAAAGATCACATATAACTGCATAATTCATAAAACCTGAATGGTTCGCCATGAAATGAGGAATATTTAATATTTACAACATTTCTTTCTATCTCCCTTATTTCATCAATTGTCACAACCTGCTTGTTGGATTTTTTTCCTCAGGAAAAAGCTAACACACAATTTTTTCCTTGTGCTTGAACAAGAAAACACATTTCGAGTGTACTCCCTTAATTACTCTTGAAAGCTATCATTAATCGAATACCGTAAAATATACATTTAATTAAGAAACGATTCGTCGATAATACATTCGAAATAATGAGACTCTGCAAGTGCTCGTTACGTGATCAAGTGGCTGTTTGCTGAGTGATTTTCATCTCTATTCCATTAAATTGATTTCTATTTTTATCGCAATGGTGACACAATTTCAGAGTGATTTTTCGCGAATTTTGTTACGATATATATTTTTTTATTGTGTGGTGTATCACAGGGGGAGTGTCATGCAACGCTTGAATGTGTTTAATTAAATTTAATGAGAAATTATTTTAGCAATGCGTTTTCGAATGCCTGATTTTTCGATTGCGTTAATTTATAAATTTTTTGCTGCAAGTAAAACCTTCCAAAAGTTTGGTTCCCTTAGGTATATTTGATGAAATAAATATAGAATTGACGAATCAATATTTTGCTAAAAAAAAATCAACAATTCACTCAATCACGAGCTTAATTTAGGAGCAAACACATGCTCATGTACTCATCAAATTTGACTAGTCGAATCACTTTCACGTACACCCATGAACCAATCCGCCAATTGGCCAGTCAATCAACACGAACAATATCTCTCATGTTGCCAGGGAACTCCATGAATAAAACATCCCCAAGACTACAAATCAAATTCAGCGGAACAGTTCAATATTCTCCGTTCATAAATTCTAAATCACGTTCGGATCCTATGCTTCGCTTCTACGAATTGTTTCCAAAAAAAAATTTCCTGGAAAATTGTTTCCCTTCCAGGGCAACTTGTGTCCGAGGAAAAATGTTCCAGGGAAAAGTTTCCGCACGCACATACCCAAACATGTTACAGAAAACGTGAGGGAACGGTATTAAACTGGCAGAAATGCACATGAACTTCCATAAAAATTTCACTTTTGATACGTTCTTTTCTCAAAATACGGAAAAATTTTTACCTTGCTGTCCAAGGAAGTACTTTGCTCCCCTCGAAGCTGATTGATCTCAACTCGTACTTGGACCTGTGTCTCAACGGCGATCCGACTGAATTATTCCCGTAAAGAAAACTCTTAACAGTCTTGGTACTCGGACTTGGAGTGAGTGCGTGCCGTCGCGCGGGGGTTGCATTATCGCGCGCGCATTGATTCGCCGTCTTCTTCATGGAGCTCATCCCACCCGCTTTCTTCACTTGTTATTCCCCGATTCTCCAATGCCACTAGAGCGTCTCACGCGATCCATTTTCACACTCAACGAGCACAAGCACTAGACATGAGTAACAGGTAGTCGACGCCCTTTAGGCCTTGCTAGACCATTTTCCAAAAACCAGTTGGCCAGTCACTTCTCGGTCCGAAACTCCCATAGTGAACGAATGCCTGAAAGACTTTGGACAATTCTGATCTTCGGAAAAATTGGGACTCCTGACTATTTCGAGAATAGCAAAAATTTCGGAAACTTTGGGACTATTAGAGAATTTCGAAAGAGTGGAAAACTTGAGAAATTTTTGAAAGTACGGACAATTTTCAAAATTGGGAGAATTTTTTTAAAAACTGTCAGCAGGTGCAGAAGCACTGAACACAAATATAAAATTTCTTATAGAAATTTATTCAAACTCATAGGTTTAAATTGTTTTTTGTTGAACAAATTTCTAGAACTGATACCTCGAACAATAATTTCAGTAGAAAAAACCAATGCCCGATCAAACTGCTCTTCCAAATTTCCGTTTTGAAGCTGGAATTGAATGCAATAATGCCTGTCTTCATTGAGATTTCACCCCAATAGCGTATGATTTTCGTTCACTGATCAAGGTCAATTCACATTGAAAGGTATGGATTTTTCACTGGGGTTGTTGAGGCGCACAAGATGCACTCGCGTGATCTCAACTGTTGATTCGGAATTTGGGGGAGATGCTGGACAGCCTCCGACACTCGTGCAGAAACTGAAAATGCAGGTGTAACTATAGGGGAGCATAGCCGGCATACCTTCCCACGAGCGTCAGACAACCCCACCACGTCAAGCACCCCCCTCGCGCTTCCTCCCGTCGCACTCGTGCGTTTACCTTGAGCCCACAGCACACCCCCTCTTAACGCTGGACCCTTTTGCCCTTGTCTCCCTTCCGCTCAGATGACATTGGAAGATACTACTGCGCACCTCACCCACTTTAGAGATGTCAAGATTTTGAAAATCGTGAGAAAATTGCGACAATTTCCAAAGAACTTGACAGATCTCCCAAGCTTCCAAAAAAATTTCAATTTTTGATAATTGAATTTTGTGATTTTCCGTGAATTAAAAATATCAGGATGTTTTCATCCTTAAGAAGTCGGGAATGTGGAAAAAATCGGATAAGAAAATCCTTTGAGATCCCGAATATTTTCGTCATGCAAACATTTTCTCATGGATATCGAGTGGTAGCAGGAACATTCCCCGTCTGCTGAGAACTGAGACCACAGGGCGGACGGGTACCCAACCGGTCGCGGTGGGAGGGGTTCCATCCTGGGTGCCCGCTGTGGTACCACGGAGGTATCTCCGATGTACTGCTCTGTGATTAAAACATCTGCTAGCCTAAATGGTGACCAGTGACCTTAGTCTCAGTACCCGTGGTTTTGCCCCCAAAGCAGGAGATCTCACGGCGGATCCTGTGGGTGAATACGAATAGAGAATGAGTAAGACGACGATAACGAGCCTCTCAGAAATATCAGGAATGTATATAATATAAATAATAGTAATATATAAATCTGGACAATTTAGGAAGTTTGAAAAATTCGGCACAGTTGGATTTTTCGAAATCTCAGGAATCTCAAAGATTTGAAAGATTTGAAAAATTTGAAAAATTTGAAAAAATTTGAAAAATTTGAAAAATTTGAAAAATTTGAAAATTTCAGAAATTTGAAAAATTTGAAAAATTATTCTCTTCCAGTATGCTCAGTGCTCGAATATCCAGAATTGATTGCTCGTACCTCACCACAAACTCCGTATTTTATCCCCCACGATTGGAAACACCATTAAGTCAAACACAAGCTTTAAAAAAAAAGGAAGAGTTGGGGGGGGGGGGGGGGCACGTGACTATGAAATCTGGCGGAGGCACCAGTTATTCCAAGGAGCACAAGTTGTTGGACCAGTCTTTGCACAGCTCTTCATCCCTCTCGATTTGTTCGCCCCCTCCGGAACCGCGCGCGACTGCGCGTGCGCATAATTGAGTTTATACTTTGTACACTTGTCTCTCTTTAGAATGGGGGCGAGGGGGGGTTGCACAGACGGTGGCAGAAACTGTTTTCGTGAATCGCAGACTTCCAGACGCCAAAGTCGGAACTGTTATGTCGAGTTTCGAAGCGTTTTCGCGAATTTTTATGAAGATCCAGGAGATAATAAATGGCGCAATCTCCAGTCACATTCCTATGAGGTTCGGCCAAGTGGACCAGTGACGGTCACGTGGCACACAGTCCTAAGACTGGGGACTTCAGTGAAGAAAATGCCATCAAGATTAGGCAATTTCATTCTCCCCCCCCCCCCTCCCACCCTCAACCGTGGACAAATTTTCCCGAAGGAGGGCTGGTGTAACAAATGGAAAAAAAAATGATAAATAGGTATATTGATTGATTACTGCAGAAAGAATGGCTTTATATTCGTATTGTATCCATAATCACGTACATCACACCCCCACAATAGAAGGAGTGCTCGAGGCTAATATCTCCTCCGGATAATTCCCCGGGCTTTTGTGAATTTTCCCCTCGGTTTTTTTTTGTCATCCGGAATACGCGCAAATTGGGCTGACGGTTGGCAATTTGTTTTGCGGTTTTTCCGGCCTCGGATTTTCACGTGACCAGAATGAGATTATCGCGCGAATGGAACGAGCAGAAGGACATCTGTATTGCATCATCGGGTTATATTTATTTTTAAGGCTTGGGAGAGTTGGCCAATTGGAAGTGCTTGGTTATTTTGGAAAATCGAGCAGGTTTTGAAAATTTTGAAATTTTGGAAAATTTTTGGAATTTCGAAAATTTGACAAATTTGGAACAAATTTGAGAGATTTAAGAAATTGGAATATTAATTCCAAAATTTTCATTTTGGAATGGAATCTGATAATTCATTTTAGAGTTTCTTCGATCTTGGATTTTGTCAGTAGCGGTGTGGGATTAGCTTGGTACTGAAACGAGAGGAAAATCTCTATCAAATCATCGTGGTATTTATTTGATATTTTTAACTCGTCAGCCGACGAGATCAACAGAATAGCAGTCGTGGGTTAGTGAAAGCAGTTATATTTATTTTCGAGCTTAAACTATAGATTGAATGAGTTTCGATACAGGGAATGTACAAGTAGAATTGATTTATGACTTTTGATATTTTTAAATTTGATATTACGTGACCCTACTTCGAAAATTTTCCATTTTCCATGGATTCGTTTTTCTATGCATCGTTTCTCCCCATCTTTTCCCTTTTTTATTTACAACTTTAGCACCTATAGTGAATATTGAATTATGCGAAAATAAGAGGACACATAACTCCAAATTATTGAATTAATTGCCAAACGTAAATATGAGATTTAAAACGAACGATTGCACGTCTTCAAAACTCTTAAATTTTTGAAAATATTATTTAATTTTTTTTTTTCAAAATTTTAGAATTTTTTAGAAATTCAAAATTTTCAAAAATGTAGAAAAATCTTATTTTTCTCAAAAATTAAAAAAATAGCCACGAAATGGCTGAATAAATCACTTCACATTTTTTCATTATTGCAAGCTGGAGCCATCGGTGTCACAGCATCAAGCGATCCAATTACGTTTTTTCCGCCTCATTTATGGATTTTTCTTCCACCCTCGATTTATTTATCCACCCTGTAACAATGAGGGCATTGTGTCCCCTGTCCTATTGCACAACAAGATTATCATTCTCTCACATTAAACAGAATTTCTCATTTATTTCATTCACATGATAAGTTCTTTTTTTTTTTTTTAATAAAAACACAATTTTCTTAGTCTAGTTTTCTCTAGTATTTTATCCATATTTTAGAGGAAGCATGGACCCAGCACCGTTGTTTTTAAGTGTTTTCATCTCAGTTAAAAAAAAATTGCTGAATGAGGTAACTCAATTTTTGTCAAACAGAGATCAATTTTTTTTTTTTTAATTTTCAAAACTAGAAATCATGGGAGTAGATTGCTAAATTAATTTCCGAGAAAAATGTTTCTGTGAGCAACGAATTCAAAATTGAAATTCAGCAAAAAAAAACCTATTTGTCAGGATTTCAAAAATTTCAAAAATTCAAAAAATTTGAATGATCCCAAAAATCAGAAATTTCAAAAATATTTCAAGGACGTTGAAAATCTCAAACTTTTCGGATCTTCAAAAATTTTCCATTTTTTCAATACCAAAAATTGTTAAAAATTCAAAAGTTTCAAATATTGAAAAATTTCTAATTCTAGATATTTTATCATTTTGACAAATTCAAAAAGTCACGAATTGTTGGGATTCCCCAGGAAATTTAAATCTTCATTAACTTGTAAGTCAAAATTGACTTACCCCCTTCCGCAATTTCACTGATTTATTTATTAGTTTTTTTTTTCATTTTCGCCTACATAACTATATCACTAGCGCTCGTGGGTAATTGACAATTTATTGGTCTTTACTCTACGCATAATTTTCATGATTATTCGAACAAATTACTTGAAAGTTACACAACAGAAAACAAGAGATGTTCTGATTAGAAAGCCAAGTGTTACGTGACTAAGGGACGTTTTGAGGTTTAATTCGGTCTCTACAATATTTCTTTACTTTTTACGATTATTGAGACTGAATTAGTTAGAAGGCCGAACTCTACAGTCCCACTCGATTTTTCATTAAAAAAGAGGTGTCAAAAGACGATTTGCAGATCGAGTAGCAAGTGGAAAGTTCGGCAAAACGCAATTATTATCGGAATGAAAAATTTAGGCCCCTATATATAGGTATACAGGTATATTTCTTACGAAAGTGGGGAAATTGAAAGAGAAAACAAATGCAGCATGGCCACAACTGGAAATTTCGAATTTTCAAAATTTTGAAAATTCGCAAATTTGAACTTTCAAAATTTTTACAATTATGGATTTTCAAAATTTCAAAATTTTGGAAATTCAAAAAATGTGAACATTTGACTAAAATGAAAATTGCGACAATTTCGTGTTCAAGGAATTTCCAAAACATGGAACAATTGTAAAAAATATCCAAATTTGAACAATTTTGAAAAGAAAATTCTTTGGAAATGTACTCAATGATTTTCGAACTTTTGTTTCCTGAAAGTGCAGTAACGGCCTGTTTTTCTAATGAGTTATGTCAGCAATAGAGGCCTAAACTTTTCATTTGGATAATAAAAGGTGCAAACGTAAGAAGAAGGGAAAATTGACAGAATCGTTCTGGCAGTTGATTCGTGGGCTAAAATGACTTGTGACGATTCCTCGTATTGTTATAAATTCGACAGTGTCTCTGGGCAGTGATGAATGTAACAAGTGTAAGTATACGAGATAATTCGGCAAGCTCCGTGATTAATCGTGAATGTCGTGGATTGAGCAGATCCAAGTTTTTCGAGTTTTTATGCTTCACCTACATGTTTCCTGGTCTTAAATCAAATTATTAATGCTTTTAAAAATCTCAAATCTCATAAAAGAGTACAAATTTTTCGCTTCAAATTCTCTCTTCCGGAGAATTTCAAAAAATTGGAAAATTTCGAAACCGTGAAAGGAACTCTACAGCTTCCGAAAACTTTAATAAATTTCAATAGATTCTTCAAAGAATCCATCACCATCATCTCGAATTTCCATAAATTATAGGCTATTCGAGCATAGACTTCGGGAAACATTTTTCCTCATAACAAAAATCTTCTCCACCAATAAGCGGAATATGGTAGCCCAAATATTTGCTGTGAAAAACATTCTCACATCAGTCGACTTTCCGCGAAAAACTCGCGCACTTGGATATGCTCACATGTCGAATGAACTAATTCAAATTTGCATTTCAGGCTCGGAGTCGTCGTTGAACCAACTGGACCGTGGTTGTTCCACTCTAACAGTCTCCCGCTCATATCTCGTGGATCTCGCGAACGAGGTTACGCCACTTGGGCCCTGACGAGGTCCCGAGTTGAATGACGTCATAACTTCAACCCTGTCGCCCCTGCGAACGGCCCTGGGTGTGGTCTCAGGTGACGTTTCTTCAGGTTCAGGTGCCCAGGCGCGAAGATTCCTTGCGGGAAGTCCCCAATGCTCGGTAAATTCCGATGCAGATCGAACTAGGCTCGGCTGACTGAGAGACCTAACAATAATATCAAGAATTAATGTCTAATTAAAAATCCTCTTTTTTGAGCCATGTCATTCTGTTGAATTGATAGCCTCGTAAATAGAAATTTTATTACTAATCTACTAAATCTACTGAATCTACCAAATCTACTGAATCTACTGAATCTACTGAATCTACTGAATCTACTAAATCTACTGAATCTACTGAATCTACTAAATCTACTAAATCTACTGAATCTACTAGATCTACTAAATCTACTAAATCTACTAAATCTACTAAATCTACTGAGTCTACTGAATCTGGCAACTCTACCGAATCTACCTAATCTACTGAATCTACCGAATCTACTGAATGTACTGGATCTACCGAATCTACTGAATGTACTGAATGTACTGAATCTACCGAATCTGCTGAATGTACTGGATCTACCGAATCTACTGAATCTACAAAAAAAATGTTTTTACCTCACAATGGAATCGGCGTCGTAGGAGCTCAAGCTCACATCGTCCCTCTGCATCTTAAATTCTCGGATTGTCTCTGACATGGATCTCAAATCGACTTCACTGCCGCCGCGGGCCGACGACAAACCCCTGCCCCTGTCTGAAGATACCCCGGGGACATCATGGGTCCTTATCGAAGTGCCACCGTCGCTGTCATACTCGTACAACGTAGGCAGGGATGAACGCCTCGATCTGCTATCCCACTCCGATCCCTTACCCCTTTTGTACCTGGAGGGAGACAAGTTACAAGTAGAAATGGCATAAATTCCGGATTGTGATCAGTAGAAAATCATGAATTTTAAGGGAGGGTGTTGCCTGCCAAAAGCACGAAAGCCCACATTCATCGTTGATAAACTTTACTTGTCATATCTTATCAAGTACAATTCAGGTGGTTAACAAGTTTATTCAACTGCCATCAACGATGGACCAATGCACCAGGACTTGCTAAATAAAATCGACAAATACTTCAGAGAAATAATAGAGTCCTAAAAAACAATACCTTTGACCGCTCTTGCTGGATCCCACAGACGTAGCGGGTGGGCTCAAAATCCTAATAATAACATCCCACTTGGTCTCTGGGAACAGTGTCTGGTACCTCTCATCCTTCCTAATAAGCTCGTAATCCTCCTTCACCACAGCTTCATGCAACAAGGTTCTCAGTGTGCTCTCCGTGGTGATGACCTCCCTCCACTTTTCCCTATCATCTTCGGTGAGCTCGCTGGCATACTGAGGCTCCAGGACCCTCGACAGTGTCTCCCAGTTATCGTCGTCGAGACCCATGGGCGACCTTATGTATTTGTGCATTTATTACTCCATCACATTCTTATGTCTTTCTACATGTTGGCTAACCAAACCTCATCACATGACTAAGTGCAAAGGGAGATGAGCATGCATGCCGCATGTCCTATTCCTATATTTTTTTAGAGTGTCTTTTGGACTAAGAGTCTAGAAAGACCTATATTATACACCTATCCGGAGCAGCGGGAAAGAAGGGGGAGGCAATAAGAGACTTCAAAGTGAGTGAGCAATCACGGGTCTCCATTGACCATCCCAGTCAAAAGACCCTTTAATTACCCGGCTCCGAGGAAGGGTTGTTTCAGAAAGTTCAACGGATATTCAGCGATTCATTAGCCTTTTTACAGTAACCACATCTTTATATATCTCCATCAGATCAGTCAGGAACTGTATGCGTTTCACTTGATGTTTTGTTACAGATACCTACCTTGACGGCATCTCGGCCCTGGCGTACGTTGGCTGGATCGTCGAGTCCGCATCATCCTGCGCCAAGTGCACTTCATTCGTTATCGTCAAATTCGACGCCGAACTCACATCGGAGAAGTTCTCCCACTGGGGCGGAGGTGGGGGTAACTCCTGGGTGGGATAGTTCCTAATAGTAACGTCCCACTTGGGATCAGGTTGGGGCCTGGCATGGTACTCCGTCACTTGTCTACGATGCCGCTCCACGTCCTCAATGGTTTTCTTCTCCGTTACCGTTCTCAAGAAGACGTCATCCACCTCGTGCGTCGTGATTTCTGGCCTCCTCGGTGAGACTATGGGTTCGACCAGTGGCTCCACCTGCAACCATAACGAAGATATGTAATGGAATACACAAGACCTTCTTGACGTAATTTGTGACATAATATACCATTGTGCATCTAGAGCGGGGTCTATCAAATATCATGATGCATGAACTACATACCTCTTCTAAGTGGCCCCTCTGTATAGACGCATGCGCGGGTGCTATCGGCGGCGGTGGGGGTGGCGTCGGAGCCAGAATGCTGGCAACCCTATACTTGGCATGCGAGGCATCCGTCACTTCCGTTCTCGTCTCACTGAACTCATCAAGCGTCGTCAGTGATCGTGGACGATGAATAGTCGGCCCTGACACTTCGTACGTCTCTCGTTCCGCCTGTTTTCTCAAAATCCTCGAGTAAACCGGTGGCGTCTGTTGTCGGGAAATGCTCGGAGGGCCGTGCAACTCCGGAACGTAGGAGAAAGTTGTCATCCTGGGGCCCTCAATGGACCGAGAAGTTTCTTCTCTTTCTATAATAAAATAGTGATTAGTCTATAAAATAGTAAACTGAACCAGACCCATCCAACATCATCAATTTGTTTCCAAGTGGTCAAGCAAAGTCATGTAGACACAGTTTCATTGAAAGGAAACCTTGATGATCATCGTATAGCTAAGTATTACCTAAAATCGTCGTGAGGTTGCGCTCCAGGGCCGTACTGGCGTCTGACTCGGAGGGAAGGGGACTGGGTGGTGGTGGCGCACGTTTCACCCTCATTTGGACGTCGAATTTAGGTTCGATAGGAACGGCAACAGGATGTCTTGGAACAGAGACTCGCGAGGCAGTGGCGCTTGTGACGGTATCTACATCGAGTGTTTCCGAGTAGAGGGAGCTCGCCGCACGCATCTCCGAGTGTATGAAACCCTTGTTATCGTAAGAGCCTGCAGACGACAAGGGCAGGGAGCGTATGTCGTCGACGTGGGAGAGACCCGGAGTGAGAGAGGTTGTAGAACGGGAGGAGTGAATCACCTATGAACAATAATTGGTATAAGAACGTGTTGAGATAATTCCTAATCGATACCGGAATGGTTGGATACTTCAATTCGCTTCCTTCTGTGAGATCAAATATACCATACCTCCTCGAAACCATATGCATGGGTCGTTTCGATGCCAACCTCGGAGTGACTCTCGGAGGGGTAGTCACTGGGGAGTGTGTCGGAGTGGTCGATGACAAGATTGGCTTCTGAGCCGGAGGATGACGCAGTTGCGTGCAACAGGGCATGAGCTCGAGGAATCTTGAGTCCCTCGAACATAGAGATGTGACCCAGGGAGGATTGAGACAACTTGGTGATCTCGGAACCCGAGGCACTCTCCAGAGGATGACGATGGATCACACGAACGTTGCGGCGTTTCAGACAGAGATAGGAGCAACCCAGACCCAGGAGCAATAGGGACAGGAACAGCAGGGCGCAGATCGTCAGCAAAATCTGGAGACCATTTAGGGGAGTGCTGGCTGCTGCTGGTATCGGATCATTCGCCCTAAAATTTTTAAATAGTATCTGTTAAATGTTATATTGGCAATGTAAACCGAAAATCAGTAAATGAAAAACCGTTCATCCACAAATATACCCAATGGAACATCCACCCACCCACCCACCCACCCACCCACCTACCCACCCGACAACCCACCCACCCACCTAGCCACCTAACCCACCCACCCACCTAGCCACCCACCCACCTAACCACCCACCCACCTAACCACCCACCCACCTAACCACCCTCTCACCTAGCCACCCACCCACCCACCGGAACTGAAATATGTATTTGTTTGCAATCTATCTAATGGAAAATTCCCGTCAATATTCAAGTTCATGTGGTATTGTAGGTGAAAATCTAGTAAAACCAAGCACGATTGGGTCTTCTGCGATTACAAATGACAAGCTGTACCCATGGGATATAGACCCTCATATTTTTCATCGCCAACGCTTGATCAATTCTTTCCCCCGTAATTCCAATTGACTTTTGATAACAATTTTGTTAATTAACTCTAGTGAAAGGCAGCTGTAATTCATACATTATTGGAAATCAATGAACACCAACATTGTCGGGATTTTCCTCGTTGCTGAATTGATGATGTTTATAATTGCGTAATTATAAAGTTGATAGGCATCCGCTATAATAGGGGCGTTTGGGGAGTAATTATAGTGCCAGGATTCAACACTCCGCACAGTGCTTCCTCTCACTTCTGTTTTGTGTAATGGACGCTCATTTACAGTTATTATATCATCAATAGCGGGAATGGTTGTAGAAATATAATCGGATAAAATGGGAGTTAAGACGGAATGTTATTCAATGAAAAAATTGCCAGCCTGAACTTTTTGCCGTTCCCAAAATTGTTCATGTTCGACCATTTTTGTTTTATTCAGAAACTTATGAAATAGTGCAATTTTTTCAAAACGTGACAATTTTCTGCAAAATTATTTCGGATTTTTTCATATTTTTGTCCGTTTTGTAAGTAAAAAATCAAATAACTTACACTGCTCCCGGAGCAATGGGCCCGGGTTTAGGTGTGACTGGCGGCGGATAACGACATATTATCGTAATTACTTCATCTCCATCCATTTCCAAACCTGGATGAAAACGGACGACTATATTATTTGTGAAGACCCTCTGGGGATCTTGTTTTGTGCCACATCCTGCGAACAAAAATATTCATTGCCATTTTTTATCCAATTTTTTTGCGGATTAAATTTTAGAGATCAAGTGCCAAAAAATGAAGTCCTAAACTTGAAGATTGAAAATTCTTAAAAAATAAATAAATTTTAAATTTTAATTAAATAACTAAAAAAATAAAAAATAAAAAATAAAATAAAATAAGATAAAAAAAATATGAAGGTTTAGGAACTATCAGAATGCATGCAATATGATATGAATAAAGTGGAATAGACGGAGTTTATAAAAATCGTTTACGAGATTGACTCATCTCGTTCAACCGCCTGATTATTCACAATTGCCTCACACAAGTGTCTCGCTACCCACCTTTTAAGGGGAGTCCCAGGTTGGCATGATCCAGCCCACGTCCCCTGACGAAGCACGCACTGTTTCTATCGAAATCCGCGTAGGCAACCCCATAAAAAGGCTCCTCAAATTTTAACTCGACCTCCATGCTCCCCTGGCTGCAGTTGAGATAAGCCTTGGTCCGATTAAGAAATATTATCGGCGACAATTCATCGAGCTTTGTGACTTTGCCATCGAGTATTGTACTTGGCGGCAAGCCCGGCTGGTACTCGATACTGTTCCCCTGGGAAGCATAGTTGCTCTGTCCACAGACTCCCTCGAGCCCAATGCTCACCAGCAAAAGTCCTACACTCAGCCACATCTGCAATTCACGAATATTTAAGCTAGGTTTAAACTTTCTTACGGTTTTTGAATATTCAACATTTATGAACTTTTTAATCGCCCTTATCAATTTTTTCTTTTCATGGAAATAAAAAAAAAAATGTCAGATTTTTTTATGCAGATTTTTTTTCAGATTTTAGACTTTTAATTTCTCAATTTTTTTTAAGGTTACAAATTTTTTTGCAAATTTTTGAAAGGTATAATGAACCTTACTTCTACATATGCCATAGACCGTAAATGAATATTGCACAACTTGAACTGAATTTTTCCTCCGCCATACTTTTCCCCATTTATCCTTACTATAGCTATCACTCCGATTGCTAAATTGAGGTTCTTCCAGATGAACTATATTACTGACCATCAGTTGAAACGAACTGTTTTCCGTTAATATTTTTACAACATATGCATTACATCCTTAATGAGTACGCGGCGCTCAGCTGTGTGTGCTGTTGGAAATGCTGCCAAGGCAATACTGCCCACTTATCGCTATGCCAGATCATTAAAAAAATGAGCCAATAAAAATCGATGGGCGAGAATGCTACGGGGCCGGATAGGATACCAGTTTTCAGCTCTACTTTCACTCTCCTTAAGAAACATTTGTCGTGCACGTGCGTAGATATCAACAGATTGCAATTGCAAGGACGCTGAAATCACTCATGTAGAGCAGAATTTTTAAGAGCATTTGTCCGCTGGCTCCTGTTGTCCCTAGGCCGTTTGGTGCAATCACTTTTCATCCGAAAAAAATTTCCAAGCTTTGCAAATCAAAAAATTTCCAACCTCCGCAACTCAAAAAATTTCCAAACCTAAGCTATAAATGAAAGACCTTGCCGACCGCCTCTTTCTGTGGGTACTGGACCGAAAAATTTGTTTATTGACAGGCGTAAAAAAAGTCCCCCCTCGAGCCGGGATTTCATTGACGGATTTATCAACTTTTTCACTCCGACATTAATTCACATTTTTTTAGCCGCTCGAATGGCACAAACGATAGTGTGTCTCCTCTTCCATGTTAACAGCGTAAAAAGTGTCTTCATGCATGTTTGTATACGACTATGGGATGCGATGCAGCGGCTCCCCAATCACGATGATCTTGTCGTAAAGTCACTTCTTATCACACGGCTGGATGCATCTCCTCCAGTCCGGATCCGCCGAGACCCGGCCTCTCCTCTCCGTATTTTAACGGGTTTTCGTTGCTTTATTTTTCCCTGGGAATGCAGCTTATGGTCATTCTCGAAACGGACTGCATCATAAGACGCTATCATGGAATTTACGAAATTTTTAAAATATATGTATTTCTTGAATATTAAGTTTTGAGAGGTAGCGCTGTGGTCAGATCCCCGCCAATTCACGAATTCAGACAGGATTTTTTTTTTTAAAATTGTATTCGTACTCTAATTGCTCAAACAAATTCATACAATCAGATTCGCTCGAGCACATTCTGCAGTTCGAGAAATGTTCAGTAACTCTAAAGAAGTTGGCGAAGAAAAATAATTCCTGCTATTTTCATTGGCGTTTTTATCGAGGGGAGGGGATGGTTGACGATGGGATAGCTGGCTGGGCCACGGAAAAACACTCGAGGTGGCTTCTATGCCTCCAGCATGCTCTGGTGCGCAGAAGGCACCGTTATCAACCGCCAACTTCTGCCAGCTATGAAAATTTATATTCTGGATCCCTAGAAACTTCTTAAAAGCCACTGTCTCGACTCTACGGTATCACAATCATGGACATTCCAGTGCAATTCTCATGACGACGGCATTACGAATATATTTATGTTGTACTGTTAGTTACATTCCTTTTTTCTGTTAAAGAATTCCCAATCTGATACAGGAGAACAAAATAATTTACAATAAGTATTGAAAAAAATTGAAAACAAAATCGTTAGTTTAATTTCTAAACGATGACCTTAATACTTTATTCTATGGGCTCCATGTCTAACCTGGTATCTCAGAAAAAAATTTCTGCAGAACGCATTCTTCCCAGAGATATTCATGGAAAGCCAGACTAGATGCCCGTCAACTTACGTCTTTTTACCACTGGACTACGGAATTAATTAACTTTTTATGCATTCGTTATTACGCTTACTCACCATGATTTTTTCCAACGTCTGCATCATCTCTTCCGAGTATCGGTGTTGGCTACGTCATGGCTCGGCGCTCTGTAACAAAAAGAAAATTGAATTTTCACGTGTATCATGACCAGAATTAATTGATTCCCTAATCATTAACTGGTCCGATTTAATCATCCACTTTACCAAAAAAAAAGAAAAAAAAATTCCAAGTCACGGAATCTCAATTTAGATTCTAGTGTGTGTGTGTGTGTGTGTGCGTGGGTGTGGGTGGGTGGTGTGTGTGGAGGTGTATGTGCGTGCGTGTGGAGATGTGTGTGCGTGTGGTCAAATTAAAGCTCAATTTTTCGTTGCTACCACCTACGGGTCATACGGTTTTACCCCACTATTTTATTTTTTGGATTGTGTTCCGGCGTTCATGCTTTCGGACATGATGATGAATAACAAAGAGATCTGACGCGTGGATTTGCCCCTCCCCCGGCCCCAGGTCCCGCGATGATGAACACGACCTTCGTAGTTTCCGGTCTTACGCGCACGTCCGATCTTCTCTACCTTCCACCCAATTCTTTTTCCCTTTTTGTTTTGCCTGTAATTTTCTCTCTTCGACGTATTTCACGAGTACACACGACTAAACGACCGGTTTTTCCCTGATTTATTAACTAAATTCCCGGGAAATTACGGGGCTGTAAAAATAAGGGGGATGGTTAATTGAGGAAGGGATAATTGCCATAAAAACATTGGCTTTCCCACCACAAAACATCGATTGAATCAACTTTAATTCTCAATTGTTGACTGGTAAATTGCAGGCTTTCTTTGATCATGTCATAGTTTTTTTGGTAAAAATAATTGTTTACTGGTTTATCAAGGTATATAAGTGGTTGTGAATCAGACTGAGTCACGTTTCATCGCTTTTAATAAATTAAGAAAGCATTGAGAAAGAATGCATTAAAATCTGAATGTATATGGGTGGGTGTGCTTGCAGATGGGCGGGTGTGTGGGCGGATGGGTGGGTATGTGGATGTAGGCGTGTGTGTGAGCGGATGGGCGGGTGTGTGCGGTGGGTGTGTCCGTGGTGTGCGGGTGGCGAAAAGGGGGGGGGGGTGGGGGTGTAGGGATGTTAATTACTACGAATTATTGGCAGCTCATCTGCATTAAATTCATATTACTCTTCAAGTTGTACAAGAATCAAAAATCATTGTCAAATATTGGACCTCCATAAGTATCCACGTGTGACTAAGCTTCCTAGGCGAGCCATAACATTACTACATCCGATTTCTATACAATTCTTTCACTTCCCCGAACGATTACGTGTCGATGGGTGCGACCATTCGAAGTGTCACATAAGTCGCATAGTAAATACAGGGAGCGAAAAATAACAGAGAAATTCTAATCTTGAACGTTACAACCATGGGCGTTTAAACGTATTTGACGATTTAACTTTTCCAAATTGAACGGAACAGGATTGAACAAAAGGGAAAAATTGATTTCTACCTAGAGTAGCATCGTCGAATAAATTGTTCAACCAATTGCACGATTTTTGAAAATTTTTTTCTAAAGTTTATTTTAAAGCTTGTTTTAGAGCATCCTTATGAGATCGAGTAGTCTCAATATTTTCAGCATCTTAACCACGATCTATCGTTCAATTTCTGTTAAACTTCTTTTACAAAATTTACGATATTATCCGTACGCATAGCATGAAGTCCCATCAAAACACCACTGAAAATAAGGAGATAACGCCGCACGTTTGAACCCCGCCACCCCACGGAAAATTTATTTTAATAAAGACAAGAATTACGACTAGACGCCACACGGCCATTTCATTCTACCAAGAATAACCATTGGCCAGGCAATTGAAGAAGGTACATTCGATCCGTTGTATCCTGGTACAAACGGGGCGCACCCCACGAGTCTTAACCCATGCACGAGCGCGAAATTCCTCTATACCGAGCGTTTCATTGCCCCATTATTCATTTTCAGTGCGTATACACAATCACACCATGTCCGTGTTACTCACATTTTTCCTCACCCACTCGTCCTTTAGTTAGAAGGATATGGGGAGGATTTTTTTACCACTTGTCCGATACGAAAAATTATTCGTATCATCATTAGACGTCAAAATTGTGTTTATAGTTTATTTACATATATTGAGGTGTCAACTATGTTTGCTGCACTCGAAAAAAAAGTGTGTGTGTGTGTGTTTATGTGTGTGTAAGAGTGGGTTGGTGTGCATAAGTGGGTGGGAGAGTGGTTGTGCATGCGACGGTGGGTGGGTGGGTGGCTCGATGTGTATGTATGTGGGGGGGGGGGGGGGGGGGGTACATGGGTGGTTCAAAGCGAAACCACGAACACACACACAGAACTGTAATAATATTTGGAAAGAAACTGTACTCATTCCATTTGCAAGTCCGTGGGGATGTGGATAGGATTGTGGAATTTCGCCGCCGGGGGATCTAGTACTGCAGCTGGTGGGATATCGCTTTCCTTGTGGATCTGATCTTTATATTATATTCCAGATTTTACGGGGTGCGAGGGATGCTCAAACGGCGCTGGTATACCCTGGGGCGGATTAGAGATGTTGACTGATCGTGTGTCAACAGAAACACAATGTTCAATTGAAATTTCACCGACAGATTTGATGAACATTGCGTGAGGTGGCGCATATAAAGTAGGTGTGATAATTCCACAAGTTAATATCTTCAAAGGCTCAATATAGTGTGAAAAAACTTTAATCTAAATTGCAGAGAATCTCATCTTTCAGTAAACACAAATTTGGAAGACTCAAGGTAATACATCTCCAGCATCCCCAGCAATTCCATCCAATTATGTCAGCAAGTGGTTTCATCCAAGACATACGTTAAGGAAATCCCAGTCTCATTGGACCTTGTTCTCAACATATGCGATACCGTAACCGTTATCACCGGCTGGCATTAGCCTACCAGCCTTATTTTTCTTTTCCCCTTTCGAGCCAACTGGCAAATTGACGGCGCTGGCAAAACCGTATATTGCCCACGCGTTCCAATCCTTTTAGAGTTGTTCAGCGCTGTCGTGCTTGGATAAAAAATGAGAGGAGTCGCAGTACCGGAGACACTTCACTTGGCAATCTCGTTGCGCAAAGAACGCCTATGGACTTTCACTGGTTCTGGTTGTACTCTTTGGTTTTCTGTACGCTACTTTCGGTTTGGTGTGGGATATATACGAGCGTGTTTAACATGTATTCGTGCTAACACGTAATTGTGGCCGTTGTGCGTGCCGAGGACGCGTCAAGTGATGTTTGTACGGCGCTGCAGGTGATTATGTGTGCGTGTGTGTGTGTTTCTGTATCTGTGGAAATCTGGAGGTGTATGTGTACCGTTGTATGTATGCATATGGACCTGTATGTATGTGTGGGTATGCTTGTGTGTATTTGTGTTGCATATGGGTGCGTGCTCAACCAGCATCGATTGTTTTCACTCTTCCTGAATTCCACTTTCTTTTGATGATTTTTCAGGTTTGTTGAACTTTACGCGACTTTCATTCAGGCACAATATCGATTTACGCAATTTAGCGAAAGCTTAAATCATCAGTGCTGCGATTGCAGTATAGATTATACGGAAAAAAAAATCTTTGGGATAAGTAAAGTTCCGTGAGGACATTTCTATGGCAATTTCAGAAATTTATGAATGTCGTAAATTTTTGAAAATCTCGGGTTCATCAATTTTGAATTTTTTTTTTTTTTGGAAATTTCAAATTTTTAATTAAAAAACTTTAGGATGGTCAAAAATGAGCAAGTTTCAAGGACGTCATGAATTGAGACGATTCTACAAGCGTAAAAAAAATTTAATAGTTTGGGAACATAAAAAATTTGCGAATTTTTAAAAATTTTGGAAATTTTTAGTTGAACGAAGATTTTAATCAACCGCAACTTTTGAATATGGGTATCTCGGAAAGAATTTGATACCAAAAAGCATTCTCAGGTTCCCGAAATGCAACACCAAATGAGAGATATCGAGCTTTCGTAATAACGACCAAGAAAGAATAAGGAATGCAAATAAAAACGGAGAAATATATATCGTATCGTAGCGGTTTTATCTGAGAACAATTACTATTGAAATTGAATCGGCGAACGTGGGGGAATGTCATACCAATTCTATTTAATATTTACCGATTTTGTATTCGTAACTTTTGGAAAATTTTTAGAACTGGAAATTTTTCGAAAATTTGCGAAGTGTTTTGATTTTTCTAAAAATTTTTTTTTGAAAAGTTTGCAATTTAAAAGAAAAAAAAATATTGAAATGTCTGTTCATGAGATGATGTTATTTATGGCAAACATTACACCTAGAGCTGCAACTAAATCTTCGGACGAGTTTGGAAAATTAAAATAACAGAATTATTTCTTCGTCTTCTTTAGACCATGGTCCGCTTTTCTAATTCTCGACAAACGTTGGAAAATTTTGTAGCATCTCTAGGCGTTATTTCTTAATCACAAATAAGGTCAATGTCTCGAGTGAGCTCTCAATGTGAGGCTTAGGCTCCTCTGCAAAGCCTTATTTGTCGATGATGATGAATGCCTTCTGTGGTGAATGAAGACACATCGATAGTCATAACTGCTGCCATCAAACTGCAACTTCCTGATATCACACGTCAATCCAGTCGTTTTATCGACTTAGACGTGATTTAACTCCTTGATGCACACAGATTGTTATTCAAATCTAATTTCCTGATTTTCTCGTTTCAATAGTCTCGTCGAAGTTGAAATTTGACAAGCGGTTTTACGCGTTATTTTTATCTATGATATAAAAGACTATACAGGAAACGGCTTTTATTGTTAAAAAAAAAAGAAATAATTTCAATTTTTTTTTCTCGGAATGTGCTTATTACGAAACAGCGCAATTAATGTAAATTATTACGCAATCTCAACTATTCACAAATCGAAATGATTTATTTGAATTTTCTAATAATAAATCTTGTTTCTTTTACAATTGAAAAAATTTTTAAAAATGAACAAATTGAAAAAATTGGAAAAATTGAAAAAATTGAAAAAATTGAAAAAAATTGAAAAAATTGAAAAAATTGAAAAAATTGAAAAAATTGAAAAAATTGAAAAAATTGAAAAAATTGAAAAAATTGAAAAAATTGAAAAAATTGAAAAAATTGAAAAAATTGAAAAAATTGAAAAAATTGAAAAAATTGAAAAAATTGAAAAAATTGAAAAAATTGAAAAAAATTGAAAAAATTGAAAAAATTGAAAAAATTACAAAATTTGAAAAAATTGAAAAAATTGAAAAAAACTGAAAAAATTAAAAAAATTGAAAAAGTTGAAAAAATTGAAAAAATTGAAAAAATTGAAAAAATTCAAAAAGTTGAAAAAATTGAAAAAATTGAAAAAAATCGATAAAAACAAAATATATTTTATTTATATTCAATGATCTTTGGATGTAATAATCTACCACAAAATTCCCCTGGTGAGTCAATTTGCGACTTTCCACAAAATGACGTCATTCGTCTGAAAAAAGCCAATGCGAAGTACCAATATGGTGGGCCGGGTAATAAACTGTCGTAACGCGAAGAAAAAAGCTGCTTTAACTGTCCGCAAGCAAAAAATTGTCAGGACGTGATCGAACCGGACCGGTTCGTCTCCTGACGTGTCTAAAACGTGACTTTTGGGGATTTCAAAGAATTTACGAATTCTCCACTTCGGAGAATTGAGAACACAAATCAAAATTTTAAAAAAAATGAAAAATAATGAGCAATTAAAAACTGGAAAAAACCCTGATAGCTCAAATGTTTATAAACCAACATCATCCGCCTGAAACGAACCAATGCGAAGTACCAATATGGCGGTCTGGGTAATAAACTGTTGTACCGCGAAAGCAAAAAATCGTCAGGACCGGTTCGCGGTATCCAAGGCGTCGGCGTCGATGTCTTTGGCGAAAATCCAAACGGCATTCGTTTTCTTCACTTCGGTACCAAGAAATGCCCTGTTGCGTGATCCCCGTCCAATGGACTAATTATTTTAAAAAGCCCGAGTCATTTTCCATCTCATGTTCGCAAACACATGACTGTGTTGCGTGATCCAGTACTGGCGTATCAATTACATATTTGTCTCACGTTATAAGATTTCGTGGGAAATGGTGAAGAGCAATTTTCGTCGAATGTCAATATTTAAGTCATTCAATAAAAAAAAAAAAATCATTCATCCCGTAAGAGTGGTAGTGTAGCAATTAACACACTTGCATGCTTGATGGATACGCATGCACATGCATATATGTATGCGCAGATAGAGACCCTAGGTAAGTATGAGCGGACGCACACACACACACAGACAATTATAAAAATTCGTTTGAATAAGCTAGACATTGGATAAGGCATAAAATCTGAAAAATCTGTTCAAAAATGTCGAAAGTTGCATTTTTGTCAAATTTCAAAAACTTCCAAAAAAGTGTCAAAAAAAAAAATTAAAAAAAATTAAAACGAAAAAGGCCGAAATTCCACAACCATATATGTAAACGATAGTTCCGCACGAATATTTTCTCCACCGATCTCGGTGACTTGAATGCCGACCATATTGGCCCGTTTACCACACAATATCCCACCTCATTGTTCATTTAAATATTTCATTGAACATCATCGCACGAACACTTGTCCCCGTTCCGGGGAATGTTGTCCTCGTATTTACGTAAGATGACGTAAATACATTGCGTGGATTATGTATTCAACGATAGCAGTTAATTTTCCAATATACCGGGGATTGTTAATTAAAGCATGGATCATGCTGCGAGTGAAGACATTTTAATGACCAATCTTAAGTCATTTACTCCATGACCTTGGTCGGTTTTATCGCGCCGATTGTCTTTCGGTGGATTTAGAAATTTTATAGACTTTTGTCCGTTTTAGGTCACCCTCCCACATGTTTTTGACAGCCCACACGCGCTTTATCGATCAATTTGAATTGAGGTGTCTGCTCCGTGAATATATGAGAAAATTTCACAATATGCTACATTTAAGGAAAACACGTTATCTTCATGACCCTGGAAATGAGAAATTAATTTTTCACTTTTCTCAATATTTGAGAGCATTATAAAACCTTTCCTGAAAGTTGTGTGCTTGTGTGTGTGTGTGTGTGTGTTCGGAAAAAAATCCAAAGATATATAGCACAGATCTCCGCATGGGATGGCAAGTTTTCATCAAACTGTACTGCATTCAGCAAATATTTGTTAATGAAACAGAAAATCGGCAATGATTTCTAAAATTCCAAACATGAAATTCAAACAAAAAATTTCGAGCAGTAATGGTGACTCAGGTACGGTCAGATATGGAGATGCCAAGAAAGCCCAGAAAAGTGAAACCTCTCGGGATAATCGCGATGCTTCGAGCCCGCGCAGCCGACCATGAAGAATTTCTCTTCAACTTCCCTTTTTCATGAGGGACTCTATATACGGATCTTCAATTGGTACACAGGTCAAATTGAGATAGATCAAGGCCAGGTGAACGTAACACAACTACGTTATTCCACGTTATAGTATTGATTTCGGCCGGCTGGTTGGTCTAATTGTAATTTCAAATTATCACAATTTAAATAGTGATGTGAAACTATAAAAAAATAATTATCTCACGCATAATGATCAATGATTGTGATGGACGCAGTGGGAAACTTGAAAATCTGAAAAAAATGTTTGAGGACATTGAAAAAGTCTGAGGATCAGGTGTCATTTCAAAGTTCCAAATGCAAAAAATAGGTCCTCCGCAAGGGTCCAAGTATACGAAACTGTAGCGAAGTGGTAGAACGGGGCAAGTACATCCATCCGAAGCGTCGATTTTTGATAAATATCTCAGAATCTAGAGGAATTCCGATAATGTCTATTAAACCTTTTTTGTAGACCTCAATGACCTCTACAAAAAGTTCTACATTAATTTTTTTCCATCTCCCCTGACTTTTGAGATATACCTGAAAAACGAGCCTGGAGTTTTACCGCGTTTTACCCCTTTACTACAGAAACGGGTAAATCGGGTTCTGTAATATTCCCGAGTCGCACTTTTCCCCGTAGATCATTTCTGTGGGCGTCTCCTTGAGTGTTCTATAAGAATTTCTATAAAAACGGCTATAGAACTCTAATGGTAATTCTATAGGATTTTATTGGTTAATTTCACCATCAGGATGCTTGCGCTGCACCCTCACGATTCCCATAAATAAATAGCGGCCATTTTCAACTCCTTACGAATCAACTTTCCCCATAAAACGCCAACAATAGCACACACCAAAACAATCAGCGAAAACGAGTGACTCAAAACGCTCAATAAAAAGCCCCGCCCCTTCCGCTACTTCAAACATGTAATGAAATTTTGCTTGAATAGATAATTTTTTTTTGTTAATTTTCTAATTTATGAAATTATTTAGATAAATGAAGTTACGGTTTCCTTGGCAAAAATTGCGAGTAGATTTTTCACCATACTCCTACGACTCCAGGCGTCTCCAGCATCTTGGAACAGAAGGGAGTACTGGACACCCATCCATTTATTCCCCTTTTTTTTAATCTTCCCATTTTTAAATCTTATTAAATTTTCGAATCTGGAAAGTTTTGGATATTCTGACTTCTTCAGAAACCTGCGCTTTGGTTCAAATCCCCGAAATATTTAGATTTCGATTTCTGGGCCCAACGCCCTACAACGTCCGACTCCTTACGAATCAACTTTCCCCATAAGTAGTCGACAATAGCCCATACAAGAACAATCAGCGCAATGGAGTGACTCAAAAAACTCAATAAAAAGCCCCGCCCCTTCCGCTTTTCCAAACACCGCAATTCAATTACCGCCTAATCCCCTTCAATTCCCATGAATTCCCTCAATCGAATTTCCCTCACCCCATGATGCCCGCTTTACAGTTACCCACACCCAACTCAGAAGGAGCCCCCTACAATTACGCCCACACCCACGACATAAGTACCGAAACACCCCTTAAAAGAACTTCGCAAAGATCACAAATAAACGCTTAATTTATGTTCTTTACTTACGGAACAAAATTTATCCCGTTATGGATCATACTTTGTCAGATTTTTTAATTTTTCTTTCGAAATTATTTTTTCCTGAAATATTCGATGGTTCCTAAGAGATAGTTTCCGCTGTCATTCGAACCCGGGTCTCTCCAAGAACCTTCAACATCACAACGAACGTTCTTCTCATCCAGGTGAAATTTGCTTCCTTATCAATCCCATTTCCCTACATCTATTTCGTTTTTGTTTTTGCAACTTCGGAAGGACTCAACTGAAACCATATGACAGCCGAAAAAAAATCGAAAGGTGCTGTAAAAAGGTCAAGACCTCCGTGAACATCTCAACCTAACATTTTAATCCTTTTTCTTATACCGCCGAAGGAAACTTGTGTTCCGTTATGGGTCGCTCTCTTGCGCGCGCGCAGTGCACACTTCGTGCCCCCGTGGGCCCCAGTAAGTGCAGGTGGTCATTCGTAATTAGTCAAAACACTCGGTCAAACTTTTTCCATTGGCCACTTCACAAAACCGTTGTAACTCGCCCAAATTTGGCGGCATTTTGAAATTTTTGAAATTTTCAGTTTTTCAATATTTTTAGGATTTCCATTTTCTGAGTTTTCATAATGTCTTAAATATCGGTGCAATTTTACTGAGACTCTTCCGCTGCACAAAAAAATCAGTTGATGTATTACCACTGTTTTTTTTGACAAAAGAGCCAAATTACTTATTGCAGAATCGTAGTCAGCTGAGTTACGCGCTCTTCGTATGGCGTCAGTTTTCCTCAAATATCTCAGAATCTACGGCCGATAGAAAAAACTTGCATTAAACTAATTGGTAGATCTCACTGTATTCTACAAAAAAGGTTGTAATGAAAATAGCGCTATGTTTCTTAGATTCTGTGATATTCAGGAAAACCATCAGAACGTCACTGAGTTAAGCACTTACGGATCCTAATTTTAGGCATTCAATTCTTCATAGAACTCCACTTAAGACATGGATTAAACTTCCTTCATAATTCCAGAATACCCTAAGTCAAGTCATTCATGACTCGAGTCAACTTTCCTGAAGACCTTGAGTTAAGAAATCGAACTGAACCCGAGACTTCTCACTGTCTTAACTTAAGTCCTTCACCATAAATCTCGACTAAAGCACTATATGGAAGGAAAATTAAGGCCGTATGACTTACATAAAGATTTTCACGATTACCAATAATTAGTCGCACGTTTTTTGCGATTTTTCACTGTATTGTACCGCTCATTAGTTGCGTTAGGAGTGGGGGGAACCTACCTTAAGATACCCCGCTTGACTTAATCACAGTTGTCTTCAATTCCAAATTATCACCGAAAACACAGTCGCGAACTTGAACACACACAGGTGTCTTACTTACGGAGAAACCATCGAGACTGTCGGCCGATCCGCGGCAACGACGCTCGTTACCCGCTACAGTGGCCCCTGCAGTCCCACCGTGCCCCCCCTTTGGCCCCGTTCCCCCCCTGGAACGTCCATCCCGACCACTCACTAACACAAACAAGGACACCCCCCTCCAGTTGATGCACTTGAGCCGCGAGGATCTCTTTCACTAATGCCCCCTGTCCCCTCCCCCCGCCCCCCCCCCCCACGTAAGGCCCTGATGTTGTTACGCACGATTTTTGAGTTGAATTTCAAAGTTTGTGACATTTTCAAAATGTTTGAAATGTTAATTTTTTTGAGATTCTTGCGGTTGTTTTGAGATTGATGATATATGCAATTTTTTCGAAAATTTTGCAATTTTCTGGATTTTGGAACATTGAAGTTTTTTTGAATTTTTGACTGCAGGGGGTACGGTATGACCCCCTTCTTCCTGAAACGAACATTCCGACCGCTCAGTAATACAAACAAGGACGCCTCCCCCTTTCACTTTGTACACGTAAGACCCTGTTATTGAACATGTTTTTTTCACAGATTTCGCGGTATTTAAATTTTCTGAAAATTATTGACATGAGGGAATTTTACAAATTCTCCGAAATTCTTTAAATTTTGAAAGTTTTCGTAATTTTTGACATTTTAACTCTTGCAGTGCGTCCCCCTTTGATCCCCCGCCCCGCTGGAACTTCTATCCTAAAGCTAACGCAAATAGGGAACCCCCTTCCCCCAACTCCTCAAAATTCCCAAAATTTTAAGTCTTCGTCAAAATTCAAAAGTGGTCGAAATTGAAAAAAAAATTATACGTTTTGAAAATTGTTGAAGCCTCGCGAATTTCTGGAATTTCCCAAAAATTTGCAATTTTTCAAATTGTAAACATTTTTGCGTCTGGTTAAATCGAAGATTGGATCCTGTAGTTGTACTCCCCCTCCCTTTCCCCCTCCCGACACCCCATGCTTCACCAACTGAAACATCAATTCCAGCCACTGTCTAATAAACGCCGAAGCCCTTTTCGCCCTATGCACTTCAGTTGCAGGATCTCTTTCACGATGCCCCCTCCTCCCCCCCCCCCCTCCATATACCGCCCCAAATGTGATTTAAGACATGTGTAAATTTATTTCCAAATAAAAAATTCGACAGAGTGTTCAATGCTTGTCAAATTTCGTAAGACTCGAAAATGATATTTGAAAGAACCTACCAAAATTCCTATTAGGGGGTGGGGCCCCCTTTTCAGCGGAACCGGCTAGCTTCCCCTACCAATGACATTAAATGATTCCCTAAAATTAAAACATTATTCAGATACTGAATATTACGTTTTTTAACTTCCTTTCTGAACCTCTCGGAGAATTTAAAAAATTGAATTTTGTAAGGGAGGATAGGGGGGGGGGGCTTAGTGAGGAGCTCGGTGCCCCTCGGAAGGTTTCCAATTTCCGTCTATATCTATCCATTTCTTCTCCACGTTCCTAATTTTCAGATCATTCCGAATTGTTTTTTTTATTCTTATCACATTCCAACGTTTGATTGTAAAATTATCGTGTTAGGGGGTGGAGCGGGGGGCTGCGGTCCTGTACAGTTGTACATACCCCCTACCCCCTATTCCACCTTCGGCTCTTTTCTTTACCAACACAAACAAGGTTGCCCCCTTCCATTCGATGCACTTGAGCTAGACGCGGACCTCCTTCTCTCTTTGCCCCCCCCCCCCCACCCACAGGACCCTCGTAAGTACGGCCCCACTGTGATTAAACACGTATGTATTAGTGTCACAGGCACACTTATTTATCTGTTTTAAGAGTGGTTATAACGCTGTATTTGTGGGTTGCGAACACACTGATGGAATTCTTTTCTTTTCGCGTGGACGCTTGACTGCCTCGCCTTTTTTTTACCCCCTTTTTGCGCTAGGTTTGCTGCCCCCCTCCCAGCGACGCACTCGCGAGCCTTGGCACAAGCTGGCCGCGATGGGTTCTTAGGATAGTGCAAAAAGTTGTGATGGAGAGGAAAAACGAGGGTGCACTTTTTGTCACAGCAAATGACATTTTCGATTATCGAAAAACCAAATTTGATTGTTCAATGTTTCAATCTGAAATGTTTTCCATGTTTCAAATTTTTGTAATTATTGATTTTTTTTTAATTTTCAAAATTTTTGAACTTTTGAACTTTTGAAAATCTAGTTGTTCAGAAATAAATGTTTGAGTTTTAAAGTTCGTCAGGAACTTTATAATTTCCAAGAGCTTTAATTCTCTCGAAATTTTCAATTTTTAAATTCGTTTTGAAGTTTCCAAGTTTTTTTCATTCTAAAAAATTCTCTAATCATCCAATTATAATGGCGCAAGTTCAGAGTGATGGTTTGTGAGGATAATAGGAAAAGTTATGCTGATGAGCAAGAAAAGAGCAGTGAATGTATAAAGTTGTCGCAAAAAGAACGAAGAGTGTTCACTGGAGGAAAAAATTAGATGTCCAAAAAAAAAAATTTATTTATTATTTTTTGAATAACCCTAAAATTCGATGTTTTTCAAAAAATTGGCGAAGTATCATTTTTTTATAGAAAAATACGTCGACGTTTCACTTCCCCCAATTTTTTCGTATATAATTCAATACGAATTTATATGCAAAACATTTTTGTTATCAACAAAAGGCCCCCATTGCCCTCTAGCGCGCCAACATCCGGTGAAGATAGAAAATTGAATATAAATCGTTTCCAATTGCCCTAAATAATCGTCCATCATCGGCCGATTTATTATTCAATTTTCTCTGCCCAGTATTTTCCAATATTACGTGGCAATGTGAATCGCGATTACGATTTCCTTCTGAGATTCCGCCAAGTGATTTCTGGAGCGGGAGCAAATGCGATAGAGAATATAGTAGTAGAACCTTTGTTCAACTTTTGCTTAGTTGAAAACTAATTTTGCGTCAGATTCGAACATTTATATCGAAGCTGAATTGGTTCCTCATGAGTTTGGGTCCTCTCGTAGATCTCACCCTGCTTTCCAAAGAAGCTTCCTATCAAAGTACCTCTATCAACACCTAATTACGATGTATGACCGGTAAAGCCAATGATCATCCGAACTTAGCTTGCTTAGTTCATCAGGAAAAAAATCTTGAAAAAGATATTAATCAAGACATTGCGTACTGAATTCGCAAATTGGTTCTCGCCCTTCGCGGTCTTTCTCGTTTGACTGATGTGGCAACTTCTGACTTTTTTGAACCAGCCGGAGATTATGTAAATCTTTTCTCAGAGCCCACGTAACGTCCAATTTTTCAGACAGTTCTTTTTTTTTTTTTTTTAAAGAAAGACAGTTCTTTGAGAGTCCGGAATGGACTTCCGCCGAGTGGTGCGTCCAAGTCTCAATTTTCAAGGTGTTCCGCCTCTCGAGATGCTCTTTGCATTCAAGGATTGAGGAGGCCCACCTCTAGAGGAAAACTAGTGGGGTAAAACGGCATACCTCATAAGGGCCACAACGAGCAGACCTAATCACTTTTCGTGTAAATGATTGCGAAGCCTTGAGTGACTGCACTCCGAGATTCGAACCCATGATACCTCCTTAATTAAGCAGATCAGAATAACTCTCAGCGGGCATAAAGTATTCTTCTAATTAAAAAGAAAAATTTTAGCATTCCACATTTGGTGAATAGTTCAATTTTTCCGAATTTCAAAATTCTTTAAATGTTTCAGTAATTTCTCCGAAATTTCCAAATTTTGCGATTTTTTTTCATTTTCTAAAACTTTCCAAAATTTTCGAAATTCTGCAAGTAGTATTATATTCCAACAACCTTTGTTTGTGTATTGTTTTTAGGTGAAAAAACGACAACTCGAGGAGAGCGAAAAATAAGGGGGAGATAAGGAGGGAGGGTGGGAGGGGGAGGGGGTGGGCGTGGGCGCCCCAAGGCCTTCTGCTCGCCTTTTACGGTCTCAGGCACAAGCCGGACACAGAAGTGCGCTAACGCTAAGAAGAGAGTCTGCAAAATTGAGAAAGAGAGATAAATATACGTATGTGTGTAGGAGATATATTGAGATGAATATGAAGAGGAGAAAAAAAAAGAGTATGAAAATGAAATCGTAAAACCTTTTAAGCATTTTGCCTCGGGCGAGTCAATGCTTTTGCAATTTTTTTCCTTTTCCATGGTTTATTTTTATGGATTTCATTCGATCGGGGAAAAAAGTTTGGGAATGGAGAAGTCCGAATTGATTGAATCAATTTTATGCTACATGTGGAATACCTGATTAAATTTATAAGAGAATCAAATATCAAGACACATTGTTTTTGTATAATCATTTATAAAAGTGAAACAACAAGTGAATACATTTTTTACAATTTTTATTGTCGTTAGTTTGATCAAAAATTGAAAAATTGGGAGACCGGCGTCTTTGAGGTCACAGCAAAATCTCTTAAGGGTTAACAAAAACCTTTGGGAAAAAACAATTTTACATAGAAAGGGCAAATTGTTCCGTTTTGTATAGTACCCACTCACTACAGCACTTGACTTTTTTTCTTTTGCGTATTGGTAAATTACCATTCTGTGGGGAAAACCAGGCTTCGGACCGGTTTTTTGATGCACCTGATTATCCTTTGGGTCGCTTTCGGCAGGTGATCTCGTGATGCTCGACCTAAGATCTCCCTGGACTTGATTTGTATGCGTGAGATGCTACTGACGAGAGTTGCACCGCCGGTGGCATGCTCCGAATGTAGTGGCTCATTTTGCGGCCGAATGGGTGGCCGCTGACACCCTCCAACTGATCGATGGGATGTCGAGATGGCGAGTAGTTAAGGGTGGTGCGAATCAGACATGCAAACCGCAGTTTTAACGATGTTCAGGTAGTACACTAAGAAATTGCGGCAGGTTACCGACTTTGTGGACCCGATTGTGAGGGCTCCTAAATCGAATTGGCGATTGGAGAAGTTACTTTAATTACACCGGAAATGTAATGTCTCAGAACCAGAAAATTTCCACTATTCTCCATATTCCACAAAACTTGTGAATGCAAAAAAATTTCATTTATTTGAATCGAAAGTTTTGGTTATTCCATCACGAAAAAGTAGACCACGCATGTGTTTCCACAAATATAATTGGAAGCCTATCTCCATAAAGCCTGATGGATGGATTGAATTTGGAGGCCATATCCTGCAACCCTTGTCACTCAAATCTGAAATCCAATATAATCAAAAATAGACGGCATCAGCGTAGATTTTGTAAACACGCAAATGGCAGTTTTCGCGTTTCATAAGGGCTTTAATTAGGAATAAAGGAGTGTGGGTGTGGCCCGCGACACTTCGATCTAGTAACTCTATGTATATATGTGTGTGTGTATTTTTCGATTGTATCAGGAGATTGGAGGGTTTCTAATGTCCCCCGGTAGAATATATATAGCTCAAATTAACGACTCCATTTGCAATTCATAATTATCACCGAAATAAAGATGGGACACGTTTTCTCAGGTGTTGAACTCCCACTCGGTACCAATGTCCGAATATTCACGCTCGAAGGATCGTGTGACGATGGCGCGTGTAATACATGAGGTCATCGATCGCCATACACACATGATTCCAAGTATTTCAACGCACGAGTGCTTGAAATTACTTCATACTCGATTCTTCTTCTTTTCAACAACAGCGTGGATGAAAAAAAAATTTCTCATAATATACGAAATGGTTCAAGTAATGCTGAATCACCTCAACACAATACACAAGAAATTTTTCAATTTCCCGGTAGGAGAAATTAGTGTTCTGCCCCTGACACTAGAAATTCGACGATTTATCATATTTCCACTTTGCAAGTTTTTTTTCATGCTTCGAGACATTTTTAAAAAATATCTGTGTGTGTGTGTGTGTGCATGTGCAACGGCGTATGCATCCAATCAAAATCTTCCGCAAACACGTTCATGTCTATATAACAAAATACCTCGAGAATCGATCGAGACAGGGAAAGAACGTCCAAACAAATTTTGTTCCTTCGGTTACAATACACATTTTATATTCAGTAATTTTTTTTATGAGGTCCATAATGGGGGAGCAAATGTGGGTGGGGCCGTCGCGGACGGCGTGTGCCCTGGCGAGCGACCTGCCTCAACTCCGCAGCTTTTTCGAGAAGAGGAGTAGACATAGAGGAAATTTTTAAGAAGGTCTTTGAAGGATGATCCCATTTAAAAATGGTAAATCAGGAATTTGGTGCTCATTTTCGTCCTCGGCCAAAACCCACATATCCATCCACCAACTATCCATTATCCGCAATCGCTCTTTACACCCTCCAATTTTCCAATTGGCAGATCTCCACATCTCGAAATACAGCGCCGAATGCTGGCTCCTCTCCAATCCAAAAATTCTCTCCAAATGTTAACGTACTGAAACCTCTCGACCGGTTATCATTCCCGTCAATTGCGGAATAATCCTCAGCGAAAATCCTTTCCGATGACACCCACGGGGCACCGGATCCTCAGGAATGCACTGCCCCGTCCCATAAACTCGCGGATCCTACGGGCAGACTCAAAACGACTGGGTACACAAGGTCGGCGTTGTCCGGCAACAATTCTATACGCTCACAATACAACAATTCAGAATGATTCGGAAAATTTGGTTCCAGGACTTTTTCCCTTTTTACCTTTGAACGCTCATTCCCTGATAAATCCAAAAAACCTTGCAATCTCTGAGGAATGCGCTCTTCCTCGTCCCATAAACTCGATGATCCTACGGGTGGAATCAAAACGATTGGGTACACAAGGCTAGGGTTATGTACCAACAATTCCATCCTCCCATATATGCTGGAATATACACATGTACACCCACGTTGTAGGATCGTTGTCTGGTCTGTTGTTGGCTCAGTGGAGTGCCTCCAAGTGGCTTGGGCTTGAGGGCAACCATTTGCGAATGGGCTACACGAGCCAGAGACGCCAGAGGAGTCAACCGAACCGATGAGTATACACCGCGTTATTCTCACGTACGCTAAACCATACTATTACATATATACATATGTAAAAGTATATAACGTCAAGGGGATTCGAACTCGAGCGAGCGGCCAGTAACCTCATTGGCGGCGCCTGGAACCTCGCCCCGAGGTACTACCGATGTGCATTTTACTTTGCCACTACACTAAATCTACTTCGGCTTAAGTACGTTATTATGGGGTGAAAGGAATTTGGCAGATCGTCGATGCATGACGAAAAAGTGCACATGTTAGGACATGGGTACCATCAGATCCTGTGCAGCAATCGAGGATGGAGAACCGAAGATGATAAACCGATTTTCCATACAAATTTCCTTGCAAAAAACGTTTCATATCTTTCCCCCAGATGAATCGGGGAGAAGAAAGTTGAATTATTTTCTTCAACACTTAACACGGACATTAATTAAACCCCGATAGAAATCCGTGAGTAATCTGTTTCGATTGAAACGGTAAATAAATATTTCCCATCGCTATTGAAACAGCTCAACTTGGCGGATTTTCCAGAAAAAGGAGTCGTTTCAATACGATTAATTGGCATTCCGCCCCTCCGATCGGATCTCTCTGTGATACTCGTTACAGTATGCGCGACTCCGCGAGCCGCCACACAGCATCCACAATTTATCCGGTACTCTTCATGCCAGATGTTGTCGGTGGGGTTAAGAGAAAATGAATAAAAGAAATGGATTGTGAAAAAAAAAATAAGCAATCGGTATGTGTCGCTTTCTTATCCAATTCCGGAGTGGCACCCAGTCTTAAGGGTGGTGAGCTAGAAGAACATTAATTTCCAGAATTCTTTCAATACTAAATATTTCAAGCATTTGAAAACTTGTTAGAAAGTCCAAAATTAAAAACCAAAATTCTATTTTTTAAAATTCGAAAGCTTCAAATGTGTTAAGCAGTTCGAATATGGTTTTAAAATGACTTTTGAAATCTTCCTTCGTTCCCTCCTCCCATCACCTAAATTTTCCAACTGCCCCATTTTACGATGCCCCCACAATACCCTCACAAGTCCCAACGTGCAATTGGATATCCCGCAAAACGAATCCTTGACGCCTTGATGCGTCGGCACGAGGATCGCCTTGAAGTCTTCTTTGACTTTTTATCAACTGGAATATAAGCTGCCCACGCTCCCACAGACGTTGCCGTTCGCCCGTTCTCCCTCACCTCTCACCCTGCCTTCAACAACGACGATATTATCCCTCCAAACGAAACACGTGCGCACACGTGAGAATGCGTATACTCTCGTTCGCATTCACAAAGAATTCACGGACCCAGGATGAGCCGTAAGAAGAGGGGTTCCAACTTGATGGAGAGTTTCAAGCCGACATCTTGATGAGTATTTTTAAACTGTTCAAACAATTTTAATTCGCTAAAAATTTTGCACATTCGAATGCTTCTAATATTTTTATTAAAATTTGATAATGATTTCGAATATTGAAAAAAAACTTTCGCCCCTCCCCCCCTCCCTCTTGACTTTCGTCTGGGTGGGTGCTCGCAATGAATGATTGAGAAGTTGAAAATCTTCTTAATTAACGAATTAGGAGCCCTCATCCCCTGAGGATCATCTCCGGAAATTGGAGTTCCTGCCAATAAACTAAATACTATTCTTAACACTGGGACTCACGTGTCACAAAACTAAGAATAAAATAAACTCAGGTTTTTTTCATTTCTCAAATACAGTTTTTTATTCCACATAAATTCATACTTTAATACTTTTTCCTCCAAAACAACAAATCTGTTTATTTTACACTTTGTTATATTTAAAATATCCACAACTATTCTATATTAAGCCCTAAGTCTCCATACAATGGTTCGTCACATTAATATGAATTAACAACTATAACACTATCTCCGTGGAGTCGTCACATAACATACTGATCTACTCTTAACCTAAATACGACAATCACCTTAACTTGCTAATTGCCAGCCTCGGTCCACGAGCAATATGACTTCCAACATTCTTCGGCTGTAGGTTCTTCTGATATCCAGTGGATACTCCAGATGGTCCAAAAGTGAACACGGCTGGCCTTATCCTCAGAGCTTCCTGCCTCTGCTTCTCCACCAGCTTCCCCTGCTTCACGGCTACCTTAGAAGATCGAGCCACCCTTACAGGAATATCATAGAGCTCCCTCCTTCCCCTTCTCAGATCTCTTCTGGCAGTTCTTCGTAAAATGGAATCACCGCGACAGATACTTCGCCATCCCCGAGAAACTCGAGCGACATTGAGCAGCGACTGGGGGTCTAGGAACCTGAAAATAGTGCTAGTCAACTCCACTGGTAAACCTTCGAAAGGATCAACCTTACTTTTCCTCATCCCGAAAAGACTAAGAAGTTTTCCGAAAAGCTCCATGTTGCTGCTACTCTTGCAAGTTGCTGAATGAGCGCTCCTGCCATCAGCAGGGGTTTATATACTCGGCTCGACCAATCACAGCGAAGTGCCCCCACTCCTCCACGACGGGCCAATCACCGGGCACCAGTCCCCACTCTGTGGTACTCAGCCAATAGCAGCAGGGGTACCTGGGGGGGGGGGGGGGGGGGTAGAGGTGGTGGGGGTGACGCAGAATAAGACATTGCTGACGTCTCATCCGGAATATACCAATGATGTCTTCTATCCTCGTTCCTTACAGGATCGCTAATGCTTGCGTCTCTCCATCCTCTGACTATCAACCTATATAGCCCGGACGCTGCTGGTGCTAATGATAAATCTGGAGATAGATCTGGAGAACCGTAGCAGCGACCTGTCCTATTTAAAACTAAAAATATGAACGTAGTTCTTGAAGCTTTTTACACCATTGAAAACAAAAATGGTGCTATTAGAATTATTCTCGAAAAGCAGAGAAGATAATTGACGTTATATTATTTCAATTATCGATTGTTAATTCAAATGTCTATTAGGCAAACGGAAAAGAATCATCAGAAAGTCATTGGTTTAACCAGGTCGATGTAGATCTGTTATCCCAATACGTTCGTACTAATACCGTCCCGGTGGTGGAAGAGCACAATTAGTCGAATCGGCCCTTCAGTTCCATACTGAATATGGCCACATTAGTGAAGCTGATACTAAACGTCATTAATACTAGTGAAGCAACTGGATATGATAATGGGTCCGTAATGCACAGGTAGTGATTTCATTTCGGGTCTATTTAACTTTACGTATCCTCCCTTCGTTTTTGAAACTTGAACCTTGGCAAAATAGTAAAATCCGAATGAAATTCAGGAAATGTTGGAAATTAGAATGATAATGGTTTGTTTCTGACAGAAGAAATTATTGTAATAAGCCTCATAATGGAGAAGATAATTTCGACGAAATTTTCATGGTAGTCGGCGTTAGCATGCTTCTGACACGTTCCAATAAGAGGTGTATGTGGTTGAGTGTGCGTATACATGTGTGTGTGTGTGTGTTTCCTTCCGTCTCTGGTGCTCCCCACAGTAGCTGCCCTTCAGCATTTCCTCGAAAGGGAGTACTTGACGCCGACCCCTGCAGTTGGAACCGACTTTCGCGATTTCAGCCATCATATTTCTGAACACAGGGTTTGCCTCCCCATAAAACCCCAATATTCAATTTGACCAAAATCGAAAAAAATTAATTCGACTTTTTCGACCCAAAATCGATGGAAGTGTCTTCTAGGGGTCCCAACTGGATAGGCTATACGCGCAAGGGGCCAAAAATTCGATTTTAAAAAATTTAAGTTTGCCTCCCCATAAGACCCCGATGTTAAATTTGGCCAAAATCAAAAAAAATTAATTTGACTTTTTCGAGCCAAAATCGATGGGAGAGTCTTCTAGGGGTCCCGATGGGATAGTATAAACGCGCACGGGGCTAAGAATTCGATTAAAAAAAAATTTAATTTGCCTCCCCATAAGACCCCAATGTTAAATTTGGCCAAAATCAATAAAAATTAATTTGACTTTTTCGACCCAAAATGGACGGAAGAGTCTTCTAGGGGTTTCAATTGGCTGAACCTCCAGAAACTCCTATCCTACGATCACGGGCTATAAATGTATGCGGCCTTTTGTGTATGTCCATTCGCTATACTCAGGCGTCAGATAACCTGTAACTCCGAAAGGTTTTCAAATTTGCGGGAATTCTTCATTCGACCGATCGACGATCACACCCACCTCCCATCAATCTTTCTTCTCCAAGTTCACACAAAACCACTATAAATATACTGCCCTCGCAACTCCTGAATACTTCCCAACAATGTGTAGAAACATTGAAAATGATTTGTGGTCTGGAAAATTTGGTGTCATTCCACTCCAAGTTTTCATAACATCGAACAAACGTCTATGCATTAACCGCAACCATGAAAGAGCCACCTTTTGTTCATTTCACGCGTCGCCGAAAACTCTTGTATACATCTACTGTGTATCTTGGCATTAAGCCTTCGGTGGAGGCATCGACTGAGCTTTGAAAACGGTTAACAGCTAATTTTGTAATCCAACGTGTTTCACCATCTCGTGTTTCCATCTATTCTCACGTTTCTCTTAGTCTTGTCGTCTTTCAGTATCATCGATATTCGCGACCTGGCAAAAAAATTCTTCATTCAGGAAAAAATGACAAAATGGAACATGTGTGTACGATGTTAGAATTTTCCAGTAATTTCGGTTTCAATCATCGTAAAAGTCGGATGCAATCATTCAGCTTGGTCCGACACATTTCCATGATCAAGTCAGCCCCACTTATTTCTCAGAATCGCAAACAGATCGAGAGTTAATAAATGCAAGTGCGTCTAGGAATCTTCGATAAATCTCGAAGTATTGGTTCAGGTGATGATCACCCGTTGGATACTATTATTTCTGCAACGTTTGCATATCCAGTGTGTTTGTACAAGGATCATCGGATTCATCACATCGATGTGAGTATTTGGAGCGGCATCTATCTCGAGCAAGCCGATCGGTGTTTATCCCACAACTTATTTTGGCACAACGACAGAATCAATTCTGTAAAGTAGAAAGTGTCATAAAAAGTATATTAATTAGCGGAGAAGCAAGAAACGGAGAACCGACATAGGTATGCTCCAAAAAGCTATCCGCGCTTTTATACAAACGTCCCCAGATCCCCCCCCCCCCCCAATTTTTCTAGAATAAAAATTGATGCACGAGAGATATTTTATTAAACCGCGTAATTTATTCAATGTAAATGAGATACAAACACACCTTCTTCAAATTAAAAAAACACAAGTATATTTCAATTGCCCTGTTACAGTGCTTATATCATACATTATTATTATTATTAACTATTTCAGTACAAACTTTACATACATATACATTTATGTTAATTAATCTAACGCTCACAAACTAATATTTAATTAATTAATCTAACGCTTACAAAATAATTAATCAAACTTAATCTAAAGTACAAAAGTTATCTTAATTTACTAATTGCTAGCCTTGATCCACGAGCGAGATGACTTCCAATGCTGCTGGACTTAGGCTTGCTCCGGTATCCAGAAGTGACTCCTGCCGGTCCAAAGCTGAATACGGTTGGTGCTACTCTCGATACTTCCCGAAGTTTATTCACAATCTTCCCCTTCCTCACGATCGCATCTGAAGCTCGGGACTTCCTTGCTGGAAGATCATAAAGATGTCTGTACTCCCTCTTAAGATGTCTTCTAGCTGTTCTCCTCAACACAGGATCACCACGGCAAATGTTTCTCCACTCCCGGGACACTCGACTAGCCTTGAGAAGGGACTGAGGATCCAAAAACCTGAAAATGTTGCTAGTTAACTCCACTGGCAGATTTGCAAAGGGATCGACCTTGCTCTTCCTCACCCCAAAGAAGCTCATGAGTTTTCCGAAAAATTCCATGTTGCTGCGACTTCGATGCGTTGCTGAATGAGTGATCCCGGCTTGAGCAACCCCTTATATACCAGGCTCGACCAATCACAGCCGTTTACCCCCACTCCGTGGACGTTGACCAATCCCAGCGTCCTGCCCCCCCCCCTCCGCACCCCCACCCCTTGGGCATCAACCAATCACCGCGTAGCACCTCTCACCCCTTGGAGCCCGAGTTTCTAGCTTCGCCAAAATAATCGTTTGCTTGGTGGAATTGACAAGCTTGTAGATGAAGCATCAGAGGCCAATTCTATTTGATCTAAATTGCAGAGAGTCTGAATCGGGCAAGCATCGAGCCAGGAATGTGCTGAAGAGCACAGTTGGAGAAGAAAGACTTCTTCATAGAAATGCAATGACTCGGAAGACTTCCGTGTGACTTCTCCCCGTGATAGTCTGACGCTGCTCCATGGATTTATGGACCCAATTCACTGGACTATTCGCACGGAAACACACTGATTTAGCACCTTCTTGAGAGGTGTGCTAAATCCGTTTAGATCAGTCCGAGCATGGAGATGGTTCACTTCGAAAGTAACGGAGGAGATCACTGGATTTGAAGACTGTTGATCATCGACTTGGATCGCCTTGGAAAAGACTCAAATTCCTTGGTTCCAGTTGCATCGATCCAGGATCGGAATGGTTGGAACCCACTGCTGCCATGCAACCTGTTTCCTAATTTGAATCAACTTCGAAAGGGATTACCCCTGCTGCTAAGCTCCGAAACTCGTTGATGCTTCTCGCTGTCAACCACGTTGGTTCTCTGATTGACCCGAGTTCATGCGATCTAAGTTGGATCACAATGGATTGGTTAACAGATGACATGCCTCAGGATAGTTTGTCGAAGGACAACCAATAGGATATCTTGGATCTTTGACCATTCAATAAATCCGGGTAGTGCGCATTCCCCTACATCCGAATGCAAATATCACATGAAAGTTATTATTTGACAAGCATCACATAGCAAAATCTCCATCACCTCCAGCGCATTCCCGCGTAATTTAAGGTTTGTGATTGCAGCACTCAACAAGCAAACGACCTACGCAGTTTATTCAACAAATAACAATCAGCGTATCTTTGTAACTTGGAGCAACCAACACACCGGAAGATATCACGACTTTTGAAGTATCTCGTGCTGCAGTTGTGGAAATGTTAAGGCCAGCACTAAATGGCAAGTGATTTCTCTGGCGCATAAGAATGCTGTGTTTTACACGCACTCGGAAAAACCGTAAAACGAAACTAAGACACCTGAGGGCCAATGAGCGCCCTCGGCCTTTTTTACCTTTCGCCTGGAAAACAATTTTCTTCTTCTGATCTTGGTTATGCAATTGTCCGGGGACATGAAATGCGGAGTTATGAAGTGCGAGATAATTTATGCAGGAATGTCATTCGCACGCAATTTTGCAGCTGTAAAGTGAATCAGGATAATGTAAAGTGGAGACTTTCCATTTTTAAAAATAAATTGGTGATTCATGATATTTTATTCTTTTCAACTTTGTCAAATTTTTTCAACGTTCTCAATTGTAGAAATGTTACAATTTTTTAATAAAAATCTTATTGATTGATGATAAAATTGTGGTGGTTATTGATACGTCAATCAGGGCAGTTTATCGTATAGCATATATATATATATGCTAGCTCCACCACAAAATGTCCAAAACCCCGCAAAATTATACTCCATTACACCTCGTCTTGCACCATCTCGTAAGACCCCGCTTCCAATTTTTTCCGGCAGAAAAAGAAATATAAGTTACGACGGCGGTTTCAGTTGTGGTGGCACTATAATGCTCCGGTGCTTTCGGAGCCACTTCTGGTGATCACGAAGGTGCAATAAAAGTCTCCGACGAACGTGATGGAAAAAAATCACGTGGTCATTCGAGATGGAAGTGCGACGCGTACTTTCATTGAATTTTCGGAAATTTTCGCTGAAGGTTTTTACCTATTGTGCCCATTGCGATGGCGATCCCGCTTGGAGAAGTTTACTTTAGAAAACAGAAACGAGAAGAAGAGCAATATACATATTTGAAGAGCAACCAAGATGATGAAACCGGTTGATGGGATTGTGTGGGGGGGGGGGGGCAATAGGTGCATTTATACGGCCGAAGGTAACCGAAGCAGCGGACACCGAATACGGCAGCAAAGCTTCCTCGCTTATCGGTAGTACGCACTCGCTTGGTGTCCACCTTCTTCCCATGTACACACAAGTGAAGGGGAAATATATACTCGATAGATATCCTCGCGGATGTAGATCCTTCGTTACGAATATCCATCCTTTCCCATTCATCCTCTAGCACGAGCTACAGCGCATCTTTCTCTTTTTTTCTCGCTCTCCAGCTTATTCCTTTTGCATCACAATCGATAAAAGTATATTATTACCACTTCCGCAATGCAGTATTATTATTTTCATTGTTCGTTTCAATTTTCACTGGTCGTGAACTTGGTTGTTAAATTTCATCATGATTGAAATTTTCAACATTTGCAAAAACTTTCAAACTTTTGCAATTTTCCAAAAAATTTGAAACATTTTTAACAATTTTTTTAAAATTAAAAAACAATTTTTGTTCAGTTTTTTTTTAATGCTTGAAACAACAATTTTAAATTTCTAAACATTTTTTTTGTGTATCAAATTTTCTCAACCTTTCCAGTTTTCCAATTTTTCAATTTTCAAATTTTCAAATTTTTCAAATTCTTCAAATTTTTCAAATTTTTCAAATTTTTCAAATTTTTCAAATTTTTCAAATTTTTCAAATTTTTCAAATTTTTTAAATTTTTCAAATTTTTCAAATTTTTCAAATTTTTCAAATTTTTCAAATTTTTCAAATTTTTCAAATTTTTCAAATTTTTCAAATTTTTCAAATTTTTCAAATTTTTCAAATTTTCCAAATTTTTCTAATTTTCTCAACCCCCCAATTTTTTAAGCTTACTGAAATTTGGAGAGATTTAAAACGTTCATTAGAAGAAACATTATCTGCAGTTCGATTAAATTCCTTTTACTCAACCATTACTAAATATATGTTATTACCACTTCCGCAATACCACCGACAACTTTTTGCTCGTCTCCCATCTGCTCTTCTTCTTCGTTTTATTCCACTCGGTTCTTCAGGCTAAATTGATTTTGTTCCTCGTCCTCCAGTCCGTAGAATTAAATTGATCGCATAATAAATTGGTGGTCAAAGGAACAGTGCTAAAAACTTCACACTTTTTATTGAGTTTCTTTTCACCATTTCCATTCGTCTGTAATTCTCAGATACATTTTCCAGTCTCACGTGCACTCGCAACTCTCACAATTTTATCGGTCATTATAATTTCATTTAAAATCAAGTTTTCTTCAACAGTTTGGCACAATCGAGGAGTATGCTGATTGGAAAATAGTGTTATTTGGTCCTCCATACCAGTTAAAAAAATAGAGCGAAAGGTGAATGAGTGATTTGTTCAAATTAGACGAACCGAACCAATTGATTCCATTTTTTTTTTTTTTTTGAACAAATGTTTGAGAAATTTTGCGCATTCTCCAAAAATTCCTCATTTTTTCGTTTCCCATTTTTATACAGTTTTCGAATTTGTGAAAACTCAATACGAATTTTGTATATAGAATTTTATGATTTTTTTAAGATTTTCAACATTTCAGGGAATCTTCAACATGTCAAAAATTTTTGGAATTTTTTTGGAAACGCTCAGATTTTTTTTCAAAATTCATAATGCCCGACCACTTTCCATTTTTATGCAATTTCCAAAATTTCACGAAATCTTTGAATTCTTCACAAATTGGGAATGCATGCAAATTTTTGGTGGTTCTTCCAGGTCCCAAAATTTTGGTTTTCGACGTGCAAATTTTTTAAATAATTTTTTGGAAATATGCAAAGCAATGGCAATGGTTGGAGGTCCAATTCCAGTGAAAAGTCCTCCACTTGGTTCTGTTCGCCCACTCTAAACCTGTCTTTTCAAATTTCCCGGGATTACATCCTCCACACCCTTAGCCACAACAACACCCCCGCATTTCTTGACTAGACAAAGACTAGATATTGTTCTTCGCCGTGAGCCAACGCATTAAAAACTTAATTAAAATAATCAACGATTCCCACATAATTGTCCATTTGAGATCGTCGATCCTTAGGATGGCACATGGCATTGAAGAAGGCACGTCTCTTGCTTTGGCACTTGCACAATAAAATAGCAATTCCTTTTTTTTCCAGGCAGTCGTAAGAATGTCTTTTGAAACCCGTTTACATCGACATTCCCGAAAAGGTAACTGGCCAATTTTACACAACCAGTTGGCTTCTTCGAGATGCGAAACATCACTTTGACCATTGCAACTGTTGCTTTAGTCCTTTTTGTCCTTAAGTAATCATCTCCAATAGGTCCACTTCCGAGGCGAGTATCATCTTGGGTGGCAGTTTGTGGATGCACAATTTTTTATCCGGAAAATTAGCCGGAAAGGCAGAGGCACCTGGAAAAAGAAATAGAATCACTTATCTATTTTGACTGAAATGGCTCCATTTAATAGCTTTGCTGTTGGTGGAATGGCTGTGGTATAACTAACGAGGCAATAGGATCGCTTTCCTATCGAACGATAGGGGAAAACATATATTTTAAGACTGAAAATCTGAAGGGAAGCGATGCTCTAAATAGTTCCCCACTAGTTGAAAAAACGGCGATGGTGCAACTAATCCTCCTCGGTTGCCCCTGCTGGGTAGCTTTCGACTATTTAGACTACACTACCAGGGCTACAATTTTTGAGACTGAAAAATCGGCACAAGTTGGCACTGGTCGCTCGGTGAGGAGCTCGCCGCCCCTGTTACCACGATTTTTTGCGTGTTGGTGCGCCGTGTTTTCCTATCAATTTCGAACTATCTGCTTCTCAAGTCTAAATGAACACGGCTTCAGTACCAAACGACATGATGAACATGACAGATCTAATCTTTAAAATGAATCATTACCTCCATCAGGCCTCTTGTAGGTCTCCCTTTGCACCCGCTACGCCGTGGTGATGCCTCGTAGCCAATTTGTTCGCCAACTCGTGCATCACATCTCGATAAATGACAGTGTCCAAATTCTCGCCCAGCATGTACAAGAGAAACCAGTCCCCAACTTTGCTCCGACGCACTATCGTCTCTACAGCATCCCGCCGGACCAAGCGAAATCTCAGGCGAAGGAGGTATACCCGGGTTCGAGGGGAGAAGATTATGATTATCTGAAAATTTTGAATTGTTATTACACTTGATTTCAGTTTTGGCAATCAGACTTTTTTACCCGGCCAATTTTATTGATTGTCAAAATATACCCCACCAGATTTGCAACTTTATGATCTGTTCATTAATTCAATTTGTATTCCTAATATTCTGGAATATCTGGTTATCAACATATTTCATTAAACCTGCTTCAGTCCGAGCGTAGGATACTAAATGCCACTTGGGAAAATTGAAAATGATAATTAACGAATTATCCCAATAATACCATAAATCAGAAGGAGCTATCCAGACACCTTCGTCAGGCTGCTGATCTAAAAAAAACGCTCTTCCGAATAATTCCTATAAAATTATTTTAATGATTACCGGTTGCGCTCGGTTATTGCTATGTATAACGACATTTAAATTGCTCCTTACCCGGTGAATAACCATCATAACGCGTAGAATCATAAGAAATAGGGGCATACGAAACTTTTGAATTTTTTTTTTTTTTTAATTTTTGAAACTTTCCCAAAATAACTTTTTTTTTAATGTTGGATTTTTCTTTATTTTTTCAAATTTCAAAATAAACTCACAGTGATTGCTCAATATAGACATTCGTCCAAATAATTCCCATAAAATGATTTTAATGATTGCACGTAGAGTTCAGTTATAGCCTTGTAATGACATTTGAATTGCTCCTCACCCTGTAAATAACCGTCATAAGGCTGAGTATCCCAAGAAAGAGGAACCAGAACCACAGGAACACGTATATCTTCTCGTTGACAACATTCAACGGAAGTATGCAAACAGCATCGTGTCTCTCGACTTCTCCACTCACTCCATACTTGTAAAACGTGCACTTGGTCATTCTTGGGAATACGTAGATCATGGGATCTACTCGATCCTCCTGGTCCGACTCGATAAATCGTAGTACATCGATGCCAAATGTGAGAAATGCGCCGTCGAAGAAGCGATTCATGAGGAACATCTGACCTGTGCAAAGCAGATAAACCTTAGTGATCATTGATTACATACACCAATTATTTATTCTATTTATTTACTCCTTGATCCGATTTGGGCTAACCGGAATCCCTCCCAGCAGTACCAATAAGACCCGATTTTATTTACAGTGCACTTAATATAACTGCCCAACTTGGGGGCTGCGGTTTCCGCGTACCAAGACTTACAGAGTTCCCCCTCCACGCTCGCAATGGGCGTGTCCAGAGAAAGGGAGCGATAATATGGTGACTCGAGTGAGAACCACGCATGGCTTTTTGAGCTGTAACCTCCCCGGAACGTTCATATTACATTGCCCATCAACCTACGCGTGGCGGTATGGTTCGGCCATACCCCTCACGCGCTATTCCTAACGTCACGGGTAGTGGGGACGCTTTCCCCTCTCGCGCTGTAGGAGTTACAGATTAGAGTCACGGTATTTCGTTCTACGAGAATGAAATGGATTGCATTAATGATTCTTGATTGATTTATCCTTTTGTTTAGCTCACGCTGATTAGATTTTAGGCGAAACTGCTCGGGTGGTTTGAGGTTTATGGCTTTGAGAAAAATAATGTTAGGTGACGATTACAAATTGAAGTTTTTTGTGTGCCTCCATAGCAGCACTGATACAGACTGCTAGTTTCTGAGTAGCTTGGGGGGTGGAAAAATTATGATAAGTGGTCATTGTAGGCTCTCGCTTGGTCTGATTTGCACCGAGCCAAGTGGGTCGCTGCCAAATAATCACAAATTGTGGGAATTGCTTTCATTGAGGTACATAAATGTGGGTATTGTTTATGGCGCTGGGTAATAGTTCCTACTTGTTCAATATTACTTGTTAAATTGTTTTTTCGAGATTTATTTGTCATTTTGTAATTCGAGTCTCGGCATTTTTTTGTGCCAACAAAATTCGTAGCAACAAAATATTTTGACCACCAACGCAAAAAATTATTTTAATCAGAGAAATTTTCTTGGTACCGTATCTTTCCTCTGAAAAACATCATTTGACTGTTCAAAATAATCGCAATTAATAAATTTATGCGATGAAAATGACTATCAGTAATTATTCAAAAATCTGTCAAACCGACTGGTTCGAAAATAATTCATGAATCACCAGTGTCTATTGGAATTCCCGCCTGAACTTTTCTGCTAATTATTCAATGCCAACGGGAAAACTAAATGCAGCTTTATGAAAGTATAAATTCCGGTTTTTCGGCGAATGATAATTGAGGAGGGTCCACTTAGCCGCCCAACTCTAATTGCGAAAATTTTATGAAACACGGGATAATTTTCTTACGCGAAAATAGCAGAATTTAGTCATTCCAAAAGTGCGCGGTTCTTTCGAGGAATGCATAATGAGAATGTAAATTTCAATTGTCTGTACATCCGTGGAAGGTCCGCAAATTACTAAAAGGTTGAATATTGTTCAAAAACAAACTCCGTGTTTAGCTTCCATTCGCCTAACGCAAGTTTCAAAAATTCACTAAAACCTCAATACTTGTTTGAGGATGTATTTCAACTTTCTACTTCACCGACGCGTAGACCGATTTTTGCTGATGTAGCGAGGACAAACCCAAAAAGCTCAATGACCCATCCCAATGCGCTTCCACGTTTTTCCGGTTTTTTCCCGCCATTAACACCCTCCGGCGTTCCGTTTATCGATGTTATCACGTTGCAGAGATAATATCTATATGTCCACCATGTAAAGTCATGTACACTTTGTCAAAATCGCTGCAATTTTTTTCCGCAATTTACGAATTTCCCGAATATCGTAAAATGAAAATTTTTTAAACTTTCTAAATAACTTTTTGAAATTTTTTTTGAATACTTTTTTAAAGTCTGAAAATTTCCAAAATTTTAAAAATTACCAGAACATTTCAAAAATCAAATTTCCGAAATTTCCGAGAAAATTGAAATTTTTCAAAAACTCAAAAGAGGGGGAGGGGGGGGGGGAATTCAAAAAATGCACAAACTTAAGAGAAAATGGAAAACCTCCAACAACAAATACTTTTGTTGTCTTTCCCGCCATTAACAACCAGCCTCCCCCCCCCCCCCCGCCCCCCGCCCTTTAGCCAACTCACCGACGACGTTCACTAGTGCTAGCACCTCGCAGAGATAATATCTGTAGGCCCACCAGTTGTGGTAGCGTAGATTTTCCCACAGATAATCGAGCAGCATTTTCTTCTTCTGTTTCTTCTCGACCTCGGAGCAAAGACCGATGTCGAGGTCCATCATCAGGGCGTGAATCTTCCCGCCCTCCCAGCCCTTCCACAGCCATCGCGGTGTGTAAAATAGTATCGCCTGAAAGCAGATAAAACATGGGTCAAATCACTCTTCGGGGTCATGTTCGTATTAATTACAGCATTCTCCAATGAAAATAATGAAAAAATAATCAACGCCACCGATCAATCTGTCGATCGCATAATATGATTGAGATACATGGAACATAATCGATGATCGAGTTGGAGAAAATCGCAGAGTATCGATTATCTCAAAAATCGATTATGAAAGATGGAAATCTCGTATCAAATTCTACCCTACAATGTAATTGGGTTATAGGAGGAAATCTCGATAATCGATATGAAAAAATCGCGAAATATCGATTGTCGAAACGAGAACGGTCGAAACCAGGGGATTTTTTCCCGGAAAAAACTATACAAAATAATGAACTCGGTTGATCGATATCCGGATAGATAGAAAATACTTGAGCCACTGGTATCCCTGAAAAGGAAACCATAAATCACCATTTTGCACTCGTAACTCGCTGTTTGCTGAAATTTACAGGGTTATATATTTGCTTTAATAGAGGAGTAACGAGAGTACTGCAGAGGGGATGTGCATTACACATGAAACTTATCGTCATGCACCAACGAGGAGGCATAAACCGATTCCGCAATGCCGCTTGGTAGCGGTTATACTTTATCCCCTTGTTAAATTATTTTTCACACTTTTGTGTTATTAATAGAATATTGAGATGTCTGCTGAAATCAAAATTATTCTATAGGAGATCAAGCATAAAGAGAACATGGAAAAAATCTTTCGAAGATTTCCGCAAATTTAAATGTGCGGATATGTCAAAAACTCGCTAGAATTAAAAAATAACGAGTGAATTACGAGTATGGGGAAGTATCTGCAATACTTCCGAAAAAAATGGGGGTTGAACGTCGAACGGATGCATACTCGATCCCCCATGTTGCATATAAACTTTAATACGTTGTAAAATATTGGAAACACGCGGGGAAGTCATAAAACTTGATTGATGGAATTTTTCATGCCGAAAATTTTATGATATGACTATTTCTCTCCATATCTACTACTTTACTCAAAAAATCAGTTGGCCCAGGTCGCTTGCAAGCGCTCACACGTCGTCGCAATGCTCCCACCCACATTTCCTCCTAGATTATGAACATCAGAAACAGAAGTAATGGAATATAAAATGTACATTTCGACGTAAGCAAAAAAATTTGGTGATATTTTGATACGTCAATCGATGAGTCGATGAGTCGATGAGTCGATGAGTCGATGAGTCGATGAGTCGATGAGTCGATGAGTCGATGGACCGATGGATCGATGAGTCGATCGGTCGACGAGTCGATGGATCGATGAGTCGATAGGTCGAGGAGTCGATAGGTCGATAGGTCGATAGGTCGATAGGTCGATAGGTCGATAGGTCGACAGGTCGATGAGTCGATAGGTCGATGAGTCGATGGGTCGATGAATCGATGAGTCGATGGATCGATGGATCGATGGATCGATGGATCGATGGATCGATGGATCGATGGATCGATGGATCGATGGATCGATGGATTGATCGCTCGATGGTTCGATGGATCGGTAGATCGATGTATGAATGGATCCATGGGTCAATGCGTTGAAGCATCGATGGATCGATGAGTCGATTTTCTCATAAAAAATAATAGTCAAACTAATTTTGAAGACAACAAAAATATTCAAAATATTTGACATGGTCGACGAAAAAACACATTCAAAATGCTTTTTGCATAAAACATAATCTCACAAATGTTTTTTCGGAAAGATTTATGAAAAGAACATGACTTTGAGATGTCCTCATTCATGTGAAGGCCTGGCCCAAGTGCAATTCCATTGTCTCAGACACCCAAGCATGACGTATATTTGTTTTCATAAATTTTAAATGTGAATTACAACATAAGACAATGGTAGAAATTTATTTTCGTGGATCAGCTGGCATATGAGTGAATCCTTTTGTTAAACTTGTGAGTGAAATTTCACAAGCTGTGGGAGTAACCTCCACCTGTCGCACCGGTTCAGCCGCACAATCTTTGGGATTTAGGAAAAACATTCTGATTGTTCTGGAGTATTTCTGTGGGAAAATGAATGGAAAAACCTTTCGGAATGGATGAACAATTTTTCCGCAGTTATAGTATTTTGTTAAATTTCTGTCCGTTCCGGATTTTCAAACAGGTAAAATCTGTGAATTAGCCAATTGGTCCCAATTCGTCACATTTGCCAAAATTTGCAACAATTCGGTATTATGCAAATTTTGAAAACTTGTTTACCGCCTACTACTCCTCTATTTTTGTAGAGCGAATTAAAAAGTACTCAAATTGTGTTATGCATCATGCGTCCTTCAGAATGTATCACTTGATCTCCTCAGAATTTATTTCTTTTCTGCGGAGCAGAAGTCCCGTAGTAAATTCCAATGAAATGCTTCTCAGTTTAATAAAAATTTTATTAGACCCTCATTGAGGAGTTCATAAAATTTAGCCAAATTTTTACGAGGCATGTGCTATATTGTTTTACGGCAGCGTAAAAGTTATTTAAAGTTTATGAATTTTTTCCATTTGGTGATAATGTTCAAGTCGAGGAATTTTTACAGGAAAAAGTTATGAAATCCAACACAATACCTCAACTGACGCTATGTAAAAAAATCAATTTTTCAAACTATTGACTACAACTGCTAGTCACTAAACTAAGCATTTTTCCATTATATTGGGATGTAAATTTCTGATTTTTTTGGTATTTTGTGAAGTTTTGGAGTAGTGTCCCAACATTCAAGTGGGACAACGTTTAGCCTTTCACTATGAAGTATATTACGCAACGGTAGTATCCGAATTCCTGTGGCGTATACTGTCCCCATATTCCACTGGGACAAGGTGAAAATTCTCATGCGGTATGCTGTCCCAATATTCTACTGGGACACTGGCCTAATCTTGAATTACGGGCAATGTCCCAACTATTAGCTGACATGGGTGTGTCTGTGTGTGCGTAACTAAATAATGGCGCCCGTTGTCTCAAAATTCCCATAACCTTGATTTCTACATGTTTCCCCCAATAAATCAACTCCTAAAAACCTGTGCATTTGCAGCTTATTCAGCCGCCTCGATTCCCCAGAAATCTTTCCTTTGATCATGGCTGTTTGCCCGTGGAATCTCCAGGCCGTTAATTACCGGATATCATGCAGGATGCTTAGGGAAGGAGAACAGAGGTAAAAGATATCTTTTGCCTCGGCATTGGACCTCGGAAAAAATGGAAAGCACAGGAGCGTGTAATGCCATCGGAACGTGTGGATTCCACTGCTGCGGATAGAGAAAGACACTTGGATCGTTAATTACGGTGAATAAGGGCCGGGGGGGGGGGGGGGGGGGGGGTGGCCAGCGGGAGGGCTCTGCGCTGTTCATTCCTCTAGTCCCGCGAATTATGGTATTGAGCTACTGAGCCATTAATCCCACACCCCGAGGTGCCCAGCATCCCCATGAGCCCCATACACCCATCGTGTTCTCCAGAAATATGAAATGCAAATGACTCAGCAAAACTTATATCCCGTATGCTAAGCTATACAGAAACACAAAAAAAGGAAAAATTGTAAATACTAGCAACTGAGGGTTGAAGTTCAACATAGATATATAGCGAATATTAATATAAGCTCGGTCTCCGAGATCGAGCCTTCCTACATTTAGCACAAAACTTTCAACGTCTTAGTCCGACGCTTGACAATCTTCATTTAAGATCTTCCATTCCAATTTTATACTCTGAAAGAGGCGATTGGAAACGTTCGAGGTCTTCACCTATTCGTCAATTGAGACAAGTAAGGGGATCGCGGGCGGATTCCTACTGTTCATTACTCTAATCCCGTGAATTACGGAGCTAGTGCGCCATTAGCCCCCGCCCCTCCCCCCGGAGTACTGAACATCCTCGTAAGCTCGATGTGCCCATCGTGTTCTGCAGAAATATGGAATACAAATGCCAAGCTATGCAAAACTTTTTAATTCCATCAATATAGTTTGACACTCCAGAAATCCAGTTTGATATATCGAACATCCATTTTTAGTAGTCTGAAATCCTGAAGTTGATATTCTGGAAGTGATGATGCGCATAGGGAACAAGTTGATTTGAGACTATCGGATGAAAACTGAGGATCCGAGCAATGGACACTCTGGGTTTTGATTTGAGACTTTAAACTCTGGATCTGAGTATCTAAAACTTTGTATTTCAGTCCTAAAAGATTTGATTTAGAACTTGTACAGTCGTGATATCAGACGGAAAAATGTGGAAGGCAAATGATATTGAACAAACTTATCCTTGCAATGCCAAAGTAAATCATAGAAAACACGAAAAACCAGTTCTGGGAATCGGCAGCGCTTGTGTGGGATGCGCAGGATTGCCAGGAGACGGAACAATGGAAGGAAGAAGCCTGGGAAGCCGCTAATTCCAAGATATTCCAATGCCCCCACTCGACAAGGTCCCTTGTCTCCCGCTCAACTCGCATTTTTCGTGATTCGTGTCAATGAACTTGTCGAATCGGTATATACGGAGTGAATAATGCATTTAGGGTGTCCTGTAGGTGAATTCATTTTTGAAAGGGTGAAGATGGAACTGGCCGAGCGCCAAACGGGCAGATCCAGCTTAATGGAATAGATGACTTTTATTTTTGAAAAAGGATTCGGGGAAACGGACAATTTTAGGTTCAGACTATTTTGGCCTTTTTCAGAATTCCTGTAAATTTTTAACAAAAAATTTTTGCCATATTTTTCAAGATTTCTTACTTGAAGCAGCAGAGCGAATATCACCCATTGATAGTACTTGTGCTGTTTGACCAATGGGTGCTGATTGTGAACATGAACATCGGTTTTGCTGTTGGTTACACCCGGATATGGTACAGCACGTCCTATGGTAGAGTTGAAGGCATTGATCATGCTGTATGTCGTATGTAGCCAACAAAAAGTCTCCAGAACTGCCTTGTCCACTGCACCAGAGCTTTCGCAATGAATTGGCGAGCCCGATATGCTTTTGCAAGCCAACGTGAGACATCCAGCCAACAGTAGGGCCACCGTGGCCCTATAGTGGAGGCGAAATATGAAGGTGTCTTCTGAAGCCCTCTGGACCTTGAAGAGAGATCTGAGGGAACCGAAGATGTCGATCATCTTCAGCATTATCGGCATACTTGATATCTAATCTTGCTTCATGGAGATGCTAATCACCATGGACACCATCAACGTCATCATCACCACTTGGGTGTCTTCACACACTTCACTATGCTGAGGCCGGAAAACGGAAGACAACGTTACTACTATGAACACCGAAAATGGGTTGCGGATGTCACCCTAAACGGGTCAAACCCATACCTTCCCAGTGTGTGTCTGTGTGTGTGTGTGTGTGTGTGTGTGTGCGTGTGTGTGGGTGAGTAAGTGGGTGGGTGGGTGGGTGGGTGGGTAAGTGGGTGGGCGTGTGGGTGACTGGGTGTGGGGTTGGGTGGGTGTATGTGTGTGTGTGTATGTATGTATGTATTATTAAATTCTGCATTGGCGATCACTCGACCCCAAATCACGGGATGAAGATAAAGGTTGGCCTCTTTTAATCTGCGATTAATCGCTAAGCAGGCAAAGCTTTTCCTACTCCAATCCAACTTCTGACTCCAAATGTGGTTTGTTGCTCTACACCTATTTGTATGCTAGGTAACTGACTTTTTAGGAGAATTGCGCACAACAAATGTCCTCGACGTTTTCCGCTTCGTTGATTGTGTGTCCCGATAGGATCAATCAGCTTGGCCACTACTGGTTTCTTTAGAAAATACACCCCTTCCGAACATATCCACCTTGATTAGCCTACGAAGGGCACTTTCTGGTTGGTAAGAAGCAGTATAGTGGGGTGAGGTAAGAGCTTGAGCTACGGGAAATCGATACAAGGGGATACACGACGTGAACCAACGCCTTCTGTACAAGGACTTCCAATAACCCTTGATGCTCTAAGCTCAAAGCCTTGAAGATGCAAATTGTAAGTTTCGAGAAATGTCCGAAAAATTTGAGTAAGAGGGTCTTAGAGATTGGACCGTTCAGTACCAGAGAGACGTATCTCCCAGAGTTGTGGCGACATGTCTATCTGCCACAAAATCGGCATTACGATGTGTCCGTGTACGTATGTAGACGTGAGACACAAGGTGATTGCTGTGTGTGGACATTTCCAAGGAAGTGGATGAATGAGCATGTATATAAAAACTCAGGTGCATGTTTTTAAGACTGTGTGCGTGTATGTGTGTCCGTAACCATTTTTCCCCGAGCCACTACTCGATTTTTTATGAAGTTCATATACAAGTGGTGAACGGATAAGCCTAGAGAAAAATTCTATGACACTTTTTTGTGGGAAAGGAAATTCTCTATATAAAATATTTTATCTGGCTTCTTCGTAAAACTACTTGTTAACGAACTATTCGCAGAAAACCGGTACATGCAACTTCCTCAATTTCAACTGTATAGGTTTAACCCGTTCGATCACACCCTAATTCTGGTTATTCTTAATTATTTTTCTCGACGTGAAGACACCTTTAACGCCAGATGAGTAACTCCACACAAAACTGGGGGTTCCGCCGATCTGTGATAACGCGGATAACGATACTGGGCCTCGCCACAGATATTATCTTTAAGACCCTCACAAAGTACATTATTTCGGGTCTTTCAGCACTGTGAGTTAAGACACGTGGTGCCCAAAGGCTGTCACAAGACTGACTGGACTTGAGAGGCATCCCTTGGCCTCGACCAATAACTGGGGGCTGTGCACATAATCATACGCGAGTCGTCATAAATAATCAGGGGTATGAATAGCGTCGGTGAAATGAAGGGTTCGGAGGAGTCGAGGTCGGGGTGTCTAACATCGCATTGAGGGAAAAAATTCAATAGTAGAAGAGGTGTAACCCCCAACGGTTCGAACCAATAACTTACAGTATTGGGATTTTCAAAAACGTCGCACACCCACACACAAACCTGATTCAGAACGTGCTTTGATAATGTTGACAAGCATCGAGCGCACTCGAAATTTCATAAAACTGATCTCTTGATGAGGAAGCTGAAGAAACGGTATGTGGGTGTGACCCTCTACGGGTCAGGGCAATAACTTTTAGATTAGTTCCTTATAATTCGCGGACGAAAAACTGCGCAATTTGTTAAGCCCCCCATCGACGTCAACCTCCTGGTCGAACGATACAGTTCAGGTGGGGGTGATGGGGTGTTGGAAGGTTGACTAGGGATGTTGATGATGAGATTGACGTGAATAATCAGCGCTATTGGCCGCTCTCATATTATCAATTTATTTTGAAAAATTAACTGCACAATCCCAAATTTCAGAAGTTGTATGCTATATACAATATCTATGTTCTTTTTTTGAGCATGAGATATATATTTTTCCGACACATTTTTTTCGCCGGCGGAAAAGGCCCGAGGATGTCAGACATCCGCGGATACCGAATGCATGGCATCCGGGTCATTGTCAGCCTATAGTTAGCGCCACACGTCAACACTGTCGAGGTGTTGAGTACTCTGTGATACTTCGTGGGAGACCTTATTACGACCTCGACCGATTAACGTCTCTCGCCGATGATACTCTTCCTCGTTCCCTTCAGGGCCTTCGTCGATTCAACAAAAGGGGACAAATAATCAGCTAAATGAGTATGGCCCATCGGCGCCAGCCAGAAAAAATTTTCGACTTATTTCCACCCAAAATTACTCAAACATTTCAATACTGTTAACTATTTCTGAACTTTAAATATTTTAATTGCACAACTGACCAAAATTTTGTAAAACTAAAAAGCTCAAAAATTTTAATTATGAGAAAAATTGAATATGTATGAAATGATAAAAACGGAATTTCAAAACTCAATAAAAATTTTGCGGTAGACAAAATTTTGAGAATTCAAAAAATTTTGGACATTTCTAAAACATTCATCACGATTATCAAAAGTTTAATTAGAAGAGAGCGCCACGAGGTCCAAATCGTGTGTACAGTCCTCCAGTTGGCTATTTCCGTACATTCGTGACTAACGTGAGTAATAATGTCATCAAGGCGGTTATTTATCGCTAAAATACGACGTTTATTGTCCACTCTTCCACTTCACACGAAGTGAACAGTAAATTAATCTGAATACCGAAATTTATGGATTGGCCAAGAAAAAATCTGGCAATTAATTCGATAATATTCAGCTTAATTGCGACTATTTCCTCCATAAAACACTTAATTTACCATTTCCAAAATCTCAAAATAACTATCTTTGAACGAGAAATTCAAATATTTTTCAGAGAAGTATTTTAAGCCTGGAACAAGTCAATTTGAGGAATATCTTAATTTAACTCTTCCATCACTCAAATACGGTAAAAAAAATTATGCGCTCTTATAAGCAAGTAACCATGACATCACCTAAAGACGTCGAAAAATATTAAGAACGCTAATTTGCTTAATACTCAATTTTTTTTAAGAATCAGTCCATGTAGAAAAATAGATTTTTTTCTAAAAACAAAAATTTTGCAAAACTTGAAAAACTCTTAAGAAAATAGAAGCTGCATAGGCGATAAGCAAACCATTCTTTTGAAACGAGTGTGAGAAAAAAATCTCTACTACTTAAACCAAGTAACCATGACCTTTACGATATTTTTAAGCGCTAGCAAAAAATAAAAAATGAACTAGTCGTGTAAATCAGCCTCCTATGACGGTTACAACGAAAACTTTCTGAGTTTCATTTTACGCATACACACACACACACACACACACACACACACATACCCGAACTTGGTCACTTATCACGTAGATAATTATCAACCGATAAGTGACCACATAGTAAGCCCAAAGTCAAGAAACATATGCGCTAAGGGAGTGGGAGCGAGACGCCAACAGCAGTACTCCCACTCGAGGATTGCACCCCCGATAACTCCTTAATTAAGCAAAGCAGAAGAAAACTCATTTAACATAAAACGTGTATATTTGCATGAGGAACAACTTCGGTTCTTATGATTCATCAGCTATATGTAACCGTTCAGGCGATAAAACGGTTTAAACAATGCAAACGCTTTTTCAGTATATATATATACCGAACCAATTTCGTGAAACACCTAATCACCGGGAGATTACAATTGGACTTTTCGATGGCGACCTCGATGACTCCGATGGTGTCATTCTTTCGGCAGGAATCCAGCATCGAAGTTTGACCACATACATACACACATAGAGACATAGATTGAAAATTGCTCGGAGAAGGCTTTGGTAAACTTGAGACACTAAGTTCCCAAAATTAGCGAGAAGGAAACAAAAATAAATAAAAATGTGCGGACAATAAGAAATGCCGTTGTCTTGGAACGAGTGTGGGAAAGAAAAAATTCCCCTCACCAACGAGCGAGTAATCATGACCCTCACTGTACTCTAGCTCTAAGTAATATGCTTAGGGTTTCCCTCTTGGCAATGAACTAGATCTAAGACACTGCGGTAAGTAGCATGAGTAACAATAGTATCTCTCGGCTCACCACCCACACACTAGACAAAATCCAAGTGTCTTGAGACGAACGAGTCCATCGATTTCAGATATCAAATATTTGTCCAATCGGAAAGTTGATCCATAGTGTCCTATAGGGTATGAATAAGCCCCCCAGGATCTTCTAGATTATGTTTCCATTCGAAATGCGACCAATGAAATTCTCACGTTTCTTCTATTCGTATTCGCGTACAAAACGACCATAATTTTTTGTTGCTCATCACACAAAATCTCGAGAATGGATAGAGATAGAAAAAAAAAGTTCCAACAAATCTTGTTCCTTTCGTCAAAATGCACATATGATATTTTGTCACTTTTTTTCCTAGCGTCCATAATTTAGGAGCAAACATGGGTAGCATCGCGGACGCAGGAAGTAGCTGAGGAGGGCCGATTCGACATGTGTCGCAGGTTACGCGGATTTCGAATGAGAATTGCAACATGGGGACACATGGGCGCCTTGTGCGCGGGGCGTGCTCTGGGGTCGATGGATCTAGGCCGATGTAAGTTATGCACACTCTGTTTAAATATTCCATTCGGGCTCAGCTTGAAAGCACTAACTCGCGGTTTTCCGCTTTTACTCTTAATTTGTTCTCACTGTTTGAAGTTCAGAATTGTGTAATGGATGCAGGTATAACTAACCTGGAAAAATTTTCCAAAGTTTTCAAGTTTTTTTGAATTTTCTAAGAACTTCAGATTTTCAAAAATTTTTCAGAAATTTTGGGAGATTGCAAATTTGAACTATTCTGAAGATTGGAAAAATTGTAGAATTTAGAAAAAAATTGAAAATCTGAAAATTTCACAAATTAAAATTGGAAAAAATTTCCAAAGGATGATAATAAAACAAACACACCAACCACTGAAAATGTTTATTAACCTTGCACTTGAGTCTTAAAACTTGCCATTTGCTCTTGATTTCTAAGCGTAAAATCTGATTTCCTCAAGGCAATGTCAAAAATTACAAAAAACCGAGTCAACAAATAGAGTTGTAAACAAAAAAGACCAGTTAAAAAAAATATGCAACACAAATGTCTGCTCCAATTTCCTGAAACTGAGTTACATCCCTAGGAAAATAGCCTCAAGGGGTCCACGCGCCATCGAAAATGAACGTCTACCGCGTAATGTTATGCAAGCGAAAAATATTATTCTTCGTTTAAGACTTCGGAAGCCCTATATTGCCCGTGCAAGTTTGCCCTCCCTTAAGTTCAATATTACTTCCCATCTCCCAAGTTTATAGCGATAAAGGATAGCTGTAATTTTCCGGGCCAATTTAAACAATCTAAAACTGTTAATCTTTGTATTTAGAACACTACGAACTCAAACAACTTAGCTGTCCAATGAAAGGGTGGTTAGATCAGTCTACACAACTTCAACATTAGCTTAAGCATATAATGTACACTGTGTCCTAATACTATTCTAATCTCCCACCTTTTTTATGAGTGCTGCGACCTCCGAACCGCCCCCCCCCCGCTCCTCGCCCACACACCCACCCACCCAACCAGGCACTCAAACACCCACCTACCCACTCACCCACCCGCCTACTCACCCGCCTGCCTGCTCACCCACCCATCCACCCACCTACTCACCCACCCACCCACCTACTCACCCACCCACCCACCTACTCACCCACCCACCCGCCTACTCACCCACCCACCCGCCTACTCACCCACCCACCCGCCTACTCACCCATCCACCGGCCTACTCACCCACCCACCCGCCTACTCACCCACCCACCCACCTACTCACCCACCCACCCGCCTACTCACCCACCCACCCGCCTACTCACCCACCCACCCGCCTACTCACCCACCCACCCGCCTACTCACCCACCCACCCGCCTACTCACCCATCCACCCGCCTACCTACCCACCCACCCGCCTACTCACCCACCACCCTCTTTTTCGATAGGCTCGTATCTTGGACCGCCTGTTCTTTAATGAGCCTTTTACAATTAACAACCCACGTGCACTTCAATATCGTAAATTTCATTCATCCCCCTCCCCCCCCCCCTCACGCCGAGAATTTCAACCTTACCCAATTCCCATTCAAAAACTAATATCCCCGCATTTACCTGAAGAAACAGCATAAAGCACACCCATTGGTAGTATCTGTACTCCTTCCTCTCGCTATCTGGATACAATTTCGAGTTTGCAATTCCAGGAAAAGGCACTTCAGAGCCCTCCTTTTTCTTGTACGCCGAGGTAATGGTATAAGTACTGTGTATCCAGCAGTAGGTGTTGAGCACGTCCTCCGGCAAATCCTTACTGTGTATGCAATCAATGGGATTCCCCACGTACTGTCGCGTGGTAACGATCAGTGAAAATGCCACAAGCAGAATAACAGTCAAACTATAATGTAGTCGAAAAACAGCAGTGTCTATGTGAATGTGTGAGATCTTTATCAGGCTCTTGAGGCCGCGAAATATGTCCAACATCTTTCGTAGTGAGTGTACACCCTCCGATGAGCGATTGGGGCAGTATGAGCAATCAGGCCGGATGTAGCTGCCCCTGATTCAAGTATCACATGTCTAATTAATATTTGAGAATAGGATTTTTGTCTAAACAGTCAGTTCCGTCTATGTGACGGTTCAGGTGAAAAGGGCCCACTTTGTCGATATTGACTCAATTCAAGAATATTAATTAGTTTCCTTCAATTTTATATTTTTGACCAATGAAAATGTTGGACCAGCATTATGGTCTGAGCTTAGCATGTCGATAGTGTGAATATATTTATATGAATTACACGTACCTGGTCAGGTCATGGGTCCTCACGGCCGAGTTATCACTGATATTGTCCAGGATGAATCTTTGCTTCTACAATTTTTTCTACGACCCGTCAGCCTCTTCACATGGACCATCAACATCAGCTGATGAGATGAGTCTACACTAATGCATAAACTCGTGGCTTGCATTTCTCTAGTGGATATTTTTAATCCTAAGACTTTATCCAAAATTCTGCTAAAAATATTGGATTGTTACATGTTGTCGTAATGTTTCTTTCTAATTAAGTAGTGATTTGGTTAATGGAAACAAGGTTGCGTTGCACCGTTCCTGGCTTGATAGACGCCTGTTAGCATGTTTTCTTATTTTTTTTCGAATCACTCAGTGCCAGTTAATAATTATAAGAAAATTTATAACTTCACTATGAAATTTCACTTTAGTGGAGTATATCCAGCTGCACGCAAATCCTTTTCTGTATTTTAAAATTTCGTTGCAATACACTCGGATTTCGATGAGTTAAATGAATTACTCTCATTTCGTCGTTCGCTCCAGCACTTTTTTTTCATTTCTCGGTATATTGCAGTTCATTTCTTCTTTTGCGTCACTCAATTTTTTTTCACCGCATATTTTTTTTTATTTTCATAGAACACTTCTTTGTTGTTTAGATATTTCCTGGACCTCTACTGATGAAGTAACAAAACTATGCAATTTTTATTTCCACTTCCCATTAGGGAAGCTTTCTCAACACGTTGAGCTTATTGTTAGTGATGTGTGCGTGTGTGTGTACTATCTCAAATGGAATTCTCCACAGAAAATGTGTTGTTCGATTTTTTCTCAAAGCCATTTTTTGTTATAGGATATATTTGACATTCTGAAAAAAAATTTAAAAGAGAATACTCTTGTGCAGAAGTTTTAGATTAGGAAGATAAGTCCCCTAATTTTCTGGGAAATCATTCGAAAATTATCTCAATCTGTCAGATATTTGTCTAAATGGTGATGTTTAGAACGAAAATTGGATGACTCGAAGCTCTTTCTACATGAGCTTCTTCAAACGCCCCTCGTCAATGTCAGTCTCATATGTTGGTTTCTTCTTTCTTTTTTTTTTTTTTTTTTTTGTGAACACGTCGCGGAGTAACACGCTAACGTAGAATATCAAACACGAGACACCTGTTGCGCACGAGTGAAATAACTCGGGTTTCCCTCTTTCACTCCAAATACTTTGCACTCTTTATTGCTATTTTGAGACTTTTCGGTGCACAGTGGTGCTCGTCAGTTAGGGGAGGATTAATCTTTGAGACCTTCGTGGAGGGGAATAAACAAACACGGATTTTTCGGGGATTTTGGGGTAATCTACGACCTCCTAAAAAAGTGCGAGGTGAAGATTTTCTGCTTTTTTTTTTACCTAAACTTCGTGTTTCGGGAAATTTTGAGGACTTTTGCACACATTTCATGCTTCGGAATTTTTTTGGGAAATTTGAAAAAAGTCGGGAACTTTTGAGAAAGAAGTTCCGACGAATTCGGGCACTACTTTTTCGACTATATTTTAATACTCAATTTTGTTTCCTTTTCTCGTAAGCACTCTAGTCGTTTTCATAAAAAGCGCAGATTTTAAACAACAAGTTTTTTTTCGCTTTTCTCGTGTGCCGCCCATTCTATTTCAATATTTTAACCGTGCACAAATGCACAAATGTACCAACAATGTATTATACTCGCGGCCGACGCACTGGGTAAGGCGTGTATAGTCACGACAATATACCAAAATAGAGCGGATAGCATCGTTCTTCTTCATCATCACTATTCATTCCTTTCTATATCACAAGTAAAGCATACCGATTGAGGAGGGCGTCCTGAAAATGGATTTTGTTAACATGTCCATAAGGCCGAAACGAGTGTAATGTGTGTATGTGTGTGGGTGTGTGTGTGTGTGTGTGTGTGTGTTTCCATCCCCCATCCCGGTCTCTTGCATTCCCCACGGTAACTGATCTTGACAATTTCTTGTCACCCATCCAGCTCCATGGATGGGTGTTCAGAGGGGGCCGGTGGACACCCATCCATGGAGCTGGGACCGACTTTTCCCCGGTTGAGTCATCATATTCGTAAGCGCAGGCGAAACCTCCAGAAACCCCTGCGGTCGGCGTCGGTGGCCCAACCCTCCCCCCCCCCCCCCCCCCCCCCCACCAGCGTCGTGTTTGGTTCCCGTCCGGCGTAGCGTTCTCGTTTTATGGACACGATCGATAACATACGGAATGCTATCCAGATCCAAGCTATATGTCAGGGTGTGGGTGTGTGTGTGTGTGTGTGTGTGGGTTTTTATTTCTATGCATCCCCGAATTTTTTCTGCGTCAGGTTAGGTGTGTTTTGCCACAAGGCGCGTGCCAACCTGCCGCAATAAGCGACTTTTTCAACACAACGTGGGTGGCTGTGGATCATCGAACGTTAGTCATGCACAAATTCACAGAAAGAAGAAAATTAAATAGTTACTTTGGCACATTTCGCACATGAGGACCTGTCACTTTCTCGGTGGATATTCTCATGCTTCACGAGGTATTTGAACGCAACTTTGATATATATATATATTGTTTTTTTCTACCACGAGCGTACAGAAGTAACTTCAGATCTTCGTGCTTCAAAGGCTCGAGCACCATTTGAAGATTGCAAATTTAACGTTGCAAAATTCAACAAAATTTGAAAATAAAAAGTGATATCGTCGGTTTTTTCGCGACATAGCTAACGAACTCTAACAGGTACTCTTGTGACGAAAATAAAAAAACTGTTTTCGCATTAATTGAACACACTCGAGCCGCTTGTAGATCGGTTTCGGCAGGAGACCTATACATTCGTGTCTGTGTGTGTTTGTATGTAGTCACAAAATTTTCTCCACGATCTCTCCCGAATAAACCGTCAATTGTTAAAAACACTGTATGGCGATCAATATTGAAACGAGAAAAAAAAGTGTTGAACAAATATTGTTCCTCCATTAATAATACACATTTTACGTTTTACGACTTTTTGAGCCAAGTGTCACAATTTAAGACGTGCGTTGATCTTAACGTAATCGGTTCAGCCCGTAAGCTTCCCCGCCCATATCTCGTTTATCCAAATTCTCGATTTATCTCGAGAGCAAATCGATGGAGAGAAATTTGGCATTAACCTTTTTTATCCGAAATAGAAAGTTCTAAAAAAAAGTTTTATAACATTTTTCGTTAAATCCACCTGCAAGCAGCCAATTGAGCTTTTAAGGGCTTAAAAAAATGGGTGAAAATGACAAATCGGGAAATCTGTTGTGTGGCCTCAATGGGTCAACACCGCGTGTATCGTTTAATTTTGTCAACTCCGACATAAGACAATTCCAAGAATGTGTTTTGCTTTGTATTTGAGGGTAGGCCAACCACACGCAAAAAATTATACACGATCGGTTTATTACACTTTCGATTTTATGCACACACGATTATTGAGGTCGAAGGAACATGCACTGAACTTCACAATTTGGGAAAATATTTTCCTTGATTTCTTTTTTTCTCGATCGAGGAGCGTGAATTTTTCCCGGGCCACGCTCATTCACACGCGCACACGAGCGCCTAGGCACACGTCGGGCTTACGCGAGTCACTAGTCGCGAGTCTCCACGCTTCGCGGGCGGAATAGGCCCGCATTTGAGAGCTTTCGGTGTTGGGCTCCAGGAATAGAAACACCGAAGACCACGAGACGAGTGTGGATGGTAACGCAATGGTCGAGCGTCGGAAAACATCTCGGGTGTGGATGGCCTCCGATTGAGACTTCTTAAGGGGTAACCGCACAAGAAAATTTCGATAGAATAGTGAAGCGTTGGAGCGGGAACTTTGAATATTTCGGATATTTTCAAAATCTTTGATACTTCAAAATTCATGAAATTACACAATTTCCGGCATTCTGGGACCTTTTCCAATTCCCGAAATGTAGATAATCTTTGCAATGTCATCTCAAAATTTCTTGGATCTCTTATCGTTTTCCATCATCAGCCATGTCCACCTGTACTTGATACAAATCGGCGTTTTACTTCATCCAAGTCGACGCCATGCTTGATTAAAATCAGCTGTCTAAACATATTTTATCTTCCTATTTCCCTATTCGATTCACCCACAGGAACCGCCGTGCGACCTTGCCTTGTGGGTAATACTACGGAGACGGCCCACCCAATGCGACCGGGGTCGCCATTCAACCCATCATTTTCTAATCACAGACGAAAATCGCGGGAGAACCTGCCATACGATAGCGGGCGGCTACGACGGGCCTCCCGCCCCCCCCCCCCTCCCGTGGCGGGTTGGCTTCCGGTCCGGCTTAGCGCTTTCCTTCTATAGGTACGCAGCGCCTCTACAACCGTGTTACTTCAGATCTTTATAAGCCGCTAGCCCCGAAACTATTAGAAATCTGAAACAAAATGATTAATAAAAGTTGTTCCTCACATAAAAACGCATATTTTATGTTGTATGAGTTTTCCCTAAAATTGCATAATTTAATAGATATGCCACGTTAAACCTGGGAAAACGAAGGAACTCTGATGAGGTCTGAAACAACATACACAGTCACTGAGACTGAGGATGAGTCCAATGGGTTTTCCCCGTTATTCACTTGTGCTATTTTCATGGTCGCCATGAAAAACTCACGTGTCTTTTACGCGTAATAAAAGCAGCAGAAGCAAACCTCAACCCCCTCAACTTATCCATCTCCATGATAATCCTTGCTCATTGCAGACACAACACCGATGTTTCTCCTTCATTTGGAGCTTTATGAGCGATTCCATAAAGATTTTCTACAGCTGAATGCATTAATAGAGCTCTAACCGACGCATATGTAATAAACATTTTTGAGCGCACGTGCGCATCTAAATTCGTTGCAGAAGTGAGGCACGCGTATCGTTACGTGGTCGTTGCTCTCGACTAATTTATAACGCGATATTTATCAGCTTTCGAAATAGACGTCAGTCATTCTTGATTAGGGGGTGAGATAACGCGTGAGCTGGGCCAGAAGCTTGATTGATTTGAGCTTGATTAAGACTGACAGAAATGGGCGAGTTAATGAGGGGGATAATATTGTCCCTATTCGGGAAACCGGAAGCTTCATGCTAGATGTGGAAAAACTGATTTATTTGGAGCTTTTCATCGTGAGAAAAAATTTTCTTCGAAAATTTCACAGAAATGTAAGATGATGATCATTACGATTTCCAAAATTAAATTTTTTGTCATGCTGGCCAGATTTTTGTCCAATGTTTAGGGTTTCACCTAGACATATTCTGACGTCTAGTGAACGTTCCGTTGAAGCCGATGGGTTCTATGGATTGAAAAAATAAATCAATTTGTGAAATGTTTGTCTCACCTCCCTTCTCCCTATTCCCATTTTTCTCGTCTTTTTATTTCTGTTAGTTTTTATATGCGCGTTCTGAGGCCGATTCTCACCCCTCCCTGTCTACGGAGGCATTCCTTTTTTAAACATCGACTTTTGGACCCCTGATGATCACTGTTTATCCAGCTTTTGACGTTAAATCTGTATGGTCTAGGGGCTTTTCTCGCTCTCCGCTTGTCTCTCTTTTGCGGCCGAGGGGCTCACTAATTTCGACACCTCTATGGGTGCAGTTAACCCGGCGTTTATGATCCCAATTTGACGAGAGAAATTATCCAGAAAGCGTGAGATAAACAGAAAAAAAGGGGTTGGTTAAATGAGGATAACCCATCAAGAGCATACATACGCACAAACAAGCGCAAACACATGCAGATGCGCACCCGGGAGTTTGAGGCAGTTGGGATAGTGCAAAAAGGAGGGAACCAATACACCTCTAATTCATATTTGACTCGTTTTTCCCTCAGCTTTATTGGAAATCAAAGCAGTGCAGCCGGGGAGGAAATAATGGAGCTCTCGGATCCGTAAGTGGTATCATGAGAGAAGCGCTCGAGCGATTGCTATGACGGGCGACGCGATGTTAACGGGGCTCCATCGTATTTGTCATTATTAATACACTGGTAGAAATATTTTCTAAGATCACAACACCATGTTCTTCAGAAACACACCTTGCTCTAAAATCTGTCTCGCCGGGCCTGATGGTCCAAAGCGATCGAAGGCAGGTTCCGGATGCGACATAAGGATGGCACAGTGGTTCAGGAAGAGAGCGCATTGAGCCTGACTTCAATGACCTTGGAATAACAGACGAAGTCAAACTTCTACGGGAAATAATTCCGGAAAATATGGAACCGAAATTTTTCCAGCATTCAATACACTTGTTCCTCCCAAAATATCTATTTCCGTTCCGAAAAACGGAACTCTTGAATCACTGAGTGACGGAGTCCAACGGATAAGTTGATCCATCCGCTTGAAAACACGATCCATCAAAATCAGAAATTAGTACATCATTTCGGTGTTTCTTAACACCGCTTGATTCTCCAATTCTAAAAAGAATCAGGTCGTTCATCACGGCGAGGTTGTTGGGAAAACAAGCGAGCCCCGCGGGACAATATCAACTCCCTAAATAATGCAGGAAGATGGAAAATCGAGTGCAAGACCATCGATTTCCGTAATGCTCCAAAAAAAATTTTTTTTATTTTATTTAACGTCGCTATATTTATGCTCTCTATCTAAGTGCTTATCAGCGACAGAGGTCTGCGATGTGTTTGTAAACAAAGCAATTATAAATAAATCACATTGGTGCTCATATCAATCAGCACAGCTGTCTCCAAATTTGAAGTCGAAAATTCCTCCAGCCGAAGGACTGAGCCTGTTCCGAATGCGGAATTTGCTCAAGGACATCCTGCAAGCTGGAGCAAATGAAACACATGAAAATTCCGGACCATTCAAACGTCATTTCGGAAACTCCGAAAACTTTTTCAAAATCACTGAAATGACAAAATAATGCATGAACGAGAAAAGCGGTCACGTGGAGCAAGCAGATTATGATGAATCCGTTAGCAAAGGGCCAATTCGTCACGTGTCAAGCTGTTATGACTGGTATTCCACTAGGAGTGAGCGGGAAAACGGGGACGTTGGCCATTTGGAAAATTATTGTTGAGCCCATATTGCCATTCTGTTTCGTTGAATTTACATTCCGAGGCGCTGAAACGATCCAAGCGTTAACAAATGTCCCGTCAAACGTCTCCACCTCTCCCTACATTTTTTTATTATTCCACAAGCAACTGCCATGGAATCGCCGACAAGACAGGGACACAATTTGAATTCACCCGTCTTTTTGCGGCGGCGACATTACTTCCGCACGATAAATTCCCATTTTCCAGAGAAAACTCTGCGAACAGTATGAACACATCATGCTGAAAGTTCACGAGTCACAGAACGTAAAACAGAAAATAACTCGAAATGAATGCTGGATCTAAAATAGAATTTTTAAGTGCAGAATTGAACATCTTGAACGTTCTTTCAAAAACGTTTTTTTAAAATTTCGAAAGTTTCGTAATTTTGGAAAATCCTATTTTCCGAGCAACTCAGTGGGAAGAGAAATGCGATGCTGAAATTGCAGCAGTCACAGAACGTAAAATAGAAAATAACTCGAAATGAGTGTTAAATTATGAGTGGCCATTTAAAATGTAAGATTGCAACCCAGTTCCCTATTTTTCCTCGACAAGTTACAACGTCTATTGCAACGTTTGTGTACTGAAAAAAAATTACTGGCATCCCTAAATAGTCCGAATACATCTATCTCCTCCCCCCCCCCCCCCAACAGTCTTGCAATTCGTCGATATACACACACACCGCAAATGACACGTGGGCAGATTACAAAAAATCGAATCTTCATTTTTCGTCGGGAAATAATAACTTTCCCTATCGGAAACTCAAAACGGAAAATTCTGCAAAAATCCTCCGAGCCCGAAAAATTCAAGATCCAAATATTGTTCATAACATTTTCATTACGGAAATTAATTACCGTCTACGGACGTCGAGTGGTTCAATAACAGTTTATCCCTCAAGTGACGATAAATCAATTTCCACCATAAGTATTCGGTATATAAATAATATAGAAAGCTCTCTGGTTGCCTGAGTGCTGGGATTCTCGAGTACCCGCCCAGACTGTTAAGGATGTTCCACACCATCGTACCCATTAACCTTTTTTACTTTTCTGACAAACAATTGATTAAATTGACAGAAAAATATATCGCTTTTGCATCTTATGATTAATCGCATGTACGTTTTTTTTCATAATACACCTTATTATGCCGACGTCGTATGGGTAGCGCAATTTTTTTAATTTGCTCAATAAGTGGCGCTTGTTTTAAATATAACCGATTTGTTCCAGACTTTCCGCCTTTTTCAATTTTTTGAGCAATTTGGAAGAGAAATGAGAACTAACCGCGCAAACTTTCCGATTTTTAATATACAAACACACACACACACACACAAAGTTGGTCACATATCACGTTAACCCCTGATTACATCCCATGTGTCTTAGGAAAGCGCAACTACGTTTCCGGACCCGTACATTTCTGGTACGGTTGCGAAGGATCCTCCAACTAGAGGTGCACCAAACCGGTGCAGCATCCAAGAGACGATCTCATGTGCTTGCTTCTTCCTGAAAGCGAAGATTCGCGCCATTGACCGCTTTTACCGTACGGTCCATTACGTGGGACCGGGTTCGATATTCGATGGATAGAGCGCGCTAGCGGTTCACCATATCAGGGCCATTGGAGATCACCGATAGGATCAATTGATCTATAATCATTTTTCGGGAGCTTTCCAACGGAGTATCCATGATTATCGGAAATTTTTTATCTCCGCGAAAATCTTTGATAAAAATTACGTATGGCAGAATTTGCAATTCGAGAAGCTCATCATTGAGAAAAAAAAATAGGGAAGCTCATTTTAAGGGCTGAAACCTTTTCAACATTTTCTCGCGGAAGGGTTCGCTCAAATGTGTAAATTGATTAATATTTCAAGCTCTCCTATATTGCATGTTCCACGTTAAAAAAAAAACATCCAATTAAATCGATGGAACGCGCTCCAGCATCAGCGAATGCTCCTTTTCGCTGAAAATTCACGTATGGCAGCGTTACCAATAATCGACGGGATAACGTTCATCAAACTTGTATTTCTCTGTATATGACGGGATATGATATCCAATATGTCTAGCACATGTGGAGCCTTTCCACACCGCAGATCAATAATTAACCACAATTACAGTGAAAACAGCTATCATTAGCTCCAAATATTCATGAACACAGAGCCGATCCATTTCCATTCGTCTATGAATAATAATCGCCCGCGGCTAAACCCATTAGGCACTCGACAATAAATAAACGATGGTTTACCTGGAAAATCAAGGTGAATGCGACCCACTGGTAATATTTCACCTGCTTCACCACCCCATCGTCTCGTCGATTATTCACGAGATGATGATCATCCTGGTGTGGTCCGTTGTACAGGTAAACCGAGGGCGCAACTCCAGGAAATGCCACGTTCACACCTAGCATCGCTCGAGTAACGACGTAGGTGCTGTGTATCCAGCAGTATGTGTTGAATGCCTCCACTGGAATGTCTCTGATTTACAGAAAAAAAATATCTTCAGGGGGCGGGGGGAGGGGGGGGCGAAAATATTTTATGGAAAATTTTGCCAATTCTTTGCTGAACTTTTTGACAGTATTTTTTCATATGGTTTATTATGTGGGACATCATATTGAGTATTTCAGTTCAAAGTTTTGCAATGTAAAAAATTGTAGTATATATATATGTATCTCCTGCACCATATTCCATAGATAATCCATAGGATTTTCGTACATGGTCCGATCTGTTTTCCTCCTGATCCCGATAGCTATTACCTTGTGTGGACACAGTCTATCGGATTTCCCACGGCCTGTTTGGCAGACACGATTACGGAGAAGGTCAGCATTAGTGCCGCTGTGAGGACGTGCAGCCTCAGCAGTATTCCCTCACTCTTTACGTGGGTCACCTGAATCACCAAAATTGTATCTCGATCAGGGCAATACAGTGTACAACGCCGGTGAGGTTTAAAACTGAGGATTTCCCCATTTTTCAAGAATCTTATTGAAATCCTAAAGGATTGTTCAGCCTTTCGGAGGACAAATTAGTAATGACATGTCATCCCAAAATCTCATGGAGATATACAGGTTTCTCTGATTGCCATGTCTATTCAAGCCAATGCTGTCAGCAGAGGGATCTTCCGGGAGATCTCCAGCCAGATCCCCCAGAAGATGCTCCAAGCATCTCTCAGAGCCATTCCTCTTCACGCGGGTGGCCGCACATAAAATGTATTCGAGAAATCCTTGACCACAAGCTAACATGCCGAAGCTCAGAGTTGATCTGCTATTTCTAAAATTCAAACAAACATTCGGAACCGCCCAAAAATGTGTCAAATTGTCCAAATAATATTGCCGAAGAATTTCAACTGCAACGAACATTCTTGAAATTGCTTCGCTTCACTCATTTTTTTTTTTGTTCTTTTCATCAGAAAACAAATTCAATCCACCTAAAACCTATTCCCTTATCTCCAGCTCAAAAAAGAATAACCCAATCCAAAAAAAGTGTGGACAACAATCCAATTCCCACTTCCAATTACTCGCTGACGACATTCCGTCATATTCACACGGGTGACGTCACAATTTCAAATCGTAAAAACTTCATGAAATTTTAATAATTCTGGAAACGTCAGTTACAGGAGTCCTCGATCCTGATTATCAAGTTCTAGTTTACGTTAATTGATTAATGTGATTCCCAAAAATTCGAAGTTTAAAAATTAAAAAAAAAATTCAAGCATCAAAAAATTGACCAAGTTTCAGAAATGTCAAAATAATTACTAAATTGAGCTTCGAAAAAATATCGAAAAAAATTCTGAAATGTACGTCACAAATTTGCCAAAAAAACATCGATTTCAAGTTGAAATTATCAACTGAGGACATTCCATCGAACTCACATGAAAGAGAAAATAAAGGGCACCGATGGCGTCCATCACTTTGACATCCGCCCGACTCTTGTGTTTCCCCGTCGTGAGCCTGAAGCCCGTGCTCTTCGTCTTGTTGGATGTAGCGCTGCTCTCATGAGACTTGCCAATCCAAATCGTCGTGCTGTTGGTCGTGCTTGCGCCACTACTTCCCCGAGGACTGCTCATCCTTGGCAACCGGCCACACGTGATGTACCACGATAATTCGTGATTCCGCCAGGACGTTATTCACATTTATCCACATCTTTCCCCACACTCCCCCAACAATCGACGCATTGTCAACCCCAAGACTTTCACATCAATTAAAATCATTCAGAAAAAAATTCCATAGATTCAATAAAACAGTAATCCAACGACGCCGACTTCTAGAAATCACCGAAATATCCATTGATTTCTCTTTTCATCTCCTCAAATGTTTTCAGTAAAAATGTTATTCTCAAGGCAAATCTTAAATTTTCATCAAAAGTTAATTCCAGGCGCAAAAAAAATAAAAAAAAAATTAACAATGACAAAAAACGTCGAGAAACTCAAAGCCCCTGATTTTCCATTCATTCGAATGAAGGCTCGCGTTAGTTAAAATTTTTTGGCGCGATTATTGCACACGCGTGTGGCTCTCGTGCGGGGGATAGCTCCCAAGAAACTGAAACATAGTGCCTGACCTACTGCGCTGGTGCCTATTTAGCTGCCAAGAATCATCCAAGGACCGATTCTCCATTCGTTTATTCCGTAGAGACAAATTTTATTTTTACATTTTATAACACTGTCCCTACCCCACCCCTTTTGTGTTCTTTTTATAATGCGACATTCACCGGTTCCCACGTGAATTTTCAGTTTTCATAGGTTCGCTTCACTCGGCTTATGCGGTTTGAAGTTAAACTTCTTGTGGGAGTTTGGATGGATTTTGTGTTTAACGCTCTTATAGCATGAAGAAGGCTTGTAAGGGGCACACACACACACACACACACACACAACCTGAGTGACCTATCGCATAAATCATCAGTAACCCCCAAGCGGTCGTCCGCTGAGCACAACGTCTAGGAACAACAGCAGGGTTGCTGCTGTAGAGTTAAACCCGCGATACCTCCTTAATTTAGCAAATCACAACGAAACTCAGTCAACATAAAATGTAAAGTTTTTAATGCGGAACAATTTTGGTTCTTACGGTTCCTTCGCTATCTCTGCGCGTTTGGCCCATAGAGCGTGATAACCACTGGAGCTCATTGGCCATTTTGATGTGGTAAATTCAGCCAATCGATTGCATCAAATCGAACCATTTGAATGTCTTAAATTAATCGATTTGCATATCGTGAGCCCTTTGAATATGCTAAATAAAACCATTCCATGTTCTACTTTAAGCCATTCGAATACTCTAGCTTAAGCCATATAAATGCCTCCAATTAACTTAGAATGTCTTGATTGGAATGTTTAAAAAGAACTCAAGTACAGATTGTGCCGCTTGAAATAAATCTTCCTTTTCGTTGGGGGCAACCAAAGGGAGGGGTTAATTTTTATCAAACTTTTCTCTCCGTGTAATCTTGGCAGACTGGTTAACTATGATTTGTATTTCGCCTCTGCGCACGTCAACCACGCCGCACCGAGGATTTCATTAGGCGTCTGGGTGTCTAGGCGCCGTCCACGATATAGCTATTAATGTTTTTTTTTTAGAAAAAAAGTAGTGAAACGAATGCAGTTTGGAGTTTCTCAGCTTATATGACATTTTAGTAACGCGAGTGTGAGTTGTCTCGGGAGTTTGAGAATCCAATTGTCACTTTAATACCACAAGGCTATTCGTCTGCAAAAGTACTCCTCATAGCAGCGGAGCAGGACCTCATGGTGGATCCTATGGATGAACACGGTCACACGAACTATGATTTAATACATAATCCGGCTGATAGGTTCCCACAAAAATCATCCCGGAAAGTGCAAGGAAAACAGCTGTGCACCTGTTATTGCACCCATAATTTTCGAGTCGCTAAAAATTGAAAGGAAAAAAAAATGGTTTCAATCGACATTTATACATTGAAGAGGAACTTGTTAAACAAATGGTAATATTAATGACATTGTTAGAGAATCAGGTCAAGTTACACGCTGTCCTCCTGCGTCCAAGAATAATAAAGCCGGACTACGGAATTGCGCTCCGCGCCAAAGGCATGCAACAACGTGAATTGTCGAAAAGTATGAAAATACAAAGGCCAGAATGTTCACCATAGCCAAGATATGTCAGCATCATGCCAGTAAATCATCAGCGAAACGCGTCATAGAGCCAGTGGACTGCAAGTCCATCTTTCTGGCATGAAGCTCTACCTTCATTCATCTTAAGCTGTTTTTTTCACCCGAATCCAGTCCAAATCATTGCTCACCACCGATTTCCACATGATTTTCCTGAATGTGCTGACGATTTATGGGGACCTAGTACTCACCTCAATTGTCCATTTGTTTCTTGCCTCCAAGAATGAATTTTATAAATTTTAAGTTGACCTCCCCGCAAGCCCCTAATGTTGAATTTGGCCAAAATCGAAAAAAATTAATTTCACTTTTTCGACCCAAATTCGACGGAAATATCTTCTAGGGGTTCCTATTGGATAGTATCAACGCACACGGGGCCAAAAATTCAATTTTAAAAAATTTAAGTTTGCCTCCCCATAAGGTCCCAATGTTAAATTTGGCCAAAATCGAAAAAAATTAATTTCACTTTTTCGACACAAATTCGACGGAAATATCTTCTGGGGGTTCCTATTGGATAGTATCAACGCACACGGGGCCAAAAATTCAAATTTAAAAAATTTAAGTTTGCCTCCCCATAAGGTCCCAATGTTAAATTTGGCCAAAATCGAAAAAAATTAATTTCACTTTTTCGACCCAAATTCGACGGAAATATCTTCTAGGGGTTCCTATTGGATAGTATCAACGCACACGGGGCCAAAAATTCAATTTTAAAAAATTTAAGTTTGCCTCCCCATAAGGTCCCAATGTTAAATTTGGCCAAAATCGAAAAAAATTAATTTCACTTTTTCGACCCAAATTCGACGGAAATATCTTCTAGGGGTTCCTATTGGATAGTATCAACGCACACGGGGCCAAAAATTCAATTTTAAAAAATTTAAGTTTGCCTCCCCATAAGGTCCCAATGTTAAATTTGGCCAAAATCGAAAAAAATTAATTTCACTTTTTCGACCCAAATTCGACGGAAATATCTTCTGGGGGTTCCTATTGGATAGTATCAACGCACACGGGGCCAAAAATTCAAATTTAAAAAATTTAAGTTTGCCTCCCCATAAGGTCCCAATGTTAAATTTGGCCAAAATCGAAAAAAATTAATTTCACTTTTTCGACCCAAATTCGACGGAAATATCTTCTAGGGGTTCCTATTGGATAGTATCAACGCACACGGGGCCAAAAATTCAATTTTAAAAAATTTAAGTTTGCCTCCCCATAAGGTCCCAATGTTAAATTTGGCCAAAATCGAAAAAAATTAATTTCACTTTTTCGACCCAAATTCGACGGAAATATCTTCTAGGGGTTCCTATTGGATAGTATCAACGCACACGGGGCCAAAAATTCAAATTTAAAAAATTTAAGTTTGCCTCCCCATAAGGTCCCAATGTTAAATTTGGCCAAAATCGAAAAAAATTAATTTCACTTTTTCGACCCAAATTCGACGGAAATATCTTCTAGGGGTTCCTATTGGATAGTATCAACGCACACGGGGCCAAAAATTCAATTTTAAAAAATTTAAGTTTGCCTCCCCATAAGGTCCCAATGTTAAATTTGGCCAAAATCGAAAAAAATTAATTTCACTTTTTCGACCCAAATTCGACGGAAATATCTTCTGGGGGTTCCTATTGGATAGTATCAACGCACACGGGGCCAAAAATTCAAATTTAAAAAATTTAAGTTTGCCTCCCCATAAGGTCCCAATGTTAAATTTGGCCAAAATCGAAAAAAATTAATTTCACTTTTTCGACCCAAATTCGACGGAAATATCTTCTAGGGGTTCCTATTGGATAGTATCAACGCACACGGGGCCAAAAATTCAATTTAAAAAAATTTAAGTTTGCCTCCCCATAAGGTCCCAATGTTAAATTTGGCCAAAATCGAAAAAAATTAATTTCACTTTTTCGACCCAAATTCGACGGAAATATCTTCTGGGGGTTCCTATTGGATAGTATCAACGCACACGGGGCCAAAAATTCAAATTTAAAAAATTTAAGTTTGCCTCCCCATAAGGTCCCAATGTTAAATTTGGCCAAAATCGAAAAAAATTAATTTCACTTTTTCGACCCAAATTCGACGGAAATATCTTCTAGGGGTTCCTATTGGATAGTATCAACGCACACGGGGCCAAAAATTCAATTTTAAAAAATTTAAGTTTGCCTCCCCATAAGGTCCCAATGTTAAATTTGGCCAAAATCGAAAAAAATTAATTTCACTTTTTCGACCCAAATTCGACGGAAATATCTTCTAGGGGTTCCTATTGGATAGTATCAACGCACACGGGGCCAAAAATTCAAATTTAAAAAATTTAAGTTTGCCTCCCCATAAGGTCCCAATGTTAAATTTGGCCAAAATCGAAAAAAATTAATTTCACTTTTTCGACCCAAATTCGACGGAAATATCTTCTAGGGGTTCCTATTGGATAGTATCAACGCACACGGGGCCAAAAATTCAATTTTAAAAAATTTAAGTTTGCCTCCCCATAAGGTCCCAATGTTAAATTTGGCCAAAATCGAAAAAAATTAATTTCACTTTTTCGACCCAAATTCGACGGAAATATCTTCTAGGGGTTCCTATTGGATAGTATCAACGCACACGGGGCCAAAAATTCAATTTTAAAAAATTTAAGTTTGCCTCCCCATAAGGTCCCAATGTTAAATTTGGCCAAAATCGAAAAAAATTAATTTCACTTTTTCGACCCAAATTCGACGGAAATATCTTCTAGGGGTTCCTATTGGATAGTATCAACGCACACGGGGCCAAAAATTCAATTTTAAAAAATTTAAGTTTGCCTCCCCATAAGGTCCCAATGTTAAATTTGGCCAAAATCGAAAAAAATTAATTTCACTTTTTCGACCCAAATTCGACGGAAATATCTTCTGGGGGTTCCTATTGGATAGTATCAACGCACACGGGGCCAAAAATTCAAATTTAAAAAATTTAAGTTTGCCTCCCCATAAGGTCCCAATGTTAAATTTGGCCAAAATCGAAAAAAATTAATTTCACTTTTTCGACCCAAATTCGACGGAAATATCTTCTAGGGGTTCCTATTGGATAGTATCAACGCACACGGGGCCAAAAATTCAATTTAAAAAAATTTAAGTTTGCCTCCCCATAAGGTCCCAATGTTAAATTTGGCCAAAATCGAAAAAAATTAATTTCACTTTTTCGACCCAAATTCGACGGAAATATCTTCTGGGGGTTCCTATTGGATAGTATCAACGCACACGGGGCCAAAAATTCAAATTTAAAAAATTTAAGTTTGCCTCCCCATAAGGTCCCAATGTTAAATTTGGCCAAAATCGAAAAAAATTAATTTCACTTTTTCGACCCAAATTCGACGGAAATATCTTCTAGGGGTTCCTATTGGATAGTATCAACGCACACGGGGCCAAAAATTCAATTTTAAAAAATTTAAGTTTGCCTCCCCATAAGGTCCCAATGTTAAATTTGGCCGAAATCGAAAAAAATTAATTTCACTTTTTCGACCCAAATTCGACGGAAATATCTTCTGGGGGTTCCTATTGGATAGTATCAACGCACACGGGGCCAAAAATTCAAATTTAAAAAATTTAAGTTTGCCTCCCCATAAGGTCCCAATGTTAATTTGGCCAAAATCGAAAAAAATTAATTTCACTTTTTCGACCCAAATTCGACGGAAATATCTTCTAGGGGTTCCTATTGGATAGTATCAACGCACACGGGGCCAAAAATTCAATTTTAAAAAATTTAAGTTTGCCTCCCCATAAGGTCCCAATGTTAAATTTGGCCAAAATCGAAAAAAATTAATTTCACTTTTTCGACCCAAACTCGACGGAAATATCTTCTGGGGGTTCCTATTGGATAGTATCAACGCACACGGGGCCAAAAATTCAAATTTAAAAAATTTAAGTTTGCCTCCCCATAAGGTCCCAATGTTAAATTTGGCCAAAATCGAAAAAAATTAATTTCACTTTTTCGACCCAAATTCGACGGAAATATCTTCTAGGGGTTCCTATTGGATAGTATCAACGCACACGGGGCCAAAAATTCAATTTTAAAAAATTTAAGTTTGCCTCCCCATAAGGTCCCAATGTTAAATTTGGGCAAAATCGAAAAAAATTAATTTCACTTTTTCGACCCAAATTCGACGGAAATATCTTCTAGGGGTTCCTATTGGATAGTATCAACGCACACGGGGCCAAAAATTCAATTTTAAAAAATTTAAGTTTGCCTCCCCATAAGGTCCCAATGTTAAATTTGGCCAAAATCGAAAAAAATTAATTTCACTTTTTCGACCCAAATTCGACGGAAATATCTTTTGGGGGTTCCTATTGGATAGTATCAACGCACACGGGGCCAAAAATTCAATTTTAAAAAATTTAAGTTTGCCTCCCCATAAGGTCCCAATGTTAAATTTGGCCAAAATCGAAAAAAATTAATTTCACTTTTTCGACCCAAATTCGACGGAAATATCTTCTAGGGGTTCCTATTGGATAGTATCAACGCACACGGGGCCAAAAATTCAATTTTAAAAAATTTAAGTTTGCCTCCCCATAAGGTCCCAATGTTAAATTTGGCCAAAATCGAAAAAAATTAATTTCACTTTTTCGACCCAAATTCGACGGAAATATCTTCTAGGGGTTCCTATTGGATAGTATCAACGCACACGGGGCCAAAAATTCAATTTTAAAAAATTTAAGTTTGCCTCCCCATAAGGTCCCAATGTTAAATTTGGCCAAAATGGAAAAAAATTAATTTCACTTTTTCGACCCAAATTCGACGGAAATATCTTTTGGGGGTTCCTATTGGATAGTATCAACGCACACGGGGCCAAAAATTCAATTTTAAAAAATTTAAGTTTGCCTCCCCATAAGGTCCCAATGTTAAATTTGGGCAAAATCGAAAAAAATTAATTTCACTTTTTCGACCCAAATTCGACGGAAATATCTTCTAGGGGTTCCTATTGGATAGTATCAACGCACACGGGGCCAAAAATTCAATTTTAAAAAATTTAAGTTTGCCTCCCCATAAGGTCCCAATGTTAAATTTGGCCAAAATCGAAAAAAATTAATTTCACTTTTTCGACCCAAATTCGACGGAAATATCTTCTAGGGGTTCCTATTGGATAGTATCAACGCACACGGGGCCAAACAGTCAATTTTAAAAAATTTAAGTTTGCCTCCCCATAAGGTCCCAATGTTAAATTTGGCCAAAATCGAAAAAAATTAATTTCACTTTTTCGACCCAAATTCGACGGAAATATCTTCTAGGGGTTCCTATTGGATAGTATCAACGCACACGGGGCCAAAAATTCAATTTTAAAAAATTTAAGTTTGCCTCCCCATAAGGTCCCAATGTTAAATTTGGCCAAAATCGAAAAAAATTAATTTCACTTTTTCGACCCAAATTCGACGGAAATATCTTCTAGGGGTTCCTATTGGATAGTATCAACGCACACGGGGCCAAAAATTCAATTTTAAAAAATTTAAGTTTGCCTCCCCATAAGGTCCCAATGTTAAATTTGGCCAAAATCGAAAAAAATTAATTTCACTTTTTCGACCCAAATTCGACGGAAATATCTTCTAGGGGTTCCTATTGGATAGTATCAACGCACACGGGGCCAAAAATTCAATTTTAAAAAATTTAAGTTTGCCTCCCCATAAGGTCCCAATGTTAAATTTGGCCAAAATCGAAAAAAATTAATTTCACTTTTTCGACCCAAATTCGACGGAAATATCTTCTAGGGGTTCCTATTGGATAGTATCAACGCAGACGGGGCCAAAAATTCAATTTTAAAAAATTTAAGTTTGCCTCCCCATAAGGTCCCAATGTTAAATTTGGGCAAAATCGAAAAAAATTAATTTCACTTTGTCGACCCAAATTCGACGGAAATATCTTCTAGGGGTTCCTATTGGATAGTATCAACGCACACGGGGCCAAAAATTCAATTTTAAAAAATTTAAGTTTGCCTCCCCATAAGGTCCCAATGTTAAATTTGGCCAAAATCGAAAAAAATTAATTTCACTTTTTCGACCCAAATTCGACGGAAATATCTTCTAGGGGTTCCTATTGGATAGTATCAACGCACACGGGGCCAAAAATTCAATTTTAAAAAATTTAAGTTTGCCTCCCCATAAGGTCCCAATGTTAAATTTGGGCAAAATCGAAAAAAATTAATTTCACTTTTTCGACCCAAATTCGACGGAAATATCTTCTAGGGGTTCCTATTGGATAGTATCAACGCACACGGGGCCAAAAATTCAATTTTAAAAAATTTAAGTTTGCCTCCCCATAAGGTCCCAATGTTAAATTTGGCCAAAATCGAAAAAAATTAATTTCACTTTTTCGACCCAAATTCGACGGAAATATCTTCTGGGGGTTCCTATTGGATAGTATCAACGCACACGGGGCCAAAAATTCAATTTTAAAAAATTTAAGTTTGCCTCCCCATAAGGTCCCAATGTTAAATTTGGCCAAAATCGAAAAAAATTAATTTCACTTTTTCGACCCAAATTCGACGGAAATATCTTCTAGGGGTTCCTATTGGATAGTATCAACGCACACGGGGCCAAAAATTCAATTTTAAAAAATTTAAGTTTGCCTCCCCATAAGGTCCCAATGTTAAATTTGGCCAAAATCTAAAAAAATTAATTTCACTTTTTCGACCCAAATTCGACGGAAATATCTTCTAGGGGTTCCTATTGGATAGTATCAACGCACACGGGGCCAAAAATTCAATTTTAAAAAAATTAAGTTTGCCTCCCCATAAGGTCCCAATGTTAAATTTGGCCAAAATCGAAAAAAATTAATTTCACTTTTTCGACCCAAATTCGACGGAAATATCTTCTAGGGGTTCCTATTGGATAGTATCAACGCACACGGGGCCAAAAATTCAATTTTAAAAAATTTAAGTTTGCCTCCCCATAAGGTCCCAATGTTAAATTTGGCCAAAATCGAAAAAAATTAATTTCACTTTTTCGACCCAAATTCGACGGAAATATCTTCTAGGGGTTCCTATTGGATAGTATCAACGCACACGGGGCCAAAAATTCAATTTTAAAAAATTTAAGTTTGCCTCCCCATAAGGTCCCAATGTTAAATTTGGCCAAAATCGAAAAAAATTAATTTCACTTTTTCGACCCAAATTCGACGGAAATATCTTCTAGGGGTTCCTATTGGATAGTATCAACGCACACGGGGCCAAAAAGTCAATTTTAAAAAATTTAAGTTTGCCTCCCCATAAGGTCCCAATGTTAAATTTGGCCAAAATCGAAAAAAATTAATTTCACTTTTTCGACCCAAATTCGACGGAAATATCTTCTAGGGGTTCCTATTGGATAGTATCAACGCGCACGGGGCCAAAAATTCAATTTTAAAAAATTTAAGTTTGCCTCCCCATAAGGTCCCAATGTTAAATTTGGCCAAAATCGAAAAAAATTAATTTCACTTTTTCGACCCAAATTCGACGGAAATATCTTCTAGGGGTTCCTATTGGATAGTATCAACGCACACGGGGCCAAAAAGTCAATTTTAAAAAATTTAAGTTTGCCTCCCCATAAGGTCCCAATGTTAAATTTGGCCAAAATCGAAAAAAATTAATTTCACTTTTTCGACCCAAATTCGACGGAAATATCTTCTAGGGGTTCCTATTGGATAGTATCAACGCACACGGGGCCAAAAATTCAATTTTAAAAAATTTAAGTTTGCCTCCCCATAAGGTCCCAATGTTAAATTTGGCCAAAATCGAAAAAAATTAATTTCACTTTTTCGACCCAAATTCGACGGAAATATCTTCTAGGGGTTCCTATTGGATAGTATCAACGCACACGGGGCCAAAAAGTCAATTTTAAAAAATTTAAGTTTGCCTCCCCATAAGGTCCCAATGTTAAATTTGGCCAAAATCGAAAAAAATTAATTTCACTTTTTCGACCCAAATTCGACGGAAATATCTTCTAGGGGTTCCTATTGGATAGTATCAACGCACACGGGGCCAAAAATTCAATTTTAAAAAATTTAAGTTTGCCTCCCCATAAGGTCCCAATGTTAAATTTGGCCAAAATCGAAAAAAATTAATTTCACTTTTTCGACCCAAATTCGACGGAAATATCTTCTAGGGGTTCCTATTGGATAGTATCAACGCACACGGGGCCAAAAATTCAATTTTAAAAAATTTAAGTTTGCCTCCCCATAAGGTCCCAATGTTAAATTTGGCCAAAATCGAAAAAAATTAATTTCACTTTTTCGACCCAAATTCGACGGAAATATCTTCTAGGGGTTCCTATTGGATAGTATCAACGCACACGGGGCCAAAAATTCAATTTTAAACAATTTAAGTTTGCCTCCCCATAAGGTCCCAATGTTAAATTTGGCCAAAATCGAAAAAAATTAATTTCACTTTTTCGACCCAAATTCGACGGAAATATCTTCTAGGGGTTCCTATTGGATAGTATCAACGCACACGGGGCCAAAAAGTCAATTTTAAAAAATTTAAGTTTGCCTCCCCATAAGGTCCCAATGTTAAATTTGGCCAAAATCGAAAAAAATTAATTTCACTTTTTCGACCCAAATTCGACGGAAATATCTTCTAGGGGTTCCTATTGGATAGTATCAACGCAGACGGGGCCAAAAATTCAATTTTAAAAAATTTAAGTTTGCCTCCCCATAAGGTCCCAATGTTAAATTTGGGCAAAATCGAAAAAAATTAATTTCACTTTGTCGACCCAAATTCGACGGAAATATCTTCTAGGGGTTCCTATTGGATAGTATCAACGCACACGGGGCCAAAAATTCAATTTTAAAAAATTTAAGTTTGCCTCCCCATAAGGTCCCAATGTTAAATTTGGCCAAAATCGAAAAAAATTAATTTCACTTTTTCGACCCAAATTCGACGGAAATATCTTCTAGGGGTTCCTATTGGATAGTATCAACGCACACGGGGCCAAAAATTCAATTTTAAAAAATTTAAGTTTGCCTCCCCATAAGGTCCCAATGTTAAATTTGGCCAAAATCGAAAAAAATTAATTTCACTTTTTCGACCCAAATTCGACGGAAATATCTTCTAGGGGTTCCTATTGGATAGTATCAACGCACACGGGGCCAAAAATTCAATTTTAAAAAATTTAAGTTTGCCTCCCCATAAGGTCCCAATGTTAAATTTGGCCAAAATCGAAAAAAATTAATTTCACTTTTTCGACCCAAATTCGACGGAAATATCTTCTGGGGGTTCCTATTGGATAGTATCAACGCACACGGGGCCAAAAATTCAATTTTAAAAAATTTAAGTTTGCCTCCCCATAAGGTCCCAATGTTAAATTTGGCCAAAATCGAAAAAAATTAATTTCACTTTTTCGACCCAAATTCGACGGAAATATCTTCTAGGGGTTCCTATTGGATAGTATCAACGCACACGGGGCCAAAAATTCAATTTTAAAAAATTTAAGTTTGCCTCCCCATAAGGTCCCAATGTTAAATTTGGCCAAAATCTAAAAAAATTAATTTCACTTTTTCGACCCAAATTCGACGGAAATATCTTCTAGGGGTTCCTATTGGATAGTATCAACGCACACGGGGCCAAAAAGTCAATTTTAAAAAATTTAAGTTTGCCTCCCCATAAGGTCCCAATGTTAAATTTGGCCAAAATCGAAAAAAATTAATTTCACTTTTTCGACCCAAATTCGACGGAAATATCTTCTAGGGGTTCCTATTGGATAGTATCAACGCACACGGGGCCAAAAATTCAATTTTAAAAAATTTAAGTTTGCCTCCCCATAAGGTCCCAATGTTAAATTTGGCCAAAATCGAAAAAAATTAATTTCACTTTTTCGACCCAAATTCGACGGAAATATCTTCTAGGGGTTCCTATTGGATAGTATCAACGCACACGGGGCCAAAAATTCAATTTTAAAAAATTTAAGTTTGCCTCCCCATAAGGTCCCAATGTTAAATTTGGCCAAAATCGAAAAAAATTAATTTCACTTTTTCGACCCAAATTCGACGGAAATATCTTCTAGGGGTTCCTATTGGATAGTATCAACGCACACGGGGCCAAAAATTCAATTTTAAAAAATTTAAGTTTGCCTCCCCATAAGGTCCCAATGTTAAATTTGGCCAAAATCGAAAAAAATTAATTTCACTTTTTCGACCCAAATTCGACGGAAATATCTTCTGGGGGTTCCTATTGGATAGTATCAACGCACACGGGGCCAAAAATTCAATTTTAAAAAATTTAAGTTTGCCTCCCCATAAGGTCCCAATGTTAAATTTGGCCAAAATCGAAAAAAATTAATTTCACTTTTTCGACCCAAATTCGACGGAAATATCTTCTAGGGGTTCCTATTGGATAGTATCAACGCACACGGGGCCAAAAAGTCAATTTTAAAAAATTTAAGTTTGCCTCCCCATAAGGTCCCAATGTTAAATTTGGCCAAAATCTAAAAAAATTAATTTCACTTTTTCGACCCAAATTCGACGGAAATATCTTCTAGGGGTTCCTATTGGATAGTATCAACGCACACGGGGCCAAAAAGTCAATTTTAAAAAATTTAAGTTTGCCTCCCCATAAGGTCCCAATGTTAAATTTGGCCAAAATCGAAAAAAATTAATTTCACTTTTTCGACCCAAATTCGACGGAAATATCTTCTAGGGGTTCCTATTGGATAGTATCAACGCACACGGGGCCAAAAATTCAATTTTAAAAAATTTAAGTTTGCCTCCCCATAAGGTCCCAATGTTAAATTTGGCCAAAATCGAAAAAAATTAATTTCACTTTTTCGACCCAAATTCGACGGAAATATCTTCTAGGGGTTCCTATTGGATAGTATCAACGCACACGGGGCCAAAAATTCAATTTTAAAAAATTTAAGTTTGCCTCCCCATAAGGTCCCAATGTTAAATTTGGCCAAAATCGAAAAAAATTAATTTCACTTTTTCGACCCAAATTCGACGGAAATATCTTCTAGGGGTTCCTATTGGATAGTATCAACGCACACGGGGCCAAAAAGTCAATTTTAAAAAATTTAAGTTTGCCTCCCCATAAGGTCCCAATGTTAAATTTGGCCAAAATCGAAAAAAATTAATTTCACTTTTTCGACCCAAATTCGACGGAAATATCTTCTAGGGGTTCCTATTGGATAGTATCAACGCGCACGGGGCCAAAAATTCAATTTTAAAAAATTTAAGTTTGCCTCCCCATAAGGTCCCAATGTTAAATTTGGCCAAAATCGAAAAAAATTAATTTCACTTTTTCGACCCAAATTCGACGGAAATATCTTCTAGGGGTTCCTATTGGATAGTATCAACGCACACGGGGCCAAAAAGTCAATTTTAAAAAATTTAAGTTTGCCTCCCCATAAGGTCCCAATGTTAAATTTGGCCAAAATCGAAAAAAATTAATTTCACTTTTTCGACCCAAATTCGACGGAAATATCTTCTAGGGGTTCCTATTGGATAGTATCAACGCACACGGGGCCAAAAATTCAATTTTAAAAAATTTAAGTTTGCCTCCCCATAAGGTCCCAATGTTAAATTTGGCCAAAATCGAAAAAAATTAATTTCACTTTTTCGACCCAAATTCGACGGAAATATCTTCTAGGGGTTCCTATTGGATAGTATCAACGCACACGGGGCCAAAAAGTCAATTTTAAAAAATTTAAGTTTGCCTCCCCATAAGGTCCCAATGTTAAATTTGGCCAAAATCGAAAAAAATTAATTTCACTTTTTCGACCCAAATTCGACGGAAATATCTTCTAGGGGTTCCTATTGGATAGTATCAACGCACACGGGGCCAAAAATTCAATTTTAAAAAATTTAAGTTTGCCTCCCCATAAGGTCCCAATGTTAAATTTGGCCAAAATCGAAAAAAATTAATGTCACTTTTTCGACCCAAATTCGACGGAAATATCTTCTAGGGGTTCCTATTGGATAGTATCAACGCACACGGGGCCAAAAATTCAATTTTAAAAAATTTAAGTTTGCCTCCCCATAAGGTCCCAATGTTAAATTTGGCCAAAATCGAAAAAAATTAATTTCACTTTTTCGACCCAAATTCGACGGAAATATCTTCTAGGGGTTCCTATTGGATAGTATCAACGCACACGGGGCCAAAAATTCAATTTTAAAAAATTTAAGTTTGCCTCCCCATAAGGTCCCAATGTTAAATTTGGCCAAAATCGAAAAAAATTAATTTCACTTTTTCGACCCAAATTCGACGGAAATATCTTCTAGGGGTTCCTATTGGATAGTATCAACGCACACGGGGCCAAAAATTCAATTTTAAAAAATTTAAGTTTGCCTCCCCATAAGGTCCCAATGTTAAATTTGGCCAAAATCGAAAAAAATTAATTTCACTTTTTCGACCCAAATTCGACGGAAATATCTTCTAGGGGTTCCTATTGGATAGTATCAACGCACACGGGGCCAAAAATTCAATTTTAAAAAATTTAAGTTTGCCTCCCCATAAGGTCCCAATGTTAAATTTGGCCAAAATCGAAAAAAATTAATTTCACTTTCTCGACCCAAATTCGACGGAAATATCTTCTAGGGGTTCCTATTGGATAGTATCAACGCACACGGGGCCAAAAAGTCAATTTTAAAAAATTTAAGTTTGCCTCCCCATAAGGTCCCAATGTTAAATTTGGCCAAAATCGAAAAAAATTAATTTCACTTTTTCGACCCAAATTCGACGGAAATATCTTCTAGGGGTTCCTATTGGATAGTATCAACGCACACGGGGCCAAAAATTCAATTTTAAAAAATTTAAGTTTGCCTCCCCATAAGGTCCCAATGTTAAATTTGGCCAAAATCGAAAAAAATTAATTTCACTTTTTCGACCCAAATTCGACGGAAATATCTTCTAGGGGTTCCTATTGGATAGTATCAACGCACACGGGGCCAAAAATTCAATTTTAAAAAATTTAAGTTTGCCTCCCCATAAGGTCCCAATGTTAAATTTGGCCAAAATCGAAAAAAATTAATTTCACTTTTTCGACCCAAATTCGACGGAAATATCTTCTAGGGGTTCCTATTGGATAGTATCAACGCACACGGGGCCAAAAATTCAATTTTAAACAATTTAAGTTTGCCTCCCCATAAGGTCCCAATGTTAAATTTGGCCAAAATCGAAAAAAATTAATTTCACTTTTTCGACCCAAATTCGACGGAAATATCTTCTAGGGGTTCCTATTGGATAGTATCAACGCACACGGGGCCAAAAAGTCAATTTTAAAAAATTTAAGTTTGCCTCCCCATAAGGTCCCAATGTTAAATTTGGCCAAAATCGAAAAAAATTAATTTCACTTTTTCGACCCAAATTCGACGGAAATATCTTCTGGGGGTTCCTATTGGATAGTATCAATGCACACGGGGCCAAAAATTCAATTTTAAAAAATTTAAGTTTGCCTCCCCATAAAGTCCCAATGGTAAGTTTGGCCAAAATCGAAAAAAATGACATTGACTTTTTCCACCCAAAATCGACGGGAATGCCTTCTGAGGGGTCCAATTGACCAATGTAAACAGGAAATTCTGTACCAGAGGTGAAAGAAGCTGTATGGAAATGAAAATGGTTCTAAATAACTCCGTACGAGTTTCCTTCAATATGAAGAATCCAAATTGCCATATCATTGGTACCAACGTAACCAATCCCTAGGTTCTATATTAAATTAATACCTCCAATAGTCACATTCCACGAAGCCACATTAATCTCTGTCCACTCGATGATCGCATAAACGGCCGCGAATCATGAAGTAATTGGTATCTCAATCGGGAGCAAGTACAAAACCACTCGTAACATCATGTTATTCAGAGTTGGAGAGAAGGGAATGGCACAAGGACAGACGTAACAAAACGACATAAATTCCAATATGATTTCACCATTTACTGTTTTTTCAACGAAACATTACAGGGTTTTCAGGAATTTTCCATTAAATATTCCGTAAAATGTCTCTTCACTTCCCCATAACCCACAAAACTCGGCATTTCACGAGACATCCAGTAATCACCAAAGCTCACATCTCTCAAGAAAGATGTTCTTTGAAAATTGACATCAAAGAATGTCACCTGAAGCGCAAAGTACCTCACAATTTTTACAAATGAAACATTCGACACTTCTTCCACTTAACATACGATATCCTCTCCTGTATTTCAACAAATTCGAAATTGTCTAGGTGGCATAAAATTACAGCTTCTGAAAAAAGTACAGATAATCTTACTGTTAAAAGTTCCATCAGCTTGAGTTAACTTCAACAATATTCATTCACTTGTTATAAAATTCGGAATGTAAACATTCTCACAATCCTCAATTGTCTTCATCTATTGATATGGAAAATTCGTTGGAACAATGGCAGTGGTTTTTTTTTTAAATGTCACATGTAATTTCTGCCAATCGATACCAAGTTATTGCCTCCTAATTCTAATAGAATATAAACGCTTTCGTATCACAATGGGCAGTTAAAATTCGTGCTGTTTGAGAGTAAAGTGGAGCATTACCATCGACAGATGTGCATGTTGAGGTCGGGTGCAACGACTCCTAAGAAAAACACGCTATTTCGACACTTGCCATTATATTTTATCTGTATAATATCGTTCTTATTTTTTTGTTAATGTCTGTCTCTGCGAAAGGGTGATTCGAGGTTGTAGACAAACAGCAATCTCACGTGATCAGTCTCAAATGTCTGATGATACAGAGACCCGAATGAACGTAAATAAAATTTCTAAACGCGTAAAGTATGAATTTTAATAAAACAAAATTTTACTCCGTTATTTAATATCTCTGAATTCAAAGGAAATATATATAGATATATTCCCTAAAAGCTGATGACTTCGTATTTTTTCTAACACGAAAACACATTAATAAAGCAGAAAAGTAAACATTGAATTGAGCAACTTCCCTAAGGGCAGTATCCTCCGAGTCTCCTGATGCCAAAGATCTTCCCATCAACCTCTGAATGGTCCCCAGTATTCAATTGATTTGTTACATAAAACCCTACAATCTACTCAATATATTATATCCAAAAATACACATTCGCCGTTGTAAACCCAGCGAGTTCTCTGACCTAAGAATGATAATTGCATTGAGAACAAATGCTGACGTGCTGGGATCTTATCATTGGACAAAATTTAATTTTCTTCCATCAGTATCAAATCTATCATAAACCCTCTAATACTTTGGAATGAAATTCCGGAGACAATCTTTTTGTAAAAACTCATTTACAATAGTTATAAAAAATTCAAAAAGCTGCGAATTGAAAGGATGATAGCTCTCGAAATGAAGCTGTGAACCAAGAGATGATTCGCTTCCCTACATTCATTTCTTGTTCAACTCAAACACTAATAACCTAAAGATCCAAGCCTCTAAGGATTGACCGATCCTGACGAGTCATTTCCAACTTTCTTGGTCAGCTCTTCCAAGAAGCCCCTGTAGATGAGTGAATCCATGTTGGAGGATAGAACATACAGAATCCACCAATCGCCTAGATCGATTTTCTTGCTGATATTCTTGCAGGTATCCATAGACAACCTTCTAGCAGTGGAGAGTTGAAGTAGCCTCGGTCTCAAAGCTGGCGCAAAGATGATAGCAAGACGATAAATCATGAGTCCCACAAGGAGGATCGACAGAATGATGAACCAGAACCACAGGAAGATGTAGGTCTTCTCATTGACAATGTTCAATGGAAGGATGCAGAGTGAGTCATGCTGCTGAATCGTACCGGAAGCTCCGTATTTGTGGAAGATGCACTTTGTAACTCTGGGAAATACGTAAACCATTGGATCCATTCGTTCCTCTTGCGGTGTATCAGCCAGATGGAGAACTCGCCATCCATAGCTGAAGAACTCTCCATCGAAGAAGCGATTCATGAGGTACAGCTGAACCACAATATTCACCAAGCAGAGTGCCTCACATGCAAAGTAGCGATAGACGTACGTGTTGTGACTCTGGAAGTAACAAGACGACCTAAATTAATCTGAATTAGAGTCAATGAGGAGAATTGAGTCTAACTCGACGTGAACCCCTCTCGGAATCTGTCCTTTGTCAATGGGTCTTCGGACGGTCTAGGGGCTTCTTATCGCTGTATTATGTGGGAGGAAAGTTTGGTGAGGTTGAGGGAATGGAGACAATGGGACTGGGGGGAGGTGAAACGGATGATGGGGGGGGGGAGGAAAAGGGGGACTCAGAACAATCATAGAAGACTGGCAAGTGGTACCTTGATGTGAGTCACTAGGTAATCCATCAATGCGTTCTTCTTCTTGGAGATGGATTCTTCACTGTCCATACTGTTATTCATGCCCATTACTAGAGTACTGGCTAGACCACCTTCCCACAGGTTCCACAGCCATTGCGGGAGGTAACAGAACATTGCCTGAAATCAGAAACGCTTTTTATTTTCTAACTTCCGGATTGGTACTCATTGACAAATTTTGACGTGAAATTCTGCATACAAGAAAATTTATCAAGGCCAATGTCGCAAACGAATTCAAAAATATTGAAAATTCTACACAAATTTGTAGTTAATGGCAAACTAAGGATTTAAGTTTAATATACCAATATTTATATAAATATCGAACCTATATATAAGTTGTAACATGACTGATAGTGTAAATAAACCCTGTAGATTTACGCAGTTTAAATCATAAAAAAAAAAGCCAAGAAAACATTGTAATAGTCACATTATTTGATTACAAGATTTTGAGTCATTGATAAATACAATTATGATCTACTAATAACTAGCTTCCTTTAATACTCTTCGCAAATGTGAGAAATATCAGGACTTGTGCTTACTGTATGCAGAATTTGGCCCAATTGAATTGTTAATTTCGCTTTGTAAGGATCGAACGGAAATGGCGATGTATATAGACGTCAACACCTTGCTCGCATTGAAATATGGAACAATTCGTTTTGTTATGTGTCAAGGATTCCTGTAGATTGTGCGCGCTGACTCTTTTTAAAAGCTTCTTGGTTGTGAGGGACGGTGAAAGTAAAATGATCATAAATTTCCACATACATCAGTAAGAGCACTCTGTATCGAGCATAATTTACTTTAAAAAAAATAGAAAAATAGACGGCACTTCGCTCATAGCGCGATCTCCGTTACCCGTGCAAGTATGCCATGAAGGCCTGGAATTACCCGACCTGGAATTACTCTGTAAAGTTTTCTGATACTTCCAGCAATTGTATAATTCATGAGGAGGCAAATCTCACCTGGAAGAAGAGTACGAAGCAGACCCACTGATAGTAGGTATAGTATTTTCTGGCCTCAACGTCACCATAGTCGTTCGCCACTCCGGGATGCGCCACTTCGGTTCCCAGCTGGAAAAAAATCAACATCAGTTTCCATCCTTATTCAAATCATTCCTGATATGTATATAGAGTGAAGCGGTCAAGGGAGTAAGTTAACTCAGCTCCCGTTTTTCGACGAATATCTCAAATGCAAGGGGAGATAGGCAAAATTGTATATAGAACTTTTTGTAGGGGCGATCAAGTTCTACAAAAAAGTTCCAATGAAGATTGTGTCAATTCCCTTAGTTTTTGAGATATTCATCGAAAAGCAAAGCCGATAAATGCACTCGCCACATGTGGGTCTCATGCATGAGACCTACAAAAAAGTCTATATAAAAATTTCAATAGCTTCTCCACCGACATATTTCCCCAGAACAGAACCAAACTTACAATGGACTTAATCTACTGATTTCCAGATACATTGTGATAAAAATTAATACAGCGAGCGAGTTTGACGGAGCCAGCGATTCGGCAACTCGTGGAAGGCAACTGTATCGTATAATCAAATTTGCGAGTTTCCATAACGAGATCCCCGAATTCGATAGAACTACAAGTTGGAAATCTGTGGGTATGACATTCATGAAGTTGGAGAAGTTGCTCAGTGTGAGACTGAATGATGGATATCCGACTATGGGATTCAATTATTCCGCCACTTGCCTTGGGAAAGAATGGACTCCAGTACTCGATTAACGTCCGGAACACGTAAGACTTAATTGTCAACCTTTGTTCTTTTTCTTACGATCTTTATGCGGTTACGTGGAAGTCATTTGGCTGATTAATCTGAGTGGGAGGAAAATCTTTGTAACATGAGTGTTCAAATTGAGATGCTCGGTGGATATTTTCGAAATGAGATGAGCGGAAATTGATTAGTCAGGTGAGTCTCGGAAGTTTCCATCTTTACCTTCCCGTAGCCTAAGTTATGATTTGTGTGCATGTGTGAGTATAACGATTCTGCCAAAAATTTGAATGAATTGGACAGAAATTGCCGCCGTCCGCCCTCGGCAATCTTCGGCGGACGAAGTGGGGGTTCGTACCGAGCAAAGCGCAGGCTCCCAGTCGTGCCATATTTCATCGGTTTCCGTCAGATATCTCAAAATCTAACAGACGAATCAAAATCTTGGTAGAATCCTTTATTGTAGATATTCTTGAGCTCTACAAAAAAGGTGTCTAGGTAAATTTGTCCATCTCTCTTGGATTTTAAGATATCTGTCTGAAACAATTCTCTCGCTGCGCCACCAGTGGCAATCGCTGAAACTACGTGACTGCTGACGAGTTGATCGCGAATTCCAAAAATTTCAAACGATTCAAAAACATTCTATAAACTTTTGGTGTTAATGCCATTAAAAAAATGGGAACTTTTTGAAAATTCGATCTTTCTGTGGGAATATAAAAGAATTTTTATTAAAAAACAAAAAAGGTAAAATCTTAAGACACTTTTTGAGCCTTTCTCATTTGAAATTATGGTCTCTATAAAAGATGTGGACTAATATTTTCTGCCAAAACTAACTGTTAACCAACTATTCCTAATTTCTTCAATTTTGCGTTCGGCATTTATGACAAGACGTTTCAAGAACTGGAGAGCCAATAAATTCTGAGTACCATTGCCACCCGGAAACTTTCTCGAGATATCCGAGAGTTTTCAAAATATTTACAGGAAAGAGGACCGTAAAAGCGGGCCGCTGTAAAAAAAATTACGATCGTTAGTTTTTTTTCTCGTCACGGAATATAAGAGATGGAGGAAAATATTCGGTTTATGCTGCTATACATTTAGATTGAAATGGCTATCGTAATACGAGAGTACGTTGTGTTCACGATGCTATGTCTTACTTTTGTAATTCTATCAGTAGGCATTACAATAACTCATGGTACGTGATATTTACGTTATTAAATCGTAAGTACGTGTTGTCACAAGTTTAATACTGACATAGGTGCAAGACACAAGTCCATTCAGCAATTTGTTAAGTTCTCAAGGATATCTGTGAGTTTAGAGAAGATAAATGGATTTGCTATCGGCTCGAGCGATATGTCGAGAAATTTCTGTCACAGAAAACTCTCATTAATGAAGAAAATTTTGTACGGAAAACTTTGTAAAACTACTTCTCTCAAAATGCACAAAAAAAGCTCATACAGAAACCAACATTTTTTTTTACTCATTTTGCAATAAACATTTCAGAATACGTTCTCTTGTAAATCAACTAGGATTTTTTTTTACGATATGCACTCAAAAGAACTTAAATTTTTCCAGATAACATCATTCCTCCGAATTTAAGAAGATTTTCAGTTACTTCAGACCTTATCTTATCCTCAAAGCACTAAAAATCGTTGACACCATGACCGAATTCCATTCCCCATAAACCAGTCCTATAGTAAAAAGGAGAGACGAAAGGATCTATCGGTTTATATCGAATATATCGAAATTATCGAAGACCGTAAGACGGACACCGACGCGACACCAGTCAGTGCGGCGGAAAAACGAAATGCGCGTGCGCAGCGCGCGCCACCGAACTCGTTTTTGAAAAAAATAAAAACAATTTTCTGCAATGCTTACAATTTTTAAAATACATCTTGTTCAATCTGGTGATATTTTTTTATGGGCATAAAATCTGTTATTTAAGGAAATTTTAAGGATGGCTCCGCCGAATGAGGTCGCTAGCCTGGACGAGAACCCAACCCTGGGGGAGGGGGGGGTCCCCGTGTGTTTAGCAGCTACCGTGAGGACTAAATGACAGAACGGGTAGAAAACTAAACTAAAGTGTTCTTAATCACCTGTCGATTGAATGCATCTGGCATCGTGAAGGTCGACGTGATCCAGCAGTACGTATTGATAACATGCGTCGGGAGTCCCTGGACAATGCACGATATCGGATTGCCGACGTACTGGGTAGCCGTTATGATAACCGAGCATGTGAGGAGAAGTACCGTGGTAAAGGTGTTGTGCATTCTGAACACCATCGAGTCCGTCTTGATGTCCTGCCATTTTAGGTACTGTCCCAAGCCCGCTAGTAGCTTATACATGATTACTTATTTACACTGTAAAAAAAATTATTGTTAAATACTGCACATACACTGTAAAAGAAATTGAAAGTTCATGGGGAAATCTTAAATTATTCTAATGAGAGAATGGTCCATCGAGTAAATTGCGGTTGTGTCTCGAGGGGGTTTTTCGCAAATATTTCAAAATTGGGTCGAGCTAGCCACGTTTTCATATAAACCTTTCTTGTAGAGCACAATAAGACCTACAAATTTGCATTGGAACAAATTTTGATACCTCGCTTAATTTTCGAGATATTCAGGACAAACTGACGACAGGCAATCAGCCTTAACGCGATTGACCACTTTACAGGATGAGCGTTCAGTGTTAAAAGCGCTAATGAAAAAACCTTTCAACGCTGAGAATATTCTCCTGAATTTACGCAATTTCGGCAATTTTTATCAAATACCGAAATTGAAATTCTACCTTGCCATTTGATATTCCTGTAGTATGATTTTTCCTACGCTAATATTCCCGGAAATTCCAATGGCCAACGAATCCGCATAAAAGTTCGGGGACTTGACACGCAAAGCTTAGATGACATTTATGAATAATACACCGTCATTGAATTATTATTCACAAAAAAAATTACAAAAATTCCAATAAATAAACAAATGAATAATTACGTGTATGCATACGCTGCTTGGTCGTTCCAAAGGTTGTATTGACTCTAATGGAACCTATTTCGAATAAATCATAACTTTCAAAAATAATATGGTGCGTATTTTATTCAATATACAAAAAGTTCGGTTATTTTTGGGACACACCGTGTAGAATTTAAAAAAGCGAAAAATGAATACTCAGATAAATATTTCTGTCTTAATTTCGTCAATCTGTGATTAAAAGTGATAGAAAGTTTTTGCGACAAAACCATGGTTTTATTGATCTTCGTTAATTATAAAGATACAGTGCTAAAAGTTTGCGAGTGGTCATTCTCGTTCGTGATAAAAGCATGGAGCGAATATAAAGGAAGCCGAAAAATGGAGGCCAGATTGTGCTCCAGGCTTTGGTGGAATGTCTCGTGCATGTTTTTAGTGGAGAATCCAGGAGAACATAAAAAAAATCCGCGTGTGTGTGCGTCATTCTCCATGTTGTGTAACGGTATCCGAGTTCTTCGACCAAAAAATCCGCCCTTCAGAATTTTCACTTCAGAAAAATTTCAGAATAATATTTTTTTAACCTTTGAGGGTTTTTCTTTTTCTTCCCCGTGCTTGAAATATCGGCTTCCCTCCGGCGTAGACGCAAAAGAAAGATTTTTTTCCCCGCGCAGAGGGAGCGAAAACTCACTTTGTGCCCACCGGGACGGAAACCAATTTTTTCTTACACCTGTCCGAAAAAATTGAATTTTCCCGCCGAATTTTCGACTTCCAAAGTTATTGCAAAAGCAGTGAAAAGATGACGAAAACTGCGTCAGTCATGGCATTTTTTTTTCAAACTCAATACATTAAAAATTTTTCTTTTTTTTTCAGGTATTCCTGGGACAGCATGATAACAATTTCATATCTCTAGGGCATGTCGATAGAATTTATTCCCATCGTTTTTTTCTTAACGACTTACTGCGGAAGTACCTTAAGGTCGACCGGAAATATCAGAGAAAATATAGTTCGTAGAAAACTTGTGCAATTGAGTGCGGAGAGTTCAGAAGAATTTTTCACAATGTAATCGGTACAAGTATATTCAGTACTAAATAGAAGCCATTGAGTCATTCCGCCAATTAGCAATCGACATTTCGGCGCTTTGACATCGTCTAGCCTCAGTTCTTCCTACTTATTTGAGATGGTGAAGAAGGCTTGGCCTAAATTTTCAGACCTAAATCCTCATTCGGCGAAGCGTTCCGAGAAATTGAATTTTTCATTTTTCCCTCTCATTACTTTTTTAGAAGAACCATTTGCTTTCGCACGGGAAATTGCACTCAACATTTTTTGCGCAAAGTTATGAGAACTCGGAGAAAAAAAATTAATGCCTCGTCTTGTGCTGGTTCCACTCGTCTTTGTAGGGTGGGGCAAAACGAGCACTATATCATTCCAAGAAAGGCTACCATTTTCCGTTGAATATCTCGAAAACCACTGAAAATAGCGAGACGATCATAAGAACTTTTTTTGTAGATCTCAAGTGGCTCTACAAAAAAGGCTAGTATCAAAATCGGCGTAGGTGGACCGCACTCCGAGATATCAACAAAAAACGCGCCCGACTCTCGAAGTTTCCATTTGACGCCACGTATCCCTTTTGGCCCGCCCTCACGTATGGATGGGCGTAAAACTTACTAATCTTTTAAAAAAATATATATATGCCGCAATATCACATGCATATAGATGATTTAAAATATAAATATATGAAACGTGATGGTATGAAAATATAAAAAATTAAAATACAATAAAATATACATTAAAAAAAAATAAAAATGTGATAAATAATGAATTATCAGATCACATTTTAAATTGAGCCCTGAAGGTGAAAAAATTTTACAAAGTGGGGGGCGGGGGGGGGCAAAGCACCTGAAGTGCAATCTCGCATTACAAACGAGAAAAAAATGACTGAACATTTCTGCAATGTTTATTAAATACGAGAACTATCTCATCTAAGGAGCAGGAGGAGGTCAATGAAATGCAAAGCCCGGGACGAGTATCAGAGGATTACACATATATTTTCAAACCGAGAGCTCCTCTACCAGAAGAAATAGGAGGTTATATGAAAACGCCGAAAAAGTTGTTGGCGAACTAACAATAATCCTAGACTATATTGACAATGAAAAAACTATGAAAATTAACCTCACGTTCGCTCTTTCATCCGTCACGCTGTAGCGCGACCGGACACGAGAACCGGCTGTGCCAGCTGTCCGCACCCCCCTCTTCTCCACAAATCCACTCCCCCCTCCCCCTCGATCAATTCACTATTTCTCGACTATCGCCTCTCGTAACACCCGTCACACACGCAGAATCTCCACAATCCTCAGCCTCGATCTGTCGAAACTCAACGGCTTAACTATAAGTCAATCCGTTTCACCGCTCCTTATCAACCGGTTCAAAGACCCCTTTTTATTGATCCTGAAGAATGCCGAATTGTCATCAAAGTCCGTGCTCTTGGCAATTTTTCCCACTGGTGAAATACTGAAAGAACCGTCACACGTCACTATTTTTAGGTGACAATGTTGACACCGAATTGGCGATAAAAAAGGATGAACAGATAAGCCGTATACACCGAAAAAACGCAGAAGCGCCGAACGTCAAGCGGTTCGTCAATCACCCTCGTGTTCCGGAAACACCCGAATATGGTGACGCGACCCCCTGCGCAGATCGATAACCACTGTGCCTTCCAAATTTTGGGATTAAAAAAATCCGGGGATTTTTCAATTGTTACAAACAGACAATTGCGCGCTTTTCAAATGTTGTTCGTCGATTTGGTACATACGTACGAGTCTCCGTCGTCGACTGACGAGAAGTGCCAGTGGATTTGTTGGGGCGGGGGGAAACGAGCAGAAGGGGGGAGGGGGGCGAACACGCGGACTGAGAAGAAGAGGGGGGCCCCCACAGCAGCGTGACTATCTCGGTCTTTCTTTGGGTCGCAAACAAGGGGGGGGGGGCAGTAAGTGGGGAAAAGCACATTGGGCGCCCCGGTGCCCCCGCCCCCCTCACCATCGGAACCACACACACACAGGTACACGCCAGTTTTTATGGGTGAATTGTACAGTGATGGGGTAATGTACAGTTTGTGCTTGGCTGGAGGGGCTGAGGTCGCGGCCGAAGCACGTGAAACGTTTTCTCTGGATTTTGTGGGGGAGAAACGAACTTACGGGGCGCGCAACCGTTAGCGAGCCCCCGGGGAAGGGGGCCAAAGGATTTTTGGAGGTCAATTTTGAATGCAGGGTTTGTCGAAGGAGAAACCTTATTCTAGAAGGCACAGTCTTAAGCTGGCACAGTGAAAGGCGCAAGGTACAAAGTAACAAAAAACTGTACTAAAACCCATTCTGCCCCACACACTGCAACACACTTCCCGATTTGCAGTTTTGGACGGACTCGATTTGATTAAATAATGGAGATAGAGGAACGAGCTCTGAATGTTAAATATTCGTTGTCTCATGGAGAATCATTCAGGTTCTAGGAATTATAGCATTATCTGGAGCACTTCCGGAAAAAATGGGCGTTGGATGGTGGACAGGATGTAAGGTTCCTGGGACTGAGGTCTGGACGGGGAGTAACACCATGTTTTATTATGGGCTTGTAATATTATGGCACTTTTCATTACAAAAACTTATCACATGGACAAGTCATCATAGAACAACTCATCATAAGAACAACTCATTACAAGGACGACTCATCATAAGAACAACTCATGATGGTATTGAATATGGACTGTAATATGTCGTGCGATATTGGAAATATGTGGCAAAAGCGTGACTTATGAAGTTTTTATGCTGAACATTTATTGTCTATATTCTATTTCTATAGACGACTCTCCTCGATGTCTACTATCCTCTCCTGGGGGAATGCTGCGACGGTCGGGCCTCTTGCACATTCAGAGAAAAAAATTCTTCAGGCTAGCGGAAGATCGGGAACGAAGAATTCTGTGAATTGCTGTCCAAGAAATTGATTTTGATGAGATATATGGATCAAGTTTTTCCTCCAAATCGATAATGCTTCCTATGCTTGCATACATGTCTCCACTAATTATTCCTTCTAAACATAACTTTCTGATTCAAATAGAATACCTATTCCTTCCAAGTCTGCAGAGAAAATATGATTGATTTGCCTGGAATTTTGATTGATTCATCTTCCGATATTTTGAAACTAACATATTTACCCGTCAAATCAATTTATCTTAGAGTATACTTGGTAGAGGAATATTATAAGATAAGATCGGACATGATTGTTACTATATATATATATATATATATCTATATTCACCAACATTTCTCTCATAATTCCATTGAAGAAAGTCTATAATTTGTAGCATCGGTTCTGGACCATTGCGTTCATTACTTCAGCACTTCTAAAATTACGTAACCATTCGTTGTCGTAAAATGCATATTACGGGGTAGGTGGGGCATGATGGGTGACGAGTGGTCGATGGCGTGGGGAGTTCACATTGAGACATTGAAACGATAAATTCGAACATTCCAGTGAGATTTCCGATAAATTTCTATAGCAATTTCTATACAAAATTACGAAAAAAATGTATAGCAATTTCTATGGGAAATTTCGAATAATTTTCTGCAGTAATGCCTATAGAAAATTTCCCTAGAAATTCTATAGCAATTCCTACAGAAATCTCAGGGGAATCCCCTATAGACTATGAGCAGCAATCGTAAAAAAAAATCATAGAAATTATTATAAATAATCCTACATCATGTTTTCATAAGGGTTTCTCCAACATTCAACGCAGAGCGTCTTTCTTGTCGTGAGCTGATTCAGGAATTTCAAATATGCCACGTTTATTTGGGGGTGACCCTCAATTACCCCGATGACTCTAGGAGGGCCCAAACGAGTTTGTAATTGCGGGAGAATTCAAGATGGAGATGATACCCGATGGTTTGACGTACGTTTCCACATTTTCTCTCCCTCTCCCTGACTGAGAGGCCAATAGAAAAAAATACCGGCTTAATATAAGACGTGAAAATGCTTAGAATATGCTTTACGACAAGCTTATGTAGGGTCCTACTCCCACAACTTTAATCCATGGTATCTCCAAAATTTTGACGCTTACAAAAAAAATCGAGAATTATCTTTAGATAAAAAAAATTCTACAACTTCCGAAATATAGTAAAACAAATTTGGAAAAAGCATTGAGTGAATTAAAATTGCATACGACGTGAAGTAATCATGAAAAAAAATAAATTAATAAAAGAAAAATCTTTGGGCGCAAGGCGGCGAGTGGCGCTAGCGAGGTCGACGTGTACAACCTCGTGGCAACCTCGCCCCGGGTTTTTTTTCCAGCTTTCCCTTCGAGTTTTATCGCTACGCTGTTTTCGCTTTTTGCACATTTGCCGCTCCAGTTTTTATCCTGTCTTCGGAACGATCTTCAGAATCTTAAGAGAGGGATTACGTGACTTGGGGCGAAGATGACGAAAGGCGGGCTAAGATGCCCGAAGGAAGCGGATTTCCAGTGGTCCATCAAACAGCAACGAGCAGATTACAAGTAATACTTGCCAGATTTGGTACATTTTGGGCATTTTTAGGACGTTCCGCTTAACGCTTTGAAACTCTGTGCAACTGATTTTGAAAGATTAGCATTGAATAAACTATGCTAATATGCCAGGAATGAAAACTGTGCTATAAACACACACGCAGAAAATTGGAATTGCATTCGAATTTTCGGGAAAAAAAAATAAAAAGTTCCAAAATTTCCGAAATAACTTAAATTTTTCTGCTGATTCACGATGACGATGCCTTAATTGGCCTTGGTGATGACACGAACATAAGTTACATTGATGTGTCGACAATGACTCTACTAACCATTGCAATAAACTTCTAAAAATTGACTGCAATTCATCAGCCATTCCAATTCTCCCCCTGCGATAATCTGAAAATGCGGAGACATGAATGCAATGGAAGTGTGTCGTTACGCCATTGAAGGCAAGAAAACATTTATCGCTCACGTTGCATCAGCGCGGGGGGGTCGAGACAGCGCTAAATGTACCACGCGGCTTGAATAAACCGCGGCCTCATGGGCAATTCGGCGAAGTCTCGTAATTGGAAAATGGCGGATTTGGTCTTGAGATTAAGGAGGCTACAGATGGCACTGGGATACTACACAAAAATATTTTTGAAAAACCACAACTGATTTTGTGGATTTCAAAATATGGACAATGTCAACTTTATAAATATTTCAAGGATTTAAAAATAATTGCCAGCGTTTGCAAAATTTTTTAGATGGTCAGGATCTTTGAGATGCCCAAAATTTGGACAATTGGAAAAAATTTGATAATTTGAAAAGCCGAAGGCAAATTTTGTTAAACTTTAAAAAACTTTCTTACCAGGAAATTTTTTGATCTATGGCTAAAAAGTTATGAAAAATATGGCAATTTTTTTAAAGGCTGATGTTACATCCTTAAGGCTGGCCATTGCATCAGCAACCGGACGAAGGTAGGAATGTTTTTTGTTGGGGGAAAGTGCCGGGTCCTTGTGTGGTTCAACATGTGGGTATTATTCCATTTCTGGGCTCCCCCACCTCCCTCCCCTTTCTCAGAAAAAATAATGTGTAAGTGAACGATATGACCCCTTTCCATCATGTATATATATAGATATATAAGCAAGTAAAAAAAAAATCAAAAAATTTCAAACAATTTTAACGCCTGAAGAAAAACGTCTTCACATAAAAGACAATTGGGTGTCCCGGGATTTTCCATGATCTTCTCGCATAATCACGTAGAATCCGCGAACGGTCGTTGTTTCAATCTGGCGCCAGTCTCCTCCGGCTGGACCACATGTACTTCGGGTTTTCAAAAATCCAGGAACCAAAAATTGCAGGCAAAAATGATAATTCAAAAGGTTCAGTTTGTGTTCTCCGCGAGGACACCGGTACTTCAATTTGGATTCCTGAATGTTGTCATTTGATGATTAGACATGAAATCGTCAACTCCCTAGTTATATATAGTTGGTGAAATTGCTCATATTTATGTTCATGGGACTACGCCTATGGAAAGGGGAACTGTACAAAAATGGCATGTGCATCTTGTCATGGGCATGAGCACGCGACCGGAAAGGGGTGAGACTGCTGGAGCGGACCCCATTCATGGGGATTTCGGCGGAATCCCAGGACAATGGTGTATTGTAGTATTTTTATAGAAGAAGAATATTGTTTGTTGAGTCAGATGACATCTTCAAATTTCCGACGTTTTCAGAGCATCTGAGGATCGCTCTCTGAACGCGCTCTCTTGCGGTTCAGTCCGCAAAAGGGCAGATGACGCAATGAAGCCTCAGAAATTACAATTTTCGAACATTCTCAAAATTTGGAAATCTCAGTCTGTAATGAAGTTGTAAACAGAGGCAAGTGTATAGTCATCATTAGCCTCAACTTTTGATAAACATCTCAGAACTTTTTTTGTAGAACGTAATTGGCTGGACAAAGAGTTCATTGTAGATTTTTTTGTCCCTTTTATCGGGGATGGAATCTATAGAATCGTTTAGAGAGAATGTTTTTAGTGATGAATTTCCAAAATTTTAGAAATTTCAGGACGGCCCGAACCTTGACAAATTCCAAAAATCAAAAGAGAGATCTTCGGAAATCGTAAAAATGTTCGCCATAAAAAAGTCGTAAAGTCGCTTCTTCTGATGCACCGAGCAATCGTTTGATCCCCGTGCTGTATTATTTTCATATTGTAATTTAATTAAGTAAGTGGACGCCCACGTATACGAATCATGCTGGAGTCATTGGAATTTAGCGTTGGATCAATGTCGCGGCTCGTTGAATCCCCGCGTCGAGGTTGTTAATTCAAACGAATACGCATTGGTATGGCTCCCGTCGTAAACGTGCCCCAAGCACAGTAGGAAGAAAAAATCAGAAAAATTCGCTGGGTAAAGCAATAGGACAAAAATATTCAATGAAGGGGACTCGTTTTACAGAAAAATCCTCCCAGTCAAATCAATTGGTACCACGTAGCGGATCATTAGTTTTCCCTTGATAAGCAGCGTACATAGATGAGAATGAGAATGAGAATGATTTTCCCGGAATTTCGTGAGAGTTCGATTGCTCAAAAAATGCAACTTTGAAAATCAGTGAAATTGCAAGTTTTCGAAACTGAAAACTTTTGAAGACACTTCCTTTGCCATAGTGACACCCAATGCCCTATTGCATCAGACGCGTCGGGCGCTGCGCATCTGGACCACAGACTGGGAAAAGTGCACATGAGGACACTCATAGGGGAGTAAAAAATTATGGGAAAAGCAAACAAGATATGGAGAAGTGCGTAAAAGAGTGATGAAGAGTAGTGGACACGTGTGGACTTTATGGGGAGTCTCCTACTGTGTCTGGCGACGTTTACCAACTACGAAAAAATTCTATAGGATTGCTTCAAGATTCCACAGCTCCCGTTCGGAAATTGGACTTTCGAAAATTTCAAAAAAAATTTAACCCTTTCGAAAATCGGAAAACCACCAAAAATTCCCAAACATTTCCAAATTATTAAATTACAAAAAATTAAGAATGCAAAGTATTCACCACTTCCCTTCATTAACAATACATTATATAATTCCTCATAACAGATAACGAATTAATGAAGCCTCTCTTCAAGCCAATAATCATCCCACTTATTCCCATGATCACAGCCCCAACAGCCTAGATAGCCTCTAGATCAGCGAGCGCAGACTCCTCCATACAACAAGAGACCGCAATTAGTGTAATTAGGCCACGACAACAAAGACCATCGTTGTTTAGCGGACTTCAAACCCAAGAATTCCCGTAAATAATCGTTCATCATTTCTTCCTCTGTTCATTTTTCTCACCTGCCTTTCCCTTTTTTTTCTATATGATGCTGAGCGTGGGTTCAAGGTTACGTACCGTTAGAAACATATGGAAATTCACGTTAATTATCTCATGAATTCATCCTGTTCATAGAAAAATGGAGAAGAAGAAGGCAGGACAATAAGCATCTGATCTTTTACAGCTTGTGGAGATAAATAAATACGTGGTACCTCTATTCATTACATGCGCATGTCATCACGGGGAGGTTTTATTATGCGATAATTCCTTCCCACTTTTGAGCCAACGAGATATTGATGTACAAAAAATTTTCTGTGCGAAATTCCGGCCCTGTGTGCTTCTACATCTCGCCGAGAGATCCTCGCTTCACTCAGGTAGGTCAATAATTTGTTGTTCGAAATAATTTATGTGAAATGAGCGGTCCTAGCACCCGCATCTTCAATCAGGAGGATCCTTATCTAGGATGGATGCTGCTCTCTTTTTTGGGGTCTTTGAGGATGAACATTTAAACACACACAAACACACAAGCACACACAGACCCAAACACACAAAATAAGACAGGGAGAGATACACACACACACAAGTCCATGGGGTGCACCCCCCCCCCCACCCACCCACCCACTGCACACCGTTTCATCCGAATGTTCGGCGAATCAATGTATGCAGGAGACCTAGTTAAAAGAACCCATCAATGTCTTGGAATAATTGGATAAATTATCTATTTCATTATCAATAAATGTTTTTGTTATGACGTCTATTCATCATCTCGAGACCATCACCTCAATCTCCTCATTTATTATTTATTTATCCCCAGAACCTATAAAAGATCAACAGATGTCTATCTGTCCTAATTTTTTATCTTTCTATGAGCAACATAGATTCATGAATAATCGAGATAATTAATGCCAATTTACATACGCTTGTAATGTGTCGTAATCGCCAACCCACGCGTTATCTCATAATTTTGTTTTTTTTTTTACTTTTTGAAAATTTTAAAAGTTTTGTCAGAAAAAAAAATTAAAAATTTTTTTGAATTTTCAAAATTATGGAACTTTCATTATTTAGAGAATTTAATTGAAAAACAAATTGAGACTGAAAAACAAATTGAGACTGAAAAACAAATCAAAAATTTCTTACTACTTTACCATCATACGATATATAATTTGCGATTTACTGTACATAGAAATTGTCATAAAAAGATATTTTTCGAAATTGAAAAAAAAAGAACAGAAACACTTCCGGGATTAAACAAATTCGTATTTAATTGGAAAAAGCGAGTCCAAGGCAATGAATAAGTAAGCTGAAAGACACAAACCGAAAATAGCACGATCTAGAGGGTGAAAGGTGAACTCGGTGAATCAGTCTACAGTCGGTAAAGCAGAACAATCCATCTCACTATGCCGAATTTAGTTTATCCGAGTCCGAAAGCAGTGCCATCGCCCACAAATCTACATTACCTGCAGTCGGTAAGGTAGGTCTCTTCCTTGACCACCCTGCAACATTACCACCTGCCTCCATACAATTTAAAAATTCTCCTTTTGCAAAAAAATTCCAGAAAGTAAGTGCCAAAGATTTTCGCAATCTCCGAGTCCCTATGTATTTTTGAAAAAAAAAGATAGAGAAAAAATTACAAAGTTTGAATATTTTGAAATTTCCATTCGAGTTCCCCTTCAGACTCAGCTCGTTCTAATTGATTCTTCTCGAAGATAAGTCAGCCGAACCTTGATATGGCGTTGAAAAATATGCGAGTCCAAGGGAAGGGGTCAATACCTCAGGCAAAGCCAGTCCCACGATCCCACGCAATGTTGCCATGAATTGAGAGTCACTGCAGGTCAATGGTGTCAATTATGACGAATATGGTGTAACTCGGTCTTCTTTATTCAATCTTCTAATCTCCATCTCAAACATTGTCTCGTCCACTGAAGGATTGTTTTTTTTTTGCCAACTAAAGCTTACTATGCATGTATAAATAAAATTCCCGAGTACAAGTCATTGATATTCTCCGCACAAATAAATGATCATTGCAAAGCAAGACGTAATATTGATAGAAAAAAAAACACAAAACTGTTTGTCTCAACTTGTTTTAGTCATCCATTTTGTTGTCCAAAATTTTTCCTGCTACGACGAAGGGGAAAGTTATTTCTCTCCGTAGATAAAAAAGAGCTCTTTCATTAGATCTTCACGTTTCCAAATATCCCGGTTCTACACACGTGAGGGTCTGGATGTCGGTCTATCCCCAAATCGAGATTTTATCCCCGTACCGGCAATATAAATCACTGGTCCTAATAAGAAACTGGTATCTCACCATGTTTCTAAACTTTGCTATCTCAGAGGTTTCAAACAAATTAACTTGAAGAGAAACCGGTTTGGCCGAAATAAAGAGACACCTAACTTATAACTAGCACTCAATTTATTAGGGTTCAGATTCTGATGTGTTGGATTGTAGATTTGTTCGCACGCGCGATCGTGTCTGTGTGTGTGTGTATGTGTATTTTTTCGGTTTTTTTTAACCACATCCCTCTTGTTTCCGGATTCCTTGATGGGCCCTACTGGACACCCATCCACGCAACTGGCACCGACTTTCGACATTTTCGCCATCGCATTTCTAAACACAGGGTAAACCTCCAGAAACCCCTGTGCTACGTATATGTGTGTGTGTGTGTGTGTGAGCTTCAACGAAAATTTTTGAACACCTCAACTTGTTCAACACGAAATATCCTAAATTCCGGAATAAACAATGAAGGATGATTCGCTCTTCCCGGTACCAGGATACGTGTATCCCCAAATTTATACGAAGGCTCATTTGGCAACAATATTGTTTTCCTCTTATTGTATTATTTCGCATTGTCGCCGAACCATCCTATATGCAGAGAATATCAATGGACGGAGGGCAATGGAGACATGTATGACCGGATTCTTGAATAATTTTGTGTACGCGATTGCTCAGTGAGACAACTCGAGGATTCAACGCGTGGAACCACCTGTGCCACACGTGACGCAAAAGCCGAATAGGGTTAACGAGTGTAGTGCGTGAGAAATGGAAAGGTTTTATGGTGTATAAATTACATCCCGAGCGAGTGAGTTTTCGCCAGAAAAGGAGTTAAAATTTTCAATTCCACCGAATACAGCTAAGGAAAAAACTCGTGATCTAAATGAGTTTTCAGAATAAAAAAAAAATTATAAATCTGAAAAAACTCAAATATTTTTGCCAAGATTTAATACAAAAACGGCTGGGATATGTTTTCACACTGTTTTGATTTTTTAAGGCTGTTCAAATCCGTTATGTGACCGACCGGTTCTCATGTTGATTTAGTCCACGTGAATGAGCAGTTTGGCCAATCATAGGTGTAAAGATGTTTCTCTATTTACCCAAAACTACGGCTCAGAAGTCACGTAGGGCCACGGAGGTGGGTACTTATGGAATTTACAGAGATACCAGAATATCTCCCCCAACTTTGGGCATTGTTAGGCGTACGTGTGACATTCAGCCTAGCTGACACTCTTGTAGTGATCGAAGAACGTAAAAATAACGATTTATAATTCTGGCAATTGTGATTCACGATTCAAGGAACCGTGATCGAAGAGAGTGAAAATCTTGAATTATATATGTGAAATTTACGGTCCTGAAAATCGTAAATTGTGATTTTTGCAGTCGTAAATTATGGTTATCATAATCGTAAAGGCCGATTTTGGGAATCGTAAATTACGATTTTAAGAATCGTAAATTACGATTTTACAAATCGTAAATTACGATTTTACAAATCGTAAATTACGATTTTGGGAATCGTAAATTATGATTTTACGAATCGTAAATTACGATTTTGGGAATCGTAAATTACGATTTTACAAATGGTAAATTACGATTGTGGAAATCGTGAATTACGATTTGCTTTTCTTGTGTATCAGAAAAATACGGTAATAAAATTTGTAAAATCATAGAACTTTCGAAAAAGTCACGTAGGACCATCGGGGTGGGTACCTGCGGAATTCCCGGAGATAATGGAATATCTCCCCCAACTTTGGACATTCTCAGACGTCTGTGTAGGGTTCTACGTAGTTGCTTCTCTTTGGGTGAAAAGCGGGGCTTTTGTAGAAAATATTATGTGACCAGATGGCTTCCATATTTTTTCTAGTCACAATTTTACACAGAGCTTCCCCTTCATTTGTCTTTTCTATTCATGGAAGTAGATCTAATGGAAAAGAATTTCGTTGGATGCGGAAATCCGTTTCTATTTTCTCTCCACTTTTCACACTTCCGTAAAATTTCATCGACACACGAAGAAAGGGTTCGAAAAAAAATCCCATACACTTCCGTAAAGCTCAATTATCCACATATTTTTGGCTACAGCTCACGACATTATGCAACCGGATTTTTTTATGACTTTGAATAATGTGTTTATAAAAATTCCAATTTTTTTTCAGAATCGTAACCTTTTTAGAACACAAAAGTTTTTCAAAACGTCGAACAATTTTACAATGTTTAAATTCGTGTATTAATAGAAACCTAGATTGATTCATCTCCTAAAATTCCCTTCCATTCCAAGGTGATCGTTCAATTGAAACTTAATGGTCATTAATTACGACCAATCAGCACTACATTGTTTATGCTTTGTTTGATGCCGCCAAGAAAAATTTCGTAGAAAATTTTTTGTTACGTGGAAAATTAGATGAAATTCCCCGAAGATGAATTGATAGAAAATTGTTGAAAAACGTTCCAGAGATGTCGGAACTTCCAAATTTTTCAGACGTTTCAAATTTTGAAATTTTTTTGTAATTTCGATGCTCCAGAACATGCTCCACTTTTGAAATCCAAGACGATTGCCTAAACATTTGTCCTTTTGGTGCACGCGTCGAGGCATAAACAGAGCACATCTTAATTACTTAGCATTCGAGATTAGCCAGATGTATTTCGTTCATGAAGCCCATGCAGCCTCCCATAAACATGATATTCGGTGTAATAAGTGTTATTCTGTCACATTACACAATCGCAAAATTGATAAACAAAAAGTTGGATCGAGTCATTATCCACGGTTTGATGACGAGTGGCACTCATAAAACGTGAGATAAAGCCATGTTGAGGAGATCTGCGATTCGTAAATAAATTTTCGCCTTTACGATCTTTTTTCTTCTCATCTCCACCCAGTGATTAACAACTGCCAACGCCTCTGCTCGTGATTGCACAGGCCACCCAATTTAATAATGTCCTCGTCCGCATTCTACAGTGCTTCACGTAGAAATCACTGAAGCGCACCGATAGTGCACTGCAACTTCGCCGATGGCATTGTGATTTTTGGGTCAATGTTAAAAATCACATGAAAAAAACGTGAATCACAATTTTGCAATTGAGCTTGCAATCGCGAATCACGATTCTTACCTCGTGGATCACAAATTTCGGAATCGGCAGTCACGGTTCTCAGGCCAGTGAATCACTGAAATTGTGATGCGTGAATCAAAAATCGCCATTTGCAGTTTTCAGAATGATGAATCACTAAAATTGTGATGCGTGATTCACAAATCGTGATCTACGATGTCGTGATTCAGACGCGTAAAAGTGAGAATTGTGATTTGCAGAATCGTGAATCACTATTTGCAGAATTGAGAAAAAAGATTTTGGCAAATCACAATTTCCAAAAAGTAGTGAATCACTAAACTCATAATATGATGAAAAATGGGAAAATGGAACAAGAGCTTCCCTTATCGAAAAGTTAAAAAATCGAAATTTCCGAATCTTCAATTTTCGAAAATTTTTCAATTTTAAAATGGTAAAATGCTCAAAAATTTTCAGCGATTTTGTTAATGCAAAATTATATTCTCGTGATATTTTAAGTACGAGAAAAATTGTGTGAACACTTCCCATGTTCAACTATCTGAAGCTACACGTGTTCTTTACACGATTTCATTACTAGAAAAACAAATACTGTGCACTCCCCATGAAAGTGTCGGCACGCAATACGCGTCCCAGTCTCACGCAACTAGGCACATATATTTGTAATGGGCCCAGCTTCCCCTTATCAACCCAACTATGTTAACAATCTTGAGTGAGCAGAGGCCCTTGAACAATCTATAGATACTTGAACCACACATGTGGTGCATTTCTCGTGGAACGGGTACTGTGACATAACGTACACATTATGTTCAAAATTAGTACAAAATTCTAAATATTTGTCTTAGAAGCATGTCCATTTTTTTCACTTTGTAATTTGAATTTTCCCAAAATTCAGCCTTTCAATATTTTTACTTGACGTTTCGAAATTTTGATTTCACTCCGAAATTGATTTCAATTTTTTTCGGTAGTTTTTAACACTTTCAACAATTGAATTTTTTTTTAATTTATAGATTTTTTTCATTGGCAAAAGTATCAAAAGTTACAACATTTTTGACACTTTTAAAGGAATGATATGGAAGACTCTGCATATTATTCAGTTTTGGTAAACATTTCAAATTTTGGCGATTTTGATATATGCATATATCACATACATCACTCCATATAAATTTCTTCTATGAGTCACCACTCGAGGAAGATTTCAAATTCGACAAATACTCGAAACGAACAAAACGCGAAGCAATAAATAATTCCTAGCATATATATGTCGGTCATGATGTACAATATAACCGTTCAATGTCTCATAAAACTGTCCATTTATCATAGACCGTGTTGAGTTTCTCATCAAATTACGTTTACATTCTCACCTTTTTTGCCATTTGCAATGTTCAAATTTTTGGAAGGTCCAAAATTTTTCAATTTTTTTTGAAAATTTTGCATGTCTATCTGCAAGAACCAGAACATTTTCAACCAAGTCCGCCAATCCCTCACCGCAAAATGAAAATCCCTCGTCAACTTAGGTCGCAAATTTAAATTCCAACATTTATGAATTTTTCAATTTTCAAAACTTTTATGATTTCTAATTTTCAAAATTTTCAAATTTCCAAAAATTTTCAATTTTCAGATTCAAAGTTTTTCAACGAATATTTTTTTTCAATTTTCCAAATTTTTGTTTCACAAATTTTCGACCTCGTACAATTGTTACAATGTACCCCAAGATCTGAAAATCTATCATTTTCTTTTTAAAATTTTCAACTCAGTTGGTTACGCTGTACAGCGCCGTACAATACGCATTAAACACCTCATAAAACTGTCCATTTATCACAGGAAACGTCGAATTTCTTACGCAACATGCCCATGAGTTTCCGTTTTTATTTCTCTTAAACGTACGAATCCACACTCAATTATTTACAATTTCAGTTGATACAACCATCATAATTCTGGATAATGTAATTAGTTCTCTCAGCAGCAAGTCAAGATTCCCGACTTAAGTTACCAGCATCTCGGATGTTTCTCCATTCGCACAACTTCCTCAAGTATCCAATTGATCATATTCGCGCTCCGAATTATGCAATATTGGCATATAGAATTTTGAAAAAAAAAATCGTCTAGCGTTACAGTTGCATCGATACCCTTTAATCCGCTTTTTTTCTCGTTCTATTGTTGTTCTCATCATGGCAAACCGGATAATGACGCTGTACTATGAGTCGCATGGCCCTGGATATTTATCGGAGAAACGGGTGTCCTTACGCAAGGTAGAATCATCGTTTAAAGTAGCTCATCAGCTGCGGCGGACACCGCTGAGTGTATAAAAAAAATTGTTTCACGTCCAAAAATTTTTATCCGCATCCCCAAATTTTTTAAATAAATCACGAAAGTGAGGAATGTAAAACCACTAAATATCGATTTTGTTTTTAATGAAAAAACCAAAGTTCTGAGAGACTTGGGAGAGTCATTCAGCGCGTCACTCTGCCTCCACAGTTCCACTTCCGCTTACGTATTCACGGCCTTTGACGCAGAAGGCAGAAACCGAAAGCCCCGATATTGTGCGTGTATATGTGTATGTATGTGTGTGTAAATTTGAAATCGAGAAATCTCCATCATGGGCCTCACTAGTATTCCAGTTTGCTCCTCGTCCGGAAATTTGTTACTGCTCGGAGAAATGTTCAAGTATGGAGGTTGTTGCGAAGGAATTTAAGCTTTCTTCAAAAGGTCTTCTTCGTCCAGTGTCTCCACTAGTCCTTGCTTTAGTCGGCTCATCCTGCGGTCCTCCATGTCATGAGCCAACTGCTCAAGAAGCTCCTTGAACACATAGTTGTCCAAGTTCTTGGCTATGTAATACAGGAATAGCCAATCGCCAAAGTGGTACTCGTGTGTCACTCTCAGCACATTCCAGGGGTTGTATTTCCCAGGACAGGCAATCGAAAATATGAAGCGGTTGAAGCGAACACTCCTGGCGACATAAATGATTATCTTATGTGGCTTTTACGACAGGAAACATTAAATTTTTACGCTTCTGGGGAGTTTTACGAACTTTTAGAGACAATTTTTGTGGGGACATATCTTCGCTCTTGAATTATGAACCTTAGAAACAAAATTATGGAACTGAAAATCTGTAGATTAATCTTTCTGACGCTCGACATCAAATGAAGTGTTCTAAAAAAAGGTATCTTCATCTGCGGAACCGAAAGGATAACATCCCCTATCGAACCGGATTACACCTGCTCATCCACCAATCAGAATCCGCAATGAGTGTGCACAACACCATCACACTCGCGTCTCTATAAACTATCCAGCCAGAAGACCGCAAACAACTGGTAATACATATCCCAGAAAGCCACAATTCCATTTCCATAAATCGTGGTAAAGCCATCGTAAAACTCGGTCAAGTTACGATGAAAAACCGATAATGTCCAAGAGGTGGTAATCCAAGCCACTTACCTGGAGTGTAGAACCATCGTAAGGATCCTCCAGATGAGAGCGAGACCAGTGATGATTGCCAAAATGATGAACCAGTACCACAGGAATATATAGATCTTCTCATTGACGATGTTGAGGGCCATGACACACAGGGCATCGTGTTTCTGAATGGTTCCGGAGGGGCCGTACTTGTGGAAAGTGCATTTAGTAACCTTCAAAGGAACGTAAAAAAAATACCACTTGAGCTTTTCCATGTGTCACATCCATTGCTCTCAGTCTCACACATGCAGTTGATCTATATATAAACCCCCCATCGTAGCAGAGGGGTTTCTGGGGGTTTACCCTGTGTTTAGAAATACGATGGCCTAAAATGGCGAAAGTCGACCCCAGCTACATGGATGGGTGTCCAGCACGCCCCCTGAAGGAATGCTTGAACGGCCGCTACCCGGTGCGTACAAATGAGAGGGACGGAGACAAAAAAAGTATATATATAGTAGTGATCACAGAAAGAGAGAGATAATATGATGACCAGTGAGACCCATACACGATACTCTAGCGAAATTTCTAACATCGCGTATAGTGGCGATGGATATCGCGCTGCTAGCCGGTGCAAGGAGAGTTAGAGATCGGAGAGTTATGGGAAGTCTACTGTTAATTAGAAATAAGTATAAAGTTTGAAGTAGGACATATAAAGGGAAGAAAGGAAAGGAATGTCAACGATGGATGTTATTGAAATCGTAAAACGTAAAGACAAATTGCCAGCTTACTTTTGGGAAGACAGCATCCAGAGGTGACATGTTCTGATTAAATGCGTCGATTCCATAACCGGCGATCCGGGGGCCCAGGCCGAGGAAGGCTCCCCCCAGGAACCAGTTGGTCACGTAGATTTGGGTGAGGACGTTGATGAAGTTAAGCACCTCGCAGAAGCCAAGGTAGTAGGCCCAAGGTCGGTTAACATGCAGGCGATTCAGGAAGGCGGTCCTGATCGTCCGAATGTTCTCCCGACGGTGTTCCTTGGAGGGAATCTTCTTCCCGTTTCCTATATCCAGCTCTTCATCTTGCAGAGAGAGGGACGCCATACTCAAACCAGATACGAGCATTTTCAGACGACCTCCTAGTAGAAAAGTTATTTATTAAAATTGCATCAGACGATTTACTTTTACAATTTTGGGGGCTCTTCAAATTTTTCAAAATTTTTATGTGAATTTATTAAATTTTCTACCATTCTGTAATTTCGAAAAAAATCACTTTTTGAATATCCTTGCATTTTGAAAATGTTGGAAGTTTGGATACATGATCACATCTTACTGTCTTGCTCAACAAACTATTTAAATTGCCGGCCTACTTTTCGTGGCCGCAAGGCCTATTGAATCTACAGCAATGTATTTTTTATGATTCCTTAGACTTCCATAAAAATTCATACATTTTATGTTCTCAACTTTCAACGATTTTATCACTTGAACTTTCGATCTTCATTAATTATTAATTTTCGCAAGGGAATGTTACCTTCCTCCTTTCGCCATAAGTGGTGGGGTATATAGAAGAGGATCGCCTGGAAAAATAGGAAGAATGGCACCCATTGGTAGTATGCGTGATAGACAATCTTGTCATCATCTGTATATGGACCAACTCCGGGATGAGCAGCATGGCCTAATTGCACCGACTCTGGGTTCATGTACTTTGACTGGAAATATCAATTCATTTTTGAACGTGTTTTTCAAACCAAAAAAATTCTTCAGATTTTTTTCGATATGGCTAAATTTAATTCAGGTGCGAGAAACAACAAAAAATCCTGAATGTCGCATGGACGTCGCGGCGAGGTCGCGGCAACTTCTGCGCGAGTTTAGGCAACAGTAACGCCACAGCTTTGAGAATTTTCATCACTATTCATTACTCAATTATTTTATCATTTGTCATGGTACTCACCACTGTGAAAGTCGAGGTAAAAAAGCAGAATTGGTTTATCACGTGGTTCAGCGAATCCTTTTCATTGTCAACCATGCATCTGCAATATGGCATTAATATAATAGTAATTAATAAAAGCATTGAAAAAGTAATAAAACTGGCAGTATCACAAAAACGTACTTTATATGTTCACCAATAAATTGCCGAGATGTTCCCATGAGACATCCTATCATAAGCACCAGAAATGTCGCACGGTAGTGAAGTCTGAAAACTATGCAAAATATTTTGTTTTTTTTTTGACGTAAACATATTTGTCACGATATCATATCCCACGGTCTCGAATTCTCCTATTGAGGCAATATTTTCCAAAATTGGAAGAGCTTCTCAATAGCAGATATTTTAAGTCTTCAAGTCAAGTCTTTTCAAAAAAATGACAGATCCAACAAACAACTGTGAAAACTTTAAAAATTTCCCAAATTCAAATTCTCTAAATCTCGGTCATATTATTTTTATTTTTCACAATCATTAACAATTTCAAAAAGTCGGTCCATCATTATTTATATAAACACAAGAATTCAGATTCCGGGAAATTGCCATACCGGCGAATTGAACAATTGGCATTGGGCGTTCCTCAGAATCTCACTAGCCAAAATAAACAAAATCAAAAAATCACCAATGTTATCAATAGTAGCGGAATCCTGCGACACTTTCAACTTGACATGACTGCTCAGGACGGAAAAAGTTCCAAGGACACCACTCATGGTCCTAAGTGAATTCTCCTATCACCACGTGGAACCAAAAATCCCGAAGGATTTCTATAGAATGCTTATCGATTCTATAGAAACGCCGCGGAACTGTCACTTTCCTGTAAATTTCCATTCAATGTGCTATAGGAACTCTTCTGCATTCGACCATTTCTATAGGTCATTTCTATAGGTTTTTGATAGCATATGCTATAGAAACCCATATGGGAAATGGTCTATGAAATCTTATAGCTCATGTCTGCTGCAGGGTGTCTCTTAGCAGATGTTATAGGGGATCTTATAGCTCAGGCTATAGGGGATCTTATAGCTTAGGCTATAGAAGATCCTATAGCTTAGGCTATAGAAGATCCTATAGCTTAGGCTATAGAAGATCCTATAGCTTCGGCTATAGAAGATCCTATAGCTTCGGCTATAAGGGATCTTATAGCTTAGGCTATAGGGGACCCTATAGCTTAGGCTATAGAAGATCCTATAGCTTAGGCTATAAGGGATCTTATAGCCAATGTTATAGCGAACATCACTTTATAGCGGTTCCGCATTAAGGCTATAGGAACTTTCTAGGCAGCTGCACACCAAATCTATAGAATTTTTTACAGACTTCCTAGAACGCTTCTATAAGGACTCTTATAGTCTGCACCAATCCTACACGAATGATAGGATCCGAATAGGACGTCTACAAAAATTCTACAGCACTCTTATGAAAAAGCAATGATAGCTATAGGAAACACCGTATAAATCCGAGAGGGCCCTGCAGACATTCTATAGCAGAGTCGAAGACTATTACAGCTTATAATCCTAACGGGATCCCATATACAAATTCTATGAGATTTTTTCACACTTGAAGGCCATTGGAGTCGTCAAAAAACAAATCCAAAGATTCACACGTTGTCGCGATCAGTGTTCCACTGACAGTCTCCCGACGATTTCTCGAAATCCCCGCCTCTTATCTTGACGAAAACTGACAACGTACTCTATCACATTTCAAACCGACACGCTTACTCCTCGAATTCACCAGAATGCCCGAGGCATTTGAAATTGTTATGAAATAACTGATACCCAAGTACGCCTTGATAACAATAGATAAATTATTGCTGACTGAGAAAATCAGAGGGTCTTCAAGTGTTCCAGAATGATAAAAAGTACAGGAGAGGAGTAATTCAATCGGACTGCATTGTAATCCACCGAGAAGTCTAAAAATACAGCGCGTATCAGTAGCGAAATGGTAAATGAAGATGAGGTCAATTTTAGTTTGCAATCATGTCTCAAGCGTATCTTGAAATTGAAGAGCTGTGGTGAAAGATTGTATGTAAAGTTTCTTTTTAAATAAAAAAACGGGTCCTACAAAAACGGTAGATATGCAATTTTGGTCTCCCCAAAGCTTTTTATCTCCTTCTCAAGCATTTATCTAGCTTCTGACGAAAATTTCAATTCAGCCAAAAGTCAACAAATTTGAATAATTGTTGAAAAATCTTCGATTTTTTTGGTCGGATCCATGTGTCTGCTGAAGATGGTCATGGCGTCACGAGCGTTTTTCTATAGTGAGTGGGTGTGACGGGAGATTAGGTGATACGTGTGTTATCAGAAGAGTTCTGCGGGACGCGGAGAAATTTACAGGTAGAATGATTGTGCTGAAGTCGGTGAAGAATTTGATTGCGGATCAAGGATGAAGTATCCGGTTAAATCCGGAGGATCTTCATCTAACGCGTCCTTCATTTGGAAACTGTTCATGAAGATCCGACGTTGTCATACATATAGAATGGCCATGACATATCTATAACCTGTGACATATACAAAATAATCTGAGAAAAAGTGGCCGAATGAGCAATTAATTGGGATCATGATTATCATTGCATAAGAGTCACCTTTAGTTACGTGGTATACTCTAGATTTCAGCATCTGGGACACTGACGGCAAAAAAGTTCAAGTTGTGACATCGGTCTCGAAACCCATGAGGGCCTCACACGAGACATATCGATTGATAACTTTGACTCGATTCTATTCGATGAAATAATGGAGATAGAGCAAAAAGTTCTCAATATTAAATGTTGCTTATTTCATGAACAGCAATTTGGTTTATATGACTCATACCCCTATCTCCAATACTTCCTGCACAAATTGGGTTTGAGCGTCGGACGAGATCCAAACGCGCATCGCCCCGTTGCATATGAACTGTAATATCTCGTAATATATTGAAAATGCGAGAAAAAGTCATAACACTTGACTGATGGGATTTTTCATGACGAATCATTTTTGTTATCACTATTTTCCTCTATCTCCACTCCTCTCTTCAATAAATGCTACGGAGTTCGCGCAGGCCGCTTGCCCGCGCTCGCACACCGTACGCGATACCCCCACGCTCATTTACTACTAAAATATGAACGTTAGGAAAAAAAGTTATTCAACATAAAATGTGCGTCTTAATACGGGGAACAAAATTCGTTTAAACCTTTTCTCGCTACGTCTATCCGTTCTTGAGATATTTCATTATAAAGCGGGAAATCATGGAGATTTCGAATTGAAAAAGAAAGTAATAATTGAAATAGAGACTCCAAAAGAATTAGAAATTCATGAAAAAAAATTGAAACATTTTACTAGTTGACCATTGGATGAGTCAAGACCAAAAACCGAGGCCAGATTACATCATCAATCTCGAAATTTTTGACATTTTCTCATGAAATGTCAGACAAGCCTGAAAACAAATTTTCCCATCAATAGTCATATTTAACTTTCTAACATTACCATAATGAGTTTTTTTACCTGTGAATGCCAAGTCTAATGATTTCTTGACTCACCTTGCATTCATCGGTATGATCATTGTGATAGGTCGTGATAAGAAGCGCGTCTAATCAATGAATTGAATTTCTGGAAATTGGACTAAAGCAAAATGATATCTATTTTTTTTCGGAAATTAGAAGGACGATATTGAGGGTCTTTGGCAGTAGGTGAGGAAATCATATTTGGATTAAAACCGTCACAAATCTCGGCTTGAAATTAATCCGTACTGATAGTTAGGCCTCGTATTTATCGTTCCGGGAAACAATTCTCAGAGATCTCAAGGGAAATCGGCGATGTCAATTGTTCAATAAGTGAAAAGAAACTCAATGTTTTCAATGATTTCTAGTTATCGCGATTATTACATTTCCAGCAGATCCTTTCCGATCGGTGAAACCTGAAAATTAACAAGGTTCAAAAATTTCCAAAGACCTAAAAAAAAAATTCCTCATTTTCTGAAATTGCAAATTTGGAATTTTTTTGAAAATTTTTGATGATATGTCAAGAATTTTAAAATATATCTGGAACATTCTCGAAAAAATGTCTGTGTATGTATGTGTTAAAAATTCAAAAATTTGAAATCGAAAAATTTTCGAAATTGTAAAAAGGAAAGTCAAAATTTGAACACTTGAAAAACATTGTCATTTAAATTTGCTTTCAATTTTTAAAAATATCAATTTTTATTATCAAGACTTTAATGTCGGTCCGTCAAATTTTTCATAAATTTGAAGTTCTTTCTGACACTTTTATTGATGGAGATCTGTTGATAAAACATCGATGTTGCAACCACGAAAACACGTGGATTTGAAAGTAATCTTGGCTATTAGTCTTATCACGTGTATTTTAGGACCCAATATATTTAAAACGAATGTTTTATTGCTCACAATCGCCGCGGTAGTTTTTCCACTACTTTCTAAGGAAATTAGGGGCCAAAGTCCCCGAATTACTTCACAGAATATTCCATGAAATACAACAAAAAATTGAAAGTTTTGGAGCATTGGAACAACATTTAAATATTCTGCCCATTGAAAAAAAAATACTATATTTTGATAAATTTGTTAATTGAAAGAGCGGTCTGACAAGAGCTTCACGAAAATGGGAACCAACCGGAGCCCCAGGAGTTGCTTCACAAGAAAGAAAGTATCGGCCGACATTGCCTCGTGTCCAACATTGCCGGGTAGAGCATAAGGACTTTGACCGGCCGTTGCCCCCATGGTTGGGTTCGTACCTAACCAGAACCACGCGAACGTTCCTGTTTTCCAAGAGTCGCTCCTCGTTCTTGTTCACCAGTACTTCTATGAACTTACCTGACTGATCTCACGTCAGCATCACGACCGCAAAAAAATGTGTTTAGATTAGATATACCGTGTCAACTGCAAAAGGAGATGCTGGGTCCATTGCGAGATGAGAGGAGCTGAGATGAGACAATTTTCGAAACACCCAAATTTTTTGTTCCCTAAAAAATGTTCATGAGCTTCTTCGATTCCCAAACTTTTTTAACATTCCAATTTTTTTTATTCCCTTTGACATTTCAAATTCTTGAAAGTACCTGATGACACCGCGTCAGATATGTCAAATGAAAAAGGAGATTCTGGTCCATCGCTAGATTGACACAGTCGAGAGAAAAATTCAAGGCCTAGCCTTTCTTGAGCAAGATTAATGATCAGAAAAGGAATGACAAAGTTTTTTGTACGCAAATAGTTGTACATGGCTAGTTCTCAACAGTTATAAATGATGAGAACGATCTCTAAATAAACTCGAGGTCTTTGGAATTTTATGCACAATCTTAACAACAATTTGAAAATCATAAAAATAGTTTTTGATAGTCAATAGTTACCAGTTATAAAAAAATAAGAGAATGTCGAGGTGAAGAAACCTTTTTCGTGAGATCGAATCGCAAACGCACACACACACACACGTACACACAGCGAGCCCTTATTGAGAGTGTCTTCTATATTAGTCCTCATGTCCAACAGCTCTTCCCAGGAAGTTACAAACGATCTCATGCCGATCCCAGTGTAAATATACCTAAAAACTACCCATCCTAAAAAACATCAATATGCACTGTGCATCCTTACTTAACTAGGGAATTACTCATAGCTTCGTTATTTTAATGCCTGCAGTGGCGTTCGCCTATGCAAACTTAATAAAAAAAAATAATCAAGAGAGAATGGAGATTGTTCGCCGATGCAGAAGCGCGATCGCTCGGTCAATGGACCGCACGGAAAATGGTCGCTCGATCGGTATTTACAGTGCACTGAAGTCTTTGTTGTCCAGCCCTGCATTCTGACCAATCCCATCGCTTCACTGGATATGCACCCCGATGGGCGCAACTGGAGTGATCATCACTTCTCCGCGAAGTAATTAGCCATTGCACTTCCTCTCTTGTAAAAAAATTGAAAAAGAAAATTTTTACATATTTTTAAACTTTCTTCTTTACTTCAATTTTTTAAGTTTTTTTTTCTAAACAGTTTCGAATTTCTGTGTCTTTAATTTTTTTTTTGTTTCGGCAATTCGTTTTCTCAAAAATAAGATTTTTCCCTATTGATCTAACATTGGCGTTTTTTAGTTTTACGAATTTGCAAATTTTTGGAATCTGATAATTCAAAAAAATTTCAGCCTTTGAAATTAAATTTTGCTGGAGTTCAGCCCTGTATTCTGAGGCGGCACATCGCTTCATTCACTATGCACCCCGATAGGTGCAACTGGTGTGATCATAACTTTTCCGGGAAGTAATTAACTATTTCACTTCCGCTCCTTAACCATTCATTTAAGTCGCTCGTCTTGTAAGTCATTTCGTGTATTTTTAGCGCGGGACGAGTGACAAAATGAACACTAATTTCGTCGAATTGAAGAGAAAAAATTTGATAGTGGTGAACAAATTTCCAGGCAAAGCCCTCACTCTCAGATGGGTCGATACCAGGGAAACCTCTAAACTGAACCCATCCTGTTTTACAACTTCATCAGTAGTTCGACTCTCCCTCAATCACCCGTGCTCTATAGGTATAGAATATATAAGTTCTGCGTGTAGAACCCGCCAGACACGCTCTGCACCCCGGGACCTGGTCATTCAGACTTCATTGAGGGTTAATTCACAACCCTCACAACTTCCTTAGCATAAAGTGAAAAATTCCGATTTCGAAAAAAAAAATTTAATCGAGTAATTTCGAAAATTCGGAAAAGCATAATCAGTTTCAAATTCTAAAACTCGACAAAATTTTGTCTATATAAGAATTCCAACTTGTTGCACTTAAAAATTATACAATTCTTTTCATTTTGTTAATTCGACATTTTTTTCTGTATATATCTATATACATTCTGGACCCCTCGACCTAGTCATTGAAACTTGATTGAAGGTTAATAGACCTTCGGGCTTTGCAGGCTCCTTTTTTAAAAGTTTCGAGTGATAACTGGGAATTGAGTAAATTTCATAAAACTGCCAAAATTTCACTCTTGAGAAGTGGAAAAAAAATTACAAAATTTCCCAACTTAATCCCACGAAAAAATAGGGACAGAAGTCCCCAAAAAGGGCAAGAACCTTCCAAGTTCCGAAAAATAAAAAACATTCAGAGAATGAAAAAACTTCAAAGTTGAAAAAAAAATCAATTTTTTTTTTCAAATTTACGATTGCTCAACAGTTGGCCTTCATCCCAATCAGCGATGTTCTCCACTTATATATAGGTACGCTCTGGACCCCTCGACCTGGTCATTGCGACTTGATTGAAGGTTAATAGACCTCCGGGCTTCGCCGACTCGATCATCCGTGAAGTGCAGCATTTTGCCATCAAACTTCCAATTACACTGAAATTAGTTGGGAGCGGTTGCGTGGGAATGTCAATGTTTCTGTCAATAATTTTTTCAATCTTACTTAGGCACTTGTTTATTCAAATTCCTCACCCCTCATTCTGTAAATACTTTTCCAAAAACATCATTCATCTCCTGAGAGAATTTATTCATTTCCATCTGTACAATTCGTAAATTACTTCTTCATTAATACAATAACAAATTGAAAAATATAGTTATAGATTCGTACAAACTGTGTCTTGGAACTAACCCAAGGTTTATTGCATTTTTCGGGAATGCACATTTTCTAAATTTGAGATTTTTTTTATCAAACCTATCATTCGTATCTTTGCCAATTTCATAATCAGTTGCAAAACGAAATTTTAGCAATTTTGTATATTTTTGTCGGCTTCAGACCAATTTGAAAAATTTTCGAAATTTATGATTTTTTTAAAAAAACATTTTAAATTTGTTTATTCTTCCAAAATTTTGAAAATTTTCAAACTCTTGCAAGAATTTTTGAGAATTTGGGAAATTTTGAAGGCTTCAGAAATTTTGTAAACTCCAAAAGTTTTGCAAATTGGCAACAACTCGAAAACACTCAAAAAAGGGATCTTTCAAATATTTAAATTTCGACCATCTCCAAAATTGAAGTTTAAAAATTTTACAAAATTATGAAAAACCGGGAACATTTGGAGATGTTTTATAATTGAATTTAGATACTTGTCTAGCTAAGAATAGGCGAAAAAAGGTGGTATAATCATATATCTCGACAAAAGCAGCAGCACAATCGATATTAGTTAAATTGCAGTTATAAAATGCATGAGTTACTCGCACAAATTTCTGTAACTAAATGTAAAAGGTTCTGCAAGATTAGAAACTTTGTAAAATAAGATTAGAAATGATCCTATAGATTTTTCTCATACATATCAATCAGAACTGAATTTTGTTGTTTTGTGCTTGGCAAGTAATCACGACAGCTACTGTCACAAGTCTGGCAAAAATTTTGCACTACATCAGCTGTTTCTTAACGTAAGAAATTGTTTTTCATTAAGAAAGAAAAGAGAAACTACTGTCGTCGACTATCACACAATATTTTCATCGAGAACGCCTCAATTCTCGCAATCTAAACTCTTATCACTAAAGGCCTGAAATGAGCATGATATAACGCTCCATCATCTCCAATTTATCGTTACGTTTATCATTCAATTACAAACTTTCAACTTCACCATTTTTTCTCGTCTCAAATAATTGTTCCCTCCACTTGGGTGAAATATGAAAACTCGAGTCTTGTCGGTCTTATCACCATCTCCCATCGTTTTATTTCTCACTTGAAAAAATAGTAATATTAGATTTTCGGGGAAAGGCGTGGTATTTATCACGCACTTACACGTGTGAAAAATTCTGAGATTTCTGTAGGAATTTTTGGAGGTTTTTTCGACGAACATTTTTTTTTTTAATTTTACAAAATGGAAACCCTTTTGTGAAATTTACAAAAAATTTTGATCTTACAAGTTTCGAATTTTTCAAGCATCGACAAATTTGCAAACATCTCTCTGACTTTTGATATCTCCAAAGCTTTTCCACAAAATTCTTAAATTTCTTAAAAGTTCCTGAAAATTAATTCTCCAAAGAAAAATTTAAGTCTGAGAAATAGATTGCAAATTCCACAAAAATTTCGAGTAATGCAACATCAAACTACTTCCCTATGAGATTCCCAGAAAAATTTTCCATACGTGAGACACACAAACAAATTATTAAAATAGGTTTTTTTTTAACAAATAAAGAATTTCGGAACACTCTGGCAGTCTTAAATTGAGCGTCAATGAACTTCAATTGGCATTTTTTTAAATCTTAATATTGAGTTCGCAAGAATGTTGAATGTTGCTGCGTGTAAACGAATGATTAATATAATTGCGTATTAAAAATTGCAAAATGAATAGAGAAAAATTACGTTAAATTTGACATAATGTCACTAACTTTATTATTGTCGTTTTGTAGTCTTATTTTTAATTTCATCTTATTGTCCATGAAGGTTGGCCGATGTGAACGTATCGCGACTTAATTCACTAGGTAAATTCGCTCGTTATGTAGGCGTACATGAATGAAAAAAAATCCCATGGGAAATTCCATAAAAAATATTATAGAGTTCCTGTAGGATCCCCACAGAAGGATTCAATTTCCATATTTTGATGACTTCCAATATTGTCGATAGAAATTTCCCAGCGAAAAATCGAGTAAGAAATCTACATCGATTTTTTATACGAATCTAATGAGATGTCCTGCAGGATTTCTATCATAAATTATATGGGAATCTTATAAAAATCTCATGGGATTTTTTTCATACGTATACTTAATACAGCTAAACATTACTGACGTCAACTAATTTCCCAAAAAATTTATTTTGAGAAGTGAACGTTGCGCTTTGGACAGTCAGCGCGGCAGTAATTATCACCCCAAAGAAAAAGGTTAATTTAAGATCTGAAAAATCCTAAAATAAGGACTCCCAAGAGCATACTCTGAGCCTCGAATTTGGCTTTTGGAAAACTAAACTTGGGAGTTAGGCAATCCTAATTTATCGTTTAAAAATTTACTCTTTGAAAAGAAGTGGAAAGTTATCAAAAATTCACCACAAACCAAGCTTAATAAATTCGAGTACTCGATAGCCCTTCAATTAAGATAATTCACCTTCTTAAACTTTTTTTTTGGTGCACAGGAGGCACAAGTTGGGTCTTTATCACCCACAAAGAGAGTATGCATTAAAGATATGTAATATATTGCGCGACGACATAATAAAAATTAAATGAAAAAGGAAGAAAAAAATTGGCCCCTCGATTTCACCTGGAATGGACGTTTCTGTTACCGCTTGGCGAAGATACGTATATCTACAATCCTATGTATAATAATATATAATATATATATCTTTCTATGTCCTTATGAGCCATGTTGCCCTACAAGGGAGGAATTTAATCTACTTGCAATAGCGAAACGAGAGAAATAATGAATTGGTAGATTATGGAAGTAATGCTACTGTAGGAGGACGACGCCATTTTCGCAATTTTCGATTTATATTATTTTGTGCCTCAGATTTTCCTTCAACTCACAAAAATTCCCTAAATATGTCTTTGAACAAAATATTTCCTACACCAATTTTTTTTTCACAAATAAAATTTTTTTTCGATTTGTTAACTACCGTATTTTCATTTTGAATGTTGCCGCTTTTTCATTAGATAAAATTCCTTCTCTGATGAAACACGTGAAATTCAGAAAGATATGTTAGAGGATGTGAGTTGAAGGCTTGACCTATCCAAAAACTATTGTGTAGTGTTGAGCACCTGGCCCAAAAGGCCCCAACTGCCCTCCAATAAGCGTCTGTATCACCAGGTGGCGCCCTCGCGCATGCGCAGCTCAAACAATAGCTTTTGAACCTCTTGTGAAGGCCAAAATTATGGGGAATTGATGAAAAAAAATGCATGTAATAGTAAGAAAAAAGAGGAAACGGCGGCGTCCCCCGGTTATCACACAATTAGAGTCTACGATGCCTCCGTCCCACGACCCAAGGGCGCTAAACGAAGTGAATTATTTTGATATTAATGTTCGATTGCTGTGATGAGGCTGAGATACTAACACCCATTGCTAATGAGCAGGCGAAGAATGGTAATAAAATAATCAAAGGCAATTTTTCAGTACAAACTTCCTGAAGAAACACGTGTGAAATTGCGCATGCGCTAAAAATTCAAAATTTCGATCGTATTCTTAATTAATTGAAATAGAATTTGCAAAATTTCTAGTAGACTGAAAACTATGTATCTGAGTATGCTCAAGTGTGCATGGTTAATCAAAAATACATAAAATATGCAACATATCAGGTATTGAAAAGCACATTAATTTAATTTTTTAACAAACCTTACGAGGTCAAGTTTAAAATTTTGACAATGTGTTTTAATGTTTAAAAATAGTCCAAAATTCATGTTTTTAGCCCAAAATTTCGCACTTCTTTCTTCATCAACTAAAAAAGATGCCTTCCTAGAAATTGGTGGGGGGGGACGGGGGGCGACTCCAATCGATATCGATCCAATCGCAGATCGACGTCTGCCAGACCCAACATTCGTTGGCTGTTAATTATCAAATATATGATTCCACAAAAGGGAAAATTTCTGTTTTTGAAAATTCGTGAAACACAATTACACAAATTTGTCAATGTATGCTTTCTAATTTTGCGTTGTCCTTATCAAGTGGTCCTACGAAAAATCTCCACTAAACCTGTTTTGTACGTGGCAAAATTCTCCCCAAAAATTGTTTATTGCAATTTTTTCATAGAACCACGCAGAGCCTCGCTGGACCCTAATTGAAGGTAAAAAACGCCGAGTTTATTGCCCACAATTTCTCATACTTTAAATTCCAAAAAAAAAAAAAAAAAAAAAATTAGAAGATAAATTTTGACGGGTTTTCTAAAAAAAAAAACATTCAACCCTACACCACCTGTTTGCCCTCGAACCACTGCACTAGATCCGACACGAGGTCCTTGTAGATAAGTGGATCGATGTTCTTGCCAAGTTGATAAAGAACAAACCAGTCACCTATCTGGAACCTCTGAGAGATCGCTTCAATCTGATCCTGGGGTGAAAGACGCGAGCGTGCGCGCAGAAGAATCAGCCTCAACTTGGGTCCAGCAACAACAGCAGCTCGATACATGAGACTAAGTCCGCTAAGTACGCTAAGTATGATGAACCAGAACCACAGGAACACGTAGATCTTCTCATTGACGATATTGAGTGGTAGAACACAGAGGCCATCGAACTTCTGCACAGTTCCAGAAGCACCATACTTGTGGAATGTACACTTGGTTACTTTGGGAAATACCCGAGCCATGGGATCTATCCTCTCTTCCGGCTCCATTTCCGTGAATTTAACAACATCGGATCCATAAGTAGTGAACTCGCCATCCAGGAAGAAGTCCATGAAGTAGATCTGACCCACGCAGTTGATGAAGTTCAATACTTCGCACAGGAAGAATCTGTATGCATAGAAGTTCTGGGTATGCAGATTTGTGCGAAAGTACTCAACAAGTAATTTTCTTCTCTCGGACTTGCAATTTTCACTGACAACTGGACAATTAAGATCCAGCACGAGCATTCTAATTCTACCACCTTCCCAAGTTTTCCACAGATAACGCGGTACATAGAAGAGCATCGCTTGGAAGAATAGGGCGAAGCACACCCACTGATAGTACTTGTGATACTTTACTTCATCCTCACCCTCTACGTGTGATGCTACACCAGGTTGTACCAGGTCTTTTCCCACAACTCCAGTGCGATCGGGAATCGTGAAGGTCGAGTAGATCCAGCAGTAAGTGTCCATAACTTGCAATGGAATTTCATCCACTATACAGTCTATAGGGTCACCTATATATTGTCTTGAGGTTACCAACAGCGAAAATGCTATCAGAATTATCACCGTTGCTTTGTAGTGCAAACGGAATACATTGTTATCGATGCATACAGAGTCGAGCTTCAGGAGGCCCTTCACCGAGCCGAACACGTCAAACATGGCGGACGGTTTTTTTTTTCCTCGATTTGAATGACCCGGGCTTTTTTTCAACTGTCAAACGTACCTGCGCTGACTATTTTACACTTATAAGGCAAGTTATTTTCGATCTTTCAACCGGTTTCACTTAATTGAGGTGCCGATTACACTAGAATTTTTGTGAGTTTGCCGATTTTTGCATGTGTCAACTGTCACTTGGTCACGGGAAAATATCCATTTGATGGGGGGTGGGGGGAGGGGTTAATAATTTATTTAGTGGATTTAGATGGCAACGCGGAATTTGCCGGGTACTTTGCGTAGACGCTCCGCTGTCTCGGGCTTCGGGGACTGAGCGCTTACCCGTGGAACAACCGGACCCTCGCCCCCCCCCTCTTTCCTCGTCCCCCCCCCTAACCCCCCCTCCGTGCGATCGTAGCACGCTCACTTGTCTGCGATGGAGTTTTTTCCCCCCCACGGTATTTCCCCTTCGAGTCAAACGCCACTCTGTCTCACTCGCACCTCGGCCCCCCTCAATACAACGACTCTATAGGACGGCGAGAAGCCAAACGCGATGGGCGAAATTTGCGGCTCGGGAAAGAGAAATTTTCAGGACTTCAGGGTTTTTACAACTGTGGCAGTTTGGATGCTTTACACATTGGGAGGTTTTCAAGGTTTGTGTGACAATGTGGTTTCACTGTTTGAAATTTGGCGCAATTTTGGGCATTACGCGAATGCGCAACAATGACAATCTTTCGGGTTGCGGCGATTCGAAATTCTTGAAACCCGTGAAGATTTGATGATTGTTATTTGCCTGAACTTTTCAAATTTTTTCAATTTCTAACATTTCTAAAGCTCCCGATCTTTGTAAAACTTTCTTGAAGAACCTTAAGAAACTTTCGTTAAGATTTCTTCAAGGTTATGTTCACATTTTGAATTTTGCTTGGAATTTTACAATTGTTGCAATTTTTTTAGGCCCTTCAGCTATATCAAATTCTCCAAATTTTTGCGATTTCCGAACTGTGAGACAATGCATAAAAATTGTTGAAATATTCCAGCAATTTCAAAATTTCGAGATTCTGCCCGCTTTCAAATTTCTAAGTTTTCAATTTTGAAAATCATTACCATTTTTCAATTTCAATAATTCTCTGATTTTCATCATATCCTCGTTTTTATTTCTTCAAAATTTGTGGCTCTTAATTTTACGCAATTTTAATTTTCGTCAAAGTGTGATTGTTGTTAAATTGAAAATCTGCCAAAGGATTATAAATTTGCAGTGATTATTTATTTTTTAATGTCTTGCCTTGATTAAAGTATTGAAACACATTTCTAAAATTCTCTAATCTTTTCAAAATTATCCAAATATCCAGGATTTGTGTCCTCTTCAAACAGTTTGAAAATTTCAAAACTCTGAAGCGATAGGACACTTCCCTCCCCCCCCCCCCCCCCCCCCCCCCCCCCCCCCCCCCCCCCCCCCCCCCTCCCTCAACTATTTCGTACAGTTGGTGCTGTCTCTCTCGCCTCCGTCCCCCATGCGTTGTTTCTGCGTTTTTCGGTAGATGAAACACAGTGGATGTGCCCCTCAGCCATACGGTTCATTCCCCCCCGTGTGTCGTGCCCCCCTCTACCCCCTCGCCTTTGCTCTCTGAACGTGAGCGATTTTCCCCACTCGTAGCGCCCCCCCTTCGCGGCAAGCGATTGCCAAGTTCGGGGAATCCCGGAGAGTATCGGATAACTTCGTCGAGTGCTACTGCGCAGGCGCGACGCTCACGAGAGGCTGGAATGTTGCCATGGTAACGGGGGGGCCTCAGAAAATGAGGAATGAGTGGTCCAAGGGCCTGGAGTGAGCTATTAATAGGGCAGGTGGGTCTGGGGATTTTTCCGGGTCTAAAACAATTTGGGCAGGGGAGAGGATGCAAGACAGGTATCTTTAGACATCTAAAAAATTAACAAATAGAGTGATTTTCTTCAAGATTTGAAATTTTGGAATTTGGCGACACCTTGACCCTCTTTCAGAGACGTCTGAGGTCGTCACCATGTGTGTGTGTGTGTGTGTGTGCTTGGCTTCAAGCTGATGCAACGAATGCAGTCCCGAAGGAACTGCAAAAATTCTGAACTTGCTAAAATCCTCAAAATTTCCAAATTGAGAAAATCTTTCAAATTTTCAATCTCACGAAATTCACATTCTTCAAATTTGTAAATAACAAAATTGTTGTTATGCTCTTCCTGTTTTTCCTTAGAATACGGTTAAAAATATTTCCGAACATTGCCTAAGTTATTCAAAAAAATTTTTTTTCTCAGCTTCTAGGTCTGAACTTTAGACTACTAAGTTGTCTTTACATTAGTGTAAATTAATTGAACTGCATTTTCCGGAGTGAATAAGCGGAACAGAGCACTCCATTTCTGTGATTTTTTCGCTCGCAGTTTTTATTGTCCTTTTTTTCACCTACCAGGTCGACTCAGGTTTCCCGAGAATTTTGGGTTTCTGGGCCCCCCCGGGTGGAGGACACCCACGCGTTCGCGTTATCGCCCGTAATCGGGGACTCTGGTACATTCCGGTTTATTGAGGTAATTATCCACGTGGAGGACTCATGAATGCAGACAATCCTGAGTCATGGGTTGTGGCGGATGAAGTTGTAACTAATAATTTATGTTACTCACTCCAAGAAACGCGATCTAACGTAAGCGAGGCGATTTTTGAAGTTGGTTTTAACTGCCGAATCGAATGTGACTTTCTGATGAACACAAGCAGCAGAATTTTTTTGACACACTGTGCGCAAAGCAGCGTTTCCCGCACGCTGCGCGTGCGCGAAACCCTACCCCCGCACGTTGTATCGAAAAATATTGTTCGACACACGGGCAGAAGTAACTTTTCTGGCGATTGATTGATTGATTAACGTTTATTGCTATACATTATGTTGTACAAAATAGTAGGACTAAGGTCCCCGAAGTAAAGAAAAACAAACACAATGCTCAAATATCAGTAACTCAAGCAAGACCATAGAGTAAGTAGAAACAAATAAATGCCACCTAAAAAATAAAGCAAAAATAAAATGTGAAGAATAGAAAAGAAATAATAATAATACGGCGAGTGTGAGTTTGCAAGACGAGCCGAAGGCGAAATGTACCATACTGGGCGTAAAGCGGGATTTTACGGACAGTATGATGAAAAATACCATAAGAAAGTCGGGTCGAAAAAATTTTCTGGCCAATGGGCTCATAAAGCCACATTCACCAGACAATCTATTTCATCCCTTGTGTCATAAATTACTATCATAAGGGAAGATTGTTGAATGTGCATGGGGTTGACTTTGGAGAAGGTTAAGAGTGCAGGCAATACGCGAGGCATAAAAAAACAGGATTTATAGGGGGAAATGGAAGTCAAGTGATAATTCCAAGATTACTTTATTTGCATGTGGCAGGTGGTGGAGAATAATCTTATTTGTTCGGCTCTGTTCTTGTCTGGTCTCTACTGCATGGTCATCTTCGTTGTAATCTATGAGTGTCTTTAGAATTAACAGGAGGTCGATCAAGCGTAAAAGATTGTCAAGGGCAATAGATTTTCCAGTTGGCAAAGGGCGATTGGAAAGTTTTCAAGCACCGTGCATTTAAACTTTCGGAGTTTTGCAAAGCTTTCCGAAATTTTGTAAATTTCTATTTGCAATTGGCCTTCTGAATTTCGGGAGCTTTTTCCCCGAAATTTTTAGTTTGGAAAACTTTTGATATCGGAATAGCAGAAAATTCGTAATATTTTTAAAAGGTTCTGACATTTTTAGAATTTTCAAAGCCATTTTCAACATAACCAATTCATAACCTGGCGATTCCACAGAATACGAATGTTTGTGACAAGCCATTTCGATACTGTTTTTTTTTCTTTCAATTTTCAATGCTTTTGAAGAGCGGAGGCTGGCGCCAGTAGAATATAAAAGGTAGATGCCTGTGGCATCCACTAGTCTCCCGTCCTATTTGTCTCATACCTTGGAGCGCATGAAACAATTTCCCCAAACATATGTTTTTCCTATTTTCAACTTTCGGATAGGAGAAAATGCAGATTCGATTTTCCATCATATCTCCATGTCTCAAGGCATTTCCAGGGTTTCTAGACCACTTCCAACAAAATTCCTCCGTGTGTGTGTTTTGCCTTCATGTGCGGGATAGCTCAGTTCGCATATGTGTGTGTGTGTGTCAAATGGCTCTCTGTCTTCGAATTGACTATGCGTTAATTTAAAAATAATTGTGTAAACCACGACTCCCTAACAATTACATCAACGAGATTGAACAAAACGTTACTTAATATTCACTGCGAAAAAAGCTCCCCAGATTCGCAAAAAAAAATATATATATGCGGCACATTCAACTCTACAAACCTCACTGTAACTTTTTTTCTCAGCTCAAATATCAAGCTCTCAGCGATGAATAAATGCTGAACCTCGGCGTTTGCAATTCCATATGAGCATGATGTAAACAATTTCGCACAGCCTTTCATCGATAATGCACCGGCTTCATTCTGCATCGTTTCGCGTTAAATAAAAGGAGTGGATGGAAAATCACCGCGGGGCATCGCCTAGCACTACGAATTTATGTAACTCAAAGGTACTCATTACCGATTATGATCACCGATATATTTACAATCAAGGAGAACATGTGCCTATGCACCATTCCCCATGATACCATTCCCTATCTATGCCATTCAGGTAGACAAGTTTGATACAAATTACATTCAAATACGTCATTTTTGCTTTTGGATACGGCTAAGTTATTCTACTTTGTATATTTCGAAGTGTTGTTTATGTTGTTTATCGTGACCCGGGATTTGAACCCAGGCCTTATAGTTGCGTGCACCTGCGTGATTTTTTTCTCGTTCTTCTTTCTATTGCAAAGGAATAAATGCATCAATATAAACTATGTCACAATGAACCGCATGATGTCTTCAAAGGGGCAAAGCTTCTTGGTCTACATGAGACAGGGTAGCAAAAGCTCCCGTTTTCCCGGTGTCCCCACATCACTACGGGACACCTGCGACGCATTGCTTCGTTGCATGGGGGACTATAGCTGTAGCTGTTTCTTTGGGCCTTCCACAAGGCGAGTGTGTGGGTGTGTGTATGTGTGTGGTCACACGCGTGTGTGTGTGTGTGGGTGTGTGCCGATGTATGCATGTACTTAAAATTTTTCCCAATGATTCTTTATCCATAAATTATGTAATCAAGCGCAGAAGAACTAACGTATTCGAAATCTGAGATGATTTTGGTTAATAGGATTTGATTGTTCTTTGCGAGTCACAATAATTATTTTGTTCATAATAAAATATCTTGAGAACCAATAGAGATAGGAAAAAAAATTCTAAACGTATTTTGCTCCCACCGTTGAAATGCATATTTCATGTTTAATCATTCTTGTTTAACATCCATAATTTAGGAGCGCTTGCAAGCGAACTCCGCAGTTTCTGTGGAAAGGAGTAGATACAGAGGGAAATACTGACAAGCAAACCATTCGGCATGATAAGTGAAACTGTGTAGCAAAGTGGTGCAATACGTGATGTTTTTATGAAAATTTCTTCATATCTGGATTTTGAAATATTTATCAAGCGTCTAGGTTGGTGATAAGGAAATTTATCTCCCTGCACTACTTTCTTACCGAACTTTTAGTTCAAACGAGAACGACCGGATGGAACCGGGCCTTTATGATTTCTTGTTTTGCTGTCCGGAAAAATTGATATGGATGAACTCACAATCGGGGAGAAATTTTCTAATCCTACATGCGGAAGCATCTTCTTCCACTCGGAGCATGTAGAATATAGTCCACAAAGTTTGCTCTCATTCTTTGATTTCCTCGATTTTGGAATGTCCTCGTTCACACACGGCGCGCAATCTCTTATTTTCTAATTGAATTTTTTTAGATAAACCTAATTCTGGAAGCTTTTGAGAAATCAGCCAGAGTTTCTCGACTGTAGATTTTGTCCAGAACATTAGAAGACGATAATGGAAAAGGGGTCTGGTCTGATAAGGATGCCCCCTAAAGTAAGATTCTGGGCGTCAACCATTCATGATACATTCAAAGGCTAATTTCACTGCGTTTTTTCTAGTTCAGATTAAAAACAATTTTTCGGAAACTGAGGACTGAATTGACCACAATTTTTGCTATCATTCAGCCATCCGTTCTTGTGTGTGTGTGTTTGTGGATAGAATTTCCCTGAACATTTCCTGAGATTCCTGAGAATACAGCGATGTCATTACGCAAATACGAATCAATGAACACTTTTTGTTCTCAAAGAATACATGAAATCAAACCTTGATAGTCTGTTCTACCGCATTCCCCATATCTTCACGTCTCAGCTTCAATATTTAGATAAACTGTGCATTTCTGCATATCAAACAATGACGGGTTAGTCACTTATGTCCTAGAGCTAACCTGACTCATAGTTTCTTTCGGTCTCTTTGTGCTATCAATTCGTATTCGATGGAATAAAAGTTCAGAACTGACATCAATGAAAATAAGAGGATATTGAGTGTCGTCCATGTGGCTGACAAGAGCTCACCAATTTGATTAAAAAAAGGTGATAGAGGAAAAGATTATAACTAGAGAATATTTCTGCTTTCATGGAGAGTCATTTATGTTTCCTGAATTATATCGCTATCGCCAATGTGTCCTGAAGAAATGAGGGTTGAATGGCGCAGGAGATACATAACTACCTATATGCTTATGTACCTATGTGTATATGCGTGTCTGGGAAGGTAGGTAGGTGGATGGGTGGGTGGGTTCGTGGGTAGGTGGATGGGTGGGTGGATAGGTGGGCGGGTGGGTCGGTAGGTGGGCGGGTGGGTGGGTGGGTCGGTAGGTGGGCGGATGGGTAGGTGGGTAGCTGGGTGGGTGGGTGCGTAGGTGGGTGGGCGGGTGGGTAGGTGGGAAGGTAGGCGGGTGGGTGAGTAGGTGGGTGGATGGGTGCTCAATTCATATGCGAGGGTGAGAAGCGAATTCGCTTCGAACTTTTTTTAAGCTCGACGATGAAGCCGATGTTGGTCCTGCATGTTCGAATCATCAAACACAAATGGATCGTAGTTATTAAGATAAATGTTATTCGAAAGTACTCGTGATATTTACTATACCTGGAGTAGCTTACATGCGGGCTCGCATGCTAGCTGTAACCTCCATTGGTGAACCTGTTACATGGTGGATATAACTTCTATTTTTTCCGTTTTTTGTGGACAATTCCTTTTAGCCCGTTAGAGCTAATTCAGCGAGGGTAATGGTACCGATGGAGCTCAAGAGAGAATAAGGAATTAATCATGAATAATGTTCTATTTCCCGGAGTTTCAAGAAGTAAAAAAAAATGGCGGAGAAATGTTAAAAGTTTTGGAAGTTTGAAAAAATGTGAATTAAAAGAAAAAAAAATTCGAGAAAAAAATTCATAGATTTCCAAAATTACAATTTTTTCTAAAACTCAATTTTTATTCCCGATCGCCACAAGCCTCAAGGACTGAACTATCCACCAAGGCAGCTGTTATGGGATTTGGAAATTGTGTTTCATTCAGTTCCGGTTGGTTTGCCATAAGAGCTACATCTGTCGAATTACAAAGAGAGTGTTATCCAGCATCCCATAGGTTCTCAATCTGGACCAGGTCATGCAGGAACTATGAACTCTCTCGGATTAAATTAAATAATCATCCTATTATTCCCCTAATGACGGATAATTGCTACTGATTTTTTTCCTCACATTTCTCAATTCATGTAACAGAAAGTGTACAGGTATTGTATCACGATGATTACGTAACGCGTGAGTTATGATCACACGTACAACCCATTAATTACGTTAATTGATTAATAAGCCCGATGAAGGATGGCGGTTATCGGGCGAAGCCACCCTACCTTTACACTGACATTAAACATCCGCGGAGATACTCAAGCAAAATGCAAATATATCTAAATATATTCTCAAAAAAAAAACACCAAGCAAGTTATATCCACTATAAATTATGTGCGCATCTATATATGCTATCATTATAAGTGTACACGGTGTCGGAAAACTGCGCACTTTTCAGGATGAAAAGAGAGCAAAGTTCCAAGTCGAAAGTTCCTCTGAAACTTTTTTGCCTGACGCTCTCCCATGAAGTTATTGAAGTTTGAAGTTGGGCAGATACCGCACTGCTCAGCCCACTCGCTCAATGCTCTCAGTTCCAACAATGGTTCCGAATAAATGAACGGTATCAAGACTTGTTTCCCATGAAGGATCCGCTCTTGGAACCGTTCCAAGTGGAACTTCCATTTCGGAGGCAGTTCCGGGAATGGTTCCAGATGCACGTTCACTTTTGAAACCAGTTCCAGAAACTGATCCAAGGGAAGAACAGTCGGAAGATCTACTCCACATGAGCGTTGAGTACTAGGAACTGAAAGCACTAGCCCACTCGCTCAATGCTTTCAGTACCGAGAATGATTCCGACTACATGAACAGTACCAAGAATCGTTTCCCATGAAGGATCCGCTCTTGGAACCGTTCCAAGTGGAACTTCAATTCCGGAGGCAGTTCCAGGAATGGTTCCAGATGCACGTTCAGTTTTGGAATCAGTTCCAGGAACTGCTCCAGGGGGAAGAACAGTCGGAAGATCTACTCCAAATGAGCATTAAGTTCTAGGAACTGAAAGCATTAGCTCACTCATTCAATGCTTTCAGTACCAAGAATGGTTCCGAATAACTGAACAGTACCAAGCATTGAGTCCCATGAAGGATCCGCTCTTGGAACCGATCCAAGTGGAACTTCAATTCCGGAGGCAGTTCCAGGAATGGTTCCAGATGCACGTTCAGTTTTGGAATCAGTTCCAGGAACTGATCCAGGGGGAAGAACAGTCGGAAGATCTACTCCAAATGAGCATCAAGTTCTAGGAACTGAAGGCATAAGCCCACTGGGCTAAGCAGTGCTATGACTGTTCAACTTCAAACTTCGGTAGCTTCAGGACGGGACGTCATACAGAAAAGTTGAAGCGGAACCTTAGACCTGAACTGTTGACCCCTCTTCGCCCTCAAAACGCAGACTTCATTTTGAAGACTGCTCAGCGAACAAATTCAATGTCACCAGCTCTTCGTTCCCACCGAACAACCGTTCCAAGACGAGATCCAGTACCGAGAAGTGTTCCATGTGGAGGTTCAGTTCTGTTATGAACCCTGAACTCTGTTCGAATGGTCATTTTATCACTAAATTTCGATTTCTCTAACATCCCTCATTAAGGGCTAGGCAAACAAAATTTTCGCAGGGTCCTGTGGCGCAACGGATAACGCGTCTGACTACGGATCAGAAGATTCCAGGTTCGAATCCTGGCAGGATCGTCATATTTTTTTTTTTATATTATTACACAATTCAGTTTTCAAGGTCTTCGGTGCATGTATAAGTAGTCTTATATGCGATATAATGTAATACTCAGCAGTTGATGCAGACTAATACATTGTTCCCACACTCAAGTGGGCTTCCGAATATCGTAGCCTTAGACACTACACGTTTCTGCTAAAAACAGCTGGGCTCATCCACACGAGTGCGCGTCGCTTCGACTAGCACAGTAGCGTCTTAGCTGGTCTAGCGCATCTACACATGATTTTTGATGATACGCACTTACATTTTTATTATTGTTATTATTCTAATTTTTTTTTGTTGTTTTCGACGCATCACCTACATGGTTCTTAGCTACGGCTCTGGAAATATTTTACTAATTATTATTATTATTACTATTACTACTGAAAACTGGGAATCCCAAAAAATGGATTTTTCAAAAGCAGTATCGATTTTTTCCCGCAAAATCACTCGTTCACGAGATATCCGAGTTTTTCTTAGGAATTTCAGGAGACATGATGATGCTGGAGCCATGTACCAAGCAGTTCGTGTATGCCTCTTGCGTGTTCCGTGAAAATCCCAAATTCGCAAGCTAATGTTTTTTTTTAAGTTGCGAATTCAAGCCGATGTCCTCGACGGATATCGGGTCCACGGCTCGTGAGCAGGTATATCCCATTCTGTGATATATAGCCAGACACGGGGGAGGGGGGGGGGGGAGGGATTTCAGCATAGCGTCATTCGCTTACTCACATTACCTCTTTTCATGCCATCCCACCATTTTATTTATCATCTCAATGTCTGATGTGACGTAGAAAAACACGAGACATGTACTGCTGAGTGCTTGAAAAGCATTGCACCCGTTATCTCCTCATTTTCTTGGCCAATGGCGATGGTCAGCTGCCTGGAAAATCCGCGAGGGGCTTCCACTTCTGTATCTCGAATGATAGAAAAATTATCCGGCCCATAAAACGGGGGGGGGGGGGGGGCAGTTTTCAGCCCGAATAAAATTTCCAAAAGACATGAGCACAGATACCAATGAGGCAGAGGCCTGAAGAAAAGAGCCGATCGAAATTAATTGGGAGCATTGAGCACACCAGCCGCCAAGTCTATGGGTCAAATAAGTCAACCCGGATTCATGTATCTCATGTTATGTGCAACTGAATACCATGAGATGAAACCACATACAGAGCGAGTATAAAAGTGTCATGTGAGAGCATTTCAAGTTGTTAAAGCTGGCTATTTTTATCAGGGCCACGTGTCATCACGATTATCATGGATATCTCTGTGGCTTTATCGATGAGACAACTGTTGGCCTTGACCCACGCTGTGACTTCCCATCTGCATTTGCCCATTTTTCTGTGGAAAGGTTTTGTTCTGTTTCAATGCTCCGGAGTTATTAAATCTCATATCAAGTCCAGTGTGGTACTTCCGGGGTGTTGTCTGCGAGAAGACATGCTGGGATATTTCATTGAACATGAAACATTTTGGACAGTTTGAACTGTCTCTCAATTTTTTCTGGGTAGCTGCTCTTCAGCAGCCCTTTGGAAGGGCGTAGTGGACACCCATCCGTGTAGCTGGCACCGACTTTCGCCGGCTGAGCCATCGCATTTCTGAACGCAGGGTAAACCTCCGGAAACCCATGCGCTCTGATGGCGGATGCCTATAATAGACTCCCCATCAATTTGTCGATAGTGTGTGTGTATGTGTGAGTGTGTGCAAACTGTTATAACAATCTGGAATTTTCTCATTGATCAATAACTACACCGTCCCTTCCGGCGAAGTCATTGAAGTAATGACCTCCATATATTTTTCCTATATTTCATACATGTGATAAACCACACCAGTAATTAAGGCAAATAGCTCGATTGTTTATTGCCCACTTATCATCTACGAGCATAAAATTGTAAGATCAAAACGGCCCGATGTGCTCGATTTTCTGCATAAATTTTTTTGCCCGTCGTTTTTTTTTTCATTTAAGAAATTGTAGTCGAGAACAGATTGTGGGTTCAAGGTGTCTGGATAGAAATTAAATTTTACACTTCTCCGATTTTACACTTCTCCAAATGTTGATATGGAAGCTGCAAATCGGAAAGGTCTTTGGGTCGCTTAAGTCGGTTTGTGCTGTTCGATTTTGAATTAAAGAAATAGGAAATATGAAATTTTTACGTGGGCATCCGGAGCGGGAAATCATGGCGGGGGAGCTTCGACGGGGGAAGTCAGGATGGGACCAGTCGAAGTATGCGCAACCGATTTTGGATACCAGAGTCAACTTCTTGAAAATAAAGACTTCTCTCAAGTACATAGATACTTGGCCAAAAAAAATTTTTCTCACGTATGGATGCCTCGAGGGAGGCTGAGCCGGGGGGGGGGGCATGGCTCTAGAGTCAACTAAAAGAGCATAGAGATAGTCAGTTGGCTCCAAGATTGAGCGCAAGGAAGAACATTGCTACTTGTTGGGCCAAAGTGGGGGAGTCTCAGGCGGGTGAGGGCCGGTTTTTCAGGTTTCTACCGGTCACCCTGGCCTCTCACTCCTTTGTGGGCATTTTTTTTTCATTTATTTCTCGTATACTCTCTTCGACATCCCCCTCTGGTATTCCAGAACTACCATTTACTCAGCCGAGGGTTCTCATGCGCCTTCCAAGATTTTTAGACGTGAGTCTTGTGGCACTTTCTCAAGAGCCTCTATACGTTTTGGGACAGTTCCATGAGTCATGGGCATGGGAAAAGGGGGGTCAACAATTAGTTGGATCCTTCACTTGTCGGGGAGATTAAACACCGAAAGGGAAGCCGGTCATACAGCTTGTCCTCACTTCTGTGTTCAATGAAGACACACTTTTGGTAATCACTTTTTTGGTAGAGTGGAGATAGATCTCCAAGCTCGTAATCAATGCTCTGACTCTTAGACTTCGACAGGCAAATGCCATTTTCCGCTGCTAAAGCAGGAATCCTCTGATGGAATGAAAGACACATCACATTGGCATTTGTAATAGTTTTTATGGAATAGTGATTCACGGTGGAAATTTCAAACTTGTGAATCACGATTTAGTTCTAAAGTATTGATCTGGTCGAAAGTAATTTCAAGGTCCAGTGAAAATTGCTCGACCATTTTTAAGAAATTCATTTTGCATTGAGCCATTATTTAATCAAATTGATTGGGATTAAAATTACGAATCGGGAAGTCCATTAATTTCTGTATTGAGAAAAAAGCCGCCGCGACTTAAGTGAACTTACCTCGTTGCACCGCTCCCCTCCACAATTGTGAGCTTCATCAAGCCCCTAAAAGCATCTTAATTAAGACAACAGGTGTCGGATCTCTTCCGAAAAATTCCGAGAATTTAATCTTGCCAGGGCCGTTCAACGGGAGCCCTGAGCCGTCGTCATTCGTCATAAATCATTGGTCTACGATAAATCTAGTTAGATGAATCCGAGGAACAAAAGCCCGCGCTCTCTAAACAGCCGTAACCAGTGAATCTAGTTGACTAGTCTATAATTTTACCCCGTAAATTAGCCCGTACTCAATGCCAATCGACTCGCAAAGTTGGAATAATCATGAGGGCAGATCGTTTTTCAGGTCGAACGCGCTAGATAAGCATGTTGCCTGGTCGGAATAATTAGTGATTGAATTCTTGATGAGCGCATCTGTTATTTCAAACATTTAAGGTTTCCACTTTCATTCGGGAAATCAATAGCGCTCCTACATCCTGTGGAGGTCAATTGGATTTTGACTATTAAGTATTAATGTTTAACTTATAATATGTATGTAATATGTACATATGTCATATGTATGTGTTAGTTAATTTGATCTTCTAATTGGCGCTGTGGTTGGGGGGCCTGATGAAAGGAATTGAATGCGATAGAACGGAACGGAATGGAAAGGAAGATCTATTCTGTAAGATTTTTTAAAATGTATATCTCGTTTTAGCATTTTATGAAGTCGTCCTTGAGCTATAAAATCGACTTCTAGGGCAGTACTTGAACTAGCTGAATCAGGTTTATGTTGTGTGCGATAACGAAATGGGGTAAAGTGCATCGAACGATTCAGTAGTTCAGCCAGTTTGCATTTTGCGCGACCTTCGAAGAGGCGCGATTGTCTGACCAATGTGTGTGCTCGCGCTTAAAGCACATCGCGGCTCGTGTCTTTTTAGTGAACAGGCTCCTGTCGGACCTGAAGTCAATACAGATCGAAACGACTGTCTTACATATTTTCTCTCTTTTTCGATTCATTTATTATTCAGCTTCAATCAAACAGGCGTTTACGCATACAAATGGTCAGTGGATACATTCAATGCCTATAAAAAACGAGAACTTAAAATATATTCCGTAACAGTCTGTAAGTCATATCGTACACTTCGAGTTGTTAGTTTTTATTTATTTATTTTTTTTGTTTTTCACTTTTTATTTGTGTATTTTTTATTTGAAGATCACGAACCTTATACCCCAACATTGTGTTTCAGCCGTATTTGTTTTTGCAGAACATGGTGGTTTCATAATTTATTTAAAAATATACACATAGAAAAATATGACGATAGCGAAAGTACACAAATGCACAATAAATTAAGCACTTTCCCTTCACGTTTATTTTGTTTTTCTAATATTTTTGATGTGGGTTTTCTAGGGATAAAGTTGCGTATTGATCTAGCACTTGATTTTCTAATATGGGTCCGCGAATATAATGTTAGTATCACTCATTTACCAATGATATGCCTGGTGACGTATGGGAAAATACGCTGCAATCGTAATTGTGGATTTTCTATTAGGTTGTATTGTGTTGAGCCGCGTATAGAAAACCTTGTAGGACTTCCATAGAACTTCAAGAGGATTTCTATTGAATGCCCATAAAACATGCATGGAATTGCCATAAAATCGCCAGAGAATTCCCATAGAGTTCCCATAGGATTTCCATCAAATTCCTATAAGATTTCCATAGAATTCTCATGGGAGTCCCATAGAATTCTTATGGGAGTGCCCATAGATTCCCCATGGCAGTCCCATAGAATTACCATGGGAGTCCCATAGAATTCCCATGGGAGTCCCATAGAATTCCCATGGGAGTCCCATAGAATTCCCATGGGAGTCCCATAGAATTCCCATGGGAGTCCCATAGAATTCCCATGGGAGTCCCATAGAATTCCCATGGGAGTCCCATAGAATTCCCATGGGAGTCCCATAGAATTCCCATGGGACCCCCACAGAATTTCCATAGGACCCCATAGAATGTGGGGCATTCAATAAGAATCTTATAGGACACCCTATGGAAAATTCTATGGGAAATCTTCCAACTGAAGATCCCATAGAAAATCATCCAGGAATCTTAGGGATTTTTTTTTTCATACGTGTGTGTCGAATTCTCAGGTAGTCATCAAAACTCAATCGTCACTTCATTCTCATTCAATTTTTCCCTTCTACCTGATACAGTTCCTAACGGATTGCCAACCGTGGAACTCAGCTATTCATCTTCTAGTGTAAACAGTTGTAAGTAAAGGATATGTTTTATTTCTGTTGACTCTCATCGTCAAACTCCGACATTCCAACGGTTTCATCGTTTTTACTTTCAATTTGAGTCAACAAAATTTTCAAAATTTTGGGAAGCTATTTTCTGAAAAATTTAGAAGTGGCTGACACTTTCTGAATTTCTAAAAAAAACTTTCTTAAAGATCTAAAAATTTCGAAAATTGCGAAGAAAAAAAAATTGTCGTTTATCTAAAATTCTCCAATTTCCCAAAATTTATCAACGTTGCCACGATTTTTTTAAATTCATCTGCAAATTTCTAGAATCCTGTTGGCTATTTTTCTCATTATCAGACACGGCCATTCCAGCGATCTCATTACTTCACTCATTTTGAGTTTCGACACGGTTAGAGGGGTCTAATACTTACCGCTGCTATTTGTTTTTATTATTTAACATACATAGTTTTGTTCTCCGAGATTGCTGAATCATTATTTACTAGATTCATATTGAATGGTTTTGTTGGGCTATAATTAGCTCATCTGCTACTCACTAATATTTACTAACAATTATTCACTTGTATTTGTGACTCTTATTTGTGTACACTGAGAAATGTTTAGGTTGGGAAGTGAAACTTCGGCGAGAATTATTGGATCATTTATCGCATTAATTTTTATGTTTTTGATTTGCAAAATTCCTAGTTTTTAGTCTTTTCTCACTTTTCTCCTCGACATTTGCATTATGTAACCCCTCAGTAGTCGCACCTGTCGCGGGCGAGTGTTGCGCCGCGCCATTGTTTTCCTAAAATTGAATATCTTTCAAGTTACGCGATTGAGCCTTCCAGAACGGCGCATATATCTTTGGGGGTGGAAAGAGGGTGCAAATTGGAGTCGAAAGTTCCTTTTCCATTTTTCTCTCCGAGGTTTTCCCGCCGAGTTATTTTAGTTGTCAAGTGTGCCAATCAGAGCGTAGCTCCGCCCCCTTGGCCAGTGGTTCTCCACTTAACGGCTCAAATCGAGACAAATTTGGATTTATGCACCCTGAACTAGTCAGATCTGAAACGGTTATGAAATCTAGAGGCGGAAAATCCCAATTTTTCTCAATTTCGATGATTAAGTTGAGAACGACTGGGCGGGGGGCGGAGCTGCTCCCTGATTGGTCCACTTGAAAACTGAATAACTCTGCGGGCGAACCTCGGAGCGAAAAGTGCAAGAGGAACTTTCGATCCCAAATTTCACCCTCTTTCCATCCCCAAAATTAGAATGCTCACTTCCGGTACATCGTGTATAGATTAGAGCAGGAATACATTTTTTTTTTTTAGAATTTTTGTTATCTTTTATTATTGGATAAAAAATGGAAGAATTCAGAAAACATCGGCAGCAATATCGTAGTGCGACCTCTCAAGGGTTAAGAATACTTGCCACGTGATATCTCATCTCAGGCTTGACTACAAATTTTCTTAATTTTCTCAAGCTTGGACCCCTATAAATTTTCATTTCAAACTTGATATCAATATCTCTTATCTCAATTTATCGAATAAAAATTTATCGCACCATTTTCAATTTTTTTTTTTGTAATTTAGTACGGAAGCACGATATTTTTCAGAATTTAATATTCCACAATCCCATAAGCTTCAATCCGAGCCTCAGTTGCATTCCCTCAGTTCTTGCGTGTCGAAAAATTTCTATAGGATTTCTATGGGATGTACGACAGGAAATCATGGAGGATTGCCCTGGGATTCTTGCCAACATTTGAAAGGGAACTGGGACATTTTTCTGGGAAAATAATTACCCCCCCCCCCCCACACCTCCGCCGCGTTAGTTGATCTGTATGTGGGCCAATTGGAATGAACGATTAATTAAAAGTTGATGATATTTTACGCACCCTGAATAGACCAAATCTCGAACCGTTCTGTGACCTTGAGATATAGAATCTCAGTTTTGATCAATGTTAAAGGTTCGAATTGAGCACCACTGGCGGAGGGGGCGAGCTACGCTCTGGTTGGTCCACTCAGAAATGAACAAGTGGGTGGGGGGCCTCGGGGAAATGTGGAAGGGGAACTCGCGACCTCAAATTTTCCCCTCTTCCCACCCCCCAAAATAGAGTTCCCAAAAAATGTTGTGAGAGATCCTGTCGAAATCTTAGGGAAATCCTATAGAAATTTTCTCGTTTTCTCAGCCTCCTACTCAATTTAATATCCATAGAAATTTTTCAACTTCCGCTTTTCTCCTCGTAAGCTGTCACATCCAGCGAAAGATATAAAAACATTGAATTACACTTGAATCTAACATACGACTGATGATTAATCTAAAGTTAAAACGAAGCAGTCCACGCTGTTTTTTCATTCAACATTTTGGTTTCGGTTTCTTAATAGCTAAAATTGTCCTATCTAATCAGTTTAGTTTGAGTCTAGTTCTTCGTTGCGCATTCATGATTTTTTTCTCCATCGTGACATTCTTTCTGCATGCTTAAAAGATCGTAATGAGAAGTAAAAACTGGTAGAAATTTGTTGGAACATGCCTTTCCGAAATTTTCTAAATTTGGAACTTTTGATAACTATTTCATAATCCAGTGGCGATGGAGGAACTTCCATAACGATGATTTTGGACAGATTCATGTGAATCGAAAATTCAGGAAACAAGGATTTTTTATAATTGAAATTTTTAGAATTTAGTCTCAAAATTTTCAATTCATAAATTTCAGAAATTTAAAAAATGACAGAAACTCAAAAATTCAATTGCGTTTTTTTAAATTTACTTTGATTTCCTAAAAACGCCTCAAATTTGAGGATATTCAAAAAAGTCCAAAATGAAGTCCCCCTAAAATAGCGAATAACCAAAACCACATGGCCAAAAAACGTATCACAAATGTCCGTCAAAAAACTAACGTCAATGTGGTAACAAATCCAAAAAAAAAAACAAATGTTATGTAAACTTAATTGAATTGTTTATCTGTTCGTTTAATGATTCTCTCATCTTCAATTAAATAAAAAGGATATAAAGTTTTTTTAGATACAGTAGCTATACCTACAACTTAATATGGCATCACAATGATTTCATTTACTTAAACCTTAGATTTACTCTCGATGTCATGTGTTCTCACGCTAAAATCGCCTCGTGAATCAACAATTAATTCCCCCTCCCCAAATTTTGTCTCATCCTTCAATAGTTAATACTATTTCATAGTATAATAAACGATTGTTACAATTATTTACAACATTGATAAAACCTCTTAAATATATTAGGATAATTCGATAATGCAAACTAGCTAGATACAAAATTATAGAGCAAATTAAATAAATTGATAAATACAGCAGCTACCCCGTTAATTACTCAATTGGTGCATTAATTAATGGCTATGGGTGCGAATAATTGCGGCATTACGGACGTTTTCATAAGCTTAATCACAAATAATTACGTAAATATTGCTGCATGGAGACAAATAAATAGTAATGACTACTATGTGACCACTATTTGCATAGTTATTCCCACTATTTATTTGTCTCCACGTATAGTTGGATTATCTAGTCAAGCAATTGAATTTCTGTAGTGAAGTGGTAAACCGAAGTGAGTGCATTTGTCGATGGCTTCGGTTTATAAGAAATATCCCTAAATCTAGGGAAATTGAGACGATCTTCATAGGAACTTTTTTTTAGAACTCGATCGTCCCAACAAAAAGTTCCCTATGACATTTTTGCTACCTCTCCTTGCTTTTGAGATATTCTCCCGGAAACGAAGCTGGTGGTACCTCGTTTTACCACTTTACTACACATTTCAAGTTCACAGTTTCTTATTAAATTGATTCTATTATCAATTAGAAGTCGTAAAAATTCCTTTTAAATACAATTATTACTGGTGTTACTAGTGATGGTGTCTATTTGTTCTATTGGTGTCAACTTTGATCGTTATCAGTTTTTGTAGAATATTATCCAGTGAATTCTACACTAGATCTCAAGGCAAATGTTACTATGTCTATATGTCTAACAAATTACTGATTATAAGTCTGTTGTTGGGCTATCAATGCTGAGGATTTGTTGTTAATGAGCTTGGTTTATCGTTCTTAGTATTCTGTTAACTTGCGGGGTTTCGCGGGCGCTGTTTAGGCCTCGCGGCTCATGTGTTTTTTTTTGTTTTTAGTCGATTGGTACACATGTGGATTCACTGGGTTCGTTATTATGATATTGTTACAAATGTTTTGGGCTTTTTGTGATTTTTCTTTTTTGTAGCTAAGTGAAATATGTATACTTTTCTCAATATGTTTTGGATGACTAATTGACGAGGTTGATGATATTTTAATTAAATTTAGGATTATAGACAATTCACTGGGGTTTTTCATTTTTGGCATCGAAAATACGAATTTAGGAGTGAAGGTCTTTTCGCCGATATCTTCAAACCTAAGAGAGATTTTTTGGAAACCCTTTCGGGGAAAAAGTGAAAATTTTTATCCAAGAATTTCAGAAACTTCGAAAATGTCAAAAAGTCCAATCTCCAAAATCTACAAAAAATTCTACTAAAAAATGGAGATATTTGTTAAGGAAACATTTGGGATCTGGATATGCAGTTGTAACAGCAAATTATATATCTCTATTAGGTTCGTTTTTGCGCTCTCAACGTTTCACTACTAAATTCGTGTTAGTTAAATTAATTGGTAGGAAAAGTAACGATTTTCGGGTTTTTCACTCAACTACTGTCTCTCCCCGTTCAATTACGGTAAACCGACGGTTTTGACGGTTTAGGGGAGCTCCATATTCTCAAATAATCGTTTCAATCATAGCCCACGCTAACTGGAATGATTACAGCATATCTATTGCATACAGAAACGAATATTTGACTGAAAGCTCGAATACTTAGCGAAAATTTTCTCAGGGGGACGTTAGTGAGTTTGAAAAATTCTGCTGTTGGAGAGTACTATTCGCGGAAAATTTTTCATACATGAAGGCAGGGAGAAAAATTTGGAACATTTCGACTTATTCAAAAAATTCGGAAATTTGCAAAATAAAATCGAAATGAAAAAACTTTTCAAACTCACTAGTGTCTCTCCCCAATACGAAAATAATTAAGAAAAAATAATCAATTATTTTAGATACTTTGTTCATCATTTTTCACTCTAATAATCATATACAATAGTATATGTAACAGTTGGTCTCAGTCGCCATGTGTCCCTCAAAGACCCCAATGGCTCTATCAATCAACGTAATTGGTGTTCATCCTTGTGTAATCAACAGCACACCGTTGACCATTAAAATCCCACTAACTACTTGGAAAAAAAATTGATAATTGTCATTGAGAGGAAAAATTTCTTGTCTATGACTCTGAAACGGGAATCAAAAATTCCAAAATGCGTTAAGATGACTACAACTGATCAATTTTCAGTTGATTTTGTACGCAAATTGAAAAAATAATTTGACGTTTGTGAATTGATAATTCCGAAAATATTCTCAATATTTGAAAACTTTTGGCAGTCTCAAAATCTCAAAAAATTTCAAAAAAAATTTTCCTCTCAATGTGGACGTCATACTTTAAAAAAAAAAAAAAAATCACCACTCTACTCAACTAATAAATAATTCCTTTAAAAAATGCACATTGATTACAAGTTATAGGATTATCAATTAATCTAAAGCTTTTTAAGTGAAACCCGCCGAATGTGCAAAGCGCAGTTTAATTTTGTTCCTCTATTAATTATATCTCCTAATTAAACTTACGGAGTGTGAAATTCGGGCCTCACAGAGGCTGACAATTCACAGTGGACTGAGTACTCAGTGCAATTACTGACACAAGAATGAGTCGATAATTCCAAAAATCCATTTCTCAATCATGTAGCGAAATGATCACGAGATAAGTTAGCCTGATGTCAGGCTGGATTTTTGCTTGTTATCTCAAAATCTAGAGGACCTGGAAAAATTTTGATGTGGACGGTTTTTGTAGGAAAAAAATATTCCTACCGAAAATGTACATATGAAAATTTTTTCATCTCCTTTAGATTTCGAGATAATTATGAAAAAAGAAACAAAAAGCCACTTAGATAATCAGTTTGCCCGGGTTTGAAAATTGTCAAAAATTCCAAACAAAATTTTGGAACATCCAACAATTTTTTTCGGACAATTTCGAAATGTTCAATATGGGAAAATTAAAAAACAACACAATTTTGCAAGTATTACAAATGCAGAAATTCAAATATTTGCAAAAATTTGAAATGGCAAATTTCCTGTCCTGAATTGCCGCATTGTCTGACGGAAATTTACGATTAAATCGTGTCCTTGGATTTCCATATTTGTCTCACTTCGCTATAAAATGTTCATGCCTCATAAACAATTTTTTGTGCTGACTGGATTTTTGGTTCTCGATATCTTCACTCTATTCTATTAATTCAATTCTGCGGAGGTTTCTTTCCACCTCGCGGTTTTATGCTCTCGGAGATCTGCCACATAGCCTCCTCGCAGAGGAAGTCACTGAAGTTGTTGAAGAATGTTATTATGCGTTCGTTCTTCTTGAATGAATAGGTACTACAAGCAAAAAGTAACACATGTTATAGATAGATAATGAAGTAGAATAAGTAAAACTATTCTTGGATTTTTTCACAATGAATATCTCAAAATCTTTAAAAAATGCAGGAACAATTTTGACTATTATGACAATTTGGAAATCCTAGAAATTGGAAAAGTTGAAGATCAGGAAAATTTGAAAATTTATTTATTTATTTATTTATTTATACCTCAATCAACTTTATACAGCGAGATGGAAAATATAAGTATATATAATGATCAACAGAAATAATAAAAATAACAAATAATAACCAGAGATAAATATAGCAACAGTTAGGTATAAAAAGGAGAAGAAAAACAAACAAAAAATTTGAAATTAACAACAATTCCAAAGAATTTGAATTCAGACTGTAAAACGTACAGAGCACGATTCGTAATTGTAAAGCTATGTTAAGTCATGTCATAATATCTTACCACTTTTTGAATCTCTTCATGTTCTCCACGATGTTGAATTGCTGCCATCGTTTCGAAAAGTTTATTGTACCGTCTGGTAACAAATCGCTGTTGCCTATGTGCACGAATGTCAGATCTTGTAAGACCAGTCCTCTGCAACCAACAAGTATTGAATTACTGGAAATACCTACTCACATATTTTCATTTTTTTTATTCTCATTCATCATCGCTAGGTTTGTTACTTTTAAGTGTTCCTCAACGACAATGTTTGAGGTCTACAATGCTTGATGAAAATAGTTTCTGTCCAATGCGGGACAGTCGTTGACCACCGAAAGATCAAATATCTTTTATAAGCATCTATATAGGCCCCAAGAGGTATGGATCTTCAGAGAAATTGAGTAGGAAAGTATTTATCCAATCCCATCAATTTTGCCAAAGGATCCTTAGCACTCCAGTCATTCGTTTTTCCCATGAATCCCTCGAAAAATCGGCAATAAATTTATTCAACTTGGCTATCTCCAGGAGCACACTCAACCTAAGTGCATACTTAAAATCATCTCCACCCATGATTCACCTCTCAACCCCCCGCATCTATAATTATCACTTACATGTACGGAATACAGGGAGGCTGTGTCTCCGCCAGTGCTTGCCTGTACGCCCTGAAGCTACTCGAGCTATCAATAAGCGCACAGTACTCCTTAAGCCCCTCCGTAATGTGCTTCTGCCACTCGAGTCGCCTGATAGGTGCACTATCCAAGGCAGACAGCAGCGCTAAATAGCTATTGAAGTTGTTTATCTTCCTCAAGTGCTTCATGATCTTAATAAACTTGACGACGTACTTCTCCCTGTCCTTCGCTTCGTTCTCCATCCTGTGCTCCAGGATTCGCGATCTTGCCCAATATGACATTTTGTTGAAGTGCTCCGTGAACCTAGTCAAATACAATGAATCGTTCATCATATATTCAGAGAACTTCTCAGCAGAGATCAGAAGACTAAAAAACTGGCGGGAAATAGAACAGCGAAAAAAGGTGAATCTTTCATCCGTACCTGGTCAAATTCGGCGATCGTTCCTCATTCTGCTCCTGCGCCCAAATCAATACTTCGGGTATTTCGATCTTCATGAACAGCTCAGCATCCAGCAGTGTCATCTGCTCGGCAATCTGTTCACTTTTGAAGTCAAGCAACGAAGCTTGCTTCGTGGAGACACTCAGGGACGACAGGATAGGCTGAGCCGATTGCATTTGCTTCAGCTGATGCTTCTCCAAAATTTTCACCCGCAAAGCTTTTGCCATTGTAAGATCTCCGCTACAGACCAATTGCTGGACGAATTCCATGAGTGTTTGCAGGAGAACGTCATCGAGATCTGACATCGTTAGATCACTGACAACTCTGACGAGAAGACTGAAGGCTTCGCGCGCCGCTCGTTGTTTTACGACGTCCGGAGAACACGAGAATCTCTGATGTCGCCTGTGCAACTTTCTGATCAACTCCAGAGGCGACATGAACGTTCGGTAGGTTGTCAAAAAGGCTTCCTGGTAGAGGAAATCTGGGGACAGAGGGAGAGTTAGACGAAGGTTAGGGAGGCCACACGGAAAAGTATATATGATTCCGACTAACTCTGTATACTGCCTCTATCTGGGTCATTCTATATCAGCCTAGACAACCTCATACTTTCGACGAATATTTTTGATGGAAGCTCGAATTTTCAAAGATCTTTCTCGTCAACAAATGCACTTCTGTGAGTTATCGGAGATCGCAAGCGTGTTGCTGTATGGTAGCAAAGCCTGCAGGACGTATCTGGGGACGTCCCCACGACATAAGTTCTGTATGGAGATTTTTACGCTCTAACGAAATCGTTTGTTACCTAAATGTCGACCACCTATCGTGCTTTTCCCTAAAAGAACAGATGACTTGGACCAATGCCATAGAAAATCTTTATATGTTCTCATACATACTTTTCCATGTGGGTGGGAGGGGCTAAATCCCAGAATACCTACCTGATTCTTTTTCATCTAGGATGGCGTGAAATGAATCAGATGTGATTAGTTTTCGTGGATATGATGGTGATCGTGTGATGAGAAGGGGGCATTGAGTAGTTGCAGGTGCCAGATTTTAGGAGTCACTAGTAATGAATGTTAGATGTTTGTCAACTATCAGAAGATTTTCTCCCCATCGAGTAGACAAACACCCTTAAAGGAAACAGCAACGTTTTAGCACCGACATATAGTGTGCCCGAGTGTGACCATCCAGCACCTGCAATCCCCAGTCCTCACCCTCCAAACTCCCAATTAAACCCCGCAAATTACCATGTTTGTTAGCCTTAGTCGCGTGAATGAGAAGGGCATCAGGATGTCCCCCCCTGATGTCCGGTCCGTCCTCCTCGCTTTTCTTGAAGACCAGATGTTTATTTATCTCGAGCTCGTCCAGCATTCCCTCATCCTGCTCCACATCTCTCAGCTCCAAAGTATTCTCATCAACGGATACCGAGCTCAGAGCATTGCTGCTGGGCCTCGAGTTATTCAAAGAAACATCTAACGACACATTGTTGTTGTTGTTGTTATTGTTGTTGAGATTGAGAACTGGCGAGATTTTGTCTTTTGTGTCTATGGTCGCAGGCTCTTCTTTCATCTCTTTGACGGGTGTTGAAGTGATGACTGGATCTGGTGTGTGCAAACTCTGCATGCTGATGGCGGGCTTTGGCGATATAGGTGGCGGTGTTATGTTCGATCTTATCGATCTCGATCGCTTCGGCGGCAGCGCCGGGGGGAGACTAGAGTGATTCGATACCTCTCGGATCGTTGGACTCATGCTGATCGATATACTGTGAAAATGAATAACGTTTATTCTGTGAACGAAGACATGAGATGGCAATATGTGATTATATAGATTTTGTGAAACTAGGGAAAGCCCGGGAGAAATAGATGCGGTCATTTGCATGAAAAGGTACCACTTGGTCGATCCTACTATAAACAAATTATTCTTTCCTTGATCAACACAAAAATTTGTGGATCTTGATGTTATCGATGTCTCGATCTGTATCGAGGAGATTACAGTGATGTCACATTTCTCACATTTTTTAACTCATCGATCAGCTGCAAGCAAATGAAATGAATCATCTTTGTAAAAATACGTGGTGGATGATGATATTTTATAATGACACATTCCACGGATCGATGGCAATGTTCCGCTTGATAATATTAGGGTGCCCTGCAGAGTCGTGTATGAGCAATTGAAAATCAGACTCTTAGAGTACAGAAGATAATGGGAACCTATAATGTTGTGTGTGTGTGTGTGTTTTCCTTGTGAGCCACACTGATTTATCTCACTACTTTTTTTTATAATATCATGCTTACCTCGTTCCATCGTGTAGACTAGTCATGGTGTGCACCATAGAGGAGCATGATTGTGTCGTCGTGAGTGCCATTTCATGCTGCTGCCATTCGGCCTGCATAGAGTTGTAGGCCGCCACCGAATGTCGCGTGCCAAGACCGGAAATAAAATCGTTGGTCGTGTGCGAGCAGTTGCCAAACATCTCCATGTATGCCATTACTGTAAGTCATATTAGTTTTCCAAAATTCAGGAGCTGTAGGTGCAATTTCCGTCGTGAATTGGCAAAATAAGCGGGAAGGGGGATTTTATGAGATAGATTTTTGTTTGGAATGCCTCCGAAACTAAATGTAGCGCATCCTTTGGAGAAAGGGAAACGAAAAAAAAATTGGAAAAACGAACGTTTCTTTCTCAAAAATTTCTCAAAAATATCTATTGTAGATTCGGAGTCATTCCGGAAAATTGTTTCGATAAAAATCAATTTTTTTTTCTAATTCACCACTTCACGACTGTTGTTAATACCTGCATAAAAGTGATGCGTGATAAAAAAATGAGGAAAGAAAAAACTGTCTGGCTATACGTGTAGACGTCGTTGTGTCGCGACGCGTTTGATGAAAACAATTGGGCGAAAAAACGCTTCCTTTTTTGCGACATATGCATTAATTATGTGAAAATAAAACGTGTCAGGAGTAAACAAAACTGCATACTCATTACTACACAGAACAAAAAATCACTAGTATCGAGTACAGTTGTGTTGGGCGACAAATACGATGTCATAACAGTGCCCAAGAGGTAAACGAGAATAACTGGATTAACACGATTCTTGCGGAATAATTCAAAATCTATTGAAGATGTCGAAATTTTCGAGAACATCAATTTTGTACAGCAAGGTTTTCTCTACAAAAAAGGTGTCTATAAAAATTTTCGTTTTCATCTCAGATTTTGAGATATTCTTGAAAAATGGACCTACTGCAATTTGCCACTCCACTAGGGAACTCATACGTTTCTCACTAATCGAACTGGATTCAATTTGTTTTTCTTTGACTTGAGTAAATTCTCGAGTTCAAAATATTTGGTAATTGGTAGAGAGGAGTTTTGTTGCAAAACGAGAAGCTTCTTGAGTGCTAGTAAATTTTTCTCAGTGTACACATCTCAAAAGAGCTCACGGGAGTTGGTCATGAAACTTTATTGCTAGCATCTTCCTCTCGTGCGCATCCAAGTGAGGATTACGTAAGGAACTACGTTTGATGTTCTATCCAATTTCAGTTGAAAATCCTATGTGCATTGCAATTCTAGAATCAAAGCTATCCCGATTTTACGATTTATTACGTCAGAGTTGTCTGAGACATTCCACAAAACTTGCGTAATTTGACCTCCATGTTTTTATTTACAATTTTGGGAAAATTTATCTCAATAAAAAATTGGAAAAAAATTAATTTGAAAGATTTTCAAAACCGAAAAAATTTGTAAATTGTTAAAAAAATCAAACATCGAGTAAAAAATGAAAATGCTCAGAAAGTGGAAACTCACCTAATTTTATCATCTCCCCACTGAATGGACACAAATATAAATGCGGGAATACCCACAAAACGGAACGACGCAAATTACTTAAAATTCCCAGACTTGTAAATTCATTGCAATGCTACACAATTTTTTTCCAATAATTTGCCATTAGTTGTAGCTGCTCGCGGCCCTGAAGGGCTCTTGTGTTTCCTCTATGAGTTTAATAAATACGCGAAGACCGTGTACTCGAGCCGAAATAACGAGGCTTGTGTCCCGACCCAACAACTCGGGGAAATCACCTGTTCGTGACTTTTTCCCCTCGAGCAATCTTATCGTTCGTAAAAAAAAAACCACAAAATAACACGCGAAATGGATCGCGCGCAGCGACGAGTGTGTGGAGATTAAATCAAAAAACAATGTAAAGGCCACTACTGTCTCAAAACCCACTCGTAAGTCTCAGACTATTGCAAAAATGGATTATTCAAAGGAACAAAAAAATCCAAGCTCAATGTCAAACGTTATTGTTATGTCTGTCAATGTAAAAAAAAACATGCCGCAAGGAAAATCAGGTGTAAAAAGCCGCAACAGTCGAGTTTTACCGTGTTCTTCATCATTATCAACTGGAAATCATTAAAACAAAAATCTGAATTTCCGTTTTTTGGGAATATCTCTGTATCTAAGGGAGATAGAGAAGATTTTGTATCGACCTTTTTTGTGAGAAATTTGGAAAAGTCTCAATAAAGTCTTAGACAAAATTTCAATATTTCCCTTAGATCGCGAGATATCACGAAAAAATCGTGTTAAGGTGGTTCATCAGTAAACTTTTGACGAGAAGCTAGAGTCACGAAATTTGGAATGTATGGTTTTTGGTACTGTCCAAACGAATTTTCAAAATTTCGGGTTTTTTTTTCTAGCAAATAATTTACTGCAGAACTGTGCTAATTAGAGATGTGATGGGTGTTTTATGAAAATATCAGCAAAATTTTTTTTTCGTTGTTTTGCTAGTACCAAGGTCTTGATAAATATTTCAGATTCTGAGAGATGAATCAAAATTGATCTATAAATTTCTTCATAGAAAGATATATATGAAATTGTTTATACGTCTTCTAGATTTCCAAATATCTCTGAAAAACTGCGATAGTACCATTATCATTTTGCATTTCTTTTCCCATAAATATTTCACTTACAAATTTTCGAATTCCCACCATTATTCATTATCCATTCCACCCAATCGAACGCAGGAGAAAAAAATGTTTCGCTGGACCAAACAAACAAACAAACTCTTCCAAATTTCCATCACATCCTTAATTCACCGAATGCAATTCACTTCATCTTTCGCATCAATATCTCTGAATCCATCCAAGTCGGAATATTTTGGTCTTAACATTTTTTGTAGCTTTTGAAATTCTCTACAAAAAAGATGATCACAAAAATTCTGCTACACCCAGTAGATGTCGAGATATTCTGCAAAAACCGCAACCTCAAGCTTCACAAAAGTTCGCCTCCACTTGACTAAATCAGATAAAAGGAAGGAATAAAAGCGTGTGGGTCTTTTCCCACTTACCGGAATATGCCACCGATTGGAACACTGGGGATACAAAATGTTAACGTCAGTTTTTCAATTTTTTGGCGAATTACAATTTTTCTAAGTCTAAAATATAAAGATGCACTTAAGTTAAGGAGCAAAAAAAATGAAGGAAAATCGAGGCAGAGTGTCCGCACTAGATCGAGCGTGCGGCACCGACTGAACTCTATTTTCAATTCAATATTTTCCTCAGCTGAGATATCGAGTTATTCAAATCGTCTTGGCGTCAGACGGCCTCTGTTTCCTTGTTTTTTTCCCTCTCTTTCTAGATAATTGAACGCTTGAGTAAAGACTCTGTAATTGCTGGTAATCCAGTGATACCGGGTCTTTTTTTTATCAACTCGTGATTTTGTTGTATGTTGTATGAAAAAAATTTCTGTTGGGAATTGGCAAACCATTCGAGTGAAAACCCCAGATATTCATGGAAAAACAATACATTAGAATTTTAGAATATGATGTGCAAGATTTTAGTTTTGCTCAAACTTAATTCTACACTTTTTTTCTTGTGAATTTATCTCTCCGCTAGATCAAGCGATTACAAGCAGGAATTAGTTTTTTCCCAATTTTCGAGACGTTATTGTATGGACCGGAAATTCAAATTTCTCTTCACTTCCGGTGACTGGTGTTTTATGTTTTCACGTCTTTAATTCGCGGTTAATTAAAGCGCTATTGGAGGTCAGAAGATCTTTCAAAACTCTACATTTTAATCGTGTTTTATCATTAGGAAAACTGGAATGTTTCAAAAATGATTGACCATACAATCCAGTTAGTTCACCTAGGTCAAGTCTGTTTCTGTTTGGCACCTATCTTGTGTCAGCGAATATCTTGAAATCTAAGGCAAATAGCGAAATTTTCATGCAATCAAATTTATAGCTCTGACTGAGATCTACAAAAAAGATCATAATCAAAATGTTCGTATGTGCGTTAGATCGTGAGATATTTATGAAAAACCGCCTTTAGTCGACAGCAGGTAGGGTACCTCCTCACCACTGTGGTCGTGAATAAGTATAAAAAAAAAATTCGCAATATTTTATAATCAGTGAAATGGCGCCTTTGACTCATTGTAAAGTCAAATGCTGAGGAAAAACCTTAACTCAATCAACTACTTCATCAATTGCACTCATCGTAGTTTGCCACTTCGTAACAGATTTGTTATCAAAAATTATCGCTGATGACGATGACTTACTGTGGCGCTTTTTGAGGGGCAAAGGGGGCGGTCTGCTTGCGTCTGGGCTATCACTTGAGTTGTGAAGACTGCAGGTGGATAAGTGCTCATTCTCTGGGACGTTATCGTATTGCGATGGCTGGCGCTCTTTTCGGCGCTTCGAGCGCTTCTCCGGCAGTGCCGGAGGAATTCCGTTGGTGTCCGGACCGGCAATCGCTTCCATTTCCTGATGTAGGAAAAATTAATGCTTGTGAAAAAAGATTAATTAATCCAATCTATGAAATTTTTTTTTCGAAAATTTTTCAATATTATACAACTACATGCATAGAAGGCTACAAAAAAATTGAGTTTGAGCACACGACTATAAAAGCAAGTATTATTGAGCGCACTATAGCTACTGAGATTATAATAAGAAAACTGAATCTAGATTCAAAGATATAAAGCAAGACCAGAGTTAATAAAAAGAAAAAAAAAACACAGACACAACACCCACATTTACCAGCTGTTCCAAGAGTATGGGGTCACCATTTCCAGTTATGCTGGTTGTAGTGAGACTGCTCTTTGAGCTCGTTGTCTTCTGTGTCATGACAGTGCCTTCCGTGCACTCGGACAGTTTTTGCTGAGAAAACGACTGCTGCTGGGAGCTGAAACATTGCGAGTTGTAACTCACGCTACTCTGCTGAGAGGATCTTTTCGACGTCATGGAGGCGGTGTAACTCTGGGAGGAACTCCTCTGGGAGTGCATTGATACGAAACCCGATTCCTGGGTTTGCGTGGACAGCCTCTCAATTTTTCCCTCCATTCCTGAAGAAATTGAAGAAAATTATTGCTGAGCTCCGTTAAGTGATACGTTGTTTTTAGGCAACTGAACATATTTTCGTTGGACAAAATGTCTCTAAAAAAATGGCCCGGACTGAGAATTTTTAAATATTGTTCTATATGACCTTTTCTTTTTTCTCAATTTTTGCAAAAATTGCTCCAAATGTGTCACCAAAGTGAGGTAAAAGTTGTGCCGAAAATTTTCCTGTATACAGAAAATTTTTAGCTCAATTTTTATATCACAACCATTATCAAAGAAAAAAAAATTGTATCAATCACCAGTTTTCGTCAACATTTTTTTCAAATTCAAAGTCAAACAAAACATGGTTTCATCAAATAGAAACTGGCTTTTCACTGCGTCAATTTGCGTTACTAATTCATCAGAAGTTCACGACACAAGAGTTTATCACAAACTGCTCCAGGCGTAGGCGATTTAAACTTTGCGCCCACTCCATTGGCCTCAAAGTTATTTGAAGATTCTTGCGTAAAATTCAAGTTTTTCTTAGCTTTTTTTTTTATATGTATTCGACTTCCGCCGATGCAACAGAAGTTCTGAGGGTACGACGACGAGCCCGGTAGCTTTGGTCTAATTTCTAAATTTCATTTTTAACTATCCATATCCAGACCATCGAGTGATTCTAACACTCCCTCACTGATTTGTAACCGTCTATTTTCTTCCAGGAAACGTTCATGTATTCGTCTTAATGGTTCAGTCATAAATTTTGACAATATATTTATATTTATGGATCTTGCGCATGCACTTAGTAGTCTTAAGCACAAATTTGATGGTCTCTACTGGTCCATGAATCTACTGGTCTCAAACCGTCACGTATGGGTTTTCTAGGTCCATCTACTGGGCTTAAATGCTCAACTGCTGATCCACCCAGCCACCCACCCACTCACCCATTCACCCACCCACTCTCCCACTCACTCACCCACCCACCCACCCAACCACCCACCCAACCACCCACCTACACAAGAGATGTTAAAGGTGGATCTACTTGTCAAAAAGATCAGTCTAAAGGTCCAGTACTGGCATTAAAGGTCCATCTACTGCCCTTAGAGTCCACCGACTGGTCTTAAATCTCCATTTACGGGACTTTCATCTACTGACAGGTCAATGTACTGGTTTCAATCATTTATCTACTGGTTTTAACTGTTCATTCAACTGTTCTACTGTCTTTCTAACCCTTCATCTGCTGGTTTCATTATCATACCTTGGGTCAAGAACTCACCGGCGAATGGATTTGCCATCTCTTGGGGTGTCTGCTGACCCAACAGCATTGTGCTCGGTATACTCGTCTCGGAACCATCCCAACAGCTACAGTTATTCGTGCCGTTGACTTGCATACCTAATAGTCAAAGTTTTCGATGTAAAAATACATGTTCCAAGTTGCAGAACTCAGTTGTGAAGTGTCAATTGATCCGCAGGAGATGGAAAGGAATTTTGGGTCTAAGTAGTTTCTGGAACTTTCAGCTTTTTTAACTGTTTGGAAATCCTCGGAAGTTTGCATTTTTCGGAACTTTCGAAATCTTCCTTTTTTGAAAATTCAAAAAATGCTCAGTATTTGGAAATATTCTGCTTTTGAAGTTGTTGCTATGCTAATGCAAAACGCGCACGAGATGAGATTTCTGGTTGGTATAACTTAAAATTGAATGTCTTAATTCAAGACATCGAAAAAGTGAGTTTGAAACTGTTCCGATTCCAAATCAAGGTTATTTATTGCTTGGGTGTGCGGCCTTCATGAGAACACAGCGCAACTCTTAACTTTCATTTTCTGAGAATAATCGTTTCGTCTTATCTATTTTTCTAGTTTTTTTTTTCTAATTAGAAAGTTCTAAAAATTTTGCAATTTGTCAAAATTCCAAAATTCTCAAAAGTTTTGAAATTCTCAAAATTCTTTTCAGAATTGAAAAAAATAACGTTTCGAAGTTCAACATTTTTACAATTGTTACAAAGCCCAGACACTACAGATTTCGCTTTTAATTCCAAAATCATCTTAAAAAATATCTGCAAAATCGATTCTGTAACTTCACAATTGAATTCCATAATTCTTAACATCACACAAAATTAGTAAATATTGCCTCACTGAACACTAAAACTGAAGCCCACACGGGAAATCATGGAAAAAAGCTAACGAAAAATAAGGACATAAAACTAAGCGCATACCCAAACAAATCCTCCTCAACTCTTCGAAAATAGCATCAAAATTGGGACGATCGTGGCGATTCATAATTATTTCTTTTTTTTTTAACGAAGGATTTGCCGGGGACTTTCGTGTTTTATCTCGACTTGTTTCACTTTCATGAGAGTTCGGGGCCAGACTGACTGGTTCCCCATGCGCCAGAGCCTCTGGGACACTCGTTTTTCTTGCTGACTAACCGTTGAACCCAGATCTGACCATTGCCGTCAGTCGCATGTATGGGAAGGCTTTTTTACACTCAATTGGCCCTGTGTATTCGGAATTCCCGAGTTTCAACGTCACGATCATTTTCACGAAAACTGCCCCCACCGGATCCACACGAAAGGAATATTAAAGGAATTGTTCCCACAAAACCCCAATATTTTTTTATGTGCAGGACCATATAATCAAAATATCAAGATTTAATCTCGGGGTAAATATAATCGCGAGGAAAATGAAAAAAGAAACGAAAATGGGAAATTCCCCGAAAAGACGCCGCGACAATTTTGTTTTTATTTATTATCAACGCCTTCGAGTCATTGAGGCGTTTTGTGCCAGTTTGCATGATGATACACACTGCGCTTTAGCCCGCTCGGCCATTCTGACATCGCTAAAGTTATACACTTTAGCCTACAGTGGAAAGTAATGTCCTGCGGGCAGTGCTAACTTCCTCGTCAATGCAGCCGGTTTCCGCCCTAGGCTGGGAAGTATTCACTTTGTAGACCATCACCACGGAGCTACGAACTTTTCTCTACAGATATGTGGAAAAATTGTAGACGCGCCATGGACCGCAAAAGTGTCCTTTTCCACGCTTGGTGCGAGCAAACTACTAATTTTTTACTCTTTCAACGTATGACATGTTGTTACATGTGCAATGCATTCATAGTTTGCTACATGTGTGTGAAGAAGACATTGAAGAGAGCCGGTTTCCATAATCGCCCAAATGAACCGTAATTGGAAGCCCATAACTACTTCCCATACCTAATGTTCACCCTTTTTTGTATTAAGTAGTAGAATAGTTGGTCCCCTGTATCATAAAAATTTAATTCGACTCTAATAAATTATCGCTGACTGTAATAAACGCTTTTACAGCTCCATCAAAGGGCCGAGGAAATGCCCTTCGTCGATATCGCCACAATGATAAGAAAAAGACAGCGATTTTCTGTTCTGTACAAATAGCGCAAGCTTTATTTCTCAGATCGAAGCTCAAATTACGGTCCGAAGTATCTTGGCAACCGTGGGAATTTCCTATTCTTTCAATTGCACTCACTGAAACTACCCGTGGGGGACTTGACCGAGCGCTATAAAATGTGCTCAATATTTCCACGGGGAACACGAGATTTCCACCATTTTCGATACGTCAAGTGGATTTTAGGATTCCCCGTAGAGAATTTTTATAGATGGGAATTAGGGTTAATTGGGGGCCATAGTCCATTGTGGTTGGATACTGTTTTTATGGATGCGCTTCACATCGAGAACTGTTGAAAAGAATTTTTACGTCACATATGTCTAAGTCTTCTCGAAACATTGTGATATTTCCTGTTTTTTGACGACAGCTCAAAAATTTCAAAATTTCAATTTTTTCCAAAGTTTCAAAAATTTCTAAAATTTAGAAAAAAATCTCGGGCTTTTTAGAAATTCCTAAGATTTTGGAAATTTCGTCGAAATTGAGGAGAAATAGAAACAACGATTGAAAATGGTACAGTAGAAGCGATCGAAATATTGGGCGGTAAAGTTCTGTCAACTGATTATATAAATTTTGAATCTGCCACCTGACCGCAAAGGGCCACATGTTGTTGTGAAGCCCCGTCAAATACACATGGGACATTTCATGGCAAATCCGCCACCTTAATCATCAACGAATACCACTGTGAAATTACGCGTGAAAAATGTGATTAGTGATTAAATTCCATACAAAACCCCAAATTTTTAAATTGGATGATTAGGATGGCCGAGTTGACACAAAATAGTCCACATATGCAGGAAACCGCAATGCCTACCGTGAATGGTGGCCATAAGACTGAGATCCATACTATCGTTGAGGGACTCGTCATTGGGCCCCATAATCGATCGAATTTCATCGTCATCCCTCGAGTGATTGAGTGCCGAATCTAGACTTCCAGCTGATGCGCTAAGCAGAGATGACGAGTCCTCCGGAGAGCGGCTCCTTAACGAGACCCGGTCCAAACTCGAGGCCAAAAGTCCCTCTGACTCATCCAGAAGTTGTTGGGCTCGCGTACGCCTCTTAGGGGGCAGTGGGGGCGGTGTCGATGAGCCGTTGTCCTCGGCTAAATCGATATTGGTCCTGGCAACATATAACAAGTTTATTTTATCTGACTAAAATCTGCTTCAATGCAAGCAACTTTTTGGAAAAACTTGTCGCAGTACATCAGAATGGGCATTTGAAGTCGCGTGAACACCTCCACCTGGTGTCGATGTCATCCTAGTGTAGAATTTTAGGTTTGGAGTTTGGAATAAAAACCGTACTTTAGTCACCAACTAATAAAGAATCTATTTAGGTTGGTCTCCTGGGCTGATCGCCACACTAGGACACTTTTTTAAAACAATATTTTGAAAAAAGTTTACGTTATTTTCGAGGGTTATAATGAAAAATGAGAGGAAAAGGATATATATATGTACATGTGGAGGAGTTTCGAATTTTAATTCTAAAATTGGGTCCCACCTGTCAGGCAGAGGAGGCTTTGGTGGCGGACTCGAATCTCTCAGGATGGACTCGGAACTATGAGAACTCCTTACTAAGTTGCTGTTGGCGGCTGTCTGCTCAAGAATCTGTCGCTCGCGGGGGGTCAGGGGAATGTCGGGAAGGGAATTTCTTTGTGATGCTACATCAGTTCCATAGCCTGAGGTCCTGAAATTGAGAAATTCACTGTTTTAGTATGCAATCATTTACGACAGTTTCAAGTTTCTTGGAAGCTTGCTTCCGGACTTTTCATCGTTTCTTCTTATATCCAAGATCAAAACGAAGAGAAAAGAAAATTTTGGTTTAAATTTCTAAATGTGAAATATCAGGAGATTGCGGGTATTCTAAAAATTGAATTCTGTCAACGAACTCCGGCAGTTCAGTCGATACCAGCACATCCCAATCCATTTCCCCCAAAAGCCGAGAAAGTTTCATATGCCCATCACAAACAGGAAAAAGCACGATATAAATTCTTTTGCACGAAGGGCTATCGCACTGATTGAATGATATGTCGCTGCACTATCGACATTTCTGGCACTGTTACCTGTTATTTGCCGCCACTGGTGCCGGTTTTTGTCTGTTGGATATCTTCTCGTGTGCTAGCGCAACTAAATTTTTCACGGCATCCTCCACTAATCCTATCACATGTGTCACGTTCTCTGTGTCTAGTGCGGGACACGGAGAGGACTGGTCCCCATGGAGCAGAACATCATCGCAGAGTTTCAGAAGTTGGGCCAGGGCTTGATACACTTGGTTTGTCGCTGAGTTCAGGGTCGAGCTGAAAAATAACGAGCATGTTGAAAGCAGTTCATGTACAGTTGGAATATTTGAAATTTTGGAATGTTTGGTATTTTTGGCATTTTTGGGGTTAACTGTATCAAATACAACCTAACGAAATTTCCTTCACACAGGAATTCAATTTCAAAACATTTAAGTTTGCCTCCCCATAAGACCCCAATGTTAAATTTGGCCAAAATCGAAAAAAATTAATTTGACTTTTTCGACCCAAATTCGACGGAAGTGTCTTCTAGGGGTTCCTATTGGATAGTATCAACGCACACGGGGCCAAAAATTCAATTTTAAAAAATTTAAGTTTGCCTCCCCATAAGGTCCCAATGTTAAATTTGGCCAAAATCGAAAAAAACTAATTTGACTTTTTCGACCCCAATTCGATGGGAGTGTCTTCTAGGGGTCTTAATTGGACAGTATAAACGCCCACGGGGCCAAAAATTCAATTTTAAAAAATTTAAGTTTGCCTCCCCATAAGGTCCCAATGTTAAATGTGGCCAAAATCGAAAAAAATTAATTTGACTTTTTCGACCCAAATTCGACGGAAATATCTTCTATGGGTTCCTATTGGATAGTATCAACGCACACGGGGCCAAAAATTCAATTTTAAAAAATTTAAGTTTGCCTCCCCATAAGGTCCCAATGTTAAATTTGGCCAAAATCGAAAAAAATTAATTTGACTTTTTCGACCCAAATTCGACGGAAATATCTTCTAGGGGTTCCTATTGGATAGTACAAACGCACGCGGGGCCAAAAATGCGATTTTAAAAAATTTAAGTTTGCCTCCCCATAAGGTCCCAATGTTAAATTTGGCCAAAATCGAAAAATATTAATTTGATTTTTTCGACCCCAATTCGATGGGAGTGTCTTCTAGGGGTCCCAATTGGATAGTATAAACGCCCACGGGGCCAAAAATCGGATTTAAAAAAAATTAAGTTTGCCTCCCCATAAGGTCCCCATGTTAAATTTGGCCAAAATCGAAAAAAATTAATTTGACTTTTCCGACCCAAATTCGACGGAAATATCTTCTAGGGGTTCCTATTGGATAGTATCAACGCACACGGGGCCAAAAATTCAATTTTAAAAAATTTAAGTTTGCCTCCCCATAAGGTCCCAATGTTAAATTTGGCCAAAATCGAAAATAATTAATTTCAGTTTTTCGCCCCCAATTCGATGGGAGTGTCTTCTAGGGGTCCCAATTGGATAGTATGAACGCCCACGGCGCCAAAAATCGGATGTTAAAAAATTTAAGTTTGCCTCCCCATAAGGTCCCAATGTTAAATTTGGCCAAAATCGAAAAAAATTAATTTGACTTTTTCGACCCAAATTTGACGGAAGTGTCTTCTAGGGGTTCCTATTGGATAGTACAAACGCACACGGGGCCAAAAATTCAATTTTAAAAAATTTAAGTTTGCCTCCCCATAAGGTCCCAATGTTAAATTTGGCCAAAATCGAAAAAAATTAATTTGACTTTTCCGACCCAAATTCGACGGAAATATCTTCTATGGGTTCCTATTGGATAGTATCAACGCACACGGGGCCAAAAATTCAATTTTAAAAAATTTAAGTTTGCCTCCCCATAAGGTCCCAATGTTAAATTTGGCCAAAATCGAAAAAAATTAATTTGATTTTTTCGACCCCAATTCGATGGGAGTGTCTTCTAGGGGTCCCAATTGGATAGTATCAACGCACACGGGGCCAAAAATTTAATTTTAAAAAATTTAAGTTTGCCTCCCCATAAGGTCCCAATGTTAAATTTGGCCAAAATCGAAAAAAATTAATTTGACTTTTTCGACCCAAATTCGACGGAAGTGTCTTCTAGGGGTTCCTATTGGATAGTACAAGCGCACACGGGGCCAAAAATTCAATTTTAAAAAATTTAAGTTTGCCTCCCCATAAGGTCCCAATGTTAAATTTGGCCAAAATCGCAAAAAATTAATTTGACTTTTTCGACCCAAAATCGACGGAAATATGTTCTAGGGGTTCCTATTGGATAGTATCAACGCACACGGGGCCAAAAATTCAATTTTAAAAAATTTAAGTTTGCCTCCCCATAAGGTCCCAATGTTAAATTTGGCCAAAATCGAAAAAAATTAATTTGAGTTTTTCGACCCCAATTCGATGGGAGTGTCTTCTAGGGGTCTTAATTGGATAGTATAAACGCCCACGGGGCCAAAAATCGGATTTTAAAAAAATTAAGTTTGCCTCCCCATAAGGTCCCCATGTTAAATTTGGCCAAAATCGAAAAAAATTAATTTGACTTTTTCGACCCAAATTCGACGGAAATATCTTCTAGGGGTTCCTATTGGATAGTATCAACGCACACGGGGCCAAAAATTCAATTTTAAAAAATTTAAGTTTGCCTCCCCATAAGGTCCCAATGTTAAATTTGGCCAAAATCGAAAAAAACTAATTTGACTTTTTCGACCCCAATTCGATGGGAGTGTCTTCTAGGGGTCCCAATTGGATAGTATAAACGCCCACGGGGCCAAAAATCGGATTTTAAAAAATTTAAGTTTGCCTCCCCATAAGGTCCCAATGTTAAATTTGGCCAAAATCGAAAAAAATTAATTTGACTTTTTCGACCCAAATTTGACGGAAGTGTCTTCTAGGGGTTCCTATTGGATAGTACAAACGCACACGGGGCCAAAAATTCAATTTTAAAAAATTTAAGTTTGCCTCCCCATAAGGTCCCAATGTTAAATTTGGCCAAAATCGAAAAAAATTAATTTGACTTTTTCGACCCAAATTCGACGGAAATATCTTCTATGGGTTCCTATTGGATAGTATCAACGCACACGGGGCCAAAAATTCAATTTTAAAAAATCTAAGTTTGCCTCCCCATAAGGTCCCAATGTTAAATTTGGCCAAAATCGAAAAAAAATTAATTTGACTTTTTCGACCCAAACTCGACGGCAATATCTTCTAGGGGTTCCTATTGGATAGTACAAACGCACGCGGGGCCGAAAATGCTATTTTAAAAAATTTAAGTTTCCCTCCCCATAAGGTCCCAATGTTAAATTTGGCCAAAATCGAAAATAATTAATTTGAGTTTTTCGACCCCAATTCGATGGGAGTGTCTTCTAGGGGTCCCAATTGGATAGTATAAACGCCCACGGGGCCAAAAATCGGATTTAAAAAAAATTAAGTTTGCCTCCCCATAAGGTCCCAATGTTAAATTTGGCCAAAATCGAAAAAAATTAATTTGACTTTTTCGACCCCAATTCGATGGGAGTGTCTTCTAGGGGTCCCAATTGGATAGTATAAACGCCCACGGGGCCAAAAATCGAATTTAAAAAAAATTACGTTTGCCTCCCCATAAGGTCCCAATGTTAAATTTGGCCAAAATCGAAAAAAATTAATTTGACTTTTTCGACCCCAATTCGATGGGAGTGTCTTCTAGGGGTCCCAATTGGATAGTATAAACGCCCACGGGGCCAAAAATCGGATTTTAACAAAATTAAGTTTGCCTCCCCATAAGGTCCGAATGTTAACTCGCCCAAAATCGACAATTTTTTTTTGTATTTTTCGTTGTAGTGTAGAAAAATCCAAACATACATATGCAAATTTGGGCAGGAACCACGGGAAGGAAGAAAATCCAGTTTGAAATCATTATACTAACTTCCCGGAAGCCGACAAGGTCAAAGGGGTTATTAATATGAGTAAATTACCTCTTATCATAAACCAAGTACGACTTGAGGACCGTGTGTATGGTGGTGACAGTGTCGAGTACGATGGTGCCATTGCCCGGCAGCATCTCGAGTTTCTTCTTGGAGACCACATCGCGAAAGTGGAGAAGTGCGAGTTGCACTTGACGCACATGGATATGAAGGTCTCTCAGTGGATTCTTATCGAGACTATCACCAAGCGGTGTCTTTTCGCGCGGGGTTCGTGGCGAGGAGGGCGATGCGGCTCGTGTTGCGATGGCACTGCCACCGCCACTCCCCGAATTTATCCCCGGAGACCGCATCTGCGAGAGTTTCTCGAGGAAGTCCTCCTTAAAAGACCTTGCACGACGGGCGAGCTTGCCACCCCGCGCCTTCCCTGGCGTTCTCTCCTCGACTTCTGCAATAAAAAAAGGAAAATACTGCTTAGATTCTTCATTCGGAAAGCTCTAATGAACATTGGCCCTTGCGGCATACTTCGTCACGGCGCAAGCCATTGCAAGGAAGCCAATAAAATCATTCAAGTTACGTTCGCTAACTTCCTTGCTTAGTTTTGCCCTATTCCCCATGGAGTACTAATGAACTAGACCCATGGCAAATTTCGCACTGTCCTGGGGACAACACACGGACTGAATTATCTCACAGAGGAATTGATTACGAATGTGATTTGCCGTTACCAAATAACGAATTAATCTACTTGAAATGGCCGAATACCTAACGAACCCACCGAAACTTTCCTGAATAACTTAAAAATTCAGCTAAAGTGAGAAACAATGGACTTTGTTGGCGCGAATAATTCCAACAATTTGCGGACGTTTTCGATGAAGAGAGCAGCTGGAGGGGAAATGGTATTCTTGAAGCTTTGGCGGCTAGCCAGATCACGTTCCTCCTTTCTTATCCGTCTGCTGGCACCTCGATACAACGCCGATAGCAGAGGAGAAAAAGAGAAACATCCCCTCCGGTGTATAGACACTGCGAAAACATGGCGGGCGCCCCTGCCACGTGCATCGCTATTTGTTTTTCCGGAGAAACAAACAGGGGAAGTGCACATTGAAATTTTTGCGAGGTCTAGATCATCAATTCGGGTTGGCCGGTATGATAATATTTCGTTTGATTGTTACGTCTGCCTCGGGCCCTTGCCCGATTTTTATTATTTTTTTTCCTCCGTCCTTCTCGCTTCTTAACACCAAGTGGGTAGCTTCAACAACCCCCCCCCCCCCCCCCCCCCCACCCAGTCCGGCTTAGCGTTCTCAGTTTATCCGAGCGCGAACCCAGTACCTTAAAAGTAGGTACAAACTCTAGTAACTACAACAAAGTCCGCAAAAAGTGGTCGAAAAATTTTGAGTTTTGAAATTTTTCGAAATTTCGAGAATTTTAAAAATTCCAAAAATTCAGAAAATTCAAAAAAAAATCTACAACTTCTGAATACAGATCCAGTCATGATATCATTCTAAAATTTTCCGTAAGGTCCAGCAATTTCCAAATAGCTCCCCCGCTATTATCGATGATTACAACCCCACATTTTTACCACCCGCACTTTTCTCACTTCAAAACACGTGAAAAAAAACATGCATAGAGGGAGTATGAAATTGTTACCAGAGGAAGAGTATTCATGAATTTCCATCATTAATTAAATTTCCATGAACAAGAAATAGACATGTCTCGTAAAGCCGAAGAGTGCCATAAAGCGTTGATTTCCCAGTTTAATTACACGAACGACGGGATACGATGATCCGCGCGTCTACCCCTTCCATTTCAATTGTTTACCCCGACGTGATCGTAAACATGAACAATGAAGTCGGATGTACTCTGCGGTGGATGCTCGGACAGGAAGAGACAACTCGTCTCAATCCACTTTATTTCATGGCAGTTCAACAATAGCTCATTGATGAGACAAAAATATACAATGTAGTTAATTGAAAGGGGGATAAATTAGCGGCATTGAAGGATAAGAATTTTATTCTCGTTGTAAAAATTTCCTTTCGCACATGAGACTATCCAACTGCCATTAATGTTTTTTTCTGCAAAAAATTGCATTCTCTTCGCTGTAACATTATTACCCCCTTTGATTCCCCCCCCCCCCCCCCTCGACCCTTTTTCGATACAGAAAGAAGAGGGGGGAATCAAGTTCTATTGACGACTTCGAGATTGAAACTCCAATCAGGCGTGATTCTGGCAAAGGAACAGGAAGCAGTGCACGAGGATAATACGAGAACAGAGCGTATGGCCCACCCTCGTGGGTGGAGTAGGATGAGAAGAGATGAAGGACAAGGCCTCGGGGATGAGAAATACGATATGCAAATTGCCGTGATTGACTGGATTCAGTGTTCTACCACGATTCAACTTGAGATGAGCTCTTTCTGGTGGAGATGGGTAATTCCGATTCGTAAAAGGGAATATTTTTTTCTTGACTAGGGAGAATGTACTAGGAGTATTAACAAGTATTGATCCTTTCTCAACTCCTGCAAGTAGCCATTGTAATGATCTCAATAATCAAAAGTCAGATTTTAATGAGACTTGCAAAATATTTAGACGATGGGTAAGATTCTGACATGTTGTAAGCAGCATGAATGTGTGTGTGTGTGTGTGAACGAAACAGTCTATGTCGAATGGGTGAAAATTTTGCAAATTTGTGAATATTTCCACAATATTCGACACCTCACAATTTCGAAAAATTGGAAATTAATTTCTAGATTCCCAATCAAGTTCTTTCTCGCATCTCTCACGCCACAACAAAAGCTCAACCCTATATTGACCTTTCCGAGTGCATCGCAACTTCATTTAATTCGCGGTGAGCATTAATTTTGATCCTGAGGCAGAATTTCATTCTGCGCTAGCGTTAAATCATCTGGACGTGGTGGCGCAGTAACATCATCTCCTCCTCCTCCTCCCCCCCCCCCCGTCTACCGCATCTGGATTTTCGTGGTTACCTTCACTGTACACATGGAACACCCCCAACAGCATCCATACGACATATCACAACATATCGCAGCGATTATCGATCATGGGGTGCTCTCCCAGGGGAACGTCGGGTGTAAACTACGTGTGGAGTAAAATGAACGGCATCATTATGACCCATATGTGTTAAGTGAGCAAGTTTAGCACTGGCTGTGCACACCTGAAGCCTGGAATCAGGGACCATCAAGAATGATTATCTATGTACAGGGTGTTTCAAAATAATGGCCTCATCACCTGAGCGTAAAAATTTTGTACATATGTTTTGCTTTTTCTTATCTTTCTGCTTTTGGCGTTCACGGAATGAAAAAGTTGATTTAAAAAAAAATAGAGTGATCGACAAGTTGTCAATTTTTTTTATGTCAATCCATTATGCTAGCTCTATATATATAGAGGTAGATCCCCCGCGCGAACCTGAAACCCATCATTTCGCCCTCGTGTTACCAGTGTTATCGTTCCAGCCCAGGAGAGAGCGTTTGCCTAATGATAAGTTCAGACACCGCCATGGGAACTCCCATTGGCAATTCAATTATACATTCAGGGGCGCTCTCGTTGTGCGGGGAAGTTAAACGATTCATAATTGAGGATATTGATAGTGCCTGGATTATTTCGCAGTAATTAAAATCAGATGATGGAGAAATCATTAACATTCGGCACTCAGCGATCCCGAGTTAATTGCGAATTGTAAACGGGATGTTTGAACGCGGTTGAGGGGTAAATGTATGCGAAATTGGAAATTCGAAGCGCTTGATCAATTGAGCTCATGAGGAGAAGCTCTAATTTTTTGAGAGTGCATCTCTTCGATTTTTGGTACTAGAAATATAAAACAAATTTCTATTCTCGAACAAAATCCTCGGAAGATTCAAACAGCTTCCTGAATATTGCCCTACAAAATCTACAATTTGTTGGATAAATTTCGAGAAACTGCGGAAGCTTACAATATTTTGGGGAATTTAGAATGAAATTGACCGGAAAAAAATGCATGTGATACCCCAGAAGCGTTAAATTTGATAACGACTTCTGGATAATTTCGTTGTATAATTTTTTTTTACCGAGAATTTTTTTTACTAACCCTACCCAACTTGTTGATGTCCGGAAAATTTGAGGAAATTTTCGGTTGAATTATTTTTGTATTTGCTAAATTCGTTGGGAAATTGAGCAATCCTCGTTGTCAAGCATACGATCAATTCATCTATTGTATTCTCTTGGAGGTAAAGTTCTGATGTGTGGGCTCATAGGGACAGGGTGGGTCCAGACTGTGGTTGACGCATACGTGAACTTGTTGTATAGTTATATGCTCAAGTGAATTCAGCCCGAAATCAATGCAAAGTTATCGTCGGTGGTGAGGACGTGCTCCGTCTGCCCCGACGCGATAACAGAGGGATAGGTGGAAACAAAACGAGAGGGATATCACAAGTCGCGACCAATTAATAATGCAGTGGCCAGTCTAACTAACTCATTGAGTCTCCATTCATTCATCATTTGATTATTCAAGATTTAATTAATTCTACACTGCTAGGGTTCTACATTTTATGGGTGTCATTAATTACCAAGAACTCCGCAATTTCCAAAACGTTTTTCATTAGAGAGATTGCGGTTCTGAAGTTTTAGAACCTTTTGGAAAATTTCCGACTTTTTTTAATTTCTCAAAGTCTAGGGTTTTTTTTCGAAAATCCCAGTTTGATAAATTGGAAACATTTCGGAATGAAAAAAGAAAAAAAAATTGTTGAATTTTTGAGAAGTTTGTCAAAACTTTTGATTTTTGACATTTTTGGAACATCCGAGTTTTGAACATTTTTAGACGAACTACTAACAATACGGACAGTCTGACAAACTCATTCAACTTGCATTCATTCATCATTTGATTATTCAAGATTTAATTAATTTTACGCCGGTTTGCTTGCAGCTTTTAGCGGGATTTAACGTAGTCAGAGAAGTATGAAAAGTTTCCATTAAAAATGAGATTGTGTGGCTTAATTGCAAGAAAATCTTTAGAGGACATTAATTAGAAAGCAAGTGTTTTTCACGGTTTGTTAAACGTTAAATTATCTTAGAATGGGGTAAATTTAGTAGAAAATCTCAAGAGAGAATTTTGATAGAAATTGTCTTATGGGATGCTGTTTCAGTGGCAGAGATGGAGAAAGATGGAATGAAGGATCGTTTGAACTTGCGACCCCGATTTTTTTTGCACACAAATTTTAAAAAATTACTCAATTACGCTTTTTTCGAAATTGAATTCCTCCCCAATTCTCAATTTCCGCCATTTTATTTGTAATACAATTTTAATTTTCAAGAACTTGCTGCATTTGAACAAGTGGAAAACAAATCCTGGGAAATGGAAAATTTTTTCAATTTCAAAATTTTCAAAAATTGCAAATAAAAAAACTTCATCGATTTTTAAATTTTTCAATTCACCCCAAACTTTGAGAATTTAAAAAATCTCCATAATTTTTTTTCCTTCACTAAGAGCGATTGCAGAGTACAAAGTGTGTTTTTAAAATACCTCGTGTTTCCCCATCGGAATTGTATGGAATGCCATTCACTCAACGGATTTGATTATTTCGGCTATTCGCGGAAAGTCAAAAGGGGGTGGGGTAGATACAGCTTCTGGATATGTTCGAATTTTGGTGGAATGATCATGGGTCACGGGGAATTGCATTCTCTCCTGTTTCGGTACAGAATCTCCACGAGATGGGGATCAAATTGTATTAATATGGAAATATCCCGTTGATTTGCAAGGGCGCGAAGGTCCCTGGGTTGAGGGCCATTGTGCCACCCGGAATACCAAATTCTACTGGCTTCACTCATCAGGACATGTTGATCTGCAACAACTTTTTCCCGTGGGTTTTGCTAGCTCGCTTTTTCTGGGAATGCTTTGTGTGGTTACCCCTGGCCCCGGGGGTGGTACAAAGGGATGCTGTGAATTTTATTCATCGAATTTGTGTGGTCATTCACAAGTTTTGCTCCACTCGCTGGAGTTTTTACAATTCCTATTTTTTTGGTTATTATTGCACAACATTCTGCAAGTTGTTTCTGTTTTTAACGAAGACTTCTCGATTTTTCATTTACCCACCCACCCCCCTACGCGCCCACTCACACAACCCCCCCCCCCTTCCTTCAACACTCCCATTAGCTCCTTTAAGATATTCGAATTTGTGACATAATTAAAGCCATTGAGTTATCCTAATGTCCCTCTGGTTTTCTTTTCACTCAAGCAAATTTAGCTATTATTTCATCCAGAAATCCAGTAATTAGAGACAAGGGACTTTGAACACTCCGGTGAAGATGAACGGATAACGGGTTCTCTAACAAGATTTCCGGGCCGATCGTTTGCACCTCCGGGCCGGCGAGCTGAGAACACAACCCGCAAATCGAGGCCCTTGTCGTCTAGGTACCTAGTCCAGGAGGCGAAAATCCATTAGGCAATGGTAGGAGCCCGTGGCGCTAACGAACTCGCCGATAATCAATTCTGACTGTGGCTAATTATTGCCCTTAGTCTGAGTTTCCCCCCCAAAAGCCCTTACTTACGCGGGGAAAAAAATTGGAGAACTAGTTGGACTGGCTGAGTGAGTTCGTTGCACATTTTCAGCAGCCTTACAACCTTCTTGAAGATGCTGGAAACGATCCCCAAATTAAAATTTAGTTTTTTGCCTGCGACGTTTTTAGCAAAACTTGTCGTTACATGTGATAATTTTCATTGTCAGGAACGTCTGTCCTTGTTAGGCGTATTATCAAATTGTAATGTCCGGATACTCGGTATCGCAGTTTTTTTCCGTCCAATTTCCCTTTAATCCTCCAGCTCAAAATCCATATTTTTTTTCTGTCTGCAAATCCAGGCAATTTTCGTCACGATAACTCAATTTGGGAGTGGAAAATCCATTAGGCAATATTGCGCGTCCAGTAGCGCTAACGAACACGTTGATAATCAATTCTGACAAGCGGTAATTATTGGCCTTAGTAAGGACTTCAGTTGGAATTAGCGTCTCGGTCCACAAGTTTGGGGTCTTTTCAGCTTTTGTAGGTGCGCGCCGAAGTCGGCATCATCACCGCAAGTCCTCGAGAAATACTTCCAAGTTTCTTGCTAAGTTGGGAAGTAAAAAGAAAGGGCGCCCGAGTTGACGATGAGCGCAATCACTCATTCCCCAGCTCTGACGTGTTGGGATAACTCGCTGATGGGAATTGGGGGGATTTCTATCTGTCTTGACAGATTTTTTTTTGCTCTCCTGCTGAACATTATGTGATTGATGAGAAAAAATAATGCACGATTTAATGAATTTTAGGATGAGTCGCGTTATAAGAATCTCAGGGGACGGCAGGTCTCACCATATGGAGAGGACTGCCTCACACCCACACACCGACCCACCCAAACACACCGACCCTCCCACCCACACACACCCACCGTCCTACCCATCCACCCATTCACCCATCCACAGACACACACCCACACACACACACCCACATATATATATATATATATACACATCCGAAGCCCTTATTGGAAACTTATCTGAATCATGCGAAACGTCGAGATAAGTAACAATTCCATGACTCTGAGACATTTCATTTTCATAACAATAACTTCCCGAGATCGGGAGGTTAAAAATAACCCTTAACGACCCATAGATCTGCCTATTTTGCGCATCCATTCCGCAGATTGAGTTCTGGGCTCGCGAACTAATGTGAATGGGTGTGGGGATCGCCTATACACACTCCAGAGCTTTAGTTTCACGGTTTTTTGGTGGCATGACACGATAGCATCCTGAAAATAACCCAAAGGTTGTTGCACCGCCCCATAATATTCCCGTGTCGCCGCGCTCTCCGCACCCCAATATACCCTGAAAAAAAAGCGCCCATCGGAGAAGGCAAAAGCGAGATAGAAATCCGACGCTTTTCGTCTCGCAACGTTTCCTCGGGGCAATTCCACCGACGGTTTATATACCCCGAGGTGGAATGAGTACTTGCATTAATTTCGCTCTCTAATTCCACTCCTCGGTACTATCTACCCTGACAATATTTTTTTATTATTATTTTTATTACTTTAGACTCATTTTCCAACGATATCAAAGTGCTCGCTACTGCCGCGCAACTATTTTAATCTGACTTCTTCCATTTATATCCTCACTTATAAATATGTTAAAGTTCAACGCTGTTTTACCACCAGATTTTGAAAATTTGAGGAATCTAGATTTTTTTTAGAAGAATATAAAAAAAAATTATTGCTCAATTTTTTCGAAGACTCTCCTTTTCTATTTTGTTTCATCGCGAAAAGTCGAAATTTACTGACACTGAAGCGAATTTTAGTCAGCAATAGAAGATTCGCGATTGGAGGATAAAAGATGAAGACGAATAGAGGGAAAATGGTCGAGGAGTTTTATCGTAACAGGGTCATTAATCAACGACTCGAGGGTTGAAGCTCTCTCAAATTAACAGTAAGTTTTTCGCCCATTTTTCAAAAAGCCCTTGAACCTTCGGAATTAATATAACGGCAATTTTCTGAATTTCTCCAATTTCAATTTACTTATAATACTGAAACCGTTATTAATAAGTATTCGAGAATGTTAATTGTTCTGTAAAATTCAATTATTTGATATTCAATCACTAATTATAAAATTTCACTCCGAGAAACTGGTAATTACCAGTTCATTTTCATCCAAACTCATGGAAATTATATCTGAAATGCACCCCATGGACCCCATGAAAATGCCCGGGCTTTAGCCGAAGTGCAGCCAAAGCGGATTATTCCGGAGTGCGAGTCCCCACCAGGTTTCCGGAAAAAATATCCCTCAAACACGAATAAAGCCCGCACAACAAGCGGAGAAAAGCCCCACAAATCGCCAAAAAATTCATAACAAAACCCAACAGACCTCCCTTCTCGAAACTTAAGGTTCTTCAACTCGCGCCCTCCTCATTTTCTTCTTTAACTCAGAAGTAAAAACCGCCGTCCATCAGGGGAATTAAATTTTTTATATAAGACTTCAGGGAAACTTTTCCCACCCTCTAAAACTAGACCTGCTGGGTTTCGTCTACAGTTTTCACAATTTTCCTTCGAATTTTCTGTTACATGAACTTTAAGAAGTGAGTTTAAAAAAGACATGCATGTTAGTTGAGTAACTTATATTAAAAATTGGTAATGTTAATCACAATCCCACAGGCGTCCATTATGGCTGAATATTTGTAGATCGTTTTGTATGAAATAGTTGCTCATATGTGTTTGTGTGTACGTGTGTTTTTTGAATGAAGAATTAAGTTGGGGCCATGAGGGTTGAGCAATTATTGGTCCATGCCTTATATGGTTAGCACCAGATTCAATGTCTTATATGTGTGTTATCGGCGGTACTCATAAAATGAGAACGTCGGTGGACGGGAACCCAACCCGACAGGGGGCGGGGGGGGGGGGGAGAGGTACATCACAATCGCCAGCGGTTTCTGGAGGTTTACCCTGTGTTCGGAAGTACGATAGCTAGTAGCGACAGTCGGCTCCAGCCGGGGCCAGGTACCCCCCCCCCCCAACCCTCTCCTTCCACCGCGAAGAAATGGTCAAAACCAGCTCCGATGGGGAATCCAAGAGAGAGGGACGGGGGAAAGAAAAACCTGCAGTTTGTTGCTCCTGTTTCGTTAACCGATAGTCGTATAGGATGAAATTTTCTGGCTAATTTACTGAACTGTCCCAGGATGTCTAGCGGAGCAAGGGATTCAACTAATGTGGTAAGAGGCTTAGCCAGGCGCACTTAGGATTAGTAGACTGCTTAGTGTTTCCCTCCGGGCCCGTAGGGTAAAATACTTCAGAGATTTTAATATGTACTACTTTTTTCGCAGTTAAATTTCGTTTTTGAAAATTGAAATTTCTGTATGCTAATTTTCGAAAATTTAAAAACATTGGCAAATTTCAAGAAATTCCAATATCTCAACAACTTCTAAAATCTTGAAAAAATGGGAGAACATGGATCCGAATATCTTTCCTATTCGTTTTACACATTGAGCTCTGAGCTCGCAGAATGATACGAAAAAATGAGGAAAAATTCTGAATGGACGATGAATAACTGAGCAGTGTCGGGGTGAATTACTTTTCATCACGAAATGGTCCAGAATGAGACTTTAGATATAGAATGCAAGTGTTGGTGTACTGTGGAAAATTGAGGGGTGCAGTTTGCAGCAAACGATGCAATTACGTGGTTCAATGTCCAGGGAATGCCGCGAACCGTTTGCCAGGCTGGAATTTCACAGTTGGCTGGAGATATTAGTGGGGTGAGGTTTGGCACCCCCTACACCGCCTCAGCCCCCCCGGGTCCGGGTGTGCATGACCCCTGAGGCTGTGAAGATCGCGGGGGGCGTTGGGGGGGCTACGTCGTTTGCTGAATTAAGTACAACGAATCGATTGCATCGGTCTAGCGCGATAATGGTTCTCGTATATAGCATTATGTGCATTATTCGGAGTACTCTCAGTAATGGGAGTCTCAAATTAAGCTTCTCGGAAAAAATTTGAGGAAATTGGAAAATATCGAAAAATTTAAGAAATTTCCAAAACTTGAGCACTTTCCAAAAAAAAAATTTTTCAATGCAAAAAAAAGAAAAACAAAAATTAAAATATTCTCAAAATTTAGAAAAAATTTTCAATCTTCCGAAAAGGGGCGAATTTTCGAAAGAATTACAAAGGAAAAAAAATTGAGTGGCAATGGCGCCTCGTGAATTAAGTGTGGCGAATACATTGGGTCTAGTACATGTACAATTGCAATACCGGTCCTAGTATATACCAGTCTATACATTAGTCAGTGTATCGGGAAAGTAGGATAAATAGAGAAGCTCGAAATTTATTCACAAAACAGGAGTCGTAAATCCAGGTCCCTGTGTCTCAAATTGAGATTTACAGGTTTTTACATTACGGAATGACATTATGTGAATTGCTCTGAACAAATATCAATGAATCAGAGAATTACAAATTGAGAACTCTAGAAATTTGGAAAATAAAAATTATAACAAAAATTCGAAAATTCCCAAAAGTATTTTTTTCAAATATTTGGAACTATAATGGTTTAGGAAATTTCAGAATATTGTTTACAAATATACAGAAAAAAAAGGGAGTCCCAAAATTTGCAATGGACGAAAATACAAAACAGGCTCATTAATTTCCAAAGTTTCGATAATTTTTCAAAATTTTAAAAACTGGAAAATTACGAAAATGAAAAAGGCAGCGTCTGTTGAATTAAATGCAGTAAATCGATATCATCGGTCGAGCGCGATAATGATCCTCGTATATAGCAGTATATACACTACTCGGAGTATGTTGGGAAAATAAGGTAAATAGAGAAGTTGGGGATTTATTTCTCAAGCGGAAAGAAACGCCATTTTTCGATATCACGGGCTGGAAGTTTTCCTCGGCGATAACGAGGGACTGCAAACTTGGGAAAATGGCGAGTTCCGATAATGAATCTCTGATTCAAACCTTCAAGGTTTTTTCTTAATTAAAAAAAAAATGTTGGGGGAAAATTGTCTGCGTGAATTTTGAGGGACTTTGCTTTTGGGTGAAACTAAAAAACTTCTGGGGTTAATTTTCGTTTAGATAATCAATACAACTGCCCTGACTCACAGCAATTTTCCATTTTCGAACGCAATTACATATTCCATTTCATGACATATTAATTTCGGCTCCGGGGTCCATCATTCTTAGTATTAGAACATCCGGGAACCCCCACTCTTTTTCTGAGGACGCTGGGGAGCGTGGCAGCTCCCCCACTGCGCAATCGGATTACGCAGAGGAGTACGCACACCGCCTGCCACTACGCATCACTGAATCCGGTGGTGGGGAACTGCCTTCCCCTCTTGAAATCATGCGGAGTACAAATAATAAAGAAACCGTAATTTAGCAGAGTTCATGGAAAAAATATTTTAATCGATCGCAATTAAGGGAACATAAAAAATGTGTGCAATTGTTGCTATAGTTCATCTTTCAAAAATAAATTGGTCAAAATTGCAATTTACCATTTTTTTCCAATGTCCAAATTCCAGAGACTTTGATCGTATTTGTAGACAAGCGACATCAATACGCCAATATGCAAACGGAATGGTGAACAATAGCGGAGTTGCATTTTTTTTTATTTGGAGGGTCGTCAAGGGAGAATCGGAAAGCACTGGAGACAGTGAAACGAAACCCTCTTCGGGGGCAAGTAAACAGAGGATCCATTAAGGGCTCGCTAAACCCCGACCCTCGCAATGTTCGAGGCTCTCGGGGGGTTGGAAAAACACGAACCGAGAGAAAAACGAGAAAATACTGGAGATAAAAGAAATCGTGATCTCGACTCACGGGACATTTATGAGGGTATTTCTTGAGAGAGAAAAGTTATTAAATTTCTGATATTTACAGCATAAATCAGTTTGGATGGAATAATATTAAGAGAAGAAATTTCATTTCGTCGACACCATCTTCGAAGCGGAACTTTTTTGAAAATTTTAATGTCTCAGAATCTCCAGAAAATCGGGAAAATTTTGAATATTGTGCAATGCTTAAAAATTGAACAGAATTTTGTTCTTTTGGTCGTAACATGAAAAATCGATTGTCTTTTGGAACGAAGCAATAACTAGCTGTATCGGAAAGTGAGACGAAGTTAAGCTAAAGCATGGAAAAGAAATGTGGAAAATGTCACAGCGAATTTCAGGAAAATTGTCCACAGTTGAGTAATTTCTCCATTACCTTGAGAAATGTTTGTCGCTCATCCCGCGATTTATTTTCTCCACATGAGAACTCTAGAGTATAAAATATAACTTCAAGTCATGCTCCGAGAATATACGAAACGCGTTACAAAGTCTGACTGCATGGAGACCGCAAGCATTGAGACGTCTAGATGAGAGCTTGCAAAGTTTTGTGGGGGCAAGGGGGAGTGCTCCGTGAATGATACGGTGTGTGAGACACCCCCCGAAACTTAGTTTATACATGGCGCGTGTTGTGGGAGAAGGGCAGATGTGTTCGTGACGGTCTCAAGAGTTATAAAATCTCTGCGTTGCAGACTGTTTTTAGTAGTTTAGGTCCAGAATTCCAAAATTTTTTGAAACTTTTGGAATGCCTGTAATGTTTTAAATATACGAATAGTCCCTCAAAAAAATGGATGCAGTACGCTCACTACGCGCTTTGCCAAAGATAAAATTGACCCGAAAATCAGTCCCTCGACACGATTTGCTCACCTCAAAAATCCCCCCCGAAGAGATCGGATCAAACACCTAAAGAAATACTCGAAAATCTTCTTCGAATCGAGTTTGCCAACTCGACTTTTAAACTTCCTCTCGGTGAAACTTTCGCGTATTACAAATGCTCCTATTCTCAAGTGCCTGGAGCCCCTGAAAAATGGTTACGACCGTTGAATGCTCTCCCGTCATATATCACAATCTATTCCGCATGCGAATAAAACGATAACCCGTGATAAAACCCCTGATTCTGAATTTTTATTCATCCCGTGTCGACAAATTTTAAGCGGATGTATCAGGGATTAACTGCGCCCATTTCCCGTAACTCCGGTCATGACACGGATGAGAAAATCCGATGGCAATCACCAGAGCATTTCCCTAAAAAATTCCATGGTGCCCCATGTACGAAATTCCATAGAAAACGCTATGGCCATTTTAGGAGGAAATTCCATAGGAGTCTTATAGGACTTGCTATCTTCTTATAGGAAACACTGTTGCAAATACTGCAGAAAATCCTATGGGGCTACATATGGGATTTCCATGGAATTCTTATGGGGGAGTCGCTACTCCCTTGATATTTTGTTTTCAAATTTTTCAAACTTGCGAAATTCAGGGGAGCTTTTTTTCGTATTTTTTTGAAATCATCCAATTTCGAAGTTGTGCAAGAAAAATAGGAGGATCGGCTGAAAAAGTCGAAATAATGATAGTAACGATACTATTGGGAGTGTCACGGTGCAGCGAGAGGTGGGAAAACCCCTCGATTTATTTTATCGCTGAATTTAATGGGACGAAGGGGGGGGGGGGGAATTCACTAGAGGATCAAGGAAGTTACAATTATTCCGGGCGAATGAGGGAGCAAATAAGTGCTCCCAGTGCTGAGGCAAAGGCCCACGTCGGAGGTGCAACTCAAGTTGGACAAATCGAGACGAGAAGTTGAAATTACGCCTAGAAATCTCGGCAAATGGCTATTGCATAGGAGGAAAAATGGAGAAAGAGTAACCGGAGAGAGCTTTTGCTATTTGCGTTAGAAGAGGGGAAAACTCGAGATTTCGAATTTTCGATACCCCATACCCAGACGAGACTCAATTCAATTCGATCTCGTCGCGACGCTCAAATAGCTACATTTTCCTTTATTTCATGGATTTTTTCTCCCTTTTTATGGCGAAAAAAAAATCCGTTCATTTTATTCCGAATGCATGGAGGCTAAAATAGTTTTCTGTGAAATTAATTTTCCAAAATTTGGATTAAAGGCTATAAATTTCTGAAAATCAGAAGTTGAAAACTTTCCATTTTATTCATTCGCTATCCGAGAAATTGCGACTTAAAAACATTTAAATGCCAATATTGCTCTCAACAACGCCCAAAACTTGGAGGCATTTCACATAAAAGTGGAAAGCTCTGAGAGCTTCACGTTGACTCAAGAAGTCGAAGGGGGGAAAAATACCGAAAAATATTACGGCCATTCATTCTTTGGCGATGTAGGTGGGGGCATGTGTTAACGATTGACGTAACGATGTAACACGTGTGAGGAACACGCCTCGCGCGTCTCTCCGTAAACGAGAAAAAAATGAAATGAAAGTACAGAGAGGAAATGTCTCTCTCCATTAGCTTTGAAAGGCTTTATGTGAGTTACTGGGGTTTGTTCTCAAGTTTCGGGGGTTGAAAAGCGCACACTACAGTGTACTCAAATTGAAAAAAATATATATATTTTTCAACAAGAATTTTACAAACAACATTAACCGTCTTAGAATGTTTTTTTTAATTTATCAAATCCAATTTTGTTCATGTTTAACTCCAGCTTTGTTCAATATGTTCGAGTCAGAGAAACTTTCATTCCTCATTCTTGAGTCACGAAGAAATAAAATTAAAATCAATTAACTTTTATTTTAATTCTAGTTTTTTTTCTTCCTTTCACTTTGCCATCCACTGTTTTATTGTCACAGTCTGGCGTGGGTGGGGACATCCATCCATCTTCCACTCGAGTAAATGACGCACCGTAATCCAATAAACTCGGCCTTTTGAGGCGCTAGACGTCACGTTCGGAGTGTAACACGCATAAATTCAATATATTCCGGCGAATTCTTGAGTTCGTATGTGTTTGCGGTCTGCCCTTGATTTTTATGTATGCCACTCGTGCAACAGCCTCACATATCGAATGTACATCATCCCCGACTTGTTTTATTCAGCTCCCAATAGTTTTTACATTTTTAGGGACTTTTTCCCTCCCTGAATTTTTTGCTCTCCAAATTTATACAATTTTCAAATGTATATAAATTCTCAAATCGTCTTTTCCGATTTTTTCTTTTACATTGTTAGCTGTTTCATTTTTTTTAATTGCAATTTCCAAAGATCTGGGCTGTATGTTTTTTTTTTCGAAAAATTTTGAATTGCTCAAGTTTTTCCATATTTATGGAAATCGCTCGTGGAATAACCTCACATATCGAATATACATCATGCGAAGGTTGTTTTATTCGGCTTGCAATGGTTTTTACATTTTTATAGAATTTTTCCCCCTCGAGATTTTTTTTACTCCATTTTTCAGTCATTTTCGCAGTGAGAGACGGGAACAATACTCTCCACATGAGTGCTCCACAATTTTTTCCAAGAATTTAATGGCAATTTGTTAACGAAGTGGTATCTGGTGATTTTTGTGTGAATTATTTTTTTGGGAGGATCACTTCAGAATCACAGTAAAAAAGGGACAATTTTACGTTTTTATCTTCTATTTTTTAATTGTCAATATCGAAATTTTTTTAGTTAAAATTTTTTTATGTATAAAAAATCAAGGTATGCAATATTACGTAATATTGCACGGAGACCACAGTTCCATATAAATAGTCTACCCTGATACCCCTCAATTTATCCACATTTCCCCGATGACTCCCAATCCCCAGAGTGCACATGTCATAGCCCATTTTTTAAAGTGAGAATCACTCGATAAATTGCGTTATCCCATTTTTACCCCCCCCCCCCCTCCCAAAAATCTTTATAGCTCCCACCCCTCCAAAATGAAAGACTCCACTGTAGAGAGATATGCGGGTCCATCCCTCATCTCCTCGTGAACTCGCCGCAGCGCCGCAATGAAATACGAGACGGTGTATCTTAAGGTCGCGGTATTTTCTCGAAATAGAATATACTGCGTTCCACGACGAATTTTCCCCCTACATCACACTACATTGTAGCTTCTCGAAGGCGTGACAAGCCGCGCACCTGTGGCCCAGGCAGAGTTTATGGAATTCAATTGTCAGTGTTTTAGTCCCGCGCATTGGCATAATCAAATCGTCAGCTTCAGCCGAGTCAGCGGCATTAACATTCCTCTTTGTGCATTTCTGTGTCATACTGTCATGGGTGATATGAGGCTATTATTAAGTCCTCGCTCAACACTTTTTTCCGTACACATTCTTATTTTTTTTCCATTTTTTTCTCATTTTTTTAATCACTTGTTTTTTGAGATCTCGAAATAGAGGAGTTAGGATAACAATCTTCCAAATCAGAAGGGTAATCATCGTATGGTATGCGTGTGTGTGTGTGTGTGTGTGTGTAGTAAAGTGGACTTTTAGAAAAGGAAACAGTTTTTCGTCCGTGTCCTGAATGGACAACAATAAATTTGGTGAAATTCCTCGTAACTTTCCAACGAAAGCACCAATCTTTTATCAACGAAATGGCGATATTTTTTTCCAAGCGAATTTATTTCCCGATATAAACATCAATTCTCAACACTAAAATCACGAAATATCACCCCCAGAGATGTGTGTATCTATTTGAAAAATCGCAGATTCTGGCTGTCGTCTGGCGTCTCCACAAGAGCTTACGAAGACCGAGATGGGGATTTGGAAAATCGGATTTGGCGATAGGGGGATTCTTACAAAAAAAAAAAAAAAAATCATGTTTTGTGGCCTGTGAAGTTTTATCAAGATTTTTATAGCGATGATATCTTTTCACGACTCGTTACGTCGAATTTTACGGCTATGGGCTTTGGCAGATCACATGTGAATGCAGGCAATGTAAACATTATAATCGGCGATGACTTAAGACGGCCTCGGCGCCTCCGTAATGATCCGCGTCGGGGGAGGCCGTCTGATCTCGATATGGAAACAAGTATCATTTTGTTGCAACCAAAAAAACCAAATCATTTGACGAGGCCTTAATCCACAATAAACTAAATCCCCAAAAAATAGAGAACGTGCAGAGCGTTTGAGGACACACAAAAATCACCCATCTTTGGCAAATCTGTCAACACATATTTTTCCAAAGGATGTTATCAGCTGCAAAAAAATCGTTATCAATATTGAGCCATCTCTCTTCGGTCCCGACATTATCCTAAAAAATTGAGGCCTCGATCCAATATGAGATATTTTCACAGGTTTATCTCAACCAATGGCCATTCATCTTGTGTCCCGAACGTGTGCCATAAATTTCTATTGAAAGTTGATGGATCTTTTCAATAAAATCATCTGTAAAATCGTCATTCGATTGTTTCTTTTGTTTACAAAAAAAAAGGGAAAAGAACTTGAATGAAGATTTTGTTCTGTCTGATTTTTTTTTAATTTGATGCCTCAAACCCAGCCTCCACCCAACCACTCTCCCACCCACCCACCCGCACACCCACCCACCCGTACACCCACCCACCGACCTGTCCGTCGTTTTCGTAAAATCTTGAATTAAGGCAATGATTGGGCTTGCCTTAATTCACCAAAAAATAGAATGCAGATTGTGCGACTTGATTAAAGGTGTTTCTTTGGTGTAAATAAAAAAATTGACGCGGGAGCACGTTGATAAACGTCTCAAACCCCTATTACACGTTCCCGCATAGATAAAGAAGAATAACCTGAAATAGTGAACGCCCAGTAAATGACTCACTCTGGCCACATAATGACTCCAACTTCCAAGTTGAGACATTCGTCATTATTGCAGGAAGAAACTCCCGCACTTCAGTATCTCCAAAAGATGGAAACAGCTGATATGAATGATAAATACTGTTCCAGGGAATGAGCCTGATAACCAAAAAATTTCGAAGGGTTGCTCGTCCCTTGTACCTATACATCAGTATATTGTTGAATATTTAATTGCTATAAGTCCCTACAAATTTTACGAAAAATGTGGTGGTGCTCGCAGGAAAAAATGACATCGAAAATACATATATGTTATATGTATATATGACAATAGCAAAGTATCTGATGTTGTGGTCTCCATATATATATATATATATGTTCCATGTGGATGTGCAAGTATACAGTCGAGAATGTGAGAGAAGTGTCAAAATTTTTGTAAACATTTTATGAATCGAGTGAGGTTTCTATAAAAATTTCCAGGCCTCATTTAAATTAGGAGATATTTATTCTCACCTTACGCAAGCCTCTTGTTAAGTTTATGTAGTCTTTACCAAAGTTGTCAGGATTTCAAAAGGTCAAGGATTTCAAACTAGGAAGTGGTCAAAAATCCAAAAAAAAATCAGTTATAATAATTTCCGAATACTCCGAAGCAACATGAAAGGTTTATACATAGATCTATACGCAATACATGACTGTACCGAGCCATAGAAAGTGACAGTCATCGAATACATAATTATCCTCCAAAAACTCCCACAGCACGATTGCAGTCATCACGTCCCTCCAAACTGTTCATGCATCAATAACAATAAGGTTCTTAATTGAACAATTACCTGCTTTGAATCCCACCCCGCGACTTCCCAGCCTCTAATTACGCTCCTCTTCTCCACAACTCTTATATCACTCTCCGCGGGCACATGACGTCGACGAAACCCAATTCTCTTCTATTTCACCAAAAGGAGAACCGAGAAATAAAAAGCCACAATTTTTCCTGGGCGGAAGTCCCACCACCAAACGTCAAGTGCCTCTCGCGTTTCAATGTCTCCACAATATTTCTGGATTTTAATAAATTTTCCTCCTTCATATATACGAAAAAAAAATCTTATAGAATTCCCATAAGATTTCCCTCAGGAATTCCTTGATAATATTTTAGCGGACTCCTGTAAAAAAATTTATGGGGAATTGGAAATTTTCCTATCGGATTTTTCCCTGGAAATATGCCATAAAATTTCTATAGGATCTCCGATGGGAAATTCCATAGGCGTCATATAGAAAAAAACATGAAAAAAATTGGTAAAAACATATTCATTTTCTTCTTCATTCCTTTCATATATATGCTATCTGATTCCTATGGTATTTCTTGTGGAATGTGCCATAAGATTCTTATCAGATTCCTAGAAAAAAACCGAGAAGAAATCCAGAGATTCAGATCATGTAGGAAACTTCTCAATTCTTCATGAAAAGAATTATGGGAGTTGTAATATTTCCCATGGGATAGTGGAATTTTTCCTATGAATTTTTTTTGTACATGTATTTCACGCTGCATATTCAATATTTCAAAAAGAAACAGCTCTTTGCAACGCACAAAATTAACAATTTATTCATAAAAAAAATTAGCATAAGTAAATGAGTGACATTTTAAATTCTGTCAATTTTTTCTCGTTTTTTTTTTGCAAATGTAATTAAAAGCTGTTTTTTTTAAATATATAAGAGAAGAATAGAAATAGAAACTAAACTAAAAAATTAAAAGACAAATAAAAAAAAACAAACTTAAATCTCGATTTTTTAAAAATATTTCTCCTGTTTAAGCTCACTGAGAAAAATTATTTCATTGTTCTTGCTATTTTTTATAAACGTTATTAGGACACAAAATATTGCAATAGAACTGTCTTGAAAAAAAATAATGAAGCGCATAAAAATATAATTTCTTAATGACAGAAGCTCAATAGAAGCGTGAGAGAATTTCCAGTTTGCATTTGAATTTATAAGAATAAAAGAAAAAAAAATTGTTTCTTATCGGATATTATTAAAATAACACGTACTTTTCTCTAACACAAGTCACTACTTTCAAATTGTTTAGTACGAATTGACTAGAGTGAGAGGGTCCGTAACGCGTGGCGTGTGCGCATCGACTGCTAACTAAGTTGAAAACGTCGGAGGTTCATCCGACGTAGCGCCTCCACTTCCGTCTAGGCCCCCGCCGAACTTCCCACTGCGCGCACATTTCGTCACACACTCCTCCGATTGTGAGTGTCCTTTTCCCTCAAGAGCACTCGTTCTCCTCTCTACTTCTTTTTGATGTCAAACGCCCATAGAACAAACTAGGCACAAATCGGTGCGCAATGTGATAAAGAGGAACCGGAAAATTCTGACGAATTTGCCAGATTTTCGGGCAATTGAGTCTGAAGAATTGTATCTGAAGAAATTTGAACATTTTTTTTCAGACCGAAAATTTTTGGCACCAAAATGTAATTTTCAAATTAAAATTTTGTTAGTCATAAAATATGATTTTTTAAATATTATGTACTCACATCCGAAAAAATCGAGAAATAAAAGAAAAATCAAAAACTCCAAATTTAAAAAATATGTATAATAGTACACTCATGTAGCGTATCCTTCCCATTTCTCTTTCATCCTCACATTCTAAATTCGTCTTTGTCGTGAGCTTTTCTTGCCACCTTATTTATTTTTTTTCCACTTCCTACACCCGCGTAATATTCCTTCAGGCGCCACCCTCCCCCTTTACACCTTCTTTCATCCTCGCACCACATCACCACCCATCCACCCACCCGCCTTTCACGTGCACTTCCTCCAACTACTCATTTTATTGCCACTTTTACTTCAATCCAGCCTTTTATCCGTTGTTTATTCTTCCTTTAGCCAAGCCTTTTTGGGGCAATGCTACAACTGACAGGCGCAGAAGTCATTAGTCGGCATGCGAATTCAAGTGTCAAGTACATACTTTCAATTTTTTCAAGGCGTATAGTTTGGGGAAGAAAAAAACTATGTATTTTGACTAAAATCCTTTTAGATACAGAATACATTCAGACATTTTGGTTGCGCCAACGTCTTTAATTTCCTTCCACAATGGCAAAATATAATTACGATTTCATCTTTTATTTTATCGTTTTTTTTACATTTTTCAACCAGTGGTGCCACTTTAAACATTGAAAAATACTATTATTGTTTCTCTTATCATTGCAATGTAAATCGTTTAGACGCAAATTCTCATCTCCGCTCGTTTAAAATGCACCAGCAATTTACGACCCTTGTGTTATCGTTATTATTTATATTGTCCCAGGGCTACTCCCGTTAAAAATGAGGGGTGGAGTTACAACTGTTGCCCTCTCTGGTGTCATAATTATAAAGTTCCATTTTGTGGTCTCGCCTGTGGTGCGTTAATTGTGACCCAAGACACGGCATTGCAAGCCCAGGGCCCATGAGTCACCACCCACAATCTTAAGGTAGTTCGGACAAGTTGAAAACTTCCAAATGTATTCGCAAATAATTGTGCAAAATCTCAAAAAAATTGGATTTACTTCGAAAGTGAAACTTTCAAAACCGTTCAACTTTTTTGCAACATTTGAAATTTTCAAAAATTTGTATTCAAATTTTTTTTATTATAATTAAATAATCAATCGGCATGAAATGTTGGTTTAAAAAAATCGCAGGACTTGCAAGGGTGAGTTTAAATTTTCGTCCAACCTTAATGGACAAACGAAAAATGGCAAACGCTAATGACCATGAGTTGCTCCGGTGTGTCGTCCGTTTACATGTCTCATAAAGTCGAGAAAAAATAATAACAGGGGTACAATAAAAAAGGCGAGAATGGAGGAAATGTTGGAGTATTTATTGCGCCCATAAAATACGGAAAATTGAACCGGCGAATGAAGAAAAAAAACAACATGAAACACCCAACGCATGAAACAGGAGCATGATGTAGGTGTTCTTGGGGCAAAGAAAAATGGTGGACGGGTCTTTCAGGAGAGTGTATGGAGGAAAGAAAAGTGGTGATAAAGAAGGAAAATAAGAGTCAATGGAGTGAGCAGAACCGATTTCACGTTTTTTTCGCGGGGGTGAGGCGAGAGAGATCGAACAGTCGAATAAAAATTACTCCTCATTTATTGAACATTTTTCTACCATTTGCAGTCCATTGAAAAAGGGAAAAGGCGGAATCGCTTGTGGGAGGTTTCTGAGGCAAGTTGGTATTTCGCGGTATTTTTTATCAGGTTTGTCAAAGTTGGGAATTTTTTCAAACTTCAGAAAAATTAAAATTTTTTGAACATTGCAAACATTGAGAAGATTCAGAAAAAAAAAGTTGTGAGGAAAAAAAACGGGGTTTAGTAATGAGGTAAATTTTGAAAAAAAGACGGAATTTTTTCATGATGCATTGTAAAGCAACCGAATTTATACGCGATAACATCTCGAGGATTATCAAAATGGCTGGGGCACGTGCTTCTCATTCGCGCTGTAAAATTCTCCTACGGGATTTAGCGCACCGCGGGTAATGCAATTATTATGACTGAGGTGCGTCAACAATTCAACGGGTTATGCTGTTTGTTTATTATCTCTTGCGAAAATGTTGATTCAGCTATTTTTCCGGATTTAGCGTGAATCTCGTATGCTATCCTTTTTTCATAAAAGAAAAAAAATCCTCTTAGAGAGTTTATATTTCTGAGCTTAAAGGATTCTTGCGGTTGTTTTATCAAAAGCAAAACATGCAGGAATATTTTTTTCCTTCTCAAAAATTTTGCATTCTTCTAAACTCTCAAAATTTTTAAAACTTCCCAAGTTTCAATTGATATTTCCAAAACTATTGAATTTAGCATAAAACAATTAATTATTTATTCTTCTTCAACTTCCTAAAAATTTCTCATTTGGAAGCTTTCCTGACCACTAAAAAAATTATCATTTCACTAATTTTGAACGTATAAAAAATGAAAAAAAAAAACCTTATTACTTAACATTAAACCTTATTTTTTGGGGGCTTTTACGTCTCCAAGATTCTAAGACGTCAATGATTGCTCGAGCTTTATGCAGGTACTCCCGAAAACTCATGGTACCTAGACCTTATACGGCAACTCCCATAATTTCGTTACATTAAGGCTTATCATAAATGTGGCTCCGTCCATGAATTACCATTCTCTACGAAGAGCGCCCAAACGACATTTCTCCTGCAATTTGAATTTTTAATGTCAATTAGCTCTCGTCATCGCAAGCACCTCATCTCCCTATTTAAACTCAACGCTTCGAGATGAAGTCATTCGGTTAATTCAACTGGCGGACTTGAGAGGTCGCGTGATAAATTCACGAACGAAAAACAAATGGGACTGTAGTTGTAATTCACACGATGGTCCTCTTTCATCTTCGGCTGAACTAGAATCGAGCGGCTTAATGTAATCGTATGACGTTGGCTTAATCAAAGAGCAGACTTATGTATGAGAAATTGAAAAATACTTGTCTCTGATAATTATCGATTTTTTTCGTCAAGGCATTCAGGTTAAAAAACGCGTCAGAAGTACGTCACGTAATCCATAAATTGCCCGAAATCATGAAAAATTTACGCACACACACACACACAGACGGACCTGGACAGACAGTATATCTGCAATACTTCCTTCTCAACACCCGTAAGACTTTGGGAAAAATTTTCCGGAGTTGTGCAACCGGATATCTCCATATTCACCAGCATTTTCTTCACGGATACATTTTTTTTCATGCAAATTACCTCCGCTCTGGGTGGGGAGACTCCCGTCGGTAAAGACGATTTCCATGGAGTTCTAGAGGATGGAGACGGCAGTGAAAGGGATCCACTGGAACGAGGAAATATGTAAATCGGGGGATCAATACTTCCGGAATATCCACGTGATGATACCAAGATGGTCGGAATAAATATTGGGTAATGATAGGGATGTAACACCTGCGTACATAAAAGCGATCGGAGCACGATTTTTTACGGACAAGATAAAAATTTTCTAGGGCGCGTGTGTGTGTTTTCTTGATAGACAGTTCGGATAATCCGGTTGGGTTGATTTGATGGAATACATAATTCAAGAGAAATTTTCATCTCGAGAACTTATATATTTGCTTATAGCTGAATAAATTCCCAACAATACCCCGAAAAACTTGAATTTCACGATTCTCCCAACGGTTTTGTTCTTCGCAATTCTCTGGAATAATTCAATACGCAAAACTTTCGCTTGAGATTCATTCACAAAATATATATATAGCATAGCGTCAAAAAAAAAGTGTTCGCTGTTGCACTTAACTCATGGGTAAAAACTTTTGCGGACAATCTGCAACTTTTCACAAAAAGGATATATAGCAATAAGAATGAAAATCCGTAGCTCGCGGACGTCTGGGGACTGCGCAAAGTATGATCCGTAAAGAACTTGTAAGCCGCTGTGAATATGTCAGAAAAACCCGAGTAAAAGTTTAGAAGTTAATTTTGTTCGTCAATTTTAGTATAGTAATTGTCGGAATATACTCTTTCCTGGACATTACTAAACATTGCTACTGTTACTTCTAAATAAATCCCTCGCCATGAGCCCAATGCGGCCCTGATGGGGGACTCAAAAACCCACGCCAACTTACAAGTACCCACCGAGAGGCTGATCCGGCCCTGATCATGCGCCTGGTTTACATAACAAAACTTCCAATATGATGCCCATATGACCCGTCCATTTGGAAAAACATTTTGCAACGAAAACATAAAAATCTCGTTACAGGGACATTTGAGCCCTATACAAAGCCCGCTTCGCCGAAGAATGGTAAATCGTTTACGACGCGACGGAAAAGCCCGACGTTCTTATTGTCGAATGACGGGTGTTGGCCTAGGCCGGCATTATTCCAACTTTTTCGATTAAAACTTCCGTTTCTCTCATTGCGTGCTTTTTGTTCGTCTCCATATCCCTGGTTGGCCAAAAAAACCAGGATAAATGGGGAAAAAGAGGATCACATGAAGCGTCGTGGTAATGAAGTCCGTTGCAAAATACAATGGAGATATATTGGACTTCACATTGAAATAAATGACAATAGGAGAAATTGGAATGGATTGTGTAGTTTTCTGGGGATACAATGATCAAATATATTCCCTTTAATATTTTCCAGGACAATTTTTCTTACGAATTGCTAGAATTAATGAACTAAAGGTGGCTGCAAGCTTTTAGGAGTCGAACGGAAGTTGCACCAGCAAATTATGAACTTTTGAAGGAGCTGTTAAACCGGAAGTGTACCTTGAATGCAAGGAATGTTTGCAAAATAAACAAAAATAGCAGTGGCTGAATTGGGCTGGAAAGCTCCATGTAATCCTCAGACTTATTTGGAGGGTTAGAAGCAGCAGCTACGATTATTCGCGTCACAAATTAATTAATCGGTTAATTAATCCATATTCGACTGAAAGGGCGACGATGCAGGAGTAAACGTTGTAGTAATTAAGGGTGAAAAATGGTGATTGAATTTTCCGAGGACACTTGAGCGGGCAAGGGATGCAATCCTCCGAGCTTGAAAGGAGTCAAGCTAGCAGCGAAGGGGAAGATCTATCGATCTTCCGGCTGCCGGTGTAACACCAAGGGCCAAGTTGCAAGCTGGTGCGGGATCTCAAGAGTGATGGCTTCCGCTCACTGCCTGGACTTCCTTATCGAGTGGACGAATCGATGGAACATTCTGATTAATCGCCATGGGCGGGATATATTTAACTTTTCCATGTACCATCGTAAGTGGAAGAAATTTCAAGAAAACCTATTTCTGGAATTTCGTAGGAACACCAAAAAAAATGAACATGTGCGTGTGACCCTCGACAATCCGCATAATTAACTTCCGGTGTGTGTATTTGTACATTACAGCTATTATCAAATTTACTGCAGCGCACGTAATTGATTAGCCATTGTCTTCTGTTTGTTAAAAAAGCCTCCATCTTCCATCAACATTATTGAACCAATCAATCATTCCGAGGCGCACCCACTAATTAGTTATATTTTTTTTGCGGAATGCAGCGAGCATCGGAAATGCCGAAAACTGATGGAACAGAGTGCTTATCATTCGAACTGGGGTTTCCCTGATTAATTGGAAGCAAATGTGCCGAGCTTTTTGCATCAATGATGCATCCACCCGAGCACCATCGAGAGAAACAGACCGGAACGAATGACCCAACCCACGATTGAGGATTGGGGGCAGGGGAAAATGAGTCTGAGGGCTCTCCAGCTGGAGTTTGCCAATCCATTTATGCAGCCATACCCACATTTCATGGAATATTTCATCGGATGGAAAGCCAATGTTGGATGACTGATCTCCCAGATTCACAGATTCCATGTACCACACCCCACCCCTCCCCCATACACCCTTAATATTATCCAGGATTGTTAGTTAATTATGTACTGTCCAATCTATGCATCATAATTTATGTTGAAGAAATTGAGGGGGTTTCTATGGGATCCCCTGTACGGGATGCAATATTCTACAGTGATTCGACAAGTTGTCCTGTAGGAACTCCTATAAATAGTCCTCCGGACCATCCATGAGATATCCTCTAGGGTATCCCATAAGATACCTCCTAGAGCACCCTCCAGCGCATCATACAAAGCATCCTCGAGGAAATCCTATGTGTGTGCGTGTGTGTGTGTGGGTTTGTGGGTGGAGGTGTGTGGGTGGAGGTGTGTGGGTGGGGGTGTGTGAGTGGGTGTGTGTGTGTGGGTGGATGGTCGGGTAGGTGGATGAGTGGGTGGGTTGGTGGGTGTCAAGATAGGAAAAAACAGATACAGAACTTTTGCCTGAGGCATTGAAATTCGCCAAAAAAGTTCTTCTGAACATTATCTCATTCAGCATTTGCTGCACAGATATAAAATACGCCAATAATGCTTCGTAAAACAAATACTTGCAAAAACAAACGTAAAAATTGATTTATCTGAGGTAAATAGAGCGCCCGGGCACTGACAATGAGACAATAGTCCAGCTCAATGGATTTTCTGTCATTCTCCCTCAATTATTTGAGAACAAATAGTAACAGCAACGTAATTGGATCGGAAGTTTTCCGATCTTTTTTAATTAGAAACGAGCAAATGGAATCGCTCAAACGAACCCTTTTCCCCTTTATCGGTCTCATAACTTCATTGCGAAGAGATGGAGAAAAGATGAAAGTGCTATTTACAATTAATTAATTATTGGAAATGCATGAATGAGTTTATTCGACGAATATTTCTATTTTCAATTAACAAAAGTCAGCTCATACACAAAACAATTAATTACATATTATAGGCTAAATTGTGAAGAAAATATATTTGAAAACCTGTTGAGGTCGTCAATATTTGGCTTAAAAAATTTAATATGCATCTAAAGATTGATTTTTTTTTTCAATTGGTTCAAACTTTGTTTCGCTATCTAGTGGTGGGTGTTGCAAATTCTCTTATATATAATATACACAAAATCCGTAAACTTCCTAAAATCATGAACTTTTTTTGCTTCTAGATGTCTGAAAAGTTCCTGAAATTTTTTCATATTTTTAACATTTTTCTCTGCACTTTTTCCACCCTCTCCCCCTCCCGCCGGGCCGCGTACGGTAACTTCAGAAGCTTCGTTTCAAAAATGTTCTAGTAAGCTTATACCGCAGAATGCTTCAAAACTGCCTGAATCGTGAAGATCTAATGTCCCTTGAGGAAGTACCAAGCACGTCCAACTCTAACCGACACTGCATCCCCGCGGCAGTACCCAGAAATGCGAAGCAACGTTCATGACACACGTGCAAATTTTCACCTACAAGTGCTATCTCAACTCCCTGCTCAACTAGAAAGGACGTCCTAAATGACGTCAATGATAAAATGGTATAAACTAGTGGTCCAATGTCCGCAGATTAGAAATCGCGATCGTTAGTCTCAAAATCCAACCATTGCAATGCTTCCATTCGCAGACAAAATGAAACAAGAAAAAAGGTCTCAATGCACGAGAGGTGTTTTCTTATTGCCCCAGGAAAAGCTGAAAACCTTGTTCTGGAAAACTTTCAATCCACTAAAACGTACGTACGTCCTAATTAGTCACGCTTTCGGCACCCATACGGAGGAAAACCCAGAATCGCTATAGAGCTCTTTTTTCCCCGTGCACGACAAGAATTTTCTAAATCTTCCTTGAATTTTTGGAGTTTATGTTTATTATGTACTGAGAATATGGACGCTATAGTCAGCTATGGTTTTTTTCTATAATTCATAGTTCGATATCGGGAGGGAAGGGGGGGGGGCATACTACTCAATGTTCGATTTGTTTTATGATAAAATACTTCATTCCAATTGCAACGAAAGCTTCCGCGAATTTCCGTTCCATCCACTCCGTCGAAAAACCCTGATTGAACGTTGACAATTAAATCCCGACGGACGTTTCCATTGTTGATACACCCTCCGTCGCATCAATCCTTTTTTATCAATCCAGCGCGTGCCATTTAATCCCCAGGAAATGACCTTACCGGGGACAGACGAAGCGACAGACGAATGAAAATGTATTTGAGGAACAATTCTAGCGTCCCTATACTCCCATCGGGAGTGACACTCTCCTGGGGGAGACACAGAGAAGTTGCAGACGGGTCCAGCGGTTTTTTTTCCACGTATGACGAACGCGCGACTAATTATCGCGAGAACCTACGTTTGAGTGGATTAAAAGTTTTTTTTTAGAAAAAAAGTTTCTACGAGTTTTTCCACGCGGGTTGATGAGGAAAATAGCCCTATTGCACGCCCGTCCTTTTTGTTTTTCTAGTTTTTAGGGGTTTTAGCGAAGTCATTGGGAAATTTTACCCTCTTGCAATTTTTACAAATTCGAAAAAATTAAAGTTTTGAATTTTTTCAAGATTTAAATTTTTTCAATGAAATAAAAAATTCAATTTGCACTATAAAATTAAACAACCAAAATAAAAATACACTATAATATCCCTAAATTTTCTTGGAAAAAAACATTATTAAACATTGTTTCAAAGGCAATTGTGAGTGATTTTTTATTTCACTTTAATGATTCAAAAAGTGTCTGAAACCTAGATCGACGGCGTTTTTCTCACAATAGCCGCGATATACTCGTGTACCCATGTGGATTGTTGACTGTAGAATCCGGAATTCACTTTGCCGGGAATTCTCGGATGAATGGGAATCGCCGAGGGAAGTAGTCGAGAGAATAATGAAAAAGAGGGAAGACAAAAAAGTCGGTAGAAGGAGTGAGGAAAAAAAAAGGGAGCAAATCATCATGGAATGGCACAAGAGGCCCCGGAGGCTTTCCGTCATTTATTTTTGCCGTTCACCCTTCGACGTGGAATTTCGCATTTCTTATGGCAGTCAGCGAATGCATTTCAAGCACTTTTCGTCGGCTTCCTCGGTCCTGACCACTCGGAATTTTGTGCTTGCGACGCACCCTTCCAAAATTAAAAAATAACCTCCCACCCACTCCCCCCCGTCTCACAACTCGAAATAAAAATGAATAAAAAATCATGTAAGCCCTCCGATTCGATGTAAATAATTCCCCCGAGAGCATTTAAACATTAATCAATTTCGGGCATAAATACCTATTTATAAACCTGTGGAACCAATCATGAACTTCGTGAACATGAATCAACACATAATGAAAACAATATCACCAAGGGATACCCCATTTCCCAAAACATCATCACCAAAACTTTAGTTAATTTGAAAATCCACAAACTCCTCATCAATATCATGACTCATTGCTGTACCCATTAATGAAAATACCCTCGGGAGCAACGATTCCAGTTATAACGACAAAGTTAATATTTGCAGAGGCCCAACTGGCCACTGGGTTTAATTATTACAAAGCCCCGAGTTTTCGAAAGGGAAAGGGGGTCGTGAATTATTGCTGCGTAATAAAACGAATATAACGCAGTATACACGGGTAATAATTACACCGGCAACTCATCCGCGAAAAATGGAGCTTAATTCAGTGGCCTGTCTCAAGCGAAAACAAATGTATTTTCTCGTGTCCACTTGCATCCTTCTTCTTTTGTATTAAAAAAAATACTGTGCTATCATCCTGGAGTATCATACTGGATAAATTTTTTCCAGGTAGAGAAAAATGGGCGTTAAATTTCACCAGTGACTCAAAACTTGGCGAGAAATTTTTTTCAGCACTGTAATTTTTAAAAATGTCAAACATTTCCAGAAATGTCAAAGTTACGGTATAACGCAATTTTTTTAAGCTAAAAAAAAGTGAATTGGAAGAGTGACCCATATGGATCGATAGTAATTACGATTAACTTTTCCTATCGGGAGGTTAACAAAAATTGCCAACAAATGAATTGCAAAGCTCTACTACTGCAACAAAAACCAGTTTTGCAACTTTCTTTTGCAAAAGCCGGTAATGTCGCTTTCAAGAGGATGACTACACGGATAACGGAGCATTACACGTTTGGATAGGCAAATCAGGATGTTGATGTGCGGTTTTCCGGTTTCCTCCCCGTCGACTTGATTAAGTAGTGGTTAACACAGGCCCTCCAGCAAGGGCAGCCGCCCCCTCACCCTCGAAAGGGGCTTTGGCCTAGGGATCCGGGGATTTCGGACATCGCACCACCCGGATTTAACGGTCTCCCGCGTAGACGCACTCCAACGCAAGCCAAATTATTCAACGTAATCTAAAGCGATGGAACTGTAATGTTTTTTTCAACGAGTTCGAAGGTTTTTTTTCATACGCTGCACGCATGAAAAAATTGTACAGGAAGGAAAGCATGAAATATCCTGTAAGCTTGCTAGGAGAAACATTGTGGGCATTTTGTATTCCATCCCCACTTGACTCAAAGTGTGGATGACGGAATTCAACTCACCACTAACGGATTCCATTCTCTCGGCCCATTCTTTTTTAAACAATTTGAAACTTTTTTAGAACGTCATACAAAGCCGGGAATATTCAATTTTTTTGTTTACTTATTTTCGTGGAGTTAGTGTTTCATTTCAGAGGTTATTTCACCGAATTTAATGGGAAATTCTTATCCTTAATGACGCCATTTCTGGTCGCAGAACGCGGCTTTAGCACTCCTGAAAATGTGCCAAGAATACTTTTATCGAGATGAGACGCTCTCCCGCATTTCTACGCTATAAACATGGGGAGCTCCATGATCCGCTATTTAAGCTTTAGGAATATTTCAGGAGGAAACCCTAAAATGAGAGAACCTACGCAAGACATTTTGGTGGATTTTCCGAGCCAAATCCCGGAAAATTCAAACATACGAAAATATACGTAACAGTGTGTCTCTGTGAGTAAATATACGCATTAGATATGGAGAATAAAAATAGCAATATTGACACTCCCATTTGGTAGAAGAAAACTACAAGTTGAAATTTCGCAACGTTAATAATTAACTTCCGGATGGGAATTTTTATGAAATAATTTTGAGTTTTGTCTAGAAATTGGTTCCCGAAGGAGAGTCATCATTTGCCTGGGAGGGACATTTTCATTAATGTTCAGTACCAAAATTAGATAATGCAGGCATGCAAAAAATAATTAGACATGAAAACAAATGCCTCTCCAGCCCTGAAAAAAGAATAAAAATCCGGAATTATTTGAGACCTATCTCTCTGCAGTTGGACCAAGCCCCATATATTATTTACAACCTCGACAACGGGATAAACGGAGCTTTGCCTCGTGGATTCGTAATAAAACGGACTGCAAAAATGAGCTAATCGGCTTGAGCTTTGTTCTGAGCGAAAAAATCCGAATGCGTTGCATGCGTGGTAGGTTGAAAATTCATCTTTTTAATGATAATATTATTTTTCCGTAATACTAGGAAAACATCACGGAATAGCAGAATTAACTAATAATTATGTGAGCTTCTAGTTTTTTTATGTTGGCAAAAAGGGAAGGCATGAAACCAAGTTCTACACAACTACTTTTTAATTTCCCATTTTCATTTATTCCTTCAGTTTTTTGTAGACCATAATGGATTGAAAGATCGTGAATTACATCTTCTGTATATACCTGTTCTATCAATCGAAACGTAATCATCACTATTACGTCATTTCATATATCGCGGGTGTGTTCTGATGCAAAGTGTACGTCACAGTTGAAGGGGTGTACGAAACAGTAAAGGTAGTGGTGGGAGGGGGGGGGGGTGGTACATGCAGTGGAAATGAAGTGACGGGGGAGCCCTTTCCCATCGCCTGGCACTGACAGCTTCCGCAGCCTCTCGTTCACAACGCGAATTCGAGCGAGTTCAACGGTTCTTCCCATTTGCTGGGATTGGTGGGGCCCGAGGAAAGCCGTCGGAAACGCGATATAGTTGGAGGATATTTACTGAGTAGCCCGGCTCGAGTGGAGTAATCAAACAGAATGGTTAAACTGCAGGCGATTTTACCTTCTATTCGTTTTATTTGGACGGAAACATGGGTAAGTAGTCGCTCATGCCGAGTGATGGGTATTTAATTCATTCTTCATTGCAATTTCATTTCATAGGAAATGGAAGTCCAGGTGAAGGGAGAGCTACTAGAAGTTCCACGGTCTCGAGATATTTGGCTGGTACTTCTTTGAAATCAATCCAAGAAAAATAAAAAAACATTTGACGCTCGTAAATTGGCAACGTATTAATCCAAAATGGACAAATATTTGTATTTTCTCCATTTGGGATCCGCACGCTGATGTCTGAGGTGATGCAATTTGCATAGGTATACTAAACCCCGTTGGGAAATCATGAGCACATGCCGCAACACGTCTGGGTAGGTGTTAATTGCTCGGTATATTGGGGTAAAACACTCTGATGCGTCTGTCGTACACGAGGGATGATCACAGGATACATCGGCACTTATGTCAAAATGTAATTAATCAACGAAGAATTTTCATCGTATTTTTTCACGCCAATCCTGGGAAATTTCAACATATTGAAACCCTCACATGGACAATCAGTTTGTCCAATTTAATTCGTTATTCACTACTCCAAATTGTTAGCACGCAATAGCGTATAATAAATGTCAAAGTGGATGGCAATGAACGAGCGGAAAATTCTTCCCTAAAATTAGAGCCAAGTTTTTCTGCATTCAAGAAAATGGAAGGTTAAGTGCTCCTTTGTAAAGGCAACCGCGAGACCGTGACCCGCTGTTAACGAAAATGTGTGCAAAAGGGGCGTCGAAGGATCTTTAAAGTGTAGCTGTGCGGATGAAAAAAAAGAGTTGGCAGTTTTTACGGTTATGGAAAATATCTCAGGGGCGATAGGCAGGGCTTGACGAGCAAGCTTTGTTTGTCGGAGAACACTACACGAATTTGTGCCACCCTGAAAGGTTACAGGGATTCTAAATATAAAATATAGGCCTTCGTTTCTAGTTAAAAGAGCAGCGAATCCCCAAGTATCGCGTGTGAAAAATCGATCTCGTTTTCATTGCCTCAATGACAATAAGAAAATATTTCATACTTTTTAATTTGCGTTTGTGACATTTCAAATGATCCATAACATCAACATTGCCCCGCAAGTGTTTTTGCGCAATCGAACTCCCCGCACTTGCGAACATTGAAAATAGCTGCAATATTTCCTTCCAATGGAGAGATTTTCCACAGTATCGTCCGTACACAAATAGTCATTTCCTATTTATAATATCTCGTGAATAGCATTCCAGAAATACAGTCTGTCAATTCATCTATTTCAACACTCAAATGCCTAGCAGATGAGGGAGATTCTCAAAACGTTCATGAAACTACGTAACTCATTGACATTCTTGGCAAATAATACTCTCATGAAATATAGAGAAAATACCGAAATCTGTGGAAATAATTTTGAAAACCTAAACCTCAAACCTGATTAAACTCCTAGCCGTTACCTCACAATCATTATCAGGAAGCATCATCCCTCAGTTCCAATAGTAGAACCTCATTTTTTTTTAACCTGCCACACTGCTCAGTGACTCATACCCGAAGCTCCGGGCCTATTCTTGTATCGCAAGGATTAAGCTTTATTTACGAAGTGGGTGTGCAGATGAACCAGCTACATCATTCCAGTACCCACTTCGTCAACGTAACTACTTTCGCCTACGAAGTCAACCTCGCCGAACATACGCAGCCTGCTCTTAACGCAATCAACTGCCATCAACATAATGTTCCGGGCTAAGCAAAATCGTGGCTCATTAACCCTCTTCTCAAAATAATAATAATTATATTACCGTTAAGATTGCATGCTGACACAGCGGGTGTCACCCTCGCCTGACTGCTCACCGCCAACAGAAATGGGGTTGCTGTTATTTGGAATGTTTTAGACTTCGGCACATCCTGTTTCAAAACACTGTAACTCTTTGCGCGTCTTCTAAACAGCGGTGAATCAAGAAAACTGTCATCATACTGCGGCATGTTGCCTCAGTCAATATAATTATTCAAAATTATCCATTGCACAGTTTGCACTGCCATCTCATGATTCTACGGATCATGATTATGCGGTTGACAAAGTCAGAATCTAGTAACATCTAGAAGGCGTAAGACGAGACGTCAGACTAAGCCGCAATCACTACGGCAGTATCCGTTGCTTATGTTTGGCATCCTACGTTATCTCCAACGCTGATATCTTTGTAACCCATTCACATAATGAAGATGCGGCTCAATGGCCTTCTCATTCAATCCTTGGAATTATCTAATGGTTGTAGATTCAATTTGGGCTTGACTGCTTGAACTTTCGTCATTATGAAATTCGGGATTTGGAGACAGTGCTTTTGTGGGTCAGAACTAAATTTAGATTTTGTTGAGTCGCGACGCTTTACTTCCTCAGTTCTTCTCTTTCTCGTAGCTTACGGATGGCTCATTTAAAATTTCCGGAGAAACGGATCTTGTTATTGACTGGTGGTAATAAACTCTCAACACTTTTTTTTCTGTAATTCAAGATTTGATAAATTTTATAGCACACATTAGTCCCAATAATTTTCCTGCAAAGATGTATGGACTCCCCGCTGGCTTCCTTGCCCAGCGATACACGACGACAAACTGGGCCCCCGTTGGCTACCGTGTAATAATCAACTATAAACCGTCTGTATAACGTTTTATCCACACTAGAGCGAGCACACGAGGGAAGGGAGAGTTACAAAGTGTCACCCAATGATCCAAGGCGATTTTTCAACCGTGAAAAATCCCCAAACAAACTGGTCGGCTATTTTATGTGCGTCACTCCTCCGCTCAGCCTGTCTAATAAATATTCTCAGTTTCAGTGGAAAAAAATCGTAAATTCGCCGGTGCAAAAAGCTCTTCTCGGCGAAAATTTTGTCCAACTTTTAACCTTTTTCGAATTTTATATAATTTTTTTATCAACTTTTAAGTTACCGAACTTCTGCGGAAGAGTGTCTTCAAAAATTACTCTGAAGAATAAAGAATTGTCTACAGCATGAAGATTAGATTTATCCTCAGGAAGTCACCACCTTTTTTTCCAGGAAGCATCAGATCAGATGTATCACCGCAGTTCATTATTAAATCTGGACTTGCGACCTAGTTCGGAGAGTAATTACAGCGACACTTCCCACTTCCCACCAAGTTTATCCTCCGCTATATACCCACCGTATATTTCTAATCCTCCTGTCTCGATATTTTCGGACTTGCGGATGGTTTGCCTCCTCTCCGGAAAAGACTCCACGCATACGGCTTCCCCAAATTTCTCCAGTCAAAACTGTAAATTTGCTGAGACTGAAAACATGGGCTTCAGGGATTTCAGGCGAAACCAGGTCCCAGTTATCACTGGTGTTGGGTTGCAACACGTGACTTGGAGAACAAGCGTCGAGTGTGCGATGGAAACTGCTAACCGATCAGACCTTGATCGCCAATCACACGAACCCTACATGCCCCATTTGCTCAAGCCACTGGAGCTCCACATCATCGCACTCAAGTTATTAACCACTCTACACAGAAATTATTGATTTGATGATAAAGGCTGAATGGTTCTCATGGGAACAATTGAAATCTGTAGTAACCCAAGATTTGTTCAAATCACTTTGACCTCAGTTTTTGAATATATCACAGTCTATGGGGAGCAGCATTTGCATATTATGTTTTTAGCGCACATTAGCAAGTGGAACTAAAAAAAAAATCTATCGACATCTGGACATCTGCCATAGATTTCCTGATATTCAGAGAACCACTCCACAATCCTAGATTTTCGTTCACGTTCATGTGATTTCGGTTGTCTCATGAATATTCCCAAATGTATGAGAGATAGCGAAATTTGGATTCCGGCACGTTTTGGTGCTGGTCGAATTCTCGACAGAGAATGCTATCATTATATCATCTGCATTTGGTACACTATTATCCTAACTATTTCAGGTCGTTGATCCCTTGGGAAGCGATTGCTCGCCTTTTAATGAAAGAGGAGCAATAAAGTCGATATGCAATTGGAGGTCCACTATTCTTTTTCGAGTGATGTTTACATGACCCCGATAGCCAAGGTTTAAAAATAGGAGTGTCGAACAAGACTGATCACTATTGGATACTTCGGCGCATACAAACTCCGTACGCGAGGGGTGAACAATTTCTAAAATTCTGGAAAAAGTTTGGAAAATTGCGCTGCTATTGAAGGTCTAGGATTGGTTAGAAGCGACTTCGTTGCGGGATTAATCACACGGAGCGACAAATAACGGACCGACACTGTCGCGAATCAGAGGTGGACTGTCCGCTTTCGCAGGAGAGTAATCGGACGGTCAAATGGACTGGCTTAAGCTTGGCAGGGTTGTCTATTTTAACGGGCCGAGGAAGCATCTACGAGACCAGACGGTTTTTTCATACAACAGTCTTATGCATACATTGCGATCTGTGTGAACATTGAAATCAAAGGGAAACCCTGAGGCTAGTCAATGGGTTCTGATTGTTGCGATGGAAAAAATTTTTGGCGTTACTTTTTCCCTCTACTTCCTTCAACTGAAACGAATGGAGCAAATGAGCAGACGAAATGATGTCGTGGGTTTCAGGTCGACAAAATGAATTTTAGCTCAATGTTATGGATAAATACAAATAGCAAATTTATCTACAAGATATAGGATGAAACAATAATTGTAAAACAATCCTCAACGTTCGACTGGATTTTGGGTTATTCCACTGATATCCAGAATCTCTGACTCGACGAATAAACGTTATTGGTTCAAGAACCTGCGTCATCCGCGCTGTTTTTATACGACAGATTCTCCGCGGCATTCAATGAAGAATGCACTTGGGTTAGAACAATCGAGTGATCTCTTATGTCAAGAGCTCATGGCTACAATACCATTCTCTGCTCTCAAGAAACCATTTCTGCGATGTCAGTCAAATTGACATCAGTATGATGCAAAAAATTTCTGACACGACAGAAATGAATTTTTTGAGGTGAAAAAATGTTTTCAAAACACGACTGTGTTATCTGAGGCGAATATTTCTAGCGACGCGGAATATTTTTTCGTTTACAAAAAAAATGACTGCAACATTCCCAAAATATTTTTGCGTGAAACTGAACAGGAGAGTTTAGTTTCTTTCGGAAATATATAGGCATCGAGCCCTCAATCCGCTTGCCCGCGTGTAGATGGGATTGCCCGGATGATCTCCAACATCTATTGTCCTGCCCCACCCCATCGCTGATTAGAACTCAATGTGTAAATCTATTGTGTCAAAATTGGCTGGCCACGAAAGACGATGAATATATTGTTAATATCTAGAAGCAATCTGATAAACCTCCATAAACGAAGGAAATTGTTTCTGTTTCTAAACTAAGATCGCTTCCCTTTAGACCGATCCAACTTCAATCCATCTTAATCCAAAAGAACAGTAGCAAACCTCCTGAACGATTCTCGGTCCCAACAGACGGCACTCTTAAACACCTCAAAATGATCTACAACATGAAGATCCGCTTGACATGAAAATCACATACGACCTACCGTAACCCGCGTAATGTCTCAATCTCAGTACCGCAAAACTTCACATTTAACTCGCAATCACCTCACAATACCTTCATCAAAGGACCCCTTCCTTCACTTACAGGCCACAATATCCATGCAAATTCCCTTACAACAGCATACAGTAGTGCATGTGCATGTCTGTTCACGTCAGCCCGCTACAAGGTTCGCTAGGAGTGTCACCTCAGCACTTCATGAATATGTAACTATTTTCGTGAACTCCAGTGGCAACTGTCGATCTTCCTTAAACGACAACGGTGAAATCCACCCCCTTTGCGTGAATCATTCATGCTGCACCCTGTGTTTACCTTTGAAGGGAGAAAACCTCGGAAACGTGAGACCGGGATGCACTGAAGTAGTTCAGAAATTTTTTGAATGCTCAGGGGATGGGGGGGGTATGCCATGGTGGAGAGCCACTTCCGTAGGTACAGTTGGAACTCGAGAAATTTCTGCATCTCCAATTGAGATGGAATCTGGAGGGTTCGACGCATTCCGAAGGGTTCAACATTATGGAGTTGATCGAATTTCAGGGAATTAGTTTGTTAGGGAAATGCTGGAGAATACCCGTGAATGCAGGTGTCTATTTTGGGCGAATATTGTAAACCTGAGGGATGACTGTTACGTTCGCTTGATGAAGAACACGATCGCATGAACGCTTCATGTATGGAGGAGTAGTCCATTCATTCAGAATGGCAGGGTGGATTCCGCGACGCCGCGAAAGGTAGAAGCCGGGTTTTAAGATTCTTGTGTTTTTTTTTTCTACTCTTTCTCTATTCGTATTCACCCACGTAACCGCTGGTAGGCATTACTTCATGGGCAATACTACGGATCAGAGTACCCACCCATTGCGGCTGGGGCCGACTTCGCCATTTCAGCTCATCGTATTTCTAATCACAGGGTAAACCTCCAGAAACCCCTGTGAAATCGAACGCGGGACCTTTAGAATAGTAGGCAGACACTCTACCCACTACGCCAAAGCCCCGTCACGGAGATTCTTGTGTGTGTGTGTCTGTATGGTTGAAGACCGAGCTGTCTAAAAAAATTGAATTAGATGATTGGACCGAGACTTGACCGAATACCTAAACCATAAGAATTTAAAATTTAAATTTGGACTTTGAAAACCCTCAGTCAGCGTTTCCGAGCATCTTGATGTACACTTCCCATTACCTCAAATTGGCTTCCCTCTTTTTGTGGTTGCGAAGGCCCTGAAGGCAGAAAATGAAGAAGTGGATGAATTTTTTTTCTCGCAAAAAAGAGACTTTGTAAGTCGCCACAGATGAGTCAATCTGATTCGAAACGAAAAGGAATGATAACCTCCCAGATCATTTGCTTTGTGGTCATGATCCCTAAATAGGTAATAATCTCCAGCCAACAACTCCCCTTTCATTTTCTTCATCTCGTCAGTTTGGTTTTGTGAAACGACACGTGACCTCTAGAGCCGTACAGAGACCAAGTCCGACCATAGAATTATTTTCAATGAGCTGAAAGACGAACGAAACAGCCCAACTTGGGATTTAATGAGAGTTCCCCCTTCCAGGGGTGGGAAGGGGCAGGAGGCCAACTCTTTTATTTCCATGGACTTCCTTTCCTTCCTTTCATATCAGCCTCTACACTGAATTTTCTGCATACCATCGCAAAATTATTGACCTGCACAGCAAAATCCCGTTGGCGCTTTTGCCTAGTACTCATATCAGTTTTTCTCCTTTCATTACGCGAAGCAGATGTGGAGTGCGAACAATGAACTCCGGAATTCGTTATCTCCGAGATCTAGACTGGATCCAATAGGAAAAATCATGAGAATATGCAGAAATTTATGCAACTTCGTGAATTTACGTATTAATAAAATTTGCTCTCTATCGGGTAGATGGGATTATTGAACAGAGCAAGTGAAGAACTTGATGAGTTTTAATTCGCAATTAGTTTCAATGAGATATTTCCAACTTTTACGGGTGATAAAATTATGATGTGAAACCTTGGACATCAACAATTGTAGAATAAAGAAAAATGTCTTCATGCCTTCAATTAATTAGTTCTTATCCCAGGCTCGCACATTCATTCGCTCGACTTAATTTGACTCACACGCGACAAATCAACTGGAATTGACGATAATTACGCAACCGGGTGTGTATGCTGGTGTAATGAGATGTGTATGGCACCAGTTGGTACTAGAATTGATCGTCTTGTCTGTATTTCAAACAGCATCCTAGTCCAGAAGGAAAGACCGGGGGGTCATTAAACTGGCCGGATTGCAATGTGTAGTCCAGGGTGGAAATAATACTGCACCTGTTACACCCGCTAATGATAGCCATACGTCAATCCTCGGATATCCGACGATTTTCGTGCCAGTGAATGCATTCAACTCCACTTCATGCAAATCCGATAATTTATGCATGAGAATTTTCCGATGGGAGCACATCTTGGCGAAAAAAAACTATCAATCGCATTTGCGTTAAATTAACCATCCCTTGAACGGAATTTGCTATCTTCTTCAAAAATTCAATGTCACGCAATTTGGAACAAACAAATTAAGTGCAACATGATATTCAAGCCCACGCTTTGGTCGTATGACAGTAAACGAGTTTAGATCGTTTCCGAACCATCCAAAAATCGACAGGCACATGAAAATTGAATAAAAAAATAATGAACAAATGAGACCGAAACATGCATGAAAACAGCCGGTTTTTCCTGAACAAAAAAGTGATCCCTCAATACGTATTTGTTCCGTTGGCCGGATTGCATAGAAAACATTTTCAGCGCACGAACAATCGTCATGACTGCGTGCCCGCACGGTGGAAACCCGAATCGCTCGGGAAAATAACAATGAATCCTCGTAAATGGAGGCATGAGGGGGCGGTTGGAAAGCCGCTGGAGAGAGAAAAATCCCGAAATTTTCTTTATGCTGGTTTGTGTGGCCCGTGCGAATCCATTCACTTCGTGTTGTACTATGACTCAGAGGACACAATACTCCACCCTAGAATTTTCCCCAGCTGTACTCCCACCCCTGACATTCAAGAGTCAACATCGCGCAGAATAAGGTAAATTTTCTGCCACAAAATAAATTACGGTATGTAATCGCCAAAAAGTAAATAGGGACATCGTCTAGATAGGCAATTTCCATTGCAATGAAGGACATATTGGATGACTCCGGAATGGAGTACTACCAATTGGCACTAATGAAATTGATAGGGAAAAAAGGGAACTAAATGAACAGAAGCATTATAGAATTTTTTACTTGGTTCAATGAATTCACCTTCCCTCTCAAGAGGGTTATAACATGTATTTTCATATCGTGACAAGTCCCCGTTCCCCTAATTTTTCCCTTCATTTTTTCCCCCGTTCCCACCCAATTTTCGATCGTATTCCAAGCCGAAGGACGAGTCCTGTACGTTCAATATACATTATGGCCTCAGTCATTTCGATCGTCATCCGTAACAAGAAAAGACTGTCCTGTTGATTATAAAAACGGAAACAAATATAGTGTGTATTGATTTTTCCTTCAATACTCCATTGTTGGCTAATTAATTATTGTAACGATGAATTGATATATCACGAGGCGGAAGGCGGGTGTGACCCTCGATGAAAAGAACCAATAATTCCCTGATGTACATTACGTGTACATCATTACTAACCATTGAGTGGTCCCAAGGGGCGCGCGAAGTCGGGCAACTCATACGCGTTACGAAAGTGGGAGCAAGACGCCAACAGCAGTGCGACCGCTCGAGGGTTGAACCCACGATATCTCCTTAATTATGCGAATTAGAGAAAACATCATTGGAAATAAAATGTGTATTTGAGTATAAGGAACAATTTTGATGAAGACAGTTATTGCGCTATCTTGAGCGGTTTAGGCAATAGAGCGTTATACGTAATGGAAATGATTTCAAACAATACACCTGCCAGGTTGACATCAAAAGATCCAAGTTTACAAGCATGACATGTAATTTTGAACAGTTTTATCATAAGGCTAGACCAGCCTCTACTCCCGAAGTTCCCTAATAAAATGCCGCTCGCAGCAACTTGCATTTTTTAAACAAAACATGAAGAGATTCTTGGTGATGGAACCCCTTGGGAAAGCCTCTCCAAGACTAAATGAAGAGTTCGAGAGAAAAAAATCGAGACTTGAGAAAATGCATCGACACTTGAAGGCGCAGATCAATTCACTCATCCTTGTTTACAACTTTGCTACAAAGTTCATGACTCGAAGTTGTGACTTGGAGTGAATTCTGGCGCGAAAAACACGCGTTTGATCCTCATATGCTTTTGACGTTTGGCGCCCGGTGGAAGATGCTGCGCGCTCGAGTCCACGACCCGAGATAAGACACGGAGATCTCGGAGATAAGATCAAGTCCTTCATTCTCAGATGTTTCTCATGTTTTGACTGTCTACTGTCAATTTTTCTGAGGAAGGGCACACATTCCAGAATCACTGAATTCACTCCACGCTTTGACAATGGTTTTTCGCTGATTGTCCTCGAAGAATTTGAGGACCAATTCCCCATAACATTGACAACTACTGTATTTCTCACCATAGGAAAAACTTACCTGCGTACTTCTCCAGCTTTGGTGTGGCCGCCATAGCGCTTTTATGGGTTGCCAATTGAATATTGGACACGGCAAACCGGAGAACAGTGGTTCAATATCACAATCTCACCATTTTTTACAACCGCCACTCGGTAATCTACGCACTAGGTGGGATTTAAATCTAATGTAAACCCGACGTGCACCGCTACATTTTCGTTTGTCAACCATCTTTCGGGGGGCAGAGCGCCGTGGGGAAGCGGCTGACATCTTGCGGGAATCACCCGAGTTTGTGAATGGGATTTCTGGGGTTTTAACGGTGGCGGGGATTCGTCGCGCATGCGCAAGACACCACTGTGGTCAATTTTTTTTTGGAGCTCAGTCGGGAAAAACCGCGCTAAAATTTTCCGGAAAAACTTTAAATCTTTTTCTAAGCTAGCAACCTCAAATTCTGAATTTTTTCCGTTTTTTATCAAAAAAATCACATTTTCTGCGTAAAGTAGATTAGGATATTTTTCCGCGAAACGATTCGTTTAGTTACAGAGCCAAAAACCACAATTTCTTTCCGTTTTTTAGCACGTTTTTACGTGAAATGACTTTTTGAGGAGATAAACTGGAAAGCCAGTGAGTTTTCTTAACATTTCTTCACCATCGGATAGTGAACTGTGACTATAATTCAAGATTGGTACTCTGACTTTCTCATTGCTCGCCGCTTTATAATTTCCCACTAATGAGCACTGAAAGTGTAATTGTTCGACCGCCAAAAAATAACTAGAAAGCTTTTTTAATTGGGACTGCTGTCTTTTTTCAAATTGGCTATACTGTGTGAAATACGAGTGGAAACTTGTTACATTGTACCATATTTCAATGGATCATATTATTCCCCCAGAGAGCGGAAATTTGGAATGCTAAATAGAGAATGAGAGGAACATTCTAAGAAATTTCTAAGATTTCAAAATTCCCGAAATTCTTAAAACTTCTCAAAAAAGTCCAAATCAATTAACACTTAGAAAGCAAAAAAAAATATTTTAACCTTGAAAGATAAAAAAACCAGGAAATGTCATGTTGAGCGCCTTCACAGAAAACAAGTTCCGTTTAAATTTCCCGCCACCACGTGGGGACATTTACCGGACTCCCCGACTAGTGAATTTTCCCTCAAGTTTCCGCCACTTCCCTAGAGCAGTCTCAGCTGACAGGCGATCATAACATTGCGGTTGCACAGTAAGTGACAGTTTGTTGACAACTCAAAACCCACCCCTATTTCTTGTCACCCCTCAAATATTTCCTATAGAAAGTGAAGTGATCAATTTTCCCAAGAGACATTTATCCGACGTGAAGCCACCCAATAACAAACCGACTCGAGCGCCCCAAGAGCTCCAATAAACTGTCACTTCATATTTTCGGCCGGAAATTCCTCAGTGATGGACCTATTCCCCTTCGATTAATTAAAGATTGTTATTCGCCAAATTTTAGATTATCCGCCAAAGTTCCACGTGTATATAGACCGCAGAGTGCGACAAATTCGAAGTTTCATAAATCCCCAGCGACAATCTAATTATGAACCTAAACGTCACCTGATCGTCTCGGTACCCAATTTTTCATAATTTAAGACAAAATAGATTCAACCGTAAATATTCACCACTGCAAAATCTGTAAACCGTCTCTAACCACCCCTCCACAATAAACTTCAAAATTTTATGGGCGGGAAATTCAAATATTGACTTAACCAACTTTTCAATTTTCTTCAAGAGATCAAGGTAAATCACTGAAAATGGGGAATGCAAAGATAAAGCAACACTACGAGACTGCGAAAAAGACTGGGATAATGAATTTGTCCCAGAGGAAGATGCTGGAGTTTCCTGCCAACTTACAGATGTTGGCGCCAATGTTGAGGACCCTGGACCTATCCCAAAACATGTTTAAATCGATTCCCGAAGAGATTGGAATTTACACGCTTCTAAAACAGCTGAACTTGAGTCACAATAAACTGCGAACCCTTCCGGATGCTATGGGACTGCTTGTAAAATTGGAAATTCTCAATGCAAGTTGCAACTTGATAAATAGTCTACCGGAGTCCCTCGCAAATTTGACGCATCTTAAACAAGTGAATTTGTGCCAGAACCACATAACGGAATTTCCACTGATGTTTGGAGGACTGAAACACTTGGATATGCTCGATTTATCGAAAAATAAATTGACAGTAATTCCGGATGCTGTGGCGGCCCTCCAAGTGACGGAACTTAATTTAAATCAAAATCAGGTTGGCTTTCTTTTATATCAAAATTTTAACAAAAATTATTTTGACTATTTCACGTAATGGAAAAAATTTCAGTCAATAGAAAAATGAACATAATTTTATCTGGTCACTTATGACATAACCTTGATTATTTTATGCCCATTTATCCATACACATATATACATATATGACAAATGGGTCATACGCAATTATTCTTTTTCACGCTACTTATTGATTTTCCGTGTATAAAATATAAGATAGCACATGGAAGTCTTCTTTTCCATAATCTGTGATGTCTGAACCAAGCAAAAAAGTTATTAGCCCTTGTATCAAATTAGCGGATTTTGTGCTGAAGAAATTTCCTCGGTGCCCAAACAATTTTCTATGACTGTTTCCAAATGTTTGACGAAAAATAAAAAAAAAATTATTATCACTGAACAAATTATTCTCTGTATGACAAGAATAACCTGATTGACTCAAAATTTTTTTCCTAATATTTCTAGGTGGCGGTTCTTTCGGAAAAAATTGCCGAGTGTCCCAGACTAAAGATCTTAAGGCTCGAGGAAAACTGCCTTCAGCTGAATGCTGTGCCTCCAAGGATCCTGAAAGATTCCAAAATTTCGAATATTGCGCTGGAAGGGAATTTATTCGAGAATAAACAAATTGCACATCTCGAAGGATACGACCAATATATGGAGAGATTCACCGCTGTAAAAAAGAAAATGTTCTAGAAAACTGGTTGATAGATATTGAGAGTCACGAATGAAAATCAAGATATGGATGAGAATGGGTGAAAAATAAGTCTGGTACTTTTGGACAAAAAAGAAATGTGTTCAATGCTTTTTGAAAAAAAAAAACAAAATCTTTTAATCATTGATTATCGGAAGAAAAATTCGTTCCATACACGATCCTCTATTTGAAGGAAATATTGGCATTACCAAATTTATTGTTTCACTAACAAAATCATTTTTTAAATTCATGTATTTATTTTTAGCAAACTTATTGGAGTAGTGAATTTTTCACTCCACTATCACAATCGATGTTGCACTATTCGAAAAAGAAAATTCCGGGAAATGAGGGAAATTGGACCAAAATTTAAGAGGGGAGCCATATGTATCAAACATGAGAAAAAAGTCGAATGTACGTGATTTCCTAATATGACAATTGTATGATACACCTCAGAGTTATCTGGATGAAAATTAAGTTTATGTGCTATCAATTTGTTTCCATCATCCAGCATGAAGAAAAGCCTGAAGCAGTACTTGAGCTGTAACTGTGAGAAAGTAGGAATTCTAGTCGTTTTTGGTTATCTAAAAATTCGTTATATGAATTTTTCAAGTATTGAAATATCGAAGATCACATGGCAGTTCTTGTAATAACAATAGACGCTCCACTGATGTAAACATATTTTCACGTAATTAAAAATCGTATATTATACTTTTATTACAAAAACCATAAGACCCCCATGGGAAAAATATATGTTAGAAATATGTGTCCTATATAAATCACGTCCGAATATAGAATACATCTGATGCGTGTATAAAGGATTTATCAAAATAATTCAGTGGCGAAGTGGTCAGTCGAGCTGGGTCCATGTTCGTCGCATGCCACGTTTCAGAAAAAATCTCAGAATCGAATCCGGATAGTGGTATTTTTATGTAAACCTTTTGGGCCGAATAGGACGTATAAATTTGTCTAGACTCAAATTTCGGCCACTTTGCTGCCGATTTGAAAAATATATAATTGTCAATTATAAAGGCACTTGAATTAATGTACCAAAATGGAGCCAAGAAAATGTCATTGTTTCAGGTGAATAATCCATCGATATGAAACGGTTTTTTGAACAAAGTCTGTTTCGTAGAATTGAAAATTTCAAGCAGGTACCATCAATGGAATTGCAATTCAAATTCATTTCAAATGAGCAATTGACAGCTCATTTTCGACGACATATTTCGCTCATTTTTGTTGTCTATGGCATCTGCGTTTGAATGTGAATGTTCGACGTCAAATTAACGAACGTTCAGTCAATTTCCAAAATTGTGCATTGGTAGAATACACAATTGAATCTAATGAATTTTCCTCTCGGTGTAGTGGTAAAATATATAATCAATTTTGTAAGACTTATATATGACGTATTATTGAATATATTTTGTGCATGTATTCAGTTCCATTACGGTATCTCAAAATTCCAGAGCACTTATCTCTTCAATTGAAACAACAAACCATGCGAATGATCATGCAAAAGTTCGACTTTTTTCTCCTGTACACGCGATAAGACAAACTTATATTGCTCCGACGTGTTCATGTTATCTGTAATTAAGTCAACATTGTTTCTCCTATATATGTCTGACGGTACTCCCTGCAATTGAAAACGTCATTTGTACCTGCACGATTTTTCTACACTTACTTTCATTCGATTGAAACTTGAAGTCCTTGGATGTAATATTTGTATCTAATGAACATTGTGATGAACTACAGTTGATATATTAATTACGAGAGTGAAACCCGAATAGAACCCTTTAAATATTTACGTAAACCTTGAGAAATAGTAGTGATAATTCCTAATTTATTATTTTGTATTCTTCTCAATAACGAACCACTCCAAAAACAAATATCAATTTTTATTGTGAAATTATAATTTTACATAAAAATTGTGACTTTTGTTTGCAAGTTCTACCAAGTGTTAAAATAATTATCATAATTTACAAATTTTCTTCCCACATTTGTTGAATTTTTCCACGAATAAAAAACTAATTGTCTATAAAATGAAAAATTGTATTCTTTTCCCAATTGACTTATTGACAGAAATTGATAGGAAGTGTTTAGCATAATCGAATGTCATACGTTATCAGATGGTGGGAGAATTTATAACGTTTTTACTATTATATTATGTTCGAAAATAGCCCATACTCTCCTCCATCTATAAGCCCTCCTTATGTCGTCTCCAATTCTGGGAATGATAATACAATTGTTAGCAGTCCCCGAACTTTGAAACAATCTTTTTTTCTGTAGGAAATTTATCAACCTATCCGAAATATGTGTTTCAATACGTTTTGCGGTTTACAAATTCGCGGGTCTGCTTCTAAAAATTTTCCCCTCAAACTTGACTTACGCAGTCGTTGCTTATTTGCGCATGCTGAATGCAACATGGCGGATATCTGTATTTTAAATTTCTCAATCAATCGGATTTATTCAACACTAGAATTACTTCCAATGATCACAAAAATAATCGCACAACTAGTCTCAAAGTATGAATTCTGTGGAATTACGAAATTCTACAGTAGAGGTGCTAATGGTGAACAGTGTTGAACATTATCAGATGTTCCCTCATTATACTTATTATGCAAAAAAATGGTATACACTGTATTAATCAGTTTCCATAGATCATGAACTTATCAAAATTATTCCAAAACACCCCATAAACCGTTTGACATTTTTCTAATCTGGCAGAATAGAAATTTGCCATTCGATTGGTGGGAGCCCTCCAAAAATTCTCTCTGCCATATGCAAAACATGCTCCAGTCCTCAAAAAACCTGGAAAATCCACGAAATCTCCATCGCATCCCTTGAGCGCGAATGCTAGCATTTCAAAAAAATCGAATTTCCCGCGCATTCGGCCAGCGCACTCAACACTCGTGTTTGCGCCTCATCTGTGTCTGAAGAGGATCGCGGCGGGGTCTATGCGTGGTCGTTGCGAATGGCCGACGAGAAAACCCAGGGAAGGATGAAGGACAACAATCGAGACTGATTTGTTGGGCGAAAAAGCCGAGGTATGTTGAAACAGTTGAGCCATCAAAGCCCATGTTTTTTCCGCGCCACATAGCATATTTTCACTAAACACATTCTCAGCTGTGCCCAAGAGTATCAGTGGATTTTTGGTAATTTTTGGAAATATGGGGGTTGAGCGAATTTTGTGGGTAAATTGATTCCCCGCGGGCTTGACATTTTTCGCGTTTTCGCGCTTCTGCGGAAATTTCACAGTGTTGGGAAAATGAGATTTGTTTGGGATTTTTTTTTATGCGCGGGTGGGGAACCTGGGGGAAAAAACTCATGGAGTTAAGAAACGGGTTTTTTTAATGAGATGCCGATCATATGGGCGCAGCCTCTCTAGTTACGGGGGTCCAACACCCCCTGGGCACATGCCAAAGTTTAGGGGCTCTCCGATTTTTGATTTTTGGATTTCGAAACTAACGACAAAAATTTCGACCCAAAATTCGAACGATTGGAACTTGGGGACATGGTTTTTGTCAGTTCTTTTTGTGGGGTTCGACGCGAATGGCTTTGTTTATTTTCGGGAGTTTTTTTTTAGGGGATTTCGGTCCAACAATTGACAAGCCTATTTGTGAAAAAAAATGTTCATGTCTGAAGTGACATCTGACTTTCTTAATCGTTATATGTAATTTGCTTTTCTTTTATACATCAGGTTATATGTGAATTAGTGTTTTTTTTTTTGTATTGTCTCACTTTTTTGGGTTTGGTGAATTAAATCGAAAGCAGAAAAATTTACGAGGGCTACAATGGTTTTTTTGGCATCAATGTCTTTTTATGGGGTCTGCGGGAACTGGCTTATTATTATTTTTTTTTTTTCAGAGGCCATTGGAAATGGGGAAAAACTTGACAGGTGTTTAAGACAATTATGTGCTCAGGAGAAATGGGAAAATTTTTGGAACACTGATGTGATGATTATTAAGTTTGTTCGAAGCAGTTGAAGTTATTTCAGTTTTTGGGGATTTTGTTTTATGTCCATTCGTTGTTCCACGAGGCCATTTTTCGGGTTTGGACTAAAGATTAAATTTTAAAATGGGAGAGTGAGGCAGTGAATTGAAAAGTTGACGGTGGCATTTTTTTTTTTTTGGGGGGGATGTTGACTTTGGTTATTTGGCGATTTTTTGACGGGGCTCTAAAGTTGTAGAGACACTGACAGATGCCCCAACGAATCAGAGGCAAAGGATATACTGAAAATTTTTAGGTATGGAGTGCTTTGGTAATGGAAGACTATGATAGTAAATTCGGAAAATAGGTTATGGCGACTGCGTGTATTTTGGGGGACAATTAGCAGTGCTTGTTCAGAGATCAGACAGTTTTTTTTTGGAATTGTGGCAAAATTTGGGAATTGCGAATAGAGAAGAACATTTAACGTTTTTGGTCCTTCCAATGGCACTTTTTGTGGGGTTTTATGGAAGAATTTCCAGTGTTTCTGGAGAATTTTTTCCAGAAGCTTATCCAATTCTAGAAAAAAATTTTCTGATAAATGTTCGAGGAAATTACAAGTAAAAATTGGAAATATTTGGAGGGTCTTGAATTGTGACAATGAACGTTTTGCAGGGAAGACTCATTGCAGTTAAAAATAAGAGCTGGGGGGGGGGGGGGGGTATTGTTGGTTATTTAGTCATTTTTCTCAGGTTTATGAAAATCAGGAAACTGGAAGAAACAATTTATGTAATTGTGGGAAAGCTTTGAAGTCATGGCACAAGGCTGTTAACCAGTCCAAATGATTTTGTTATATGGCCATATCATACATTCGAATTTGGGGGAAGAACTGGCAGGTGTTTAGAAAATTTGAGAGGGTAATGCCTGGAAATTTTTTATATTTGAGGGGATAGTAATGACTGGTTTTGAAGGTTCTGAGAATATTGTTTATGTGAATTTGACTGCAATTTAGAGGATTGAATCGAAGATACAATTTGCAAACGAAGTACTCTTTGATCTGAGAAACAGTGAAGGTTTCGGGACAAGTTTGAATGTTGATTTTGTCCCATTTTCATTTGAAGTTTGTCTCTAGATTAACAATGTCTAATAATGAAAAATTACATAAAACTGACATTTTAATAATATGAATTACCAAAATTATTTATTTCTTAAGAACATTTTTAAGAACTTGGGAATTCTGTTGTTCTGAATTTCTTTTTTTTTACAAGTCTTACGTCACATTTTTTTATTTTTGAGCCTATGAAGAAATTTTACAAAAAATATTTCTGTGATATTTCTCTAAACCAACTCATTCACCAGACAAACTGCCAAAAGCTTCCACGCAATTGAAAATAAAAAATACATTTCAGAAGATTGACTGAGTTCACTTTAATTTCGTGTTATCTGATTAGTTCCCACGGAAACTCTCCTCTTAAATATTTCAATTCTGAGCGCAGTTCTTCTTTAGGAGAAACTATTCCAGATCAATTGTGTCGTCAGTTTTGTATGGCTGTTTCATCATTCTATTTCACCTCCCATTTCAAAATGTTGGGGTCTATCAATAATTCATTTTTGTGAAAACCACTACGGTTTACAGTATGCATAATTCAACGTCGCGGTCTCTCAAATTTTTAGATTGTCTGAACAATGACAATTAATTCACCATTAGATTAGTACAGACTATTATTATTATTATCCCTATCAAAGCGATCAACTTTTCCCAGGACAAATGATCTTGCTGAAGAGTTGGCATTTCTCTCACCAGTAAACTTCGAGTTGACTATTTGGCTGAGTGGGATCCCCCACCCCACCCTCTCCCCGAGGAACACGCTCTGTGTATTTGTTATACAGATAAAAAGCCCTTCATATTTTATTACAGATAAGGCTGAAAGATGTCGGAGCCGGAGGAGAGCCCGGCTGCGCCGGACAGCACCACCCGGGAGCAGCGCCTTGGTTTCTCCCACGGTGAGGATGTTCTACTCCAGCACAAAGATGGCAAATATTACTTGGGGACAATTGTCGAGGTTGACTTATCTCGCGACAGATGCTTGGTCAAATTTCTTGACAACACATCGTCCTGGTCTACAGCCAAGGAGCTCACCAAGTTGTCCATGCCAGATCCCGATGTTATGTGTGTGCTGTGCAAGAAGTCACAGCCAAAAAGTGAGGACGAGATTGTCGTGTGTGACAAGTGCGGTAGGGGTTATCACCAGCTGTGTCATCAGCCGCAAGTGTCCAAAGAGGAGGCAGCACCGGACTCGCACTGGATGTGCAAGAGATGTCTAGACTGCCAGCCCAGGGTGAGGGAGTCATGCGATCCCAAAAACTCTATGATCAAGGCGAACATTAGGAAAGTTTGCAGTGGCAGAGATCGACCACAACCACCTCCAAAAGATCTGACCAAACTACCTTATGATGTGAGTGGAGTTTTACGATTTGTTCCCTTCCCTAATGTAACTCAACAAACTCTGTCCGTTTCTAATTCTTTTTTTTTTTTATTTGAACTGTTTCTAATTCGACACCACGCACTGGGTTCCAACAATGCAGAATTCTGGGGATCAACTTAATATCCATTGATTTGACTCTTAAATCCGTGCATCCAAAACACATTTCATAGTTCAAAATGAACTTGTCATTGAAACGACGTATTAATTGTTTTTTGTACTGGTTATTCCATTCATGACGATTCCATTCATCTCACTGCATTTCTCTCTTGGCATAACGTTTTTGGTTACGTTTTTTATTGCGAGAGAAGCCATACAATTCGCCTCTGCCCGAGAGTCTCCAGCTAGGTATATACAGTATGTGCATAGTTCAGTTGTACCTGAGCAGGTGAAACGTGATGTTTGTGTTGTAGAAATTTTCTATTAAAACACAAACGAGCTGATAACTTTGGATTGAACTCAGATAGGTTCTTGTGGAGTGATAATGGTACAGTTTAAGATGGTGCTTTCAATCAAGTTTTGAGGAATTCTCTCAGTTCATTCATTTATTTCGGCATTTTGCTAACCCTCCTACTACATTGATGATATATAAAGTACTCTCAAATAAGAGTCCTTGACATTTTTCCAATTTATGTATAGCCCGAAATGTTAACCTGGGATGTCAATCATCGAGTGAATGCAGAACAAATTTATTGTTATTGCGGATTGAACGGTGAATGGTACACGCAGATGCTCCAATGTGCCAGATGCAAAATGTGGTTTCATGAAAAGTGCGTCAGCTGTCTCACGCATCCACTGTACAGTGGCGACAGGTCAGTTTAAAATGGCTTAATACTCCCACTCCATTGAATGTATTTGCACAATGTATTATCTTAATTTTTTTATTCCTTCTTTTAAGGTTTTACGTGTTTGTCTGCTCAACTTGTAATTATGGAACCGAATTCGTACGTCGGCTAGAACTGAAGTGGGTGGATCTCGTGCACCTGATGCTGTACAATCTGACCGTTTATAATGCCAAGAAATATTACGATCTTGATACTATTATAATACCCTATGCTTCGGAAAATTGGAATTCTCTGCAGTTGCCGCAAAGTGTGAGTTGAAAATTATTGATTTTTTTTGTCGGAAATCGACTTCTAGCCAAAGAAAATTATTTTCTTATCCATAAAAGCTCCCACCCACACCTCGTTTATTTTATTCTTTCGTTTCCTTCCGCCGTCTTCTCCTTTTTTTCCTCCTTCTATTGATTTTCCATTGCTTTCTTTTAGTTTGATACAAATAGATCTACTGGGGTTCTACACACTTCATTTACCTCAGTAAGCATTTATTTCGAAATCATAAATAACTCTTTTCATCAAATGCTGACATTTTTTCGACAATAATCAAAAGAGTGTTTCAATTTTTTCCGATTTTTTTCGCCTTCCATATTTTATCAAGATAAAACAATTCAATGGCGGCACGTTGCTCACTTATCAAGTCAATGGATATTCGATTGAGATCCAGAATTCTGCGGTGTGGGGATACCATTTCATTGAATCTACGAAATTTTTCTCTCAGTGTATGCATAATCAAACTCTTTTTTTCTGGCAGCCAAAGATGGTCACTATGGAGATGACATTTCTTAGTAAATGCTAATGAAAAAAAATTTCTTTACCGACATGCCGAATACTCGTTGGGTTAATTGATCTCTACAGAGAATATATTGAATTCAGAGAACTTTCGTTTAATTTTTTTTTCGTTAGCATCTACTAAGAAAATTTCATATTTCGATACATGAGGCGGAAACGTAATTATCTCGAGGCCCAGATACGACAATGTGGGCCCTTTTCATATGGCGGCCGCATGAAAATGGAGAACTCCATGTATAGTCAAATGCATGTTTTGTATATTTTCCTCCGGAGACCCCGCTCTTTGCATACTCCCCCTCAAACGCTCGTAACCCCCTCCGCCGCCTGATTTTTCCCTCCCACCTCTCAATTGGCTCGGTGGTTAATGAGGAGTCAGTACCAAGCGGGACGATTCAAAAAGGGTTCGCGGATATACCGCCTTCAGTTATCGGGCGTCTTTGATTAAATCTGAGTTCAAAATTCCTCATCATCAATTAAATAATTTCAATAATTCATAATTTTAGATACGAACACAACTCGTTGAACTACGTAAGCAAACTTACGAATTTTCTATCACACATATTATCTAATTAGCAATACAACGAAAGTTGTAGCACCACCGCACAAGCATTTGCTACCAGTCTCAACGTTTTCTAATCTTAACAGGTTGTGCGTGTGTGTGTGTTTAGTGAATTAAATAATGAAATTGAGGGTCAACTCAGACGTACATATAGACTTCAGAGTTCTTCATTATCCAAAAAAAAGATTTTTTTATTTATCCCGAGAAGGCACCGGATACATAGCAAAACAAATTCTTATCTAAAATAAATTACTCGACAGAAAATCCCCAATATCTTTCCTTGAAATCATTTTAACAACTCATTTTCTCCCAAGATTTGGACCTGCCAAAGCTTTCAATATTACGAAAACTAACGTGCTGTTTCGCTATAGATGTCTGATGCAAATCCAGCAACACGAAGAGAGTCAATTCTTCAAATTCTCACGAACAACAGGAATCGATTTAAATGCGGTCGTGAGATTAAGAAGCGTACGACAATATGGGGTCTGCGAGTGAGATTACCACCGCCATGTCCAGTTGTCAATCTTCCATCGTGTGGCGTTGTGGACGATTCCGTCCTGAGCAGATGCTGGGGCGGTAATAAAAGACTGCAGTATCTTCTACCCCCTGATTGGTAATTGAATATTTCAGTTGTTAACAATTTTAACAGAGAACACGTGTTGTGTTCAGCACTTTTTTTTTATTTGTCATTTACATGCCCTAGATATTTTGGTATTTTGCACCACTTCAGCTCTGTACCAACAATACGTTGCAGAATGTGTGGAAAAATATGATTTTGCCACCGAATCTAAGATCTGGAGATGAATAATCGTCAATAATAATAATAGGAGATAAATAATGAGGAATGACCGAACTAGGCTCATGAATCCCAAGAAATATTTGTCAGCAGAATTTTTCTGAAGTTTTTTTCCAGAAATAAATTTCTGTTACTCTGTATTCGAGAAAATTCAGCTCTCCAATTACGTCAATTGTCCATTAATTTTACTGCTTCCTTTCAAGCTCCTCCAGAGCTTTCGATTGTAAGTTGGAGATAAAGGGACAGATGGCTTCAGCTTTTCTGTAGAGTTTTCTTGAACAATATTGTAGCCATTGAGGCTGTCTTGAAATGCCCGGGAATGCAGAATAGACAATTACATAATATTTGAGTAAAACAAAATTGGTAGTCTGTTAGCGCCTGAAACGTATTCCTCGGAAACTCGAACATTTGTTATCGAAACTTCCTCCTTGCCTCATGTATCTTTTTCCAATGGTAATCATATGGGCAGTGAGCAAACGTGACCTCTCACAGGTTAAAGATGTTTGTGTGCGGGAAGTAAAAGAGCAATAAATCCCCCGAAAAAAATACAGTGAATGAGTTCGCCCTTTGGATGGACCTTCAAAATTTGAAAATTTTCAAAAAGTGGTGTGCAAATTAATTTTCCTATAAAAACATATATAAAATCAAAATCTAATAAAATTATACAGTCAAAGAGTTCAGCTCTTCGTTAAGCTCGATATATTAATTTAAGCTCTTCTTTCAGCTCGACAATATCACAAAGTATAAAGCCGCTAAATTCAAGTAAACAAAGTCCCGAGAACGTGGAGATCTCCGTAAATCCCTCGGATGTGGTTATGCGAGGTACAATTTTGCAGGGTGAAGGTCATCCAAGTCTCTCGCAGGATCAATCAGCCCAGTCTTTGCGGGACAGGTTCGTTGGTTAATTAAAAATTGGTAGAATTAAGGTAGCTCAATCCCGATCACAACTTGCTTTTACAGTGACTCGATGTTCTCATATTTTCAATTATCAAATTTTTGGAGACTGTGAAATTCAATCATAAAAAATCCTAATTTCGAAACATTTTGGCATGTTCCCTATTTTTACAAATACATCCTCGTTTTACGTTTGCTGTACATCACAACCATGAAATATTGCGTAATTTTTGGTAGGATTCCCTTGGAGATTTCTGTAGCAATCTAATTTTACCAATTTCATTTTTGGTTTATGGTGCAATTTCATTGATCGCAATTCGAGTGAAAAAAATTCGCGAAGAGCACTCGAGCTTTCAAATGAATCGTCCATCCCGTCAAACAAATGAATTCTCCGGATTTTCCAGAAAAATCACTCGCGATTCAGTTGTTTGCAACGAAGCTATTGGGAAACTTGCTATAATTTTTGTATTACGACCCAACAACTGCGGAAGTTGATCGAGCGTCCTGACAATTCCTTCCCGTTTTAAAATATCCTCAATTTTTTAATATGATTGAGCTACTTTAAGGAGGTTTGAGACAGGGAGGAACAGTCAATTACACTTGCTATTACCATCCAACGTATTTTGCTAGGTACAGTGGTGGTGGATTTGTTAAAAAGTCGTTCCCCTTTCCAAAATTAAGTTTGCAACGACGTAGGAGATTGATGGCACTTGGCAGTACGCGTGAGAGAATGCTGAGGAAGCACAAAAAACGGGAGAAAGTGGGTGGAGATGCAGCTAAACAGGGTGTGAGGGAGGCGAGGTACAGGAAGGCGAGGAAACTCCTGAAAAATGCAATTGCTAAGGTATTGTGGCACTTCTTAATTTTTTTCCTACTCTTATCTATACTTTTTCGTATCAGAATATTGACGAAAACTCTTATTTCTTGGATGAGAGCTCTAAGAAGATCCAAGAAGATCCACAACATCCACTACCAAACTTTTTACAATTTGTGAAACACAATTTTTATGGAATTTTCCATGTTGTATTAGTCACTCAACATTTCAATTACGGTATCTAATCAGTAAAACGTAGAAGATGTCTCGAAATTTATAGAGAAAGTTTATTATTTTGACTTAGTGCAGAGAAAATAAATTCCCGATTTTTTATGTTCTGCAAATTTCAGTTTAAAAAAAAAATCCCAAAATTATCTTTGGAATCTCTGAAAATTTACAAATTTGGGAAAAATTTAATTTTTTAAAAATCCGCGCATTTTATGGAAAACTATTTTTTTTTAATTCCGGATTTTTTTTTTCAATTGATATAGATATTAAATTGTTATTCTAACTTTATTATGTTTTTGATTTACTAACATAAGGAAATTTTGCGTCATTATACTTTTTACTGCCCGAAATAAGATAAGAAGTTCAGGGAATTTTCCTTTTTTTTTTTTTTTTCTAGAAGCATTCAATATCGTTCCAGAAAATTACGTGATAAAGAAATGACGGTTACATAAACAAATCGATAGAAAGAGCGCCGAAGAATCGCCTGTGACTGAGCATAAACATAAACAATGAGTTCATAGGGAGAGAGAACTGAGGCCTGTCTTATTGAGTGACGAATTTGGTTTCGTGATAGGCTTTTAGTCAACCGAAGTACTTCGGAAAGTGCGGACAGTTCTTTCTCGCGCGTCATTAATTAGTGAAGAAGTTGAAATATAATTGAGTCCTTTGTGTATTGATCTACGCGTCTCAACTCAACAAAAATTTCATAAAAATTTTTCATAAAAAATTTTCATAAAAAAATTTTTCTTTGCAAGTTTTTCAATATCCATATAATGATATTTACCGCGGATGTGCTATGTGCTCTTGGTGACAATTTTAGGGTAGACATTTTTTAATGGAATTCGTTCAAAGTTATTTAAAAATTACTTAAGCTGCAAAAGAGGAAGGCAAATAATTTCGGATGTTTGAAAAAGATGAATTTCAAAAATGGTTCAAATTTTTGTTAAGTTAGAACCTAAAGAAATTTCAAACATACCAAAACTTTTTTAAATTTGACCTACCAGAATTTCCGAATTCAGCAATTGAAAACAAATATTAATCGAATAAAAATCGCGATATATTTTGATAGAGGGCAGAAAAGTTCATTTTAGAGAACGAAAAAAAATCAAATTTTTGAATAACTTCCAAACAAAAAAAAAAGTTATGATGCTAGATGTAACTAACTAGTCTCGTCCCCCAGAGTAAGCCTCGGCCTCCGGATGTCTCGGACCTTCCCCCAACCCCGCCCACATCAGTGTCGGGTCCACCAACGCCACCAGCGACGACTTCCGCGCTGAGTGAGCTCTCAGTTCCGAGTTCCGTGGACCTTGCACTGCCACCGTCAACTCCCGCGGATACCAGCGGCGACGAAACCAGTTCCCGAGGCACCCTGGACTCATTCATTCCTCCCCCAAAGGACTTCGAGGGCAAGAACAACCCGTTCCGGAACTTGAGCGAGCTCCTGGGAACCGCTAGTCCCAGTCAAAGCGCCTCCAGTACTCCTCTCCCCTATACTCAACCCCCCATAACTCTTCCTCTTCCCCTCACACCCGTGATATCGCAACCTCCAATAATCAGACCAGCGAAACGTCAGCTCTCGGAGAAGGACATCATCATCGACAGAAACGGACAGGTGGGTACCATCCACAAACCTTTAAAAAAAAACTTTGCAACCTACAATGCCGCATTCCTTTCAAGTCAAAAATATAAAAAGATTACCCGCAATACACCTTTTGTAAACTTATTTTTAAAAAATCAACAGGTAAAGCGACGGAGGCACCGCAGGGGAAGACCGCCCCAGCAATTCCAAACGACCGCCAGCAAAACCGCAGCAATATTACCCGCGCGAAACAACGAGGTCAAAGGGGACTTTGTGCGCAACCTCAGAAGCTCCTTCAACACATCAACTAGCTCGAATAGTCAAATATCAAATTGCGTCGATTACGCCCTCAACGGTCGACGATTGAGGCAACGGCAAAGCAATGAAAAATTGCTCCCACCGGATTCGACAGTGTCTAAGACAAGAAGTGTTCCCAGCTCGCCAAAATGCTCGCCCGTTAAGCAAAATGCACCGGACATTTCGATGGACGACTTGAAGAACTCGGTTAATATGTACTTTGGCGCTGCCAATAGGATCGCCTCTGGGGAGAAGTTCGTTGTTAGAGCCAAAAGGGCCGGTCCCCAGGGACAAACGCAGTATCTTATTGAGTGGGATGCACCCAAGACATAACGGTAATGGTTATTCATTTGGGTTTATGGTAGCAAGTCTTGAGATGTGAAAACAATTTTCTGTCATGTGTGTTACATGAATAATATGTAATCGTGAAATGACTGTGGTGAGATTAAATAACAAATGACTGATATGACCGTCCTATCTAATAATTTCGTTCTAGGTGATGCCCTGACGAAAACTGCCGGGGAAATTGTTTTCAAGAAAAAACTCCAGTCCCTTAAATATCATGTGATCCCAATAGACATTTACACAGCAAAAATATTTTAAAAAATCATAGATTTGAGTCTTAGGAAGTGGTAAAACAAGATAAGTCAACCTACCTCCAAACTCGTTTTCCACGAATATGTCAGAAGTAAGGAGAGCTAGAGAAAATTCTATGAGGGACTTTTTGTAGAGGTAATTAAGTTCTACGAAAAAGTTGTTATGAAGATCATGCCAATTTTCCTAGGTTCCGAGATATTTATGAAAAATCGAGGTCATTGATTGGTGCATTTACCTCGTTTTACCACTTTAGTGGAGGAATTATTTGGTCCTACTCGAATTGTGACAAAACAGTGGATCATATTTATGACAGTCATAAATGTCTCATGTAACAGGCAATAAAAAAAATTATTGTTTTCACGTTTTCAGGGAAGGCAACTTCTGGTAAATTGGAGATTTTGAAGGTTTTTAGAAGTTTAGGAGCCTTTCACTGCCGAATGTGGAAAAATAGGGAAAATTTGTTGAAATTTGTTTGAAGTTAAGGGAATGGCAAATCAATTGCTCAAGGGTAAATAAAATTGAATTGTTGCTAGACTATGTAGCGTTACCATAAGACTCAAAATTTGCATATTTTTTGTTGTGGAAGAAATTGTTAGGACAGCCAGACTGAAGACTAATTAATTACAATTTGTTGCAATTTTGGTTCTTACGGTAGCTATTACATAGCAATTTAAAGGACTTTCTTAGGAAACTCTTTATGAAAGAAAATGTGCAGAAAAAAAATCTAAAAGATTTTAGAAACATCTAACACATTTGGGAAAAATTAGAAAAAAATCGAAAAAAAAATTTAAACATTGCCAGAAAACTAGAAAAAAAAGTGGGATGCTCTGTCTATTCATGGGATTTTCAAAGTGATAAAGCCGCATATTGGAATATGCATCGTAAGTTAATTTAAATTATCGTACTTGTACTTCTCGAGATTGTAAGACACATTGTTTCATTGAGAGTTCAAGAGAACGTACCTAAATCAAAATTCACATCAGTTTTTTTGGTGAAAGTATCTTGAAAGTGGAGGGAAATTTAAACATTTCTCTACAAAACTTTTTGTAGAGTGAAACGAGACCTATAAAAAATGTGGTAAAGAAAAGTTTCGTCTCTCCCTCACATTCGGTGGTATTCAAGTAAAACTGAGAATAAAAAAAAATCTCAGAACTTGATTTGTGCATTTTTTGGTTTTGATTGATCAATTTGTGAAAATTGCATCCCTTGGTTCAAATAATTGCAACATGATCGTCGAAAGCAAAATAATCTCTATTTGTAATGGACATTATTTTTTGAGATAAATAACGCCGTGCACGTTCGCTGATTCGTATGTAATGTAAATATAGTATTAGTTATACGATCTGTCAAAGATGACGTCAGTGAATGTGTACTGCGTATATGTTAACTGTTTTTCGTGGCTAAACTTAGCGGAAATAATGAATTTCCAGTCAGCTGAATTAACTCCAGCAACAATAATCAATATTTGACAATTGATGACAAGTTCTTTTACAATAGAAATGAATGTTACAATTGATGCAGTAATTAAGAAACTCCTCACTTGGACAATGCGTTGGGAATGTTTTTGAATGCAACAGAGATGAGGAATTGATGCGAAAGATTTTTCCAGAAACTTATTTTTTCAGTGTGAGAACGATGTGTTAGAAGCTCGTCCTAAATTTTTTCGTAATGAACAATTTCTTTAATGAACACAATCACAATTTTGGCAACTTTTTGGGCGATTTGTGTGGAAAGGCAAATGAATGGGCGTAAAGGAGTATGTAATTGAAGGTGAAACGTATCCTGAGGGCTAAGTTAATTTCAAAGTCACTGAAATTGAAAATCGAAAAAAAAATCTCGAGTTTTTTAAACTTTTGCAGGTTTTCGAATTTTTGGAAATGGTTGGAACTTGGATATTTCTGATGTTTATACAATTTGTAGACCTAACATCTGTTGCATTTTGAAACTTTGAAAATTTGATGACATTTTTGAATGCAATTTTTTCAACTTTTTGTAATTTTTCAAAAATTTGTAATTTTTGTAAGAATCTTAATTTTCGTGCTCTCAAAGTTTGGATATTTTTCTACTTCAATTTTTTCCGGCTTGCATTTTTGGAATGTGTTTATTTCTAAAATCCTCCAAATTCCCAAATTTTTGAAACTTTAAAGGTTTTCAAAATTTGAAATTTTTGGTAATTTGAAATTTGTCCCTCACAATACAAAAACCATAGTTCGTGTGAAGAATTAAGTTTTATTTGTGTCCGATTACTTAGAACCGCATTAGCACTGAAAAATGCCTGAAAGAAGTAAATTTGTCTGTCACAACAAAACGACCGAAAGCGCTTATTAGAGACTTAGTATCCAAAATTGCACGTGCAAATAACGTTGATAACAAAAAAAAAACGTTTAGTTGATACCAACGCCCACAGAAAAACTAAAGTATTCGAAAGAAAAAGCCACTGCACATTTCGATATTTAGCGAGCCATTGTGGCACACACGAATGGCACGTATTGTTGCTTCTTTGAAAAAAATGTAATGAAAATGATGGAAAAAAATTGAGTGATATTCGAATGAAGACAAAAATCGACACTGCCAAACTTCTAAGTTATGATTAAAAACTGTCTATTTAAATGCCACTTTTGCTATTATTTTATGCTCGTCTTCGCACTACAAGGGGAGGTATTATACAATCGATTGTGTTCGATCATCCAAATCCCTGCGTTTGGTCACACCGAAATTATAACTCACATTGTTCAAATGTCATTTTTGTTATTATAAAATTATCAGAAATTTTTGAAATTTCGGAATCCATGTAGAAAATGAATAACTCATTGAATTTATTTTTTGTTAAATTTGAAGAAAACCCTTCGTTGAAAATAAAAAAACAAAAATTCTTCTGTAGGTAACAAGGTTGAGACAATGTCATAAGTAGTGTGACCAAACTAGGGATCATTTCCACAACGTGGAAAATCACGAATAAACTGTGTTCGTATTGAACTCTATGAATCGTTAAGATTAATGATGATTTCATTATTCTGATTTGGCGCAATTGGTCGCAATCAATCGGAAGTGATCATAGACGAACTTCGATATTATTTTTTGCATTTCTATCCAACGAGGTTAATCCACATTATAAGAGGATCTCCAAATATATGAAATTAAGAGGAAATTACTGCCAGTATCGTCTGTAAATATTTCCAATTTTTATCGAGTAAATATTAAAAAAATATGAGATAATTCACGAAACTGTGCTCTGCAAATTTTTGGATAAAATTCGTTTTTCGTCAAGTATTGAGAAACAATTTTTTTTTGAACCAAAAAAAGTTTTTCCACTCCGCAAATTCTCCAGCAAAATTTTTCTCAAATCTGTTAAAATTGTTTTTGCAATTTTGCATTTTTTTTTTCTTACAAATTTGTGCATTTTTTCTCGCGAACAATTTATGCCAATTTTTTTTCGCCCCAAATTGATGAGATAAGACCAAAAGTTCAGGTCGTTTTTTTTTATTTTTTGAATGAAAAATTTGGTAAAAGGTTTTGTGAAATATCTCGTAGGCTAGTTGTACGAAGATCACTTGGTACATGTTTGTCAGGTCATCATGAATTGTGTGAAAATTGACGGGTGGCTGGAGTGGGGAACAAAAGGGAATTGACTAATTGATATGTGAGAATGGGTTCTGTTGAATTGACGAGGGAATTGATGCACATTAATAGTTTCGAAAATGGCGAAAATAGCGAAAGTTTCCTAGAAACATTTTTGGACACTCCAGTTGAAAAACAGACACCTTCACAAAATAAGGTTACAGAAATTTTTGGATTTTTTAAATTGGTAAATTTTTTCTTTTATTGAATTTTTTGCATTTTTAATAATTTTGAGAAAATTTCTAAATATGTAAACCCTTCAAACTTTCCCAAGTTTTCGCTAGAATTTCGATATTTTCCCCAATTTCGAGCTTGGTCCAACAACTGCCGATGGAAATTAAATTTAACTTTTTTATCGTTTTTACCACTAAAATAAAGGCTGACAAGGAATCCCGAAAGTAGATAAAAACAAACCATTTGCAAGACATCTTCATGAAATCTTAAACTCCATGTAAATCATCAAGTTGATTGAATTTTATTCAACAATATTGATAGCCAACCCCTTCTCAATGTGATGTGATGTATAATTAGTGTAAAAATGACAAGTCCTATGTGTGAGGAAAATGTTGAGTGAGGAATTCATCATAGATAGCAGTATCGAAGTGGTAGACTGTATCAAATTAATCTGATAACTTGGAAAGTTTTTTTAAAAATATGTACGAATGTGTGTGCGCGTGTGTGAGAGTGAAAGACAGAGGCAAAGAAAACATTTTTTTGAGTTGAAAACTTTTTGCAAGTTTTTGAACTTGAGTATGAACTTTGTAGAAGTTTGTAAAAAATCATATTCAACATTTTTAAAAATTTGTTTAAAAATATTTCAGAACCTAAAAGATATGAAAAAAAGTGAATTTTTTTTTGGATATTTTTTTTTCATTTCTTAATAATATGAGAAAATTTGTGAAAATTTTTATACTCTTGATAGCCAAAAAATTTGTAAACATTTTAAAAGTTTCACAATTTTGAAAATTGTTAGAAAATTTGAAAAAATTAGGAAAGGTTTTGTCTGCAAACACAATTTATAAACACAATCAGTTATTTGCAATATTTGGTGAAAAATACGACCAAGTATTGAATTGATTTGATGCGGTCTACAACATCGCTACTGATATGAACACTTATTTTTATTTTAAACTCATCTAGGTAAACCATAATTAAGATTTATGATTACTTGCCCCGTAGGAGCTCTAATCGATTGCATGGGGTCTCGTTTCGCCCCAGCCATCGTATTCTCAATGTTATTTTGTCCAGCTTGTGCAGAAGAGACTGATAAGTAGAGCTTTTATCATTTTATTTGTAGCCTCAAGTTCATATCCTCATTTTTTCATTCATTTCGCTCAAAAGCACCTCTGCAGTGAAGAACCTCCAGGCTTCGTTTTTCGAGAATATCTCAGGAGCTAAGAGATATAGAGAAAAGCTTATACAAACGTTTTTGTAGAGCTTTTTTGCCCCTACAAAAAGTTCCTCACGGAATTCTCCCAATTTCTTCTACTTTTCGAGATATTCATGAAAAACAAACCTGGGAGGTAACTTACAGGTTCACTTCATTGCAATTATTTTTCTGAGGAATCTTATGATGAGATTTTAACTTGATCCCGATTTTTTTCAATGGTTTCTAGAGTGATCACAAATTTGGTTAAATATTTAACTAAAAACAAAATTTTTTTGAATCTCCCCAAATGTCAAAAAATGAAAATTCAAAGAAATCCGTAATTCCGAATTTTTCAAAAGCAACATTTCAATTTCCAAAAAACCTGAATTGTCAAAATTTTTGCTAAGTATGAAATTTTGAGATTCGGAAAAAAAATCAGTTAGAAAATTTTCCTCACGACTCACAAAATCTCGGAGTAGCCTCCTTAAGACAATAGGAATTTTTTCTGGTAGTTGACTCGTTACATAGGGCGATCATTCTGTAAATATATCATCGTTAACTATATTATGATTAATGAATGGTGAGCGAATGGCTGCACGAGTGGATAGTTGGTGTGAATTATCTGTTCTATTTTTAGTTGGAATAAGTGATACTGTGGTTGATTACATGTAAAGCATATTGTTTATGTTATTTTTAATGTACTCACGGATTTCAATTGGTTATACAAAATCCCTGAAAGAGGGAGTTATGGAAACATGAATGACAGGCATTGCTAGATTTTTTTTTCAGCATGATTACATATGTCTACGAATCCTTATCATACTGTATGGAATAAACATGAGGTAACAAGATAGTAAGATTTATAATTATTACGATGATTGGTGTGATGACTGTAAAGTATACGTACGATTTTATTGAATGATAATAAATGCAAAAAAAGGCTATCATTCCAAATTTTATATGTTCTTCTTGATTATTCATTGACAAACCTTCATCCCTGTACCAGAAATAGTTATTCATGTTCGTCAGGAGAATTATCGATATCTTCAAAAATTCCTGTTAATTCTTTCAAAAACCTCGATTTTCCACTGTTCACCATTCGCGCCAAAACCTGCATAGGCGCCGACTAACGCCAGCGCCGAAAATGACATAGATGCCGAATAGATCCAGCGCCAAAACTTATAGATATGCCAAATAAATCCGGCGCCAAAAATGATATCGATGCCGAATAGATCTAGCGCCAAAAATTATATATATGCCAAATAAATCAGGCGCCGAATAACTCCAGCGCCAAAAATGACATAGATGCCGAGTGAATCCAGCGCCACAAATGACATATGTGCCGAGTAGATCAAGCGCCAAAAATGGTATATGTACCAAATAAATCCAGCGCCAAAATTGTGCGCTGCGAAAAAACGGCGCCAAAATTGTGCGCTGCGAAAAAACGGCGCCAAAAATTTTGTGTCTGAGAACCTTCTGAGGGATCCCAGGAGAAATGCATACGAATACTAATTTTTATGTTTCGTGTCGCATCAATCTATCGGATCATGTGAAGCGAGGTTCGAGGATTGATAAAGCTGAGGTTTAAACCTTTTCCGTGTGAAAAAAGTGAACAAAAATAATAAACTCACCAAGGCAGGAACGGTGAGACAAGCGGTGATAGAAGACAGGAATCATAGCGGGTAAAGCAGGAGTCCCAACGGGTAAGACAGGAATCACATCGGGAAACAGCAGTATATAAGGGCACGGTAAGTTAGCTCGTACTGAGTTAACACGGTATCACAGCGGGTAATTAGGCGTTAGGCAGCAGGTCGTAAAGATTAGTTGGAAATTCGTCTTGGACATCAGAACAGGATCAGCTCCAAGGAAAGCAGGTAACATCATTATCGGCTGAAGGACTGAAACTGCGCAGGTCAAGCCAAGCGCGGACCATGGAGAGTGGCTGTCCGACAACTAGGCCCCTCAAGCTATGACAGCTGCTCAACTGCTGGTGGATAATTAGCTCGGCTAAGGGCCAGTTCTCTATTAGGTTAATTCCCCTCACGTAGGTAGCATGGTGGGGAACTTAATGTGATATTAATAGAGAGTTAATCGAGATTAACCTAATAGAGAGCTGGCCCTAAGTCGGTAATTGGTCTTGCTAAGGGGGTAGCAAAATCGATTTTCTCTACGTTGTTGGGTCTCAAGCGAATTGAAATCCTACGCTCTCATCACAGTACTGCTATGCTCATCCAAGGGTACCAGAACGGCTGGGCTCTCCAGAAGGCAGGAGCCATCAATAATAGGACGATGTACGGGAACTGCGAGAGTAAAACCAAGCGCGGACCATGGAGAGAGGCTGTCCAGAAATTAGGTCTGTCAAGGTTGAACAGGTGCACTGCTGGCCCGGCGTTACAAAGGAAACTCGATTACTCGCCAGATCTTATGGACTCTCACGTTGCGCTAGATGTTCCGACTTTGGAGACTCCAAGAGAAATAGAGTTTCGGCACAACTCGACCTACTTTTATAGGCGCTACGTCAGCGTTCATTGGCTCGCGGCTGGCCAGGCTGTGATTGGGCGCTGCGGCCGCGGTGGGGGGACTGAGCGCTCTCGCGAACCAAAGTAACGGCTCCGTTTTCGGAGCGCTTATACTCAAATCCAGAGCGCGGACCTTGGAGAAAGGCTTACTAGTTTTTTGCAATTTTTGAACAGTTATTTTTATCAATTTATTAAACAAATTAAGTTTGCCTCCCCATAAGGTCCCAATGTTAAACTTGGCCAAAATCGAAAAAAATTAATTTCAATTTTTCGACCCAAAATCGACGGAAATATCTTCTAGGGGTTCCTATTGGATAGTATCAACGCACACGAGGCCGAAAATTCAATTTTAAAAAAATTAGGTTTGCCTCCCCATAAGGTCCCAATGTTAAATTTGGCCAAAATCGAAAAAAATTAATTTGACTTTTTCGACCCAAAATCGACGGAAATATCTTCTAGGGGTTCCTATTGGATAGTATCAACGCACACGAGGCCAAAAATTCAATTTTCAAAAAATTAAGTTTGCCTCCCCATAAGGTCCCAATGTTAAATTTGGCCAAAATCGAAAAAAATTAATTTCAATTTTTCGACCCAAAATCGACGGAAATATCTTCTAGGGGTTCCTATTGGATAGTATCAACGCACACGAGGCCAAAAATTCAATTTAAAAAAAATTAAGTTTGCCTCCCCATAAGGTCCCAATGTTAAATTTGGCCAAAATCGAAAAAAATTAATTTCAATTTTTCGACCCAAAATCGACGGAAATATCTTCTAGGGGTTCCTATTGGATAGTATCAACGCACACGAGGCCAAAAATTCAATTTAAAAAAAATTAAGTTTGCCTCCCCATAAGGTCCCAATGTTAAATTTGGCCAAAATCGACAAAAATTAATTTGACTTTTTCGACCCAAAATCGACGGAAATATCTTCTAGGGGTTCCTATTGGATAGTATCAACGCACACGAGGCCAAAAATTCAATTTTAAAAAAATTAAGTTTGCCTCCCCATAAGGTCCCAATGTTAAATTTGGCCAAAATCGAAAAAAATTAATTTGACTTTTTCGACCCAAAATCGACGGAAATATCTTCTAGGGGTTCCTATTGGATAGTATCAACGCACACGAGGCCAAAAATTCAATTTTAAAAAAATTAAGTTTGCCTCCCCATAAGGTCCCAATGTTAAACTTGGCCGAAATCGAAAAAAAATTAATTTCAATTTTTGGACCCAAAATCGACGGAAATATCTTCTAGGGGTTCCTATTGGATAGTATCAACGCACACGAGGCCAAAAATTCAATTTTAAAAAAATTAAGTTTGCCTCCCCATAAGGTCCCAATGTTAAATTTGGCCAAAATCGAAAAAAATTAATTTGACTTTTTCGACCCAAAATCGACGGAAATATCTTCTAGGGGTTCCTATTGGATAGTATCAACGCACACGAGGCCAAAAATTCAATTTTAAAAAAATTAAGTTTGCCTCCCCATAAGGTCCCAATGTTAAATTTGGCCAAAATCGAAAAAAAATAATTTGACTTTTTCGACCCAAAATCGACGGAAATATCTTCTAGGGGTTCCTATTGGATAGTATCAACGCACACGAGGCCAAAAATTCAATTTTAAAAAAATTAAGTTTACCTCCCCATAAGGTCCCAATGTTAAATTTGGCCAAAATCGAAAAAAATTAATTTGACTTTTTCGACCCAAAATCGACGGAAATATCTTCTAGGGGTTCCTATTGGATAGTATCAACGCACACGAGGCCGAAAATTCAATTTTAAAAAAATTAAGTTTGCCTCCCCATAAGGTCCCAATGTTAAATTTGGCCAAAATCGAAAAAAATTAATTTGACTTTTTCGACCCAAAATCGACGGAAATATCTTCTAGGGGTTCCTATTGGATAGTATCAACGCACACGAGACCAAAAATTCAATTTTAAAAAAATTAAGTTTGCCTCCCCATAAGGTCCCAATGTTAAATTTGGCCAAAATCGAAAAAAATTAATTTCAATTTTTCGACCCAAAATCGATGGAAATATCTTCTAGGGGTTCCTATTGGATAGTATCAACGCACACGAGGCCAAAAATTCAATTTTAAAAAAATTAAGTTTGCCTCCCCATAAGGTCCCAATGTTAAATTTGGCCAAAATCGAAAAAAATTAATTTGACTTTTTCGACCCAAAATCGACGGAAATATCTTCTAGGGGTTCCTATTGGATAGTATCAACGCACACGAGGCCGAAAATTCAATTTTAAAAAAATTAAGTTTGCCTCCCCATAAGGTCCCAATGTTAAATTTGGCCAAAATCGAAAAAAATTAATTTGACTTTTTCGACCCAAAATCGACGGAAATATCTTCTAGGGGTTCCTATTGGATAGTATCAACGCACACGAGGCCGAAAATTCAATTTTAAAAAAATTAAGTTTGCCTCCCCATAAGGTCCCAATGTTAAATTTGGCCAAAATCGAAAAAAATTAATTTGACTTTTTCGACCCAAAATCGACGGAAATATCTTCTAGGGGTTCCTATTGGATAGTATCAACGCACACGAGACCAAAAATTCAATTTTAAAAAAATTAAGTTTGCCTCCCCATAAGGTCCCAATGTTAAATTTGGCCAAAATCGAAAAAAATTAATTTCAATTTTTCGACCCAAAATCGACGGAAATATCTTCTAGGGGTTCCTATTGGATAGTATCAACGCACACGAGGCCAAAAATTCAATTTTAAAAAAATTAAGTTTGCCTCCCCATAAGGTCCCAATGTTAAATTTGGCCAAAATCGAAAAAAATTAATTTGACTTTTTCGACCCAAAATCGACGGAAATATCTTCTAGGGGTTCCTATTGGATAGTATCAACGCACACGAGGCCGAAAATTCAATTTTAAAAAAATTAAGTTTGCCTCCCCATAAGGTCCCAATGTTAAATTTGGCCAAAATCGAAAAAAATTAATTTGACTTTTTCGACCCAAAATCGACGGAAATATCTTCTAGGGGTTCCTATTGGATAGTATCAACGCACACGAGACCAAAAATTCAATTTTAAAAAAATTAAGTTTGCCTCCCCATAAGGTCCCAATGTTAAATTTGGCCAAAATCGAAAAAAATTAATTTCAATTTTTCGACCCAAAATCGACGGAAATATCTTCTAGGGGTTCCTATTGGATAGTATCAACGCACACGAGGCCGAAAATTCAATTTTAAAAAAATTAAGTTTGCCTCCCCATAAGGTCCCAATGTTAAATTTGGCCAAAATCGACAAAAATTAATTTGACTTTTTCGACCCAAAATCGACGGAAATATCTTCTAGGGGTTCCTATTGGATAGTATCAACGCACACGAGGCCAAAAATTCAATTTTAAAAAAATTAAGTTTGCCTCCCCATAAGGTCCCAATGTTAAACTTGGCCGAAATCGAAAAAAAATTAATTTCAATTTTTGGACCCAAAATCGACGGAAATATCTTCTAGGGGTTCCTATTGGATAGTATCAACGCACACGAGGCCAAAAATTCAATTTTAAAAAAATTAAGTTTGCCTCCCCATAAGGTCCCAATGTTAAATTTGGCCAAAATCGAAAAAAATTAATTTGACTTTTTCGACCCAAAATCGACGGAAATATCTTCTAGGGGTTCCTATTGGATAGTATCAACGCACACGAGACCAAAAATTCAATTTTAAAAAAATTAAGTTTGCCTCCCCATAAGGTCCCAATGTTAAATTTGGCCAAAATCGAAAAAAATTAATTTCAATTTTTCGACCCAAAATCGACGGAAATATCTTCTAGGGGTTCCTATTGGATAGTATCAACGCACACGAGGCCAAAAATTCAATTTTAAAAAAATTAAGTTTGCCTCCCCATAAGGTCCCAATGTTAAATTTGGCCAAAATCGAAAAAAATTAATTTGACTTTTTCGACCCAAAATCGACGGAAATATCTTCTAGGGGTTCCTATTGGATAGTATCAACGCACACGAGGCCGAAAATTCAATTTTAAAAAAATTAAGTTTGCCTCCCCATAAGGTCCCAATGTTAAATTTGGCCAAAATCGAAAAAAATTAATTTGACTTTTTCGACCCAAAATCGACGGAAATATCTTCTAGGGGTTCCTATTGGATAGTATCAACGCACACGAGACCAAAAATTCAATTTTAAAAAAATTAAGTTTGCCTCCCCATAAGGTCCCAATGTTAAATTTGGCCAAAATCGAAAAAAATTAATTTCAATTTTTCGACCCAAAATCGACGGAAATATCTTCTAGGGGTTCCTATTGGATAGTATCAACGCACACGAGGCCGAAAATTCAATTTTAAAAAAATTAAGTTTGCCTCCCCATAAGGTCCCAATGTTAAATTTGGCCAAAATCGAAAAAAATTAATTTGACTTTTTCGACCCAAAATCGACGGAAATATCTTCTAGGGGTTCCTATTGGATAGTATCAACGCACACGAGGCCAAAAATTCAATTTTAAAAAAATTAAGTTTGCCTCCCCATAAGGTCCCAATGTTAAACTTGGCCGAAATCGAAAAAAAATTAATTTCAATTTTTGGACCCAAAATCGACGGAAATATCTTCTAGGGGTTCCTATTGGATAGTATCAACGCACACGAGGCCAAAAATTCAATTTTAAAAAAATTAAGTTTGCCTCCCCATAAGGTCCCAATGTTAAATTTGGCCAAAATCGAAAAAAATTAATTTGACTTTTTCGACCCAAAATCGACGGAAATATCTTCTAGGGGTTCCTATTGGATAGTATCAACGCACACGAGGCCAAAAATTCAATTTTAAAAAAATTAAGTTTGCCTCCCCATAAGGTCCCAATGTTAAACTTGGCCAAAATCGAAAAAAAATTAATTTCAATTTTTGGACCCAAAATCGACGGAAATATCTTCTAGGGGTTCCTATTGGATAGTATCAACGCACACGAGGCCAAAAATTCAATTTTAAAAAAATTAAGTTTGCCTCCCCATAAGGTCCCAATGTTAAATTTGGCCAAAATCGAAAAAAATTAATTTGACTTTTTCGACCCAAAATCGACGGAAATATCTTCTAGGGGTTCCTATTTCATAGTATCAACGCACACGAGGCCGAAAATTCAATTTTAAAAAAATTAAGTTTGCCTCCCCATAAGGTCCCAATGTTAAATTTGGCCAAAATCGAAAAAAAATAATTTGACTTTTTCGACCCAAAATCGACGGAAATATCTTCTAGGGGTTCCTATTGGATAGTATCAACGCACACGAGGCCAAAAATTCAATTTTAAAAAAATTAAGTTTACCTCCCCATAAGGTCCCAATGTTAAATTTGGCCAAAATCGAAAAAAATTAATTTGACTTTTTCGACCCAAAATCGACGGAAATATCTTCTAGGGGTTCCTATTGGATAGTATCAACGCACACGAGGCCGAAAATTCAATTTTAAAAAAATTAAGTTTGCCTCCCCATAAGGTCCCAATGTTAAATTTGGCCAAAATCGAAAAAAATTAATTTGACTTTTTCGACCCAAAATCGACGGAAATATCTTCTAGGGGTTCCTATTGGATAGTATCAACGCACACGAGACCAAAAATTCAATTTTAAAAAAATTAAGTTTGCCTCCCCATAAGGTCCCAATGTTAAATTTGGCCAAAATCGAAAAAAATTAATTTCAATTTTTCGACCCAAAATCGATGGAAATATCTTCTAGGGGTTCCTATTGGATAGTATCAACGCACACGAGGCCAAAAATTCAATTTTAAAAAAATTAAGTTTGCCTCCCCATAAGGTCCCAATGTTAAATTTGGCCAAAATCGAAAAAAATTAATTTGACTTTTTCGACCCAAAATCGACGGAAATATCTTCTAGGGGTTCCTATTGGATAGTATCAACGCACACGAGGCCGAAAATTCAATTTTAAAAAAATTAAGTTTGCCTCCCCATAAGGTCCCAATGTTAAATTTGGCCAAAATCGAAAAAAATTAATTTGACTTTTTCGACCCAAAATCGACGGAAATATCTTCTAGGGGTTCCTATTGGATAGTATCAACGCACACGAGGCCGAAAATTCAATTTTAAAAAAATTAAGTTTGCCTCCCCATAAGGTCCCAATGTTAAATTTGGCCAAAATCGAAAAAAATTAATTTGACTTTTTCGACCCAAAATCGACGGAAATATCTTCTAGGGGTTCCTATTGGATAGTATCAACGCACACGAGGCCGAAAATTCAATTTTAAAAAAATTAAGTTTGCCTCCCCATAAGGTCCCAATGTTAAATTTGGCCAAAATCGAAAAAAATTAATTTCAATTTTTCGACCCAAAATCGACGGAAATATCTTCTAGGGGTTCCTATTGGATAGTATCAACGCACACGAGGCCAAAAATTCAATTTTAAAAAAATTAAGTTTGCCTCCCCATAAGGTCCCAATGTTAAATTTGGCCAAAATCGAAAAAAATTAATTTGACTTTTTCGACCCAAAATCGACGGAAATATCTTCTAGGGGTTCCTATTGGATAGTATCAACGCACACGAGGCCGAAAATTCAATTTTAAAAAAATTAAGTTTGCCTCCCCATAAGGTCCCAATGTTAAATTTGGCCAAAATCGAAAAAAATTAATTTGACTTTTTCGACCCAAAATCGACGGAAATATCTTCTAGGGGTTCCTATTGGATAGTATCAACGCACACGAGGCCGAAAATTCAATTTTAAAAAAATTAAGTTTGCCTCCCCATAAGGTCCCAATGTTAAATTTGGCCAAAATCGAAAAAAATTAATTTGACTTTTTCGACCCAAAATCGACGGAAATATCTTCTAGGGGTTCCTATTGGATAGTATCAACGCACACGAGGCCAAAAATTCAATTAAAAAAAAATTAAGTTTGCCTCCCCATAAGGTCCCAATGTTAAATTTGGCCAAAATCGAAAAAAATTAATTTGACTTTTTCGACCCAAAATCGACGGAAATATCTTCTAGGGGTTCCTATTGGATAGTATCAACGCACACGAGGCCAAAAATTAAGTTTACCTCCCCATAAGGTCCCAATGTTAAATTTGGCCAAAATCGAAAAAAATTAATTTGACTTTTTCGACCCAAAATCGACGGAAATATCTTCTAGGGGTTCCTATTGGATAGTATCAACGCACACGAGGCCGAAAATTCAATTTTAAAAAAATTAAGTTTGCCTCCCCATAAGGTCCCAATGTTAAATTTGGCCAAAATCGAAAAAAATTAATTTGACTTTTTCGACCCAAAATCGACGGAAATATCTTCTAGGGGTTCCTATTGGATAGTATCAACGCACACGAGACCAAAAATTCAATTTTAAAAAAATTAAGTTTGCCTCCCCATAAGGTCCCAATGTTAAATTTGGCCAAAATCGAAAAAAATTAATTTCAATTTTTCGACCCAAAATCGATGGAAATATCTTCTAGGGGTTCCTATTGGATAGTATCAACGCACACGAGGCCAAAAATTCAATTTTAAAAAAATTAAGTTTGCCTCCCCATAAGGTCCCAATGTTAAATTTGGCCAAAATCGAAAAAAATTAATTTGACTTTTTCGACCCAAAATCGACGGAAATATCTTCTAGGGGTTCCTATTGGATAGTATCAACGCACACGAGGCCGAAAATTCAATTTTAAAAAAATTAAGTTTGCCTCCCCATAAGGTCCCAATGTTAAATTTGGCCAAAATCGAAAAAAATTAATTTGACTTTTTCGACCCAAAATCGACGGAAATATCTTCTAGGGGTTCCTATTGGATAGTATCAACGCACACGAGGCCGAAAATTCAATTTTAAAAAAATTAAGTTTGCCTCCCCATAAGGTCCCAATGTTAAATTTGGCCAAAATCGAAAAAAATTAATTTGACTTTTTCGACCCAAAATCGACGGAAATATCTTCTAGGGGTTCCTATTGGATAGTATCAACGCACACGAGACCAAAAATTCAATTTTAAAAAAATTAAGTTTGCCTCCCCATAAGGTCCCAATGTTAAATTTGGCCAAAATCGAAAAAAATTAATTTCAATTTTTCGACCCAAAATCGACGGAAATATCTTCTAGGGGTTCCTATTGGATAGTATCAACGCACACGAGGCCAAAAATTCAATTTTAAAAAAATTAAGTTTGCCTCCCCATAAGGTCCCAATGTTAAATTTGGCCAAAATCGAAAAAAATTAATTTGACTTTTTCGACCCAAAATCGACGGAAATATCTTCTAGGGGTTCCTATTGGATAGTATCAACGCACACGAGGCCGAAAATTCAATTTTAAAAAAATTAAGTTTGCCTCCCCATAAGGTCCCAATGTTAAATTTGGCCAAAATCGAAAAAAATTAATTTGACTTTTTCGACCCAAAATCGACGGAAATATCTTCTAGGGGTTCCTATTGGATAGTATCAACGCACACGAGGCCGAAAATTCAATTTTAAAAAAATTAAGTTTGCCTCCCCATAAGGTCCCAATGTTAAATTTGGCCAAAATCGAAAAAAATTAATTTGACTTTTTCGACCCAAAATCGACGGAAATATCTTCTAGGGGTTCCTATTGGATAGTATCAACGCACACGAGGCCAAAAATTCAATTTTAAAAAAATTAAGTTTGCCTCCCCATAAGGTCCCAATGTTAAATTTGGCCAAAATCGAAAAAAATTAATTTGACTTTTTCGACCCAAAATCGACGGAAATATCTTCTAGGGGTTCCTATTGGATAGTATCAACGCACACGAGGCCAAAAATTCAATTTTAAAAAATTAAGTTTGCCTCCCCATAAGGTCCCAATGTTAAATTTGGCCAAAATCGAAAAAAATTAATTTCAATTTTTCGACCCAAAATCGACGGAAATATCTTCTAGGGGTTCCTATTGGATAGTATCAACGCACACGAGGCCAAAAATTCAATTTAAAAAAAATTAAGTTTGCCTCCCCATAAGGTCCCAATGTTAAATTTGGCCAAAATCGAAAAAAATTAGTTTGACTTTTTCGACCCAAAATCGACGGAAATATCTTCTAGGGGTTCCTATTGGATAGTATCAACGCACACGAGGCCGAAAATTCAATTTTAAAAAAATTAAGTTTGCCTCCCCATAAGGTCCCAATGTTAAATTTGGCCAAAATCGAAAAAAATTAATTTGACTTTTTCGACCCAAAATCGACGGAAATATCTTCTAGGGGTTCCTATTGGATAGTATCAACGCACACGAGGCCAAAAATTCAATTTAAAAAAAATTAAGTTTGCCTCCCCATAAGGTCCCAATGTTAAATTTGGCCAAAATCGAAAAAAATTAATTTGACTTTTTCGACCCAAAATCGACGGAAATATCTTCTAGGGGTTCCTATTGGATAGTATCAACGCACACGAGGCCGAAAATTCAATTTTAAAAAAATTAAGTTTGCCTCCCCATAAGGTCCCAATGTTAAATTTGGCCAAAATCGAAAAAAATTAATTTGACTTTTTCGACCCAAAATCGACGGAAATATCTTCTAGGGGTTCCTATTGGATAGTATCAACGCACACGAGGCCGAAAATTCAATTTTAAAAAAATTAAGTTTGCCTCCCCATAAGGTCCCAATGTTAAATTTGGCCAAAATCGAAAAAAATTAATTTCAATTTTTCGACCCAAAATCGACGGAAATATCTTCTAGGGGTTCCTATTGGATAGTATCAACGCACACGAGGCCAAAAATTCAATTTTAAAAAAATTAAGTTTGCCTCCCCATAAGGTCCCAATGTTAAATTTGGCCAAAATCGAAAAAAATTAATTTGACTTTTTCGACCCAAAATCGACGGAAATATCTTCTAGGGGTTCCTATTGGATAGTATCAACGCACACGAGGCCGAAAATTCAATTTTAAAAAAATTAAGTTTGCCTCCCCATAAGGTCCCAATGTTAAATTTGGCCAAAATCGAAAAAAATTAATTTGACTTTTTCGACCCAAAATCGACGGAAATATCTTCTAGGGGTTCCTATTGGATAGTATCAACGCACACGAGGCCGAAAATTCAATTTTAAAAAAATTAAGTTTGCCTCCCCATAAGGTCCCAATGTTAAATTTGGCCAAAATCGAAAAAAATTAATTTGACTTTTTCGACCCAAAATCGACGGAAATATCTTCTAGGGGTTCCTATTGGATAGTATCAACGCACACGAGGCCAAAAATTCAATTAAAAAAAAATTAAGTTTGCCTCCCCATAAGGTCCCAATGTTAAATTTGGCCAAAATCGAAAAAAATTAATTTGACTTTTTCGACCCAAAATCGACGGAAATATCTTCTAGGGGTTCCTATTGGATAGTATCAACGCACACGAGGCCAAAAATTAAGTTTACCTCCCCATAAGGTCCCAATGTTAAATTTGGCCAAAATCGAAAAAAATTAATTTGACTTTTTCGACCCAAAATCGACGGAAATATCTTCTAGGGGTTCCTATTGGATAGTATCAACGCACACGAGGCCGAAAATTCAATTTTAAAAAAATTAAGTTTGCCTCCCCATAAGGTCCCAATGTTAAATTTGGCCAAAATCGAAAAAAATTAATTTGACTTTTTCGACCCAAAATCGACGGAAATATCTTCTAGGGGTTCCTATTGGATAGTATCAACGCACACGAGACCAAAAATTCAATTTTAAAAAAATTAAGTTTGCCTCCCCATAAGGTCCCAATGTTAAATTTGGCCAAAATCGAAAAAAATTAATTTCAATTTTTCGACCCAAAATCGATGGAAATATCTTCTAGGGGTTCCTATTGGATAGTATCAACGCACACGAGGCCAAAAATTCAATTTTAAAAAAATTAAGTTTGCCTCCCCATAAGGTCCCAATGTTAAATTTGGCCAAAATCGAAAAAAATTAATTTGACTTTTTCGACCCAAAATCGACGGAAATATCTTCTAGGGGTTCCTATTGGATAGTATCAACGCACACGAGGCCGAAAATTCAATTTTAAAAAAATTAAGTTTGCCTCCCCATAAGGTCCCAATGTTAAATTTGGCCAAAATCGAAAAAAATTAATTTGACTTTTTCGACCCAAAATCGACGGAAATATCTTCTAGGGGTTCCTATTGGATAGTATCAACGCACACGAGGCCGAAAATTCAATTTTAAAAAAATTAAGTTTGCCTCCCCATAAGGTCCCAATGTTAAATTTGGCCAAAATCGAAAAAAATTAATTTGACTTTTTCGACCCAAAATCGACGGAAATATCTTCTAGGGGTTCCTATTGGATAGTATCAACGCACACGAGACCAAAAATTCAATTTTAAAAAAATTAAGTTTGCCTCCCCATAAGGTCCCAATGTTAAATTTGGCCAAAATCGAAAAAAATTAATTTCAATTTTTCGACCCAAAATCGACGGAAATATCTTCTAGGGGTTCCTATTGGATAGTATCAACGCACACGAGGCCAAAAATTCAATTTTAAAAAAATTAAGTTTGCCTCCCCATAAGGTCCCAATGTTAAATTTGGCCAAAATCGAAAAAAATTAATTTGACTTTTTCGACCCAAAATCGACGGAAATATCTTCTAGGGGTTCCTATTGGATAGTATCAACGCACACGAGGCCGAAAATTCAATTTTAAAAAAATTAAGTTTGCCTCCCCATAAGGTCCCAATGTTAAATTTGGCCAAAATCGAAAAAAATTAATTTGACTTTTTCGACCCAAAATCGACGGAAATATCTTCTAGGGGTTCCTATTGGATAGTATCAACGCACACGAGGCCGAAAATTCAATTTTAAAAAAATTAAGTTTGCCTCCCCATAAGGTCCCAATGTTAAATTTGGCCAAAATCGAAAAAAATTAATTTGACTTTTTCGACCCAAAATCGACGGAAATATCTTCTAGGGGTTCCTATTGGATAGTATCAACGCACACGAGGCCAAAAATTCAATTTTAAAAAAATTAAGTTTGCCTCCCCATAAGGTCCCAATGTTAAATTTGGCCAAAATCGAAAAAAATTAATTTGACTTTTTCGACCCAAAATCGACGGAAATATCTTCTAGGGGTTCCTATTGGATAGTATCAACGCACACGAGGCCAAAAATTCAATTTTAAAAAATTAAGTTTGCCTCCCCATAAGGTCCCAATGTTAAATTTGGCCAAAATCGAAAAAAATTAATTTCAATTTTTCGACCCAAAATCGACGGAAATATCTTCTAGGGGTTCCTATTGGATAGTATCAACGCACACGAGGCCGAAAATTCAATTTTAAAAAAATTAAGTTTGCCTCCCCATAAGGTCCCAATGTTAAATTTGGCCAAAATCGAAAAAAATTAATTTGACTTTTTCGACCCAAAATCGACGGAAATATCTTCTAGGGGTTCCTATTGGATAGTATCAACGCACACGAGGCCAAAAATTCAAGCGCGGACCTTGGAGAAAGGCTCGCTAGTTTTTCTCAATTTATTTAACAGATCAATTAATACCAAATAATTATCAATAGTTAACTATGCACCGACAGCCAAGTCCGGGTCGCTAAAGCACTGATATCTCGGATAAAAAATTCCACGGAATAAAAATAATAAAATTTTTAAAAAACTGCGGAGAATTTTTAATTATTTTCGTTAACAAATCATTTTTCCAAAGATAATTTTTAAGAAAACAAAATTAAATTTGTTTTTAATTAATTGTTGGTTAAATATTTTTTTTTTAATTTTCGGTAATTTAGAAAATTTTTTAATCAGGGAAATAATAACTCAATTGATATCATGAATGTTAGACTATCTTTATTATTACATCTGTTTAAAAGACATAACTTATTTATAAAAATATGGGGGAAATACAAATGTGGGATGGGGGGGGGGGGGGGGGGGGGTAGGAGAAGATAGGTTCAAACATATCTTTAGGTTTTCTTACGCATGTAGTTTTATACTAATAAAACTCAGTACTTTTTACAAGTTACAAGGAATAACAAATTCTATGATAATCTATGTTGGTCTAGCTTAGTCATTAACCATTAACTACTCCGTACTTTAATCCTAGAAATTTATTTACCTCATTAGTTCGTTTATTTAACACAGAGTGAAGGTGCGTCAGAGAGCAGAAAATTTATTGTCATTATTTTCACAATTTATTTTTATAGTTTTCAAAGGCAATTATGCGGTTATAAATGATGTGCTTACTTGGAGAAAAAGAAAATCCAGGTCTAAAGGAACACCAAAAAATTTCATAAATGGAGAACAAACTAAAACACCAAATACTGCAGATTTCGAAAATATGAAAATTTTGAAAAAAAAATTTGGAAGATCCCATTTTTTTTTTTATTTGAAACATCCCAAAAATTTGAATGGAAAAAAAATCTGTTCTCAATTTTCAAAATTTTTGGAAATTGCATTTTTGTTCGGATTCGTAAAATTTGCAACCCTAAAAAAACATCAATTCAAGAAGATAAATAAAAGAAAACTGAATAATTCCAAACTTTCAAAAATTCAAATAAAAAAGTAACTGAAATTTTACAGAAAAATTCCAACAAATTGGAAGGAAAATAATAAAAAAAATCTAACTAGTCTCCAAGTTGCACTTGCATCCGAACCCACATTTAGCTTAGTTATGGTACGTAATATACCTAGAAAATTAATCTCGCGAGTGTAAGGCCTCATTCTGAATACCATTCATTAGTCACTGGGTGCGGCAATTACTCTCGTTCACAAATGATTTTTATTCGTTCGTTATCGACAGTCTTACATGATTTATTGAACGAGTTGAGGAATTTAATTCATTACAAAAAAAGGAAAATACACATTACTTTTAATCAGAGATCTCCATCGCACCGCTATGTAATCCAGTATTGCATTAAGAACAATATACAATAATTTTCAAGTATCCTCAATGCAACAAAAAATCACACAATATACCATTAATCATTTTTGTAATTTAATATAAACTCATAAACATGATTATTCAGATATTGTCCATGAAAAATAGCGAATTGATAAATCAGTGCATCTTCGAATGGTTTTTGTTGAATAACTCGAAATCGAAGGGAGTTAGCCAATATTTTATATAGACCATTTTTGTAGAGCAAAATGAGCTCTACAAAAAAAGTCCTTACAAAAAATTCATGCACTCCATACTTCTCCAGCTATACCCCAAAAACATAAAAAAAGCACTCATCCTATTTTAGCAATTCGCTACTGGAATGCAAAATCTAAATGAAAAATCGATGCAAAAATTTACTAGCATTCATCAAAAATAGTTATGAATGAACCTTGAAACTTTCTAACTTATATCGGTGTAAAAAAAATTATGTAAAAACAGTTTGTACAAAAATCGAGAGAAAAGATGATAAAGCAATACTCGAGCATTGCGTAAGTAGACAAAAAAGTATTTACAAATTTAACATTTTTACGTAAAAAAAATTGAGAGAAAATTCGTAGTGTTAACGATGCTTATAAGAGGGGTCTACAGGGTCTTGCAAAATTCGTGGGATATTTACACGCTGAGACGCGATCAAATATATCTAAAAAGGAGAATGAAAGATAATTTTCGTTGCTTTGAAAAATTGGGCTTCCAATTTTTCTGGAAAAAAAACCTAAAATTTTTGTGTTAATTTTGGGAAAAGTGACTCATGAACTTGGGAAATCAATTTCGAGGTGAAAAACTGCCAACATGACAGAATATTTGATGGAGTTTCAACGTATTTATATCGAAGTGTCAACTGCGATAAGTGCATTTGCACTTTTCCATGTTGTATCAAGCATATCTCAAAATCCGAGAGAGATAGAGAAGATCTTTTTTGTAGAGAAACATTAGTTCTATAAAAAAGTTCTCATAAACTTTTCTGAATTCCTCTTAGATTTCGAGATATACATAAAAAACAAATGGTCAAGTTCAGCCATCCCAGCTTACCACTTCGGTCAAGTCTCCCAAATTTTTTAAAACTCTAGTCCCCCTCTCAAAATTGTATAATGTCGCACCTATAAAAAAAAATACTAGTATTGCAGACGCAAGTCGATTGGTATCAATCGATAAAATCTTTCCTCTCGCAACAATTCTATGTAAAAAGAATAATTAATTATGCTGAAACACCACTTATGATTTTTCAAGTGTTACATATTCCTCTCTCGTTTGGCTTTGGTAGGACAGTTCAGAGAATTATCTGTCACCCCGATGTTTCACTTATGTTTACCTAGCAATTGGAGGTTTACGTTAATTGAAAAGGAAAAAATTATTCACGTAGTTTATCAACTAAACTGTTAGTAGTTAGACAAAATTTAAAAAGTTTTTTTTTTGAGAAAAAAGTTCATGAAAAATTTAAGACAAAATGTGTAAAAAAAATTGGAATGGTTGCGTATGGAAAAAAATCAAGCACGAAAAATTTCGTAACGTGCGAGTTAAACAAAAATTGCCAATCAACAAAAATACTGACTCAAAAAAAATTGAAAAGATAACTGTAAATATCTTCTATTGGCGAAAAATGCATTAAAAAAAATCTTAACCCAAATTTGTTGACAGAGAAAAAAAATGGCTAAACCACGAATTGGAATGTTTGTGTATGGAAAAAATCATCAAAGTTTCAGTCGTAATGCCCCGAGAGTGTCAAAAAAATCGCAAACGAGGTCGGGAAGCTCGAATGGTAATGGCAGAGGATGTGCAGGAAAACTTGAGGAAAATTTCTGACGAAATTTGCTCGAGGGGCATACGCTAGATTATTTTTCCCGCTTGAATTTGAACCAATGGAGCTGCGTAATTTTACGTTTTGCTGGTCCCATTATGCAACTGCATAATCGATATGTTTTTAACCTCCAGCTGTCGGTTCAAAAAATTATGAAAAAAGGAGAACTAAAAATGATAAAGGAAAAAAATGAAAAAAAAATCAGAAAAAACTGGGCCCTAAAAAAAATTGTGAAAACAATTTTAAAAAGCGGATTAATAAGAAAAATTGTGAAAAACTGTAGCTCTACTGCAAGACGTGAAAATTCGATATCTACATTGGCTAAAATTCGACATTTCCATTGAGAAAAAAATAATCCTAAAAATTCTCTGGCTGTCCACCCACTAATCAATCTTCCACTCATCATCGTTTACCTACATATATGTATCACCTAGAATAGCTGAAAGGCACAATTCAATTTCTTGTCTCCTCGTCGAATAATGAGTATCACATAGAATACTCGGCAGTGGTGATTAGAAACCATAATTGAACGATTAAATTGTCTCAGAGACACATTCTATATATAATCGTGCTACTCCATACATTAAATAGAATATTACATCATTACACCTAAACCTAAATTCAATATCCCTAGCACGATTACCTCCCTTAATTTCTCATATCCCGTAATTTATCATTGTGTTTATTTACAAATCCCACTCAGGTTAACCGGAGGTGACCTCCGTTTTGCATTGTTAAAAAAAAAAAGAAACGTTCTAGAAAAGGGGTGTGACACTTTTTGGCCAAGTGTAAGGCACCACTGATTGAGCTTTACTCATGAAAAAAAGTGAATATAAAAACCTCACAAAATTCTCATCACTACAAAAAATATAATATCTTATTCCCCCTTACGCCAATAATTACTCTCCATAATAAACGAGTACGTCGAAGTGTCTCTGATTCAATATAAAAAGTCTTTGTAAAGAAGAAACATTAATACATCAGTTGCAAGTTGTGACTTCATTTTGGGAATTTATCTTAATCCATCAAGTCCAATCCCACCCTGAAGTCTCACTTCCCTTGCACCCGACAATATCCCTATATCCCTCAAATATAAATCGCCTCCGACCCTTTACTACTTTGGTGCTGTCCCCCAGTGCCATAAGCATTGGGCGAAGCCATGCACTCTGACCAATCGCTATTAGAATGCGGTGAGCTTGACGACCAGTGTCCGGGGCTGTCTGGCGACGGTGTGGGGAAGCTTTCAGGTGCTTGCATGAGATGCTGCGGTGTCACATCAGGTCCTGAATGATGCGAGGGTGGTGTAAGATACTGATAGTACTGCTGATTGCTGCCCTGTGGCTGCTGCATCTGGCTCTGCTGCAACTGCATCTGCTGTCCCCCCGAGTATGGCAGATTATCAAAATCAAAGCCAACAGGTGGCATACCACCGTGTTTCTGATGTGTCGCTTGTCTCATTGCAGCAATGTGGGTGGGTGAAGTTGGCAATGAGGGTCGGCTTTTAGCTGGCGATGGTGAGCCCATGTAACTCGCTTGGGGCGACAAGGTCATATTGGATTGCACAGAGTGCGGTGGTGATTGATTACTGTAAGGTGGTGACAATGTATTGACCATACCCTGTTGACGTCCATGTGGCGTCAACAGTTGATCATGAAAATTCGGTAGACCATAGTTAGTTGTGAATGTGTCCAGCCCTAACTGTTGTAGTCCCTGCATCGTTTGTCCCTTTATACAGTCCTCGTATGCAGGCGGTTGTTTGGCTGTCGTATGGCCGACAAGTGGGAGCGCATTGCTGTACAAACTTGCGCTGTCGTAGGGGCTGGGTAGATTGCCCTCGGCTCCCTCCGCTCCCTGAGGGATCTCCTGGTTTGGGGGCTGTGCACCGCGCTTTGTTGGTACTTTCTTCACCGAGCCCTTTCGCCTTGCAACAGCTGGCTCGGAGTCTGGGCTGTTTGGTCCTGGCCCCTTTGGCCGTTTCTTGGCCTTTGAGTGCTTTGGGGCGGAACCGATCACAGTTGGTGGGGTTATCAATTGGGGGTGATTGGGTGAGCCCATTAATGGGCCATTTGGTATCACTGATACCATCTGCGGTGATCGCGGTACGTGCTCGTCGAGGAGCCTCACTATGTCATGATGCAGACGCTCACCAGCAACATCACGCGGCAGTCTGTCCATGTGATCTGTTATTTCGCGATTTGCAAAGGTGTCTAACAGAGCTTTGCAAGCTTCAAAACTGCCCTCGCGGGCTGCCAGGAACAGCGGAGTCTCATCCTTGTCGTCCTGGGCATCACGATTCGCCCCATGGAGTAAAAGAATATTCACTGCGTCCACATTGTTAACTGCTGCTGCCCAGTGGAGGGCAGTTTTTCCACTGTTATCAGCAGCATTGATATCCGCATCAGCGTTAATCAGATCCTCCACCATTCCCTCCGTAGCTAGCCTAGCGGCTAGAATGAGTGGTGTAGTTCCATCGTGCATTCTCGCATTGAGATTTGTCGCACGATTTCTCAGGAGGATCTGGAAGACACCCATGGCGTCAGCAGCAACTGCTGAATGCAGGGGTGTTCTTCCGGTATTGTCCTGAGAGTTTGCTTCAGCTCCGGCATCGAGTAAGCGTTTAGCTGCATCTGCCCTGGCATATCTGGCAGCCAGATGAAGGCTGGTCTCCCCGCTCTTCTCAGTTGTTGCATTGAGATCAGCGCCTTGGGCCACCAGATCAGATATCACAGCAGCAGTACCATCTGAATCATCTTCCTCTTCACCAGTGTCAAGTCCACCTCCACGAACTGCTGCAACCATTAGAGGGGTCATGCCACATGGGCCACGAGCGTCTATATCTTGGCCATGTTCAAGACTCGGTGGAGTCAGAACACCAGCGTCAGGCCTGCGGATTTCCGCAGCATCCAAATGCTGCTGTGTCCACATTCTAGGCTCTGTCTCTTCATAATCTGTGATTGCTGTGTGATCACTTGCATAGCCCGGCTCTGAGGCTCGCATTCGCTTTGGCGGCAATTCAGACTCATCGTCAGACCAGTGTTGTCCCTGGGTACTTACATCCAAATCCATGCAATTGATGGACGGCTGTTTGTTCAAGTTTCTCATCTCTTGCCCATCGGGTCCACGTCTAGTTCCATTTCTTCTTCTACGTTGCTCCCTGATGTGGGGATTTAGCCGCGGGAATCCCTCGGGGAACCAGGTAATCCCTGCAGCTGTTTTGCGCTGAGCTGTTACCAGGACACCAACGAGCATTCCTCCAAGTATGACAATGCCCAAACCGATGATGACGTATTTGAAATTTGTAGGGGAGTCCTGGTAATCGGGTGGGCCAACTACACCTCGTACAGCCTCAATCGGGAAGTCGCCTGAGAGGGTGTGCTTGGAGGCAGTTGCTGCTAGGTATTCAGCTGCCTCAGTAGCCGAGGGGAAGCAGACCGCCCCTTGGGTCACTGTACATTTCCTGTTGTCCAGTTCCAAGTAGACGATTACTCCGTTCTGATTGTCTGGGTACATGTGGGGACGCCCGAGGAATGTTCCAGGCATGCTGGGATCTCTTGTACTCTTCCAGTCGTAGATCATGTCATTGCCCATTTCGTCCTGCTTCAGTCTCAAAGTCGTTCTCAATGCGTGACCTATATCTCTGAGGAAAGCCACTGTGTTTGATCGGAAGCTCGACATATCCATGCGTACAACTATGTACATAACACCCTCGGCTAGTGATGGTGGTTCTCTCTCGCAGTCCATCCCGTCCCAGTTACATTCTTCATTATTGCATCCGTAATCACAGTGGCCATTAGCGTAATGCTTCTGGCAATAGGCATCATAAATGGGATTACACTTTTCCAGTTTCTTCTCGCAATCGCGTCCATCGAAGAGACACTGAGCATTATTGCATTCTTCATCGCAGTTGCCATTCATGAATACATCCCAGCAGTTGATCTTTGCTGTACAATTGCCCCAGGGATTGATTCCAAGAGAACAGTCATTGCCATCAAAGTTGCAGGCATATCTATTGCACTCTTCATCGCATCTGTTGTTCCCTGATTTTTCCTCACAGCGATTTTCAATGCACTTCTTCCTTTCGCGTTCCAAGTCCTGCTGGATCTCACCACCTCGCATTGTGAATGGTCTACCGAATATACCACCCCTGCCATTCTTGTCGTAAATCTCGCAATTCTTGCCAGTCCACTTTGGAGGACAGGAGCAGGCATAGTCACCAACTAGATCCTGACAGACTGCATCAGACTGCTGGCAGGGATTGCTGACACACTCATCCTTGATATCGATCTCGCAGTGGGTGCCAGATGTACCTGGTGGACAGTAGCACCTGTATCCCATTTCGGTGGAAGCAACTCCACAGGTTCCTCCATAGAGACACGGATCAGTGTCGCAGTATGATCCAGCGAACTCGCAATTGTGTCCATAGTAATCACTTGGACAGAGACAAGTATGGCCTGCTTGTTTAGCTGTGCAAACACCTCCATTTTGGCAGGGAGAGCTGTCACAGAAGTTGACTTTAACCTCACAATGGCGGCCCATGTATCCAGGTTTGCAATTGCAGTGATAATTGTTCACCAATTGTACGCAGTCCTGAGTTCCGGGTGCTACACAAGGGTTGGACAGACACTCATTGATATCACCCTCGCACCTAGGACCCACGAAGCCTGGTGGACACTTGCACTCAAATCCAGCAACTTTATCAGTACACGTTCCGTTATTATGGCAAGCCCCAGGAACACAGTCATCAGGGTTGATCTCGCAGAGGATGCCCACGGTACCTGGAGGACAGGAGCACATAAAATTGTTGATCAAATCGTGACAAGTGCCTCCATTCTGACAAGGATGAGCTCGACAATCATCAACATTAAGCTCACAGTTCTGTCCCTGGAATCCCTTAGTACACTGGCATTGATAAGATCCAACAAGATCCTTGCATACAGCGCCATTTTGACAAGGGGCAGAGTCACACTCATTGATCTCTTCCTGGCAATAGGAACCAGTGTAGCCCTCCAAGCAGTGGCATCGATGACTATTTCCAATATCCTCACAAGTACCATTATTGCACAGATAGTTGTCAGGGACGTTCTTCCGAATGGCAGCATCTTTACAAGATACCATTTCCACGTCGCAAACTTTGCCAGTCCATCCCGGCGAACAGTTGCAATGATACTTGTTCTTATGCTGAACACATGTAGCACCATTTTCGCAGGGTTTATCCGCACACCAGTCAACGAACATATCGCATCGTTGGCCGGTGAAGCCATAAGGGCAGTGGCATGTATAATGCTGATTGATATCGTCATGACAAGTAGCGCCATTGAAACAGGGTGAGCTGTCGCACTCATTGATCCTGTACTGACAATTTGACCCCGTATACCCAGGTTGACACACACAAGTGTAATTATTGATTCCATCAATGCACTTTCCTCCATTCATGCAGCTGCTTTCCGTACAATCTTCGTCATTAGTTTGACAGTTGATGCCAGAGAAACCTAGCTGGCACTGGCAGGTGTAAGAATTCACGTACTGATTGCAGATTGCTCCATTTTGACACGGTGCCGACTGGCACTCATCGATGTCAATGCCGCAGTGCTTCCCACTGAATCCGTCGACACACAGGCAAGTATAGTCTCCAATGCCATCAAGGCAGGTTCCCCCATTCTGACAGGGGAAGGAAGCGCAGTCGTCAGTGTTGATTATGCAATCGCGACCTTCGTATCCCTTAGCGCATGCGCAGTGGTAGGAGCCATTGGTGTTTCTGCAGGTTGCTCCGTTCCTGCATGGAGATGTCATGATGCACTCATCGACGTCCTCATCACAGAGGCGACCTGTGTATCCAACGGTGCAGGTACAAGCAAAGTCCAGGAAGTTCGAGGAGGGTGAACATTTCGCACCATGGAGGCACTTGTTCGGTGAGCATGGGTCCAGTTTATCTTCGCAATTTCGACCGGTATGAGGTAGTTCGCAAACGCATTTGTAGTCGTTAACAAGATCAATGCAGGAGCCACCATTTTGACAAGGATTGCCTGCACAGTCATCGATGTTGATTTCGCAGTTGGTGCCGGCGTAACCCGCCAAGCATTGGCAGCTGTAGTCGTTGAGGTGGTCTATGCAGATGCCGCCGTGTTGACAGGGATTCGAGCCGCACTCGTCGATGTCAACGTCGCAGCGTTTACCTCCGTAACCTGGTAGGCAGTGGCAGATGAACTGGCTAACTCCGTCCTCGCAGCGACCGCCGTTGGTGCAGGGATTGCTAGCGCATTCGTCGACATCGCTTAGGCAGCGTGCGTCGTAGTATCCCCGAGGACACTCACAGCGATAATCGTTTATCAGGTCGATGCAGCGGCCACCGTTGGCGCAAGGATTGCTGGCGCACTCGTTTATGTCCGTCTCGCAGTGCTGACCGGTGAAACCAGGCTCGCATTCGCAGGAATACCTGAAATAATTCGAAAGTGTTAGTCAGGGACCAATTTCCTACTAGTCTGCTACCAAACAACGCAAAATGAAACTCCAAACTACAACTCGGCAGATTCGCTAGGATAGAATGTTAAATCATAAAATCGCTCGGTCGTCGAAATGAGGAGATAATTATCACTTTTTATCAGTGAAAAAAAAATCTTGTGAGCATCAATTGTAGTTCTTAATGACCTCTTAATTTACATGTTGACTTATTGCACGAAAATTTCAAGTATAAAACATGCAAATGTTTCAATTCCAGGTATTTATTATATCACTTAACTCCACCAAGAAATCGAAAACCCTCATAAATACTCCAGTAGAGCGTGGACTTTCATTTGCCATTTTTCTTTTTATTCAATTTTTGCATAAAATCGATCCTTCATAAATTCCAAACTTATCTCCTTACTTCCAATAGTGAAAAAAAAAACACCACAAATTGCAAACATAAATATCAGGGGCAAGTGAAGGGGATCAGGCACAAAATAAAAGCAGGTGACTGTGTGAAGTTAAAGTGGGTGGGGGAGGGGAGGGGGGAGGGGAGGGGGGAGGAGGAGGGAGAACACAAATCAAAATATTCAAGCACACTCCGGACACTAAATTACGTACCATCCAAGCCCTGGCATCCGATTGCTTCGAGATTGACCGATGAAAGAGAAAAAAAGCGAACGAGATTCTGAGATTAGTATAATGAAGACATTTATTTTGGTATGTAATATTGATAAAGTGGTGAGACTGGGGGAGGATTGGAACCAACTGGTTTCACTTATGAGGTCAATGTTATTCAGGTGAGACAGAGACATTATTCATAATTTCTTAATTAGCGGGGAAGCAAGGTTTTCCTGTTACAGTTATAAAGTCATCTTGGATACCACTTGTTGGGCAGAAAATCGAGAGCTATGGTTTATGTGTTTTTTTTTAAGATTTTTTGTTCTCAATTTTTTCTGCAAGAGAATTTTTTTTATTTGGAAATAGCTCAGTGGAACAACTTTTTGACTTTGTAAAGAGTTACTAAGAATCTTGACTTCCGTTCCAAGAACCACAAAATACCCACCTATTGATTCCGTCGACGCACCGAGCCCCATTCCTACAAGGATTACTATAGCACTCATTGACATTGATCTCGCAATTGGTGCCAGAGGTGCCAGGTCGGCATATACACTGATAACCATTGATCCTGTCCTCGCAGCGTCCGCCAAATTGACAAGGATTGCTCTCGCACTCATCAATCTGTGTTTGGCACAATTTCCCGGTAAATCCGGGAAAGCAGCTGCAAGTGAATGAGTTTTCACCATCGATGCACGTGCCACTGTGACAAGGATTTGATTGGCAATCATTGATGTTGGTCTCGCATGATGCCCCGGTGAAGCCCGGTGGACACTCGCACGTGTACTTGGCAATGGAGTCCTGACATGTGCCGCCATTTTTGCACGGATCTGATGCACAGTCATCAATATTGATCTGGCAATGGGTGCCGGCAAAACCTTTAGCACACTCGCACTTGAAGGAGTTCACCAGGTCTGTGCAGCGGCCGTTGTTCAAGCAGGGATTAGCTGCGCATTCGTTAATATCTATTTCGCATTGGGTACCAGTGTATCCTGAAAGCAAAAAAAAACAATAATTAATTTTGAGAAAGGGTTAAAATGCCAAGGTGGGATACCAATGCACTACACTTATCTAACCAACTAGTTAAGAAACTTATCTGTGGGAAACTTCTCCCAGTCTATAGTTAGTTATACAATTGACAGTCTTGACACCGTGAGATTGTCCAATGGTATTTTTGAGTGATTCGAGAAGAGGTGTCTGAAAACTTCTAGCCCACGCGTAGCCCATTTACTTCATGCGAACATGACAGTTTCAATTGTCGGGCGGAAGCCTCTCTCTCTCACTCACTCTCCTTGACTCGTCTTTATTTCGACTTTTTTTTTTCATTTTGTCTTCTCGAGATGTATGCGTTCATGGGACTCGGGGAGGAGAGGCCTGCGGAAGAGTCGAGAGGTAAATTAACATACGAATACGCTTTGCTCACCAGTCGTGGCTACAAACGTTGAATTATTAAACGAGGGGGAGGGACCACCAGAGAATTTTTTAACTGAGAGCTGGATGAAACGCACACACAGGCACCATTGTTCTTTTAGGCTGGAGAAATAAAATATTGAAATTATTTTGAAATTTGGGGAGCTTGGGATGAATTTTGAGGAGCGAATTTTGAGAAAGGTGTTTGTGAGTTTGAGTCTCATTAATTCGGTCAAATAATGGGAACAGAGGAAAAAGGGTCTAGATGTTATATATTCTCTGGGCCATGGGGAATCATTTAGGTCCTATGAACCATATCGCTATCTATGATAGGCAAGGAAGAAATGGAGGTTGAATGTCAGGCGGAATTGAAAGTCTCTCCCCGTTGCATATGAACTGCCAGACGCTGTTCGATATTTGAAATTGTTTAATTATGAAAAAAATTGAGTTCAAAGAATTTCGTTGTAAACTTTTTTTTCCATACGATAATTACGACTGTTACACACGATATTTGATGCGTGGGCTTGGTGCTCTGATTTATGGCCCATCCACAGAGGTCGAATCGTTTGTACACACTGTACGAGCGGCAAAATGAAGCTATTTGAAATAATATATTTTATTACCTCAGAATTGTCAACTTCATCTTCAGGGTTGTACTTTACAGTATACAAAGGAGTGCTTCATATTGTATTCGTTACACCGTGGTTGTTTGAAAAGGAGGAAGTGATTTATCGTCTGACATTTTTATTTTTAATGGTTTTTTTTGTCAGGGTAAATGGAGCATGTCATGGGACATTCCTGGGGTACAAAGGCCACTTGTCAATGGATTTTTTTCTCATGCAAAGAGAACAATTGACACTGACTGATTTTAATTTTGTTTTTTGGAATATTTTTAGCAATTTTTTTTCCAATTTTCGTATCTCATAGAATTTCAAAAAAATCAAATTTATGTTGAAATCATTGCTTCAATATCATGGCAAGTCCGGACATTGTAATTAGTTGTTATAATTGAAAGCCTGGATTGCAGATGTTGCCTATTGTAATTCAGCCACCGCATAATTAATATGTTCGGTAAAAATTTAATCCAAATGAAGAATTTCCCATAAGACTTGAATGAAGATACAAAAATTTAAAAAAACGACAGAGGGGAATTGAATGTAAAAGGTCAATGGCTGAATGAGTACAATAAGACTGCACGCAATTTGTTCCCTTAACGACCTTTGCTCGTCTCTTTTCAATCCTACGTAACATTGAATCGCCGATGCTGCAGTTGAAACACATCCGGCGTGTTTTCACCATTAATCAGTTGTGAGTGTTTATTCAAATTGATCGGAGGAATTTAATTAATTAATTTTGTCGTATAACTATATGGGAATGAAATACCGAACGAAAAGCGCTTGTCAAACATGTTCAACAACTTCCAATTTATTTTAATGTCGCGGTAGGGGCAAAGTGCCGTAATCCCTCTGTTTTTCTAGTTTTTTTGAGCAAGTGGGGAGTTACGGAATGAGAATGTATGATGGATTGGGTACTCCGTCACCCATCCACACACCCACCCCCCCCCCCTTCCACCCAACCACCCAGCCATCCACACCCACCCAGCCATCCACACCCACCCACCCATCCACACCCACCCACCCATCCATCCACACCCACACCCACCCACCCATCCATCCACACCCACCCACCCATCCATCCACACCCACCCACCCATCCATCCACACACACCCACCCATCCACGCACACCCATCCATACTCACCCTCCCATCCATCCATCCACACACACCCACCCATCCACACACACCCACCCATCCACACACACCCGCCCATCCATCCACACACACCCACCCATCGACACACACCCGCCCACCCATCCACACACCCATATGGGTGAAAACGTATGAAGATGATGGGAAACTTCGGCAAAGGTGAACATAACTTAAAAGTTCGGTTTTTAGAGTGATTACAATAACTAGTTAGCTACTGTAATTAGTTATTCTACTAGAGCTCTAAATCAGAAGAACATCGACATTGTCCGGAAATTTCCAAAAGCCTATGTGAAAAAAATATCTATAAACAAATTGCTGAAACTAAGTTATTCCAGTGTACCACTTGGCCACAGATTTGTCTCTCCTATTCCGCCATCGATTTACTGCCATGGCAGGAACTGAGAGCTGATTTTTCTCCCCAGTCTTCTATATGAGTGATGATTCGATCGGAAGCGCTCGTCGATAGGTGCGGATAGGATAGAAAGAGTTAAAGTGGTGGATCGCGTGCGTGCATAATATTCATTAAAGCCATGTGCTTCCTACGAGTCCTCCTCCTTGTATATACCAGCAGTTCCCAACGTGACTTCCCACCGATTAAACCGCTTTGATAAATTAACGAGCAACAAATGAAACGGATAAATAAATAACTGATTGCGCAAAAAAAAATATACATAACGGCTCGGCAGTGAGATATCACTTGGAAATGAGGTAAAACTTGGAAAATTAAACGAGTGAAAAAAATGTTTAGAGTATTTGTACACTTCACCATGTAAAGTATTTATTCGCAGCGTTCGCGGGATAAATTATGGGTCACGGGGCATTTTTTATTCATTTGAAAAAATCCTGGGAGAAATGTCTCATTTTTTTTTACGCCAAATTGCAGAAAAATTAATTTGTCGAGAAAATCGTAAATAGATTGTAATTGTTATGCTTTACAATTTCGTGAGCTGGGTGTGGCTAGCAGATATAAATCTGGCACATGTGTAACACCTTTCCGAGTGAAAATTGCGCAATTTTTATGGCAGAATGCAATTGAACGCAGGCAAAAATGAACGGCTGGTAAATTCCCGGAAATCCTGTTTTCTTGGATTTACTCGATTTTTTTGGGAAAATCCTGGAATGTTGATAAGAACATTTTTGTAGCGGATAAAATTGTCTATCGAAAATGTTTTTTGACATTTTTTTGTTAATTGTGCTGTTTTCGAGCTTATCGCGATCTGATAATACGTGGGTCAGAAGTTTCTCAGTTTCGAAGTCAGTTCGTGGTAAATATCGCGAAATCTAAGGATCCGAGCGAAATTTGTCTCAATACAAATTTGTAGTTCTTGCTCTGCTCAACAAAAAAGATGTTTATGAAAATACTCCTATCTCACTTTAATTACGAAATATACATGGAACTAATGAGACGCGTGAATTCACAGCAGTTACGCTGGTGATTTGAACCTCCATTGTTTTTCTGGGATATCTCGAATTCTATTGGAGATATCGAAATGCTCATATCAATCTTTTTTATAGCTCATGGAATTCCCTACAAAAAAAGTTTATATCAGTTTTTCTAAAATTCGATAGTTTTCGCGATAATCGTAAATCTGCGAATGTTGAACGAGCGATATTTGATTTTAATATCGAAGCAGATCTCCAGCATGTTTGTAATTAGCCGTAGGGCGGTTCAGTTGGGTTGAACAAACCATGGCGCAATGCATTAGCATAAGCCGATCGCTCAGAAAGTGGACCCGATCTGACGTATGATCCTGTACTTGCTTCCCCCTCATCTTCTCTACTTATTAGGCCTGAATGGGGCGGCGAATAAAATGACTGAAAAAAAAATTGAAATAAACCGTTCCTGTTTCTGCGGTATGGGGTAAGTCTTCCTGGTGAGGCGCAAGCCAATTACGAATGGATTAATTGGCTACTGCCGATGAAAATCTTGGATACCAAGCGACTCGGGGACCTCGTGGCGACTTCAAGTGATCGATCGGACGATTCTCATTGATCGATTGTTGCGGACTCGTCTGTAGGTCATGTTTTCAGGTTCAATTCAATTTTGTACTGAAGTGGTAAAATGAGGTGAGTGAACTGTAAAAAATTACAGATTTTGAAATTTGAGAGTTAAAATTTTTTACCACTATACTTTTTTTTTTCAACGGAGAAATTTTTCCATTATAGGAAAGTTATTTAATTACGTAAAAAAAGAGACAGTTTTTTCAACTGTCATATTTTTCCCATACAACTTTCCAGTGCGTAATTTAGTTTCACCCGTTTTCTCATTTTTTCACTAAAACGCTGCTTGCCCATATGTTTCGCAATTTCTTAGAACAAATCTATACACACACACACATGCACACACATCCCGCCCCCCCCCACCCGCTCATCCACCCAACCGCCCATCCGCACACACCCACCCACCCATCCACACCCACCCGCCTATACACACACACACAACCACCATAGAGTGATTGAATACAACAACTGAGATGTTCAATAGCACCTAATAAAATTGTTTTCTGATTAAAAATAGTCACTCAGTATGCAATGTTCATTTCTCCCATAAGACCTGATGATATCCCCCAAGATTTTCTAATGAGGAACTCTCGAATTGCCAGCAATATCCCCGAGTTAGTGGAAAAATTCCTGCGCCCAATAAACCAAAAATCGTTAAACATGGGCTATAAAGGCAAGTTGCGAGCAATTGAGCCTTGCGATTTAATTAACAGGCCGCGATGATTCTCAATATCAGCCAATGGAAGATACAAATAGTATTGCTGGAGTCTGCCGACCCCACCCGTTTGCTGAATCCACTCGAGCACTTTTTACAACTCTCAACGGTGGGTTTTTTTTTCTTTCCAGTGGCCTAGCACGACGGAATCCACCATTGGAATCCAAAGTAGAGGCCTGTCCGGCTTTACGATCTCTTCTCCATCTTTTACATCTCAGTGTACCGTCATCATCATCCTCATCATCGTCATACCGAGCGTTTCCGTATTTTCCAAAGTGCCCTCTAAAACTTGAGCCATTGGAATTACACCTCGAGACAGTGTTTACTTGGAAACCCTCAACTCAGATTATTACTGGACGAAAGTTTCAAAGAGTTTATTCATCCCTGGATCATCAGTTGCAGAAAAAAAAAATAAGTAAAAAGAGCGGACTATGAGTGTGACCCCTGGAGGGCGCGCAAGAAACTCCCGATTTGCAACTTTGACTGCACTCAATTTGCTTATCTAATGGAGAGAGAGAAAAAAGTTCTGAATGAAAAATATTATGTGCTTCGTGGAGAATCATTTAGGGTCTATGAACGATGTCGCTATCTGTGATATTTCGTGAACAAATGCAGGATGAAGGTTGGACGGGATGCAACGTCGCTCCCCCCCCCCCCCCCCCCCCCATTGCATATGAACTGTAATATGTTGTAAAATATTGAAAATACGTGAAAAGGTCATAAAACTTGAATTATAGAATATGTGTTTTCCATGCCCAATATTTTTTGTTATCATTATTTTTCTCTATATCTACTCGTTTCCTCAAAAAATGCGGAGTTCGCGCGGGTCGCTTGCAAGTGCTCCGACGCTGTCGGCGAAGCTCCCACCCACGTTTGCTCCTTAATTATGAAGTTTAGAGAAAAAAGTGATTAAACATAAAATGTGCGTCTTAACGCGAGAAACAACATTTGTTTAAACTTTTTTTCTCTATCTCTATTGGTTCTCGAGATATTTATGTTATGAACATAAAATTGTTCTATGCTAAAAAAACACCAGATGCATTTCAATTAGAATCCTGCCAAGAGGAATTCAGTAAAAAAATTCCGGTTTATTGTGTAGTTGTCAATGAATGACATTTCAAATGAAATTGACGCGCAGAATTTTTCAAGTGATTATTCCGTCAAATATTGTCAGAGCTCGGTGTTTTACCGTTGGATCGAGGACTCAGACGTGTTTTCGTTTCTGTTACTTATTGCGGTAGTTAATGCTCTATAAGTATGTATGTGATTCCCTCTCAATCGAACCCAGCGAGTTTAATAGCCCCTGGAAATTATACCGCTAGAAGGAGACGTGTTGCAAGCTCAAGTCCTTGCATCAGGACACAATCTCATTTTTTTCCACAAAAAGTTTTGTACAAATTGATTGAACATTTCAATGCAATGGAAAAAAATCTAATACGTGTGTTTCAAAAAAAAAAAAAAAAATTAATTTTTCAAAAATTCTGGAAATGCTCTTTTAGAAAAAAAATTTTTTTGGAGGCCTTCAAAATATCATTCCTACATTTTTTCCTCACATTGGCTAAAGAATGTTAATTCATCAATAACTCCTGAATAATTCACCCAGATAGGGCTCTAAGTTATTGGAATAATCTTGGCCTATCATTTTATTCCATTAAAATAATCTATAGTGTGCGCATGCTTAATGACACCAGTTTTATGTGGGACTCAAAATTTCATGGGCTTCATTATCACGTCCCCCCCCCCCTCCCCCCTCCCTGAAGTTATTTACTTGTTTGAGTCCAGAAACGGGTTCTATTAGTCGCGCAATCAGAATCTTTCCCTAGGTGGCTTGGTTTGTGACGCATTAACGATGCGCGCCGCCGTTATTATATTTTTATTTATAGTTTAATACGGAAAGTTGGCAAAGAACGTATCTCACGCGTGTTTAGTGCGAACACGATGTGTGAGACACGCGACATGTATGCAATTTATCAACAGCAGCGGAACGTTGAAAAAAAATTTTCAAACCTATAAAATCTGTGGATTTTTTTCCATTTCAAAAATCGATCTTGTGCTTCTTTTCTTAATTATTGCAATAATTTCATGTATCTGTGTTTGATTTATATATATATAGAAGGTGAAGATTTTTGTTTTGCGACTAATTTTCAATTTTTTAAACGGCTCAAACAAATTTATTATGCTTGCAACAAGTTCGGTACAAGTTTTGTAAAATATTATTTTAATACGGAAAGTTGAGTAAGGGCGTATCTCACGTGTGTTTAGTGCAGACACTCCGTGTACCAAGGGAGAGACACGCGACTCGCATGTGTGCACTTTATCAACAGGTTTCGCGGTGTGGATCTGCGGCTTTCGCCTAGGTGGAAAACACACGGGGGGCAATAGATTACAATTATAGTGCGAGGCGGACAGCAACGACGCTGGGCCCAGGGGTAGGGGGAAGGGGAGGGTGGGTGGGGAGGGGGTGGGAAAATGTGTCGAGACATGTGAAGTAACGTGGGAGTGTTTGCTGCGGAAAAAGCTGGGGGATGATGAATCTCCGCATTTCAGACACTTTCGATCATTCTTTTCGCTGGGAAATGATATGTGAAAGTTGGAAAACAATCCAGAAATTTTCAATTTTTTGAACGTTTGAAAACACACACGCACCCATCCATCCATACACGCCCACCCACCCACCCATCCATACACACCCTCCCACCTACCCACCCATCCATACACACCCACCTACCCACCCATCCATACACTCATCCATACACACCCACCTACTCATCCATACACACCCACCCACCCACCCATTCATACACACCCACCCAGCCATCCATACACACTCACCTACCGATCCATACACCCATCTGCACACCTACCCACCCACTCAACCGCCCACCCACCTATCCACACAGACCCACCCACTGACCCATCTATACACACACACACACATACGCCTTGCAGAATCGTCAAGGAATATTTTCGAATTTCTAGGAGCCACCATAAAATTTTACCCTATCGCGCGAATGTTTCAAATTTTTCTTCACCCAAGAAACCGTAATCTCCACTTCGCCATTAGTTGCATTTGCATCCTGCTCCACTTGTGGGCGATACAAATATCACTATGCGCCTGAGAACAAACATATGTGTGTGTGTGTGTGTCTCCAGGTGCGCCTGGCGGTCTAGTCCCAATGTATTCGTTTTCCCCCCGTGAAACTCCCAGGAGAAATCAGATGAACGAGATATTCCGTTGAATCATACATTTTACCTTTTACCTACACGGCGTATTACTTCTTCTCAATGTGCAATTACCGGGGCCTCCATCGCGATACCGTGTCAATGATTTCAATTCCCGTGGGAGTTGGGCCACGCCCATAAAAATATATTATCGATTTATCTGTAAACGTCCATCATAAATAGCTTGGGCTCATTGAGTAATGAGTATTAGAGGGGGGAGGTGGGTGGGGGGGGGGGAAATGGATTGACGGCTTTTCATTTTATTGTGAGAATTTTTAGTCATCCGTGAAAATGGGGCGAATCGAATCGCGATTTGGTTGGGGACTTGAAAAATCAGGAAATTCCACCAAATTTCACCCGCGAAATTTGAAAAGCCGAAATTACAAAAACATCGAAATTTGAAATTTGGAAAATTCTAACGATTCTGAAGAAAATATGATAATTTAAGAAAATCCGAAAGAAATGAGAAAATATTTCAAAAATGAGAAAATGGTACGTAAATTTCCATGGCAGTCTTTTGGACCGAGATAACTGTGCGGGTGCGGTTGGTCCATGGAGATTGCTGATTTGAGTTCAAGTTCTCTTGCTCAAATTGTGCTATCGCGTAGTTTCATTTGCGGAGAGTGGACTCCTGGCACTGGAGGCACAAGCAAAAGGTTGCCCCCTTCCTGGAGTAACGGTTCACGGCTAGAGATGAAACTCCACACCCACGAGACGGGGAATAGACGAGAGGCGTACCAAACGTGATCTCCTCGTTCGAGATTCGAGAATTTTTTGTAATTCAAATCTTGGATTTTTCGCGATATTCCGGAAGATAAGGGAGATAGGAAAAACGTGATAAGGACCTTTGTTGTAGCTGATTAAATTTTCTACAAATAAGTCTTAAGGAATATTCTACTACGGCCCTCAGATTTTCTGATATTCAGAGGAATTGCAGGATTTTCTCAGAGTTTTGACACTTTCCTACGTGTAACCTCTCACACTCCATACATTTCCGCTAGGGAAAAGGAAAGTCGAAAGTTCCTCCACGAGTAACTAAGCATACATCGGAGGTCCTAATTAAGATTAAGAAAGTCCTAATGCTCATCTGGGTCCATGTGGTGGCAACCATGTGCTCAACGTATTCTGGATCTAAACCGATTTTGGTTGAATCATTTCATTCATAACAAAATATCTCAAAAACGGATGGTGATAGGGGAAAAAAGTTCAAATAATTTTTGTTCCTCGCGTTGAAACGTACATTTAATGTTCAATAACTTTTTCTCCTAACGTTCACAATTTAGTAGCAATTATGGATGGGAGCTAGTTTGTATGCAACGGGGTAACGCGCGGAAGTTTTTTATCCGACGTTCAACCCCCATTTTCTCACGAAGTATTGCAGATAGCTATACTGTTCATAAAACCTGAATTATTCCCAACTAGACAGAGAATATTTTATATTTAGGACATTTTTCTCTATCTCCATTATTTAACGAAATCGGGCCCAGTCAAAACAGGTAAGTCTCTTGTGTGGGCCCGATGGGCAACACTCGCGATCACCTTGTTATATATATATATATTATATTGCGCACAATAAGTTTAAAAAAACATTATTTTATTCCCCATTTGATGGCTTAATCAGCGTTGAAGAACTGCTTGTCGTTAAACCTAAAATGATAATTGGCCGGCGAAGAAAATGATTTTATCGATAGCCAATGGAAGGTCATATAAATCCGATGTACACGATTTCGAGGCAGTGTGGAATGGTTTTTTTTATGATACGCATCGGAGAGGAATGATCAGCATGTTGAACGGTACCCTAGGGGAGTTTAATATGACTATCGAAAGATGCTAGGATATGATGGGCAACATCAAACCTCTACATTTAACCTTTTCCCCTGCGGCCCAGCATCCATGATGGCGTAGTGCTCGGGCAAAAAACACCCCGCTGAGAAGTCTAACAATTTTTTTTTTCAACATCTAACTGAACAAATAAAAACATCTGACCTTACTGGATGACGCAGTGAATTTCGATGGGGATTATTTTGACACTCACCTGTAAAGATAAAACAAGACATGTTAGGAGAATTCAACGAATCATCGGCGTAATTATATGATAGAAATTATATGATAGAGACAATCAGAATGCCTCAGGCAGAGGGAGGCTTTGCTTCACAATCTTTTGACTCATCATTTTTTTTTTTAATTAGTTTTTTATTAGCACGATTTTTTCACGGCTTTTTAAAATACTCAAAATTTTTCTGGTTATTTTGCGCGTCGAATTATATTTGAAAACTATTTTTTTTTGTGGCTGCGAATGATGACTCAAAGTTTTCTGAAACTTCCCGTCGAAGAATATATGAAAGAAAAAATATGGACGAATTCTGCGTAGTGTTAATACATATATACTAAGGTGGGCGGTGGGTGGGTGGGTGGAGGGGGGGGGGGGGGAGGGGGGGGGGGGGTAACCCTGGCAGCTTAGTTCGGAGTGCCCGGCGCGAAATTGCGAGACCCGGGTTCGAATCCCAAGTAGAGATTTTTTTCCTGAATTTCAGTTCACGATTTGAAAAAAAAAAATTGAAAAAAAAATGAAACCGGTTGAGCATAGCAAGTAAGGCGGGTCAACCCTCGGGTGTGTTCTCTCCAAGATACAACCTTCGGCCTCTTTCGTACCTTTCCTTCCACATCTCCATTTATTGTTTTTTTTTTTCAACTTTTATACACATTGGCTAATGTACCGCTACGAGAGAGGAGAGAGCACCCAAATGGCATGGCTAGCCTACATACCTGCCATTGGATTATCGCTGATCGCAAAATGTTTGAAAGGAGAGGTGTACGGGATATGCATTCGCTACTGGGTTAGGCAGGAGTCAACCGCGTGAGGTGGGGCCACGAGATAAGAATTATCGTGATCATATGAGGTTCAAAAATTCCCGAACATTTTTGTTTGTTGCAGTAGAGAAAAGCGTACAGAATTGGTCCTGAGAAGTTCGATTTCGTTTTATTCTTCGTTGGCATACCCAGAGCTTTCCAAAATTTTCTACATTCCTTTTTCTTTATTTTCGCTATATATCTCGTAATCTAGAGGAGATAGTGGAATATCAGTCTCTACATTTTTTGTTGCTGGCAAAATTTCCTATAAAAAAAGTCGTTATCAATATTGCCCTATCTCCCATAGATAACGAGCTATACCCTAAAAATGACTCCCCAAAAAATCAAGTTTTACTGTTTCTCTCAGATTGTTGATATTCCATTAAAATCTTCCATGATTTTTTAATTCTCACTTTTCGTTGCCTCAGGCGGGACACAACGACTTTTGAATGGCAATTATCGTTTCACTGAGGGGTATAAATTACGAGTTAAACCGGACCTCAGCCCTTCGTGTGTTCTCTTATTTTTTTTCGTTAAGCTTTTTTTATTCTCTCGTTGGCTCATTCTGATGCTGCAAAGCGGGAATGAGCTTAAAGACATTGAGCGCAGGTGATGGCGCAGGTGTTTCTCCTATGGATAACGCCCTGGCATAACCGCAAGCACTGAAAAGTTGGTCACTGTTTTGTAATATCTTGTCTGTGGCGCGAAATTTTAGGAAAAATCGGTCCCACGTTGGCGCATTTTTCGCATTGTAAATCCTTCCGGACATCAATCCCTGTCAATCGCGCAATGACAATCACGGAGTAATGACTTTATAAGCAGGCTTGATTTCACAATTTTGATACATTTCGGAATTCTTCGTTCCCAGGATTCATGAAACTTCAAACGGATATTGCAAGTAAATTACATGGGCCGCTAGGGCACGCCTTCTTGTAATTGTAACCTTTCAAACACCTGATTTTTTGGGGAGATGAGGAGCATTAAGATTCAGTGACTATGAATGATCATTTATGAACGCTTCCGCTTTTTTTTCAATGAAATTTTTTTTCGAGATTTCCAAGAAGAAATTTCCAATTTTTTTTTAATTACCGAATTTTTTTTTCGTTTTTTTTGTTCCAATTTTTTTTTCATTTCCTCAGGAAAAGAAATTTTGTCAATTTTTTTCACCCAGAAATTTCAACATTTTTTTTTAAGAAAAAAATATTGTAAATGTTGCTGCGGGAAGAGTTTTGGGAGAAAAAATTCCTTCACTCAGCAAAATGAAAAATAAAAATTGAGGTTTATCTTATTCGAACCCGAAAGTGAAATTTATCCTACAGTGTCCATAAACCGGCTTTAAGTATACACTTTTGGCCCATCTAAAAAACAAACAGCGATACGAGCAATCTCTGGAACGAGACTTTTGTGTTACTTCGTAGTTTTGGAAAAAGCCTCTTTTTCCAACATTGTAGATTTAACTGTGCCCTTATCGTCAATAAAACTGGGGGGGAATAAAAGTGACGATGCAGTGAGAATGTCCATTTCGGGTCGTTAAGTCGCTTTACGACTTCTCGCTTGACAATTACAATCAAAAAATAACTTCGACCGACGTTTTTCGACGATACTCGCCCATGCTATCGGGACATGTTGTCTGTATGGCCGAAAAATCGCCCATCATTAAGTATTATTTGCAACTCACATTGTGGTGATTTATTCGGTAATTTGAAAAAAATGAGAAGCTTCGGCAAAGCTGAAATTTTCTCTCAACTTTTGGGAATTTTCCACGTTCTTTGCAGTCTCCTCAAATTTGCGAATTTTTTCAAACATCCCCCCCCCCCCCAACCCACTCTCCACTCCGGAATATTTTATTCCCAAATCTGCCGCAGCTATATACCCGGCTTGCGCATTTTTCATACATGCCCGGTATTTCTGATAGCCGGAAATGGGGTGGGTGGGTGGGGGGTGGGAGTGGGAGGAAGACCCGGAAAAAACTTAATTGGTTCTAACGCGTTCGCTATTTGTGTTGATGAAACATCTTTGATAATCCCATTTGTATACCCGAATGGGGTATTTTTCCCTCGTTTCCACTAAGTAATTCCAAAGACCCGGAAGTGGTGTGGGAGGTGCGAGCGGCGGGGAAAAGCGCTACCGCGGGGCGCGGCGCTCGTGGTCGATGTGGCCCGCTTCAATGAAGACGCGTTCGGGACGTCGGAGCAGTCACGTAGAGCGTCATCGACCCGACCTGACCCGGCACTAAGAGGCGGCTTCCCTCCTTGGCCAAAACCAATCAACCCACGGCTTTCGGAATGCGGTGTGGCTCCAGGACGGCCTTCTTCCTCATTTCTGTTCTCAATCTCTAGAGTTCCCAATCATCTCATATATTTACACATGATGGATCATCAAGTTCAGGATTTTATTCCATTGAGTGAAATGAATTAGGAGAATGTGCAAATGGTGGATGGTGTACTCATGTAGGCCGCGCAAGAAATTTTCCGAGTAGTAATTTTCAATTGACTCGATATCATTAAATAATGGAGATAGAGGAAAAGGCTTCGAATATAAAATGTCCTTCGGTTTATGGGGAATCATTCAGGTCTTATGAACTATACCGCTATCTGCAATACTTGACGAAAAAATGGGGGTTCAAGGATCGGCGGGATGCGCGCTCGCGGTCTCCCTCTGCCCTCCGCCCCTCCCCAACCGTTACATATGAACTGGAATACGCTCTGCATATTATATGCATATATGCTGGAATATAGTATCCTGTATCTAGCTGATAAAAATCTTTGCACACCAATTTTGATATTCTCCGCAGATTTCGAAAAGTTTGCATATAGACATTTCCAAAATTGGACTATGTGAGTTTCTGCAGGTTAACACGAACTTTCTTCCTCATTCATCAATCCCAAGAATTGCTACATCTCATATATTTGCACATGATGGATCATCAAGTTCAGTATTTTATTCCATTGAGTGAAGTGAAATTAAGAGAATGTGGAAAATAAATGATCCAGAGAGAAAACACATTTGCAATCATCTTGATTATGGAAATAAATTAAGAAAAAAAGATCCTTTTAAAATAATTCAAAATTGACTGTAAAATTGTTTGCCCTACTGGTTCAGAATCGCTCAAATTTCGGAATTTGCGACCATTAAATTTCACTCAAATAAATTCCCAAAAAAAAAAAAAATGATGAGAAAGTCTTTACTGTAGAATTAACAAACGTGAAATTGGGAACGAGCAATTGAACCCGGCACTTCGATAATTGGCGCTCATTAAGGTGTCGGTTGGCTTTTTAATGAATTTTTCACTGAAACATGCACGCATAACGGAGCTTGGGCTTTTCTCCCGAAACAGAGGGCCCATCTGAGATTGCGTGTTATGCTTCATACACATGAAGTCGCGTATCTTGGGGCGTCAATTAGTCAAGCGACATCTGGGACGATAAATCGTCGGACGAATTTACGAGACTCTTGGCAATTTTTTTTTCTTTTTTTCGTTGGCTTGGACTGGCGATGGCAAAGAGGGAATTAAACGATAAAAATAAGGGGCTCAGAGGATTTTGCGAGGGCAACTGACAAATCGAGAGCCTCCTCGACATTGGCGACAGAGTGGCAGGGACAGTGGATCGATCGAATGTCAAAGTCTGTGGGGCTTAATTAATCGAACGAAATCCCGGGGGCACTCGGACCATGTCAAGGGACCAACGGAAATGCAGACTTTTCTCATGGTACACGTGTGGTCCAGTAGCTGATGCTGAAAAACAGACGTTTGCGCAGGGATTGGAGATAATGAGTTCATCGAGGCCTTTTTGCATATATCTTTATTTAGGGGGAAAGAAATTTAGCGGAATTCATTGGACATCCAGAACCCACTTAAATCAACATGAAGAACCGGAGATTAAGCACAAACAAAATCGTGCTTCTTGAGCTTTTTTGAGCTTATTGAGCTCTTTCAGATTTTTGAGATTTTTGAGCTTACCGGAATTCAAGGAAAAGTTATACAAAAAAAAAAAATTCTGGGAAATTTGAGAGGCCATTTTTTTTTATTTAAAAAGGGTAAAAAAAAAAGTTTCCAAGAATTACGAATAAACTGAGAACTTTGAGGAGAGACCGTTTTTTTAAAAATGGAATATCCTGAAACCTGAAGATTTGTTGTCCCATGAGAGTACGACCACCCAGAACCCTTTACCCATTTCCATAGTCCGTACCTCAAAAAAGCCAAAGACGGTTAATTCCCATTCCTAAAACTTGAATTACGAGTTTACTTAATTATACCGCGAGCGGAATAGAAGAGTCCTGTGTGTGGAAACGCGGATATTGATTCTGATTGTCGAGATTAATGGCGGCATGGGGGACCCCGTGATGATTTACGGTACAACCTGGAGGCAGTGTAGGGTATTACCATCGTAGGACGCGTGTCAACGGTACTCGGGTCTCTCGATTTACTTTCATTTCTCTCGTGACTCCAAGATATCAGGGGGGGGGGGGGGGAATATTAATGTAACGGGTGGAGTTACACCCGCAGGAAGTCATTTGGCCAAGTTCGCGGGGGAAAAATGTGACTTTGAAATGAAAAAAATGATGCTTGGGGACTGTCGCGGCCGCGGTCCAGGAAGTGGGAGGTGGCCCTGCGACATTACGGGGAAAAATTACAATGTTCAAAAAATTGAAATTTTCGAAAAATCCAAATGGAAAATTTGGAAATTTTGGAACATTTTTCAATTCTGAAAATTGCAAAAAAATTCCAAAGTCTCGAAAAAAAAATTAAAAATCGTGAAGAACGTAACGAAATTGAAAACGCAAAAAAAAAATCGGAATTTGCATGAATTAAAGCCACCCAAACACTAATTCCCCCGCAGTCGCGTAGCAGCCAGCATCGGCCAAATAAAAATTACAATTTTACCCAGTGTCGTATAAAATTTACTTTTTATGAAAATCTGTAATTCATTGGGCACTCCGATCCCCAAAAATGAAATGGCCAACTTTTTAATAATTTTTTAATTGCCCAGATGACTCCGGGTGAATCCTACTTTATTATCGTAAAGTCGGCATTTTTGTGGGTGAAAAAAAAAATCGCTTAATTCAGCCAAATTCGTGACCAACGCGAGAACACGATAAACCCGAATTTACACGACTTTTAGACCGAGAGGATCACACATTGCAAAAGAAGCCGCAATATAGCCGAGATGCTGGAATGGGCCCGGGGGGGAGGCACGCGGTGGTATAGTAATTGAAGCGGATAACGATGAAGCAGAGACTGGAGAAACTTCAGTGGACCACTGATAATTTAAGGAGAATCAATGGCGATACCTCTTCCTTTTTCGTATGATCACTCGGCGTTAATTGGACCTCGTAATTTTACGGTTAACGACAGTCATGTACTTTCATATGAACGTGAAAGTTATTTTTTTTCTTTTGCTCCAAGCTCAAAATCGCAAATTGGACATACGAAATTTTCATATAAAGCCGAATATCTTTTAACGAGTGTTTTTCGGGGGAAATGTTATAAGACATTTTTTGTAGACAATTGTGTATCTAACAAAAAAGTTTAATACAACTTTTCCCTAAGTGCAGTGGTTCTCACGATAATTATATTCCCTAGTATAATTTTTTCGATGCATAACCAAATATCTTGAGAACGGATATAGATACGGAAAAAAAGTTCAAACAAATTTTGTTGCTCGTCTTCAAACGCACATTAGGCTCTTTAGAACTTTTTTCTCTAAGGTTTCACAATTTTGGAGCATATGGAGGCGAAGCACCGCGAATGGCGTGTGCGCGCTTATCTGGCCGTGGGTTGCGCTCACATTCCGCTGTTCCGCTGTTCGGTTCTATAGACTTTTCTGTTGGTGATATTTTTTCTCTGGGAAGTAAATTATGTATCGTATCTATTACTTTTACTAATAAAAGTAAAACAACGGTTATACGCGGGCCCGAACATATCGATAATGCATCGAATCCCCATGCCTCTTCACGCACGACCTGCGCCGAACAATAATCCAAGCAACTCCGTCTGATAAAGTATTATGATTATGTAAACTATGCGATTTGCAACCCCCCCCCCCTGCCCTCGAAATTCTAACTTGCCGTCATTTTCTATAATTTCCAATTTCCGAATCCATTTTCTCTCATTCACCGAAGCTCCATTGAAATATTAGTTTCAACATATTCACACCTTTCAAGAGTCGCAAACGAAAAGCAAAAATTGCCTCATACACTACACAAAAATCCTAAATTTCTAGAAAAAAAAATAAATAATTTTTGAAATTTCCAAAAATAAAAAAAAAAATTTGGACATTTTGAAAAAAAAATTTGCAGAATTTCTACAACTTCAAAAGTTTACTAATTTTAAAAATGAAAAAAAAAAAAAAAAATTTCGTCACTGAAAAAATTTGCAAAATACAAGGTCGAAACTAGCAAAGTTGAAAAAAAATTAATTTTCAAATTTCCCGTTTCTACCTCATAGAATTTGCAATTTCCAAATCAATTTACGGTAATTCGCGAGTACCGACGAAATATGGACGGCCAGGATTTTCTCACCGTTTCTGTGGTTGCACAGAGGCGTGGAATCGTATCGATTACTCGTGATCGTGATTCGCGGGGGCGAATATACAGTGAGATAAATATTTAGCGGCTGTTGTAGATCACCGGAGGCTTCACGATGCATTGGAAATAAAATTCGATGAATAATCCGCCGCGAATGAGAGGTAAAAATGACGATAAAATAGAGGTGAACCGGGGGGGATGGGAATTTTTCGCGGGGGTTGAAGTGAGATGGCAGACCTTTGGGTGACTGGAATGGGCGGTTTGTGCATTCGAAACCGAAGCCGGTAGCCTCGAGACATCACGAGCCCTGCAACTCCCACTCTCTTAAAAAGAAATAAGAAGCGGACTCACGTTTAAGGCAGTTTACCCGCAGAAAGTGTACAACAATTGAGGCTTAACAAAAAAAATTGCCAAGATATTTTCCATACGTCTCAGCGTGATGCAAGGTATTTCAGGCCCTCCTAAATTGTCTCTACTGAATGGGCAAATCCTGATAACCGAAATTGAAAATCCATAAAACTATCCATTTGCGAATAAACAATAATCCTGGACGGTCGCAATTTCTACCCAAGAAGTCTTTTCCCTGACAAACTACCGTTGATCGTCGACTTTGAACCGCAGGCATCTCCGATCCGGGATTATAATCCTGCCAGGAAATGCCAGTTGTTTCGAATCTGTGCGGGTGTGAGTCCACGTCCTTCCCCACCTGAGGATCGCGTTTCAACTCCGGTGGCCTTAATCGCTCCCCCCCCCCCCCCCCCCCCCCACCAAAGTTTATCGCTCCCAGTTTATGAACAAAAACTTCAAAAAAATTGCATAAAGATTTTCAACGATGTATTTAAATCCGCTAAGACTCGGCGGATCGCAAAAAATCGGCAAAAGATCGGGAGAAAATCGGTAAAAAAAATCGTCAAAAAATCGGTTAAAATATCGGCAAAAGATCGGCTGAAAATCGGCAAGAGTTAAATTGTTTGAAATCAATTCAATCTTTAATTTCCCTATGGAAGAGGTGGTTTTGCCCCTGTCCATGAAAATCACCGTTTCAAGGCATGTCCAACATTTCTAGACTATTTCTAATGTGTGTGTGTGTGTGTGATGGGGCTCGCATTTCACTGTTATACCTATCAAAGCAAAAGGGAATAGACCGTAGATCTGAGCCGCTTGAGTCTTTTGAAGTCGGCGAGATGCGCATAAAAGGCCCGCGCATATCCGTCGGAACCTCCTTGTACCGGCGTAACGGCCGCGGAATCGGACGATTCGCACGGGATTCACCAGATGCTATCGTTTATCCTTTGGCTTGGGACGACGCTGGGGCCCGTAGGTGCATCAGGGAGAATTCTAGTTGCCCCGGGTTATAGGAAATTTTTTTTCCCTTCGCGAAGGACTTTTTTGATGCGTTACGCCGATTCTGACGGTTCACAGAAACGATGCGTGGTGTGATACCAAATCGGCAGAATCGAGCTTAATGCGAAGCTTTTTAGGAACATTGATTCAATCGATTGTTCTTCCTAAGCCCATTTTTTTCTTAATAAGAAACAAAACATTTTTAACGAGATTTCCTGGAAAGTTTTTTGGGAAAAATGAAACATAATGACTATATCGTTCCTGTCCGTCCCTCAAGCACACTCAATATTTTACTGTGAGAAAAAAAATTGATTACCGCCGAAAAAAAATCACGTTTTCCCGGGGCCCACATGAGCGATGACCGACGACAAAAAAGTAATGGCGTCGACGTGCCACAAGTTCACAAGAAGGTAAAACAGATAAACCACATGGTTAAGGCGTCTGGGGTGCAGTCGAGCTCCGGAGTTTTAATGAGCCACCGCACACACGATAGCATCAGTGTTGTGCCCTTAACTCTTACGAGCATTGTTATACCGCCTTAGTCGCAAGGACGAATTATCCCCAGTTTTGGCCGTTAATCTTACGTTTTCCAGGGCTTTCTCACAAATCCAAAAAACGTGCTTCTTGCCCCAACTATCTTGCGCCAATGAAAACCTTGAGTTGCTCTCTGTTAATCCTTACTGAAGCATCCATGAACTTTGCGTTTCTCAGCATTCAGCCTCACTGACACTTTCTCAGAATCAGGCACATGTGTTCGGAGCGCTCTATTGGGCCGCCGGTTAGAGATACCGCAAAAAGTGGTTATTAAATGTTGTTCCTTATATAACACGCTATATTCCATGTCATATGACTTTCTTACGTAAGTCTGAAAATTTAGGACGTATCGCGGTTTGAACTTGCGGAAGCGCTAGCGCTTAGACGGAGTCGGGAAGCTATTGAATTAAAGTTTGGTGCGGCGATCTGCTATAGGCGCGAGTACCGACGATGGGCGACCGGTCACGACCTCCTCGAGACTGAACTCTCCGCCCAATTAAATGTAAGCCTATCAAATGTCTTAAATTAAGGCATTGCAACCTGAAAACCGGATGATGCTCCCCATAACGAAACTTCATTGGGTGATCAACACAGATCGCGAAAAAAATTGTAATTTTTTTACAACTCATTACATCTTCAATCCTCCGTTTTCCCGGGCTTCTCACAATGTCAGAAAAAAATCCGTCACTTTTTATTGGTCTCTCGCGAGTTAATAACGACCTCTCAGCGATTATCGACCATCGATTTTCGAGGGCGTCCAGAATATGCAGCGAGCTCGTTAAGGCACTTGAGTTATCGACTGAGGAAGAGTCGATAGAGCTGCAATAAATATCTCGACGTACAGGATTTTCCTTGCTCTCCTCATTTCTTTGAAATAGTACTATTGCAAAAAAAAATTTCCTGAATTTTTGTCTCCTACATTGCAAAATGGAGTCTGATGCCATGGAATTAATTTGACAAAATTTCTTGGCACTTTCTAGAACGTTTATCCCCCAAATCCGTCAAAAGAATATTAAAAACTACAAAGAAAACCGCGATAATTACCAAACGTAGGAAGACGATGTTTTATGGGAAATAATGAGGGGGATACTAGCCATCACGAGACACTGTATATGAGCATGGGGTTGGATCAGCAGATGCACAGTAGCCTAGTATGGTGACCGCTCATCTCCTCTCTATATAATTCTTATTATTCAACCAAGCTTCTAAGATCCTACTATTAACGAACGATCGTTTTATTTTCTCGTTAACTCGTTTATGGTCTTAAGTCATGGGGGGGATCCATTGCGCATGCGCACAGAAGCTACTTAATTTTCGATGAATTTAAATCAGTTGAGCCATGCTCATTACAAATGTTGTTTAGTACTCTAATCAACGCTTCTTTAAAAAAAATTTTGGACTAAATATTTTGCCATGTTGAAATTTTGCTAAAAAAATGGATGTTCATAATTTTTTCATCTATGAAAATAGATAATTCATTGGAACAAAAATTGAAAAAAAAAATCTGAATTATTGTGGGAGCACGTACGCAAGAATTCATAATTTTCCAATGAATCATTGGCGGATAAAAATCACGTAGGTCGTGAGATCCCACGATAAACTATCAGACTAACGTTACCGAAAACGTTATACCCCTAAGGCAAATAATCCGGAAGTGGTCATTTTCCACCAGTATTATTTTATACCGAAACATACAATACGTTATTTTGTTTCAGCCAATAACTCTTATAATCACCAGTGAATTTCGATCGAAATGATTTCGCGGGGGTCGCGATTTATCGTACGGTCAAAATCTGCATAGGCGAGAGTCGTGAACCATTAAAACGTAGAGTCTGATTTTATGGTTATCCATAAACTATTCCCCACTTTTGCGAAGTATTTTTGCGGCCGCGGAGTGTATGGAGAAAAAGAGGGACCAATAAAGGTGGGGGGGGGGGGGGGCGGAATGGGTGTAAAAAACCGCGGGCCTTATTTAGACGATTGCAGGTGGTGAACGAGCGAACCAGGAAATCAGGGGTGAGATAGGTACTTACTAATGAGGGAAATAATCCACCATGAGCACATTCTGAGTAAAATGCAGATTTCAAAAAAATTTTTTTAGTGAACTTTCATTTGTTGACATTTTTCAAAATTTCGGTTGAAATTCAATTAGTCGCAATTTTTGTCTAGCAGTATTATTCCCAACCCTTCTGTTGATGGTTTTTATTCCGTGTTTATTTTTGTTATTGGCGAAGGGTGGGTGGGTGGGTGGGTGGGGGGGGGGGGGGGGGGGGGGGAGCGATCGAATTTACAGCGCTGTGCAGTCGTAAAGCGAGAAGATAGAGGGCACAGTCCTGTGGGACATGTAAAAATTATCGGGGGGGCCCAAGTCCCTACACTCAAAGATTTTAGGATAAGGTTTCATTGGCTTTACTGTATGCCGAGTGGGAGTTAACGTGTATAAACGTCAAGTTCCAACGCAGCCATGTTTTCTTTTATATGTCAATCTCCGCGGATTACGGCGCAATCTCTCGTGAGGTAATCCACGGGTTTTATGGTTTTATGATAGTCTAGCGAGGTTCCTATGGGGAAAAATTAGGCAGATAATTACGATGAATGAGAGGCGCCATCTTGTCGGAGTATGGCGATTTTTTTTGAGCTTTCAGGGTCTGGGAATATATTTGACAAATTTTGTCGGAAGGGTTAAACCCCCCCCCCCTCACCTCTACTCGTTACATTTTAAAATTCAGTATAATTACAAAATAGTGTTACATCTGACTTTTTGCGTTCCATTTTCTAATTTGGCATCTACCTCCGGAAGAAAAAAAAATGGGAACAACCGTAACTTCTATCACTTTGTTCCCCTCCAATATACCCACTATTTTTTTCCGTATGCGCAAAGCAATTTATTGAATTGTGAATTATTAAATTGCGGTAAATAAGCAATTGGCGAATATTCGGCGATCGCTCATGCGTCGAATTGCCACTCAATGACCGAGAAAACGCGAATTGCCGCATGAGGGGGACTTTTGGGTGGGCCGTGGTGGAAAAAGAAAAGGAAAAAAAAAGTGGGTAAAAAACACGAGAAATGATCTCCGACAGCGAAACAAAGAAACGGAAGCTGAAATGTTTGAAATGAGATGGGAAGAAGTAAATGGACGTGGAGAGAGATGATGGAGTCAAACCGCAGTTGGGCGTGAAAGGTGAGAAACCGATCTGCATAAGAAATCGAGTACTCGAGTACGCGTATTCAGGTGGATCTCACCCCAGGGATCGATCCTGGCATCGTTTCAGGTGATTTATGGGGTAGACCATGGAAAATAAATAGGAAGATGCTGGGGAGGGGCGCACTTAAGCGCTCGCGGGGTGGTTTCCGGTCAGCCTGTTAATTTGCAGTAACTGCAATTTTTTTTAGAGCTCAAGTAAATGGGTCCACTTGGATTTTTTTCCAACAATCCAATTGCAATTATGCAAATCCAGCCACCGCAAAAAACCAAATTCCAACTTCTAATAATTGAAAAAAAATGTATTTCACCATTCAGCTTCCGGATAATGGCCTCAATTACCCGACGCATCGTTTAAATCACTCGGTGAATTTAAAGACTTTCGTCAGTGCATTAAAAAAAAAATTTGAACGGGAAGTGAAAGGAAATTGAGTAAAATAAAAATATGCAAAGGCGTCTTTCAAACGAGATCATAAATTCGTTGAAATGAGAAATACGGTTTTACAGTGTGTGTCGACGGTGCCGGGGGGAAATGACGTGTTTTGTGCACCTCAAATTGCCTGTTTCCACCGACGTGAGATGCGTTTGGCTCCATAGAATCACCATTGGCTTTTGAGGGAACCCCCTTTTGTCGCCTTGAAAAAACAATTCACGAAAGGACGCATTCACCCTCTGGCTTGCTTTTTTTTTGTCGAGTCGCGTGACTAATTGCGCAGGTTTTGTAATTATTTATGTACATTTTCTTTCCATTATTATAGAGATTCTGGCGAACTCGTCCCCAAAAGAACATTGAACTTGTGAGATGAATGTGTTGCAAGATGTGTATGAAATTTGCTCGGGTTTCACAAAATAATTTTTCGATTTCGAAATCTCGTTGATGTTAAAAAAACCAAAAAAAAAAAACCGAAAAAAAAACAAAAAATTAACTAGCTCGGAATTCCTCAAAAATGCGAAAAAATGGTATGCGCCTCCAGAGAGTGATTTTTAAAACCCGGCAAAATTTTGTGAAAAAACATACGTTCCATCGCAAATTGTAAGAGTTCATGCATTATTTACTTTGCAAATTTGTTGACGAACGGAGAAGGCCGCGGGCCCTTTTTGGGCAGTGGTCGATACAAAAGAATCCCCTCTTTTGCATTACAAAACTCCAAGTCCGTATGCGCAGTTTCTTGCTGATCATTCCGTCTGATATGATCAGAGTCGGGTGGGAGGGGGTGGCGGTGGGAGGGGGGGGGGGGCAATGCGAGGATGCTGGAAAGAAGGCAAAGTACCGGTTTCGGCATTTTGCTATTTCAGGATTTTAAATAACGCGTGTAACGAGATGTTGCGCTGTAACACGACGGGATTTACTTGCACAAGTTCAGGGCTCCAGGCGCCCACACTATTTTCCTATGGGTTCCCATCTCTTAACATGCTGACGTCATGATGCTGGATAGGGCCTTGTACTTGGTTGCGCTGAGTGTTCAATGCATTATTATTTCGTGGAAAAAATCGGAAACAATGAGACATTGTCCGCTGGCACGGTGAGAAATAGTATTAAATTAAAGGGAATTAGTAGCGCAAAAAAATCGCGAGCTCTATTCAGGGTTTCGCGGAAATGTCTAGTAATTTTTTTTTCAGGGACCAAACAATTTTTGCCAATGGAAAACCGAATGTAGTGATTTTTGTGACTTAAAAAAAGCGAGAAAAAAAATTTAAGGTAATGTTTTAGGAGAGACCGATTCGAGGGATCTTCAGAAAAGCGTTATTTCAATGCAATCCCATGAAACATTTCCTTATTTTCTGGTACACTGTGTTATGGGTATCTTTCGTGTATTACAAGTCAACTCCAGATATATGTCCAATGTCGAAATCGTACCAAGTGGTATGAATATCAACAGTCTCATTCAAATGTTACATGTGGTAAACGTGGTCTTCTAACAGCGCCGTATAAATTATTCACATTGAGTATGTTTCATACTTGGTAGAGTCGAATGTAGAGCTGATGTACCGGCTATTCGCCGCTGGATGAGGGAGTAGAATGAGGATACTCCACCACGGGCACCTCTTGGAAGGGGAAAAAAGTTTGAGCCAGTTTTTGGAGACGATCTTAGCACCTGAGGAAGACATCCTGAGACCAGCTGCAACTTTGCAAGCTGTGACTTTTCCAATCTTACACGTCTCAATGGCGGGAAAAGAGAGATCTAGGTATTACCCAGGTCTCCCCATTCTAATAGCTGCACCAAATGGCAAGACTATCCTATCGATACCGGGACGGAGAGCCCTGGGAGAGCGGCAGGCGGTAGCCAATACCTCCTTCATGACTTTAACGAGGCGAACGAGAAATAGAAGGGGACCTTTATCTCCCGGAACACACACGAGAAAGTTGGGACGCGCCTTAAGATAAAACCGTTTGCTTCGTTGACTCAATTTTCTCATTTCCTTGCAGAGTCTCTGATGATTTTGTGCATCAAAATGCAAATTACAAATGCCCGAAATTAACTCCAAATTAATTGGAGTCACTATAAAGATATATGGAGGAATTTTTTTAAAATATATTTATCGAAAAATTGGGGGAAGAACATTTGAAATTGAGGGACTATGTTCTATGCCAATTAATTTGGGGAATCTTGAGGAAGTGATTGGAGTAATTAACCTTTAATCAACTCCTCACAAAACCGTGTAGTATGTTTGGGTCACGTGGTCCAATGAGACAAACCCAGCCAGAGAGGAATGTACCTCGGAAAAATGTTGCATTTTACGGTGGAAAGAAACTTGAAGATTATATCGGCACTTGGTACACGCCTGCCAGGGACTTCTTTACCCACCTACGGACATTTTATCTCGAATCTGTATGTGCTTGCAACTCTCTTTCACTGTCCCTTCATCTTCTTGCGTGTCCCCATATCCATAGGCTCTCTTTATCGCTCCACTCCATTCCCACTAGTCGCTTTCAACCGAAAAAAGAGAGGGGAAAAAAGGCAAAACGAAGAAGAGAAAAAAACTAGACCAAGATTTCTCGTCGAGGCAAGGTAAATTGGTCCAGATGCCGCCGATTGCGTTGTGGATTTTTCTCCAGGAAAAAAAGGAGATTCGAAAAATAAAGCCAATCCGTAAAATGGAGCCGTCCAGTCACGTTTCACGACGTCAGGTCTTTCAACTATTACGTGAGGATTTAATTTTTCTTTTTCGTCTAGTTTTGAGGGTGATAAGCATCATAGACGGGAGGATGGGACCGGGGCACGTGATGGGAATGCAGAAATTATTTGACGGATTAATGGATTCCGAGAAACATGAACATTTTCTTTAAACAATTCTATTCGTTCAAAGGTGAAAAAAAAATCGAAAAAATTGCAATTCTTTTATTGGACTTGAAAAAGAACCAACGTTGTGGGTGCAGAACAAGATTTGGGTGCGTGAGACGGAGGCATTTGTCAATGAATAATTACTAATGCAGAATGTTGGTGATAAATCAAAGTTGCTCTCGAATCGGCAGGCGAAATTCAGGGATTTATTTACGCGTGTATTTTTATACGAAATTTTTATTCGAATGTTTTTTGGTGCACATGCGAGACAAGTCCCCAGGGTCCTAACGAGGCCCTTATGTTTCATGGGTCACATCATGTAGTCGTCGACGCAGCAAGGACTGGCGTGACGACTATTTTCACGGCGGTCACGGGGCGAGCGTGACCCACCCTGGGGCGAGGATAGGTGTATAATAAGTGAGGGAGAACGTGCGTGATCTCCGGGTGTCCGTGGTACACGTGATGCATGAAAATGGCTTCCTCAGGGCTCACTAAATCTCCACAATCCAGGAGATTTCTAGTTGATTGACCACAAAGTATTTTTCAAAAAAAAAAAATTTTGATGGAAAATTTTTTGATTTTGAAAATTTGAAATTTTTTTTTTTCAATTTTGAATTCCAAAAAAATTTTGAACCTACATTTTGCAATGTCTCAATAATCAAAAAATAAAAATTACAAAAACAAATTATGAACTTTTACGAATTCATGAAGTTGCCAAACTGCCAGGAGTCCAAAAAAAAATTTCAACCTGCACGTTCAGTATAAAAATCTGAAGTCCTCCAAGGACATTTTTTCTGAGACATGCCCCTCGATATCTCACCTCGGCAAAAAATTAAGTGCTCTCTAAAAATTCTTCGATGACGAAGGAATTTTCCCCGAAGCTCTTAGCGGGTTTCACCCCCCTCCCCCTCCCCCTGCTGCGTGGAAAGGAACCTCGAGGAGGGAATAAACCCGGCAAAGTGGAGGCCCTCGAAATGGCTCACACAAGATAAGCCTTTGTGCCCCATGCCCCCTCCCCCCACCTTGCGCGGTTGTCTCACATTTCGCGACGAGCGGCATCATATTTTACGAAAAATTTCCATCTCCCCCCTGCCCCCAGGGAGTAATATTCTTTTCATCCGCCCTGAGCATACCTCACAAACTCATCCGTCTACTCGCATCCACTTTTGCGCCTGTGCGCTTTGCACTTAATTGAACAATAACTCGCTGGAGGTATTGAAGACGATCGTTTATCCACGTCCAACTGCGACTCCTCAATGCATATTACACTCAATTATTATTTGTTGCAGCGCAAATTTATGAGATTTTATGCAGAAAAAATGGTGAAATGAAAATTGGAATCCTGGAGGATAACTGTAAATCGTAGGAGACCTCAAACCATTCTGGATATTGCAGAAAATTTTTCTAGAGCACCATCAAGTGTCCAAAATTCTACAAAATTGACAGACGGTCAGCAATTTCATAAGTTTCAAAAACGCAAAAATTTGCAAAAAAAAAATCGATTTTAAAAATTCCAAAAAAATTGTGATAATTTTCAGAATTCCCAGGATTTTGAAAATTTTACAAATCCCACAAATTTCAAAACACTCAAAAAAAATCCAAAAACTTCCAAAGATTGGCCCTCGTCAAATATTAGACTCTTCCCAAAGAACAAAAAAATCGTAAGATTTCCCGCCAGACCCAATGGTTGATGAGCCCATCGCAAAGTTGCTGGAAACAATTTCTAATTTCCTCTATTCAAACATTGATCAATGACTCTCTTTGTTCCGTTGAAGATACAGAGGTAAATCGATTTGTAATTCTTGGGATTGCAGCGATGAAAAATATCCGCGAATTGAGGGAGGAAGTGGGGAGGGGGGGGGGGGAAGGGGAAGAAAATCGACTTGAGGATCGGTGAAATCGTGCACTTGGCGAATCGATGGCAGCAATTTCGCGAGCGTGCGTTTATCGCGTTTAATGCTCCATTTGTTTCGCCCCGGGGCATCCCACTGATCGTCATCACTCTCCGCGGTATGATCTCCTTCGAGACTGCCCTCACATTGTTTTTTTAATTTTTTTTTTTTTTGTGAAATAAAATTGAAAATGAGTAAAAAAGATAATCGAATCAATTTCGACTGGTAACCCAAATATCGTAATTATTCGGTAATTTTTTTTTTATAATTATTTCGCGGAATAATTTTAGTGGTCAAAAATCATTATCATCGATTATCAATTATCTTTTAGTATGGGTAATTTTTGGTTAGTGATCAATTTTTTTTTTGATACTGTTTGATAATGGAGGAGTGAAAAATGGACTTGTTACGATTACACAAAATTTATTTTAATTTTTTATTGTTATATAACATATATAGCATATATAATATATATCTATATATATATTATTCGTCAGATCTATAATTGAGGTGTTGAACAATTAAAAGTTCTCCAGAGATGTTCGCGCTTACGGATGGGTGGGTGGGTGGGAGGGGGTGGTTGAGTAAGAGTTACCTGCTTCTTACACGCATGGAGACTCGGCACTTATCAGATCTATGTGGTTGTCATCTTGCCAAGAATTTACAGTGTACGCTGACCCCCCATCTCAAGATGCCCGCGAAACGCGTGCGCGACTCTATCGTATCCGGAACATCTCGCGCCATTCTCGCGACTTTTCACGCGTTCGCAAAATTACGCCATTTCATTCTTTTATCACTTGTACCTACATCAAATCGGGGGTGAGCACAACGGGGAGACAAATATTTTGTTGAGATTCTTGGGAGACAACGGGATTAAATAACTGTTGAAATTTTCCCATAAATCACGGAATGGAATTCAGGAACGGTTTTTCCACGGCTGAGAACTTGAAGAAATTGACGGCGTGTTGTAATATTTTCAAGAATAATTCTTTTCTTTTTTTGTAAAAAAAATTTATAGTTCGGAAGAAATGAGATGAGGGAAATAAAATTGTCGACTTACCTGGCATGCAGACACACCGAAATGTCCCAGGATCATCCAAGCAGGATCCGTCATTTTGACAAGGATGGCTCTCGCACTCGTTGACATTAGTTTCACACCTGGGTCCAGTGAAGCCCTGTGTGCAATTGCAAGCAAAAGATCCAGGAGTATTGACACAGATGCCATCGTGCTCACAAGGTGAACCTGAATCAGAAAAAAAAAGTTGTTCCGTCAGTCCCAAAACAGAATGATAAAATTTAAAGGGAACTTTCTCGCAAAGGTATAAAATTCAACGACTCGTTTTTCTACCATCTCAAAATGGACGATTGTAATTGTAATTGAATTCAATCGAATGGGAAAGTCTACGTGCACTCTTATGGGAAGGTTAATGCAAGTGAGATCGTCGGGCTTGTGATAATTAAAAGGGGGAATGGACGCGCATCGAATGATTAATGCAGTTGTTGTGAGGCACTTGGGAGAAGAATATACTCGCGAGTTTTTCACGAAGTAGCAGTCGCGGATGCTGCGTTTGTCATCTCATCAAATTTAGGTTATTTTCTTATTTTTCATTTTTTTCCCCGTTTTGAAAATAGAACTTTTTCGAAATACCAGAATTTTTGAAAATTACATCTTTACCATCTTTATCGAAACATTTTAATTTTGTAAAAATTCCAAGTTTTTCGAATTGGTAATCGCACATTCTTCTGAATTTTTTTCTCTGGAATTTTCCGAATCCATAAATATTGGAAAAATTTTAAAAATTGCGAAATTTCAAAAAAGTCCAAAAAACAAATTTTAATTTGCCCAATTTGATCTTTCAAAATTTCACACGGAATCGCACTACTAAAATAAGCCTAGGCATTCGGATGATTGGTTCGTTAGGTGGCTGAGTGTGGTGTGGAAATCCTCATTTCCCGCACATTTCAGCAAATTAAATGGACGGGGGAAAAAAATGGAGGGCACGAAATAATTCCAGGTAAATCGAAGTGAGCCAACGCGTGATCGGGTTGGCGAATCAAACGGAATCCAGGGTGCTATTACGCGCTTACCATAGATGGACACTTGTTGGCATCATATATGAACCAAATCAATAAAAAAAAAACATGTATGAAACAAGGTAAAGCCCCGCAAGGGACACGCGATGGCACGAGAAATTTCACAGGAGCATACGGGTGCACCTGCCGCCAATTACACCATATTTATCGACTTTTCCAGGGTCCATATGCACTAACAATTTTTTTTCCAACGGATCAAGATCAAACAAATGGCTTCTATTTGATTTTCCACGTCCCACTGAAGTAGATTGATTCCTAGGAGATTTAGTGATTAATTAGTACGAGGATAATTGAAAATATCGTCGGAATATCAATCTATCATGTCGGAATCATGAATCATCATTATCCCCTTCGCGGGATAATTGATTAAACTATGTAGGTTTTTTCACAGAGTACTCGTTATTTTTTCATCATTAACATCAAATGAAATTTATATTAACCTTTAGCGGCCCCATAGAGCCTGGGGTACAGGGATACCCCAAGTGGCCGCTAAGGGCCACTTCTGCCATTTTTTCCAAATGCTTCAAATTTGTCCCCACTTTTTTCTGGAGTGTCAGTCGCTACCCCGAAGGGATTCAAGTTGATATGAGAAAAATTAATGCAAGAAAAATTGATACAATATGGAGAAAAAGAGTTGGATGAAAATTCCGAAATTGTGTGTTATTTTGTGATGGACCTTCAACAATTTCGCATTACAAAACGGAAATTAAATTTTTTCTCATCTCTTCAGCCGCGCTGGGTGTGTATCGTACGAACAATTCTAATTAAATGCTAAAGCGTTATTTTATATTTAATAACGATGGTAATGACCTCCCGACGTTGGCAGCCTCTGTTATTACCCAGATTGCGTATTTTCTGGTGGATTAAGTTCCTCCTGGATATTGTGCCCAGGAGGAATGATGAAAAGCTGCAGTTGAAGACAAGCTCATCTCGGCAATTTGCCGCTCGAGTGCGAAAGCAATATACGAATATTAATCGATCAGTGCACCCATCGCCGGTCAATCATAATGCAACAATTTTCTACTTGTTGGCCTATGGGAGCTCATGAGGGTTTTTATTTTTTAGGATTGCCACCTGTGATTTAGATTTTTTTTTAGAAAAATTTTGAACGATTTGAAAAAACGTTTTTAAATTTAAAAAAAAATCGTCAAATTTCTTTGAACGATCCGTCTCGAGCTTTTATTGGTAATTCAAAAGTGAGCGACGAAAAGCACCAGTCTAAGCTTACACGACTGGACAATGCATTTCTTACTCGCGGGCATTTCGCTGCATGAGACACAACGCGGCAATTACAATGGAAAAACCGGCACGGCGAATTACACGAGTGCGGTATGCCAGTGGCCGGGTCCCAAGAAACCTTCCTGGGCATGAGGAAGTGAAGTCACCTGACAAATGCCCCGAGTTTTTCCGCGATACGCAGACCTAATTAGCCGAATTGCATCATCAGTGTTCGGTGATTTTCAGTGATCTTAATTAAAAAATTTTGGGCGTGTGATTCTGCATTGGTTCAGAAACATTCAATGCAATGTCTCTTGTCTTTTCCATTCTCAACAGAAGCGAACAATTTTTTTCGAATTTTTTTGTTCCGATTATTGACATTTTAGATTTTTCCCCACAAAAAATATCATCGTTTTAATTTTATCTCCACAATTTCTCTCAACTGCAATGAGTTGTTTCGTCGCTCAATCGCCGTCCATCAAACCAATATCATTATCCCGTTTTATGGTCAATTTGCCTAATTTCATGATTAAAACCAATTGCCTCTATCAACGTTATCTCACATCTCATAGATGTATTTGACATGTCTCATGTGTTCTCAATGAGTGTGCCAGTGAAAGTGCGATTAATCGAAAAAGATTTTCATCTTGAGATTCGATTCTCTCTGCGAATGCCGCCATATGAGATTTTATGCCCATTTCTTCTATATAAACTAGCGAAAAAAAACTTTGCTTTCTTCTTCGAATGAAGAAACTGGGCATGACAGATTTATGATAATCGATTACCTATATAATCGATAGTTCCTATAATCGATAATCGATTGTTCATATAATCGATAATCGATTGTTCATATCCCCGATAATCGATTATCTGTATGATCGATCATCGATATATAAATTCTGCCACTTCCTCTCTCACACTGCTACTGCTTCCGCCATTTTTTTCCCTTCGATAATCAATCGTTCAATCGATGATACTTCAATCGATAAATCGATCTTCGATTCCTTCACCATCTCGATGTCTTCCAAACTGATAGTTTCATATGACTTGTTCCTTTCAACATGCCTTACAAAATTTCGAAATTTTTCCAATGACAATTTGCTGAGATTTCCTAAGACTTCTAACGGCGCATAAAGCCAGGTACCACCCCCAGGTATAATCCAAGGGCCCAGGGGTATCGGCTTACTTCTTCTGCACAGCAACGTTGCCGAATTTCCAAGCGACAATGGCCGCACTTCTCCGGCACTTTGTGTTGCTCCAACAGGTACGTGAGGGCCCGCGTTTACTGCACAAAATCCCATGAGCCGAGTTCATATTTCGTTATTTTTATTCTGCTTTTGTTGCAAGAAGTAGCTGACCCAGTATCCAAGGTGGCTCGTGGTGTGGGGTAGGACACACGGGATTTTTCGGCGTAATACGACGCCCGGACGTCACCGAGGCAAGGGGGAGGTGGGAGGGGGGGGGCTGTTCATCAGAGGCTTCCTGGAAATCTTATTAATTCATAAATCCGGATCCTGGTTCCCACCAGCAATGGAATTCCTTCAAATCACACACTTTAGCTACAGGTCAAAATTAAGCATCAGGAGAGTTCGGCTTGTCCTGCCGAGCCTGATAACTCCGAACCTTCGACTTACCGGAAGCGAAAGATCCCGATTTGTTAATTCAATCAAGCTTCCTCAGGAATTGATCCCAGCCAAAACAATGCAGTTACGATTGGATTAACTCATCAGCCACTTGAACCGCTCAAATCTGCTTAGGCAACTACCTGCAAGGGTCAATCAAACAGCGACATGAAGATCATGTCGGGTCTACTCCGGTTCAAATCCAAGCGCGTACCTGCAAACGCTGACTCAGACAGTACCACCTAGCCTTAATGTCCACCAGAAAGTTGTTCAGCAAAACCTTCTTGGAATTCTTATTAATTCATAAATCCGGATCCTCTGGTTTTCACCATTAGCGGAATTTCTTTTTTCTAGTCACATAGGTCGAGTATGGTGATTGTGGTCTATGGGACGAAACATTGTGCATTCTTGGTGAGTAACTGGGAATAAATTGAGCCTGTGGGTCGGCCACTGCCGAGACAGTTTATGGTGTACTATCTTGTAACACAGTCGTCTTGGGAAGGGATTAGCTGGTGGGGGGAGGGGGGGGGGGAGTTGTATGGACAAGTCGACGATAAAGGGATTACAATAAAATGGTGAAGCAATGGATAAGCTATCATCCTAGGAGGCATCTCTAGGAAGTAATAAATCTTGATAATCCTAATCCAAGAAGTGCAAAATTTGGAACAAGAGTTCCATGAGAAAACCGTGAGTCTCGGTCTAGGTGAATTGTTTAAAATGTTTGACCCGAACCACCGACCTAGTAGTACCATCCATAATTATTTGCAATTAAGCAACATAGAATGATGAAACATGGGAAACAGTTTACGTGAGCCATCAAAACAAACCCATATTTCTATCTCTCCACCCATGTTACATGTGATTAACCCAAACTAAAAGATACTCGCAATAGATAATTACATCAGACCGTTAAAAACCGTTTGCCGGTGTCCTCTCGCGAGCCTCACGCTGTGCTTTTGCACTATATATTGCCCTCCTCCCCCCCCCACCCCCCACCCCTCCCACCATCGCTGAACTTCTTTATCTGACCGATGGGATCTGCAATCCAGAGGCGTAACTGGGTAGCGAAAGGACATGATAAATAATCCCCGATCATTTGAAAATAAATCCACCACGGAAAAGCATTTCGCTGAATTTTAAAAACTGTTCGTTAAAATTTTCAGATACTCGAATATTTCGACAATCTCTTCGTTAAAATTCCACAAATAAGTACTTGAAATTCCGGGAAAAACAATTGTCCGCGTATCCAAAGCTCTGCCTAATTTCAATCGTAGATCATGAAACAATTTTTTTTTGTTTGGACAAAAAAATTCTGAAGGCTAATGAAGCGCATAAATATTGAAATACATATTGCGGGATCTTCCTGGGCTCCTTTCCAACAAGGCGCAAAAAATTTTTAGATGATACAGAAGAGCTCTAACCCCTTGAGGCACTTTAGCCTCTTTTGACTACAGAGTCTCATTCGCTGAGGTAAATAATGATGAACTACAAGAGTTCCTCTTGGTGAGCTTTTTTTCCAGTCGTCTCTTTCCAGGTAATGCGCTTATAATTACACTCCTCGCATCCTGGACCTGACACTCGATCCCACTATGGGCCGTTGGACGTGAAAGAGGTCCACAGGGGGAGTGGAAATGTTGGAAAAAAAAACGAGGTAGGAAAAAAAATTAAATTCTCCACATATACATAAGGCGTTTGTGGACCAGTCGAAGAAGGGCCTCGAGTGCACTCGAGAGTAGAATAAACGTATCTACCGAGACGTCCAATGAGTGGACAGCACACATTGATCGTTTGACAATTAGTCTTAATCTCGAAAAAGAAAAATTCCGGATAAAGTTCCCCGCAAACTTTGATTGGTTTTTCACCATCGCATCTTTGACGTTCATTAAAAAATTAAGTTAATGGGCAAAAGAAAATAAATTATGCTTGAGAATAGGAAGAGCGCAGAGACAAGTAAACTTGAACTGCAAGATGAGACACAAAAGAAGTGCTTCTGATTATTAATGAAGTGTCTTTGTCCAGAATGAAATGCATTAGTGGCTTGGAGTGTAGCTCGTACACACTGGCTCGCCTTATTTATTATCGAGCGCCGCAAATGAAAGGGATTTACTTAGAACCATTTTGCCGACCGCTCCCTTTGCATCGCTTGTATAGAGAGTGCATGTACTTTTTTTTCTGTGTTTTTATTTCTTGAGTTCACGTTTTGAAGTGTCGTTTTGCTTGGGAGTTTAATACGATCGGGCATTCCGATCCGGGGGGATTTAAAAATTGGGGGCATCTGTCATCCAATTCAAAACAGTTTTAGCGTCATTAATATTTGTTGATTGGATGGGTAACGAGGGGGATTAATGATGGGGTGATTACGATTTTATATCGCGGGAAAAAAAGTGTTCGCAGTGGCGATGTATCTTCATAAATCAAATGGCCAGTTTATTTTGAATAATTTTCTGGAAAATTGCTTCCTTGGGGAAATAATTTCCTCGAACAGCAGAAAATTCGTCGCAAAATTGGAATTTAATGCTCATCAATGGACCGTACCTGAGGCAATACCAAATACCTAACATTGGTAGCAAAAAGAGCGGCAAAAATGTCCGTAAAAATCGTTTTTTAAGTGCAACTGGTTAAAGATGGGACTGCGTGGTTATTAAGGTACGTCGTATGCGCCGCGGGGAGTGCTTGGCAATTGCTTGGCCATGTGTCCCGAGGCACACGAGATTATTACTCGATGATAATAACGATCTGTGCAACGAGACATTTTAGATCGTCCCTTTTAATGCTCCCTTTTGGCGAGATCGATCTTGATTCAGGGGAACGCAGTTAAAACGAATGCATATAATAGATAAAATCGTACAGAAGAATTTATAGCTGTTGTTTGATGCTTGTTGTGACATATGTTATGTATTGCCTTCAACTATTTTTTTTCTAATGATCAAGTATTATTTTTAATTCCATCGAGGAAGAATTCCTCATTCAATCTTCAGCATCATCTGTATACGAAAAAAATTTGAAATTTCAAAATCATAATTTGTCATTCCCATAAATTCTCCACGATTTTATCCATGATGCTTTCTCAGTTGATTTCAATAGTCAATGTATCTTACCTTGTTTGCACTCGTCAATGTCTTCGGAGCAGTCAAGCCCCTTGTAGCCACTGGCGCAGGAGCAAGTGAATGAGCCGTTTATGGGGCTTGTGTCGCATATTGCACCCTGATGACACGGATTTGATGTGCAGGCGTCATCGAGATGACAGAGGAGACCTGGAATAAAAATCACCCATGAAAATTCGATCCTAAAGTTCACTATCGTCAATTTCTAAGGAGGCAGTCAATCAACAAACCAAGAAGGACACCATTGAGATTTTTTACTACCACCCCCTCCCCTCCCCCCTACCCCCAAGTTTTTGTTATTAAAGAGAACACCGTTGGTTCTCTCTAGGACAAAAGTGTTGGTAATACCAAATATAGGAGTCGATCGTTCGTCAGCCAAAGAAGGACATCTCTCTGTGGCACTGGTTCGGTGGGCTTTAAACGTCGCCTCTTTGTACGTAATCGCGATGTGGGGCCTGAAGGCATTTACAACGACATCACAGAACTCCGACAAATAATTCCAACTTCGATATAAATTACCCAGGGGTAGAGGTCCCCCATTATGAGGTGGTCCCCATGTTGGAGTGAAATAACAAGATCATTCGGACTCTTTCCATCAACTTTCAAGTATCTAATCAGAGATTGGAATATGGAACATGGACTCATGGGGACAGATGGGCACACTTGTGTGTTGGCCTCGGGCTCTCCTTATTCGTTATTATTTCAATGATTCTAATCGCTAAGAGTGCACACGTGCAACTGGGTTTTAATTTTTCAAATGTGGCAAATATTCTGCTAATCGCTGTCGAATAAGGAGACAAATGAGAATTTGTAAGCTTGAGAATATATTGTTAGAATTGCGGTGGAAGGTCGTATGTTGTTTGGAATGACTCCAGCCATTGAATATCCAATTTTGTAATTATCTGAGACCTTATTTCACAGTACCGCAATGAACTCTTGCCACAAAATTGGTTTAAAATGTCAAGGACTTACCAGTCTTGCCGTAGGTGCACTGACAATAGAAACTGCCAACTCTATCAATGCACGTTGCACCATTGAAGCAAGCAGCACCAGCGCAGTCATCGATGTTGACACTACAATCGGGCCCAGTCCATCCATTAACGCATATGCAGGAGTAGCTGCCATGGGAGTTTGTACATGTTGCACCATTGTGACAGAGTGATGGTCTCAGTGAGCACTCATCAACATCCAGCTCGCAATAAGGGCCAGTGAAGGCCGGTGGACATAGGCATGAGTACTCATTAATTCTGTCCATACATGTAGCGCCATTTTGACAGAGGTTGCCATGACAGTCGTCCGAGTTGACCTCGCAGTCCTTTCCTTCGAAGCCTAGACAGAGGAAGAAACATTAGAATAGATCGACCAGCATGATAAATCTTAGTGACATGATCTGTTTTCACTCTTTTTCCTCAAGCCAATCACTTGTGATGAGTTCAGGGAGGAGGTGGAGAGGATTAGACGGGCGTGACGATGGGAGTATTAGCTACCTTTCCGATCAGTGATGAAGAGTGTTGACAGAGGTTAATGGATTAGCAGCATGACCTTGGGATCTGGCTTTTAATGTTGGCTTGTGCCTACTGTTCGAAAATTTTCGTAATATTGTATATATGCTATCAATACTGATTGATGATTCGTAAAAAGTAATTATTCAATGTCATTCCTAGATTCCGAAGCCCTCTGCAAAAAATGTGGTCAAGACAAATTGTTTTGGTATTACGTTATCGCTGGAGGAAGGAAACCAGCAAACCGCAGAGCTCGAAGGGTATTCGATAAGAAGCGCGGGTGTTAAATTGATAGGAATGAAGTTTACGGCCCCCCCCCCCAAATGGCCAGCACGATAGAGTTGTCGTGGGAAACAAAACCGCGGAAAGTCGAGAAGATAACGAGGAAACGATACCTTCCTTCCTATAGAGGGCCCCCCCTAGGCACTTCCGGCTGTTATCCCTCTGGCTTTCGACTAAATCGTTGCATGTGTCTTATACACATTGTAAATAAAACAAAAGGGTAACCACAAGTCACTGATTTTTGCTCTAATTACCCTCATTCCCACAGGATTTAATACACAAGAAAAATCATAAACAGCGAGAAATATATTAATGAGCACAGCGCGTAATCACGCCCAATGCAAATCAGTTCGTTAGGTTGAATTAAGTTTTTCTGTTATTTTTGCATTGAAACTCGTTAAACTGCTCGATGAGTGTTAACGGGGCTGTCATTAGGGACTTATTCAATAATTATTTATAGGAAGAAAATTTTTTTTCCCGGATTCTGGGGACATGGAGTGTGACTTGGGGCCACTCTTTATCTATCATATCAGCTGTAACACGATGATGCATCACCCAGGGTGGATCATATATAGTTAAGGTTTAATGGCCCGCATAATTTATGCCCGATGGCCACCACTATCGACTAGGCCTAGCGCAAGGGGAATTTTCTCGTGCTCCACGACTTTATTATACACCTACGACAGCTCATGAGGTGCCATTAATATTAAGCAGCGGAGGGGGAGGTTGGGTGGGGGGGGGGGGCGACTTTTTAGGAGATTATTTATTGGCCTAAATATCCGGGAGAAACCCTGGGGAACTTTGGAGGGCTTCCTGGAAGAATCTTAAGACGATACTTCTTACTTGGAGGAATGTCCTTCGGGGGCTGTGCGGCTTCTTAGGTTACGAGAGAACCTGCAGGCCAACAATCATGGATTCTTCAGGAATAAATTAATCTAAGGTTTTATGGATGAGAGCGGCGGAAGGTCGGATGTCCCGTGGACGTCCTAGCATAACAACTCTTGGTGATTTTTTTTGGAATGCAAGTAGCTTTTGCTGCAAAAAAATGGGGACCTAGTAGTTTCGCGATTTTCGCGGAGACAAGACGCATGAAGGGCAATTTTTCTTACGCCACAGCGAATCGATTTCCTGGTAAATATCGATAGTCGAGCCGGTGGGAACAGAAGAATACGCGAGGTGCGCGTCATGCCGCCACATATTTGCTGGACGATTCGTCGCGGGCTTTTTTTGCCAACTTCTCATCATGTTTGATTTATCCCACCTCCAACTGGCGCACTCAGCGCTTTTTTTTTTGTTTTGCGCACCACCATCTTTTTACAGGGCTTGTTTTTTGGTATGTAAACGGAGGGGAATAATGTGAATACATGTTGTGGGCTGTTGGCACTTGATGTCGGATCGATTGAGGAAGGGAAAAAGTTGGGAGAGGCGAAGCGGAAGACGAATTGGAATTTTCTTTTGTGATTTATTGAAGTGAAAATAACTGGATATGTGGGAAAAACTGTTTCAAATACTTCCTTCATAAATCGCACATACAATTTTTTTTTTATTATTTAAAAGCCGTTTTTCCATAGTCGGAATATTGAAAGCTCAAAAAAATTCACGCGCCTTAAAATAATGTTAAAAGGATGCAGAGAGTTTCGCTAATAATGCTCGCACCCTCAATTTCCATAACCCACTGTCCTTCCCGCTCGGCTTCTGGGAAGCCCCTTGGCCCTTTTATCGGTCGAGCATAGCATGGTAAAAAAAAATTGTATAGCCAAATAAAATGAGCTGAGAAATAAAGGGGGAAATAAATACAAATAAGAGAGGATTTAAAAGGCGTAGGTGCGTCCGACGGAAGAAACTCGCTACGTATAAATCAACGGTGGTCCCCATAATTGCGATTGTCCGTGGTTCTGCTCTTTCCCCTGCCACCCCCCCCCCGGCCCCCACCCACCCCGCGGCCTCTCGCGTGTTTCGTGGAGTAGACGCGAACCGACACGAAATGCAAGGATACGCATACGTTACTCCTTCTTTACAGATACAGAGCAACAGGAACAAACTTTTTTTTTTAAAGAAGTGGCGGGGTATATTTTTCCCCGCATTTCAGAGCTTGTAGTTGCAGTGACTAAAGAGAGTGTTGGAGAGAGGTGGTTTGTGACAGTAACTTGCACCCAAAAAAAATTATTCCAAGTCGTAAGAGGCTGATTTATGCTTTATGCAGTACTTAAATCAATGTTGGTTAATGGCGTAATTCCAGGGTCTTAAAGAAGCGAAATTAAGGAATAAATTTAAGGGGACTTAAGTTGAGGGAGTGGGCAGTGTGGAGGGTGGTCAACCCGGAAATTCGCCGGATTTTTTGGCGCCATGAAATATTTTTCCTCGTCAATTTCCTCCCTGGAATTTGCTCCGAATCTTGGTTGTCCCAAGTTGTTTAAAAAAGGATCGTCAATTTCTGTCAACTTATTGCAATGCGATAATCAAATCAGGTAACTATAAAGCCCCTCTGGAGCTACCGCAGCCTTTGACTTTTCTCGATATCCGCCATTCTATAAACCACAATTCCCGCATGTTATATCCTGCGAGTTCAAAGGATTGGCTTTTTGCCCGAGTTCCTTTCCCCTTCGCTAGATCAACTTTTTTCCCCGATTCCACAATTCCCATTTCTCCCGCCCCCCCCCCCCCCCACATCGACATGGCGATCCAGTGCGGGCCTATTCCAGCTCACTTATATGTGAGATATTTCATTTGGTGCCCACCTCCATTTCTCCCTTTTCAATACCCCGAGCGATCGAAAATAGTGGACCCTCCACGGTAGATTCATCGCCGATTCAGAAATTCTTTGGGAGGTAATCCCGGGCGCATCTGAGGGTCCATTGGTCAGTCTTTCCAGTTGACTATCCTTTTATTATTTCCCTTATGAGCCTAGCGTTTTCGTTTCACTCATAAAAATCACCAGCTTTCCCCGCGCCATCGCCAGGAAAACATCTCGTCTCAAATTGAGATGAAAATACATCAGTGTAATTTGTTTTATACGATTTTCTCTGAGGGAGCACAGAGTTTTGCTGGGAAAGAGTGTCATAAAGAGCTGAGATTCTTTTTTTAATGAGCATAAATCCTTATTGGGCCGGCACGGAATTTTCTCTGCTGGTTGGCCTATCTGGAGGCTGTCGTGGACCATGGTGAATGCAGCACTCCCATTTTCTATTTTTTGGAAAGTTAGCTATCGTTATCAGTCGGTCGTCGTGGACCAGGACAGCTAGGGTGAAGACTTCGGAATATTAAGCTTGTCAATTAATCCTCCATTTCTTCGCTATTTCTCCACGAAGATTGCGGACACTTCCCTAGATCAACTTCCTGAACCTCTACACTGCAGCTGCACTCCTGGGAGGTGACACCTGAGCCACCTTTTTTTTTTCCTTTTGAATTTTTGGTATTTTTTTTTCTTGGACTTTTGTTTTACAATTTTGTTTTTATTTTTTTCTTTTTTTTTTTTAGAAAGTGGAAATTTTGAAGACGTAAATGTTTGTTGGAGTGATCTGCAAAACTTAAAATATCAATCCCCAAGACCGATACTGTTGCTATAGAACTATCAGAACATATAAAATCAGAATGTAAAAACGAGGGAAAAAGTGAAAGTAAATGACTTAGTAACTCGAAAGAACCGAGCCCGTTGAATATGTATGAAAACGTTAAGTACACTTTATATTTTATTATCCCGAAATTTGTTCAGTAAATATCCATAAGAAAAACCTGCGATAGATATGGTTCAATCCAATTTCCCCATTTTTTAAAAAGTCTATAACGTATTTCATATAGTTCCCCCAATTTTTCGCTCTTCAATAACTCAAATAATCGAAAATAGTGGACCTTCCACACTGAATTCTTCTGCCTGTCCTGAAATTCTTTGAAGAGTAATCCCGGCCACATCCGAGGGCCCATTGGGGTGTCTTTCCACTCGACCGTCCTTTCTTATTCCTTTTACGATAGCACCGTCTCCTTTTCACCCGCAAATAAACCTATCTATTGCACTCTCGGCCTTTCTATCGCGTGCTCTCCTCCGTCGAACCAGTCCCATCTGTGTGCGCTTATATATGGGTCTTGGATGTTTAGCAGTGTGTGTGTGCGTGTGTAAAATGTGGCCGATTGTGTGTGTGCTTGTATGAAATTTTGTAGTGCTGTGTGTTCCTGTATGTGCTTGTGTGTGCCTGTGTGTGCTCGGGGGGGCCCTATAGCGTGTAGCAAGGAAGGTGGCTGTCTTGTTCTAATGCGCACAGTGGGGATAGGACGTCCTCGTCGTTGAGGTGTGGCAACGTTGCGAGAGCGGGTGTGTGTCCCGAGGCGGCCCCGATGCTGGTGGGGACTGTGGGAAAATTCTCATGCCGCCGACTGTGGCAAAACAGAGGTGCTCAATCTGGGACTGGTTGCACTGTGATGGTTCAATGAAATTGTTTATGAAGTTACGCCAGAACTGATCTTCCGAATGGCGTTGTTGGTTAACAGAAAAAAAATTATTGGGGGGATGGAAAAAAATTATTGGGGGGATGGAAAAAAATTATTAGGGGCTGGAAAAAAAATTGTAATTTCCTCCAAGATCAATTTGTCTCAACATCTTGACAAGTCAAATGTCGCGTTAAAAAATGGCTTTGAGAAAAAATGTTGAGCATTTTTTGTAGTGGTCAATTTTAAAGGTCTTTTGCGGAGAAAAAACATTTAATTAACCTTCCGGTAATCGATTAATTCAAGACACTCCAAAGTAAGTTACTCCAAAGGACTTGTGTGTGAGAGAAAGCGCAGGAAGTCAATGTCGCATATCGACCCGAACCCGATCAATATCGAGATGGAAAAGTCGGCATCAATGCTATCGATACAACAAAAATCGATGTTTTGGATAAGATAAAATGTGGACCGTTTTTTTCTATGAAGCAGCTGAGCCATCCAGCATCTCTCTTCCAGGTCCATATATCCCCGAGAACTTGATGAAAAGCACAAGCCAGCTAGCTATGCTAGTTTACAGCTTCGCTACAGATCTCCACTTGATCCACTCTTAAATATCGTAAATATTGGTATTGAATGGGTTGAGCAAGCCTTCCAAAATCTTTGAATTGGACGATCCCCTCAATTAGTATCGAGTCGTCCAAAAAAAAGGGCTAAACCAAGATCCGTTGTTCCTTGAGGAGGAGAAAATACATCTGATGAATGAAACCCTTTTCTCTATTTTATATCGTGTCTTTTCCTCCTCAAAGGGGTACCCGAGCACAATGAGAAGTTGAGTGGGGATGATGAAAGAGTTGACTTTTACATTGACGTTAGAATGGGAGACACTGTATCGAAGGCCCCCGGTAGAAAAGTGAGGTTAACGTGAGGGCCCATCCCCACCAAAAAGCCACGAGAGTGGCAACGGGTGGCCACGAGTCCTCGCCACAGGGGGGTGGCAACGAGGAAAAATCGTGGGCTCCTTTTCTCTTGACTCCTAAACACACGCAGTTAAATGTTAAGCCGAGGGGGGGAAATTAGTCACATGGGCCGAGCTAACGCTTGGCATTGACTCCTGGGGAAAATGGAGTTTCGCGGTAAGCATGACTGAAGGGCTATTCTGGGGAACACGGACTGGACATTTAGAGAAGAATGTGATGTATATATTTTTTTCTTTTTGTAAGAATTTTTTTAACATAATGCGCAGCCTATATCATTTTGGGAGTTCTCGATACACGCACCAATCCACCCACCCACCTAGACACCCCCACTCACCCACCGACCCACCCACCCAGACACCCCCCCCCCCACACACACACACACATACACGAGCGCGCGTGCACGCACACCCTTGAATATGGCCTACAAATTTTGGAAAAAAAAAATATAGTTGATGAAAAATCAAATTCTAATATTTTCGCGTACATCCTTAAACACACATTGGCTGGAGCGCAACGGGAATTAACTCGCGAGGAATGGGTTGTCGCGATAAACATGGCTGAAGGTGAAAAGACCTGGACGAGACTGGGACAGTGGACAATCATGATTTGAATGGGTAATGGGCTGCATGGAGAGAAGGCCTTCTAATGACGAGGTTCAAGATCGGCCTCGCAGATGATGGTCACTGTCGTGGTGGTCTTAAAGTTTAGAGCAAAGTATCAAAACTGTCAGTTTGGTTATTTTTCAAATGCAGTGGAGCAGATAATCGAACAAAATGATTTCCATAGAGTTGATCAATAATGTCAAGAATGTTGATGATGAATTGATTGATCAGTATTGTTGAACTTGTTGATTTTAGCTATCTCCATCAATAATTTTGCAGAGAAATCTCCAGGCAATTCTCAAGCCTCATCCAAAAACGCAGACTGTACGAGTACCTAAATCCAATCCTTTCTTTTTTACCCAGAGGCGCAGCCGAAACTATTCAAAGATTGCGAGCACGAGGGAGTGTTTAGGCGGTAAAGGAGTGGGGGGAAGGGGGGAAGCAACAGGTATAAGACAATCAACAGGTTGTTTCGCATGCCGGACCGTCTCGAAGGCACGCCGACTAGAGACGTCCACCACACTTGAGCCATTTTGCACACAAGAAGGAAGGGATAAAAGTGGAGAAAGAATTGGAGAAAAAACGGGGAAGATGGGAAAGCAGTGGGTGGTGGGGGGGGGGGGGGGGGAGAGGGAGAGGTGCAAGTCAAAACATTAGAAAAAGAGTTCTCCAACTCAAGGTATTTGAACTGTTGCATGCACATACGCACACCCATCCACCCCCACCCAGCCACCCACTCAGTCACTCACACCCACCCAGTCACCCACCGACACACACACCGCCATAGACACACACCATTGAAACCACAAAAATACCACTGAAAAAAGAATATGATATACTCAAAAAGCCCAGAAATGCGAGTAGATCCACTTGAGCCATTTTGCCCAGAAGAAAGGGATAAAACGAAAGAGAGAGCTAAGGAAAAAAAAAAGAGAGACACGGGGGGACCAACCAAGAAGAGTCCCCTGTCCAAGGGGATCCAGGAATGGACAGGGACCCGGTAATTGAGCCTGTGGATGCATCTGTGTGGGTAAACAGAACAATGGACCCGTCATACTGGCTACCCATTCTTCAACCGGACAATCGAAGACTGAATGCGCACTCGCCAAAGGGGGGAAAAAAAAGAGAGTACGGAAATAATCCACCGTAAATCGTAATAACAAACATTTGAGAGGAATTTATGGTATAAACGAGATTTCTCTTCATGGGGAAATTATTGGAGGGACAATGCAGATTCAGTTATTTTCTGAATAAAAACTTATCATTTGCGAAACTTTCGAATGGGGCAAGGGATTGGTTTGCTTTTTGTCAAAATTTCGAATACAGTGTCAGTGCACACGCGCCTCTGTGTTAGTGTGTGCCTGACGACGACGAAAAACCGTTTTGTAAGCTGAAAAAACAACGAGTCGAATTTTCCATCTTTTCTGGAAATTCTCCGGTTTTTTTTCTACAAAAATAATTTTAAAAAAACATAGTTCGTGAAAATGTTCGTTAAATCCTGAAAAGTGCTCCGAGCATGAACATCCGATGTCTTTACCCTCATAAAAAAGGCAGAAAGCCATCAAGTCCCATTTCTCACATCATAACTTCGCGGTTTGTTCGCCCGCAGAAAAATTGTAATGCGATATTGTCGCCCCTCGCCGATTTTCACCCGCAGCCTCACCACCTAGACATTGATCCCGTGAGACAAGATGTTTCCAGGTCGACGGGTCCAGAGATGTTGCGCCAAGACGTTCCGTGGTGTTGCGGTCCGAGCCCTCAGTCGATACTCAAAATGTCCAGAAATGCGAGTAGACTCTTCGGAAAATAAAACTATCGCAACTCGCGACTCAGTGTCAAAACAGGAACCCATAAAATGCTAAACATAGATTCACGTTTCAGGGATTTTTGAGGGACTAGAAAGTGACTTTTGATCTGATTCATGGCCACAGAAAAAACTTCCCGATTCATAAATTTCGCCTGAATGATGATGATCTCGATCGCAAAATTTGTTGTCGCTGCCGCCCAAGCATACTTCGTGTAAAATAGTCCGGTGAAGTCCTTGGCACGGACTGCGGCAAAGGTTAACCCCGAAATGTTGCAGACAAATTCCTCATACTCTGCTAACATGCAAAGACTATTCTTTCACGAAAGAAAAAAATAAATAAAACCGCAAAAAATATATACTCAAAACGCCCAGAAACGCGAGTAGACCCCTCGAGCCTGAAAATAAACCAACGAGACTTGGGACTCGGTGTCAAAACAAGAACCCGTAGGAGGCGAAGGGGAATAAGAAAGAAGTCCTATCACGCTCGCTTTATCTCAGGTGGACCTTCGAGAGGTGGAGAATGGAGGAATGAAGAGAAAATAATAAAAAGAGCATCTCGAGACATACACACGTGGGATCCAGCCCCCTCCCCATTCTTTATTATTTTTATTAGTTTTATTATTAAAAAAAAAACAATTTTTTTTTATCTGCCTTTTATTTTCTGGAGCTTGCGATGGACCGAGGAGCGCACACGTTCTCGAGTGAGCCAACGGGTATATGGGAAAAGGACAGACACCATGAATATCCCATGTGCACAAATAGATGAGGGGGGGGGGGCGTGGGTGCGCCCTTGGGTGATTTACATATGCGTATGGAACGTACATTTTCTACAATGTCTGTGGGGATGTGTTTGGGTACATCGACACCATTAATTATAATTTCAGGGGGTGGGTGGGAGGGGGGTGAGGGGGGGGGGATATTGTTGGGAATAATGGGAGAGTTACGAAATAGGAATGTGTAATTGACGGGGTACATCGTAGTCGGTACGATTAAACGGGATAGATTGCACTATTAACCTTTGAGAGGTCGCACTATGAGCAGAGTGCCGTGCTCCGATGTTTCAATTTTTTTAACGAATTGTCGGTGATAAAAATTGAGAAAAAGAATTGATAATTTTTTTTTTAATGGATTCTACTCTCCAGAAATATCATGGGATATTGTGGAATTTTCTATTGGGGCACAGGGAAAAAATGTGGATTCAACCTCAAAACGGTATTTGCTTCTGGTTAAATGAAATCAAAGAAATTTTGAGTATTGCGGACCTCTCAGAGGTTACAAATATTTTTAGTTCTTTGGATGTTGGCTTCAGCTGATTAAAAACCTCTTAAAACAATCCCCTCGATAACAGGACATCCGCCCTTATACCCAATATTGTTACATCGATACAGGCTTTTAAACAACCCGCATTCACACGCCCTCTCATGATCTCCGTTCCACCCAAACCACACGCCTCCCACTAGTCACCACTCGGTTTTTTTTTTCCATTTCTCCCATTTGTACCATTCACCCTAGTCCCACGACACGTCCCGTCTGTCAATAGTAAAGTATCACTTTTAATCGTAACGAATATCATGTACACCGTCAATTACATGATACTCCCAGTATTTCGTAATTCTCACATTGTGCATAACAATATTACAAATCTACATTTTTTTTTCAAAGTTCTCACAATTTCTCTATTTTTAGAATCAGTCAACATCAGCTTCCTAAAATTATCAACGTAAGAAATAATTGTTTATTTTTTCCAAAAATCCGCGAAACAATCAATTTTTTGAATCAATTTTTTCATGCACTTTCTATATTTATTTTTTTACCGAATGAAATATTGTGAGTAAAATTCATGGGAATGGATTTCTGAAGAAGGTCGGTGTAAAGGGAATGAGAGAGGAGAAGAAAAACGGAGGGTTTTAGGTTCGACATATCAGCCCGCGGTGGTCACGAGTCCCGCGAGGAGTGTGAGAGAGAGGGAGTGAGATAGGGCGAGTGGGTGGGACCCCTCTCTTCGTGATCCTCATACCGAGCCCTCTCCCCCTCACTCTCCGTTAAACTCTGGTACGAGGCTGGGTAACGCTCGGGTTAAAACGTCTCGGAGGGATCGCATGGCTCCTCTTACCTCCGCGGTTTTGCGCGAAAGTGACAGTCTGAGTTCCTGAAAGGCCGCGGGGGAGGTGGGCGGGGGGAGGGGACGTGCGCGAACTGACGCTGGAGTTGTGAAAGAGTTTATCTTTGTTGAGACATGAGAAGGTGGAAAAAAACTGCTTGTGCAGTTCAAATCGTATTTCTATTCGGAGTAACTCGGGAATTTTTGTCCAGAAAAAAAACTACTGTCTTAAACTATTTAGCATTGTTCAAGTTTTTTTTTGGGTTAATTTTTTAAGGTCTTCATTTGGGAAAATCTATATTTTTCGACTGTTTGATTTCATCGAATTCAATCGTTTTTTCTCATTGGAAATTTAAAATCATTGAATTTTCGAAAAGAAATGATAAATAAGAATTTTATTTAAAGATTTTGAGTATCAGCTGAATTTTGTTTTTCAGTTCTTAACATCTGGGGAGTCATGAAAAATGAAGGTGTGCCCCTCCCATGGGCCCCCCTTGCTCCAGGATGATGCAGACGCGCGAGTGCCCTCGTGACTGTGCACTAAGTTCACCCCCCTCCCACCGCCCGGTTGACAAAGACAGAACATTGGATGAAAAGCGTTTACTAGAGGAGGAGCAAAAAAGCATTTTGTTCCTAAGGTAAACCCATGATGCATGTGTACACCTCGGGTTCACCTACCTCCCCCCTCCCACCGCGCTCCTGACATTCAACTCACTTTGGGTGAAGAAGATGAAGAGGCTGAGTGGTCAGACGGTTAGAAAAACCGCAGCGAATCGCCCGGAAATTGTTGTACTTCTGCGTTTTGTTTCAACACTTTTTGCGTTATTCTTAGCGTTTTATTACGAATGTCAGAGAGTCATGATGAATTTATCAGTTGAGGCACGAATCTTCGTGTTCAGGAAGATTTTTTGGTCTCAATAATGTATGTAAAAAAAAAAAAAAAGTAGTGGGGTAGATCGGTGTGATCAATGGGGGCGAACAAACACACCCACACCCACATTCACCCTCACTCACTCACCCACACACGCACCCACCCTCACACACCCACCCTCACGCACCCACCCACCCATTCACTCACCCACCCACCCACCCAGCACCCACACACACACACACACACATATGCACACACGCACACACATGCGCACACTTTTGTTGCACTGAAACTACCAGTCACAGTTCTCCGAAAAAATGTTGGAAGTTACGCCATTTATTTCCAATATTTTTCTTGAGATGTCTATTCTGACAATTTCAGAATTTATACTCGTGCACACGTTCAAGAAAATTTCGTTGAAAAAATGTCTTGTGAAACACATGCTCAAATGACTTAGAATTATCATCAACCTGCATAATTTATTTTTATTTTATTGGAATTGAGGAAATTATTATCTGCACGATAATAAATAAATGCATCACATTATTCAACGTTTTCTCGCGGTCTCTCGACATGATTAATGCCCAATGGGCTGAGCCACTCCCAAGCCAAGCCAAGTGAGAATTCTCGGCTAATTTAAAAATCGTAAAATTGTATTTTATTCGGGAAATTTTGTCTCACCTACTTTTACATATTTTATCGCTTTATGTTGTCATGCTTTTTTTTTTTTGTCAACACGAATGAGTAAAATGCCGATGTCGGCGGCGACGAGTTTATTAAGTCGATGGTGAACCGTTAAAAAATTCCGGGTAATTAAGTGCGATGATAATCTCGGGTGTTGATCGCAAATGGCGAGAATTTCCGATGATAAAAAGAGGGAAATGAAAGTCCAGTACTCAACGAATTATGCACAAAGGTAAGAGGATACGTTAGCTCTTTATCCAGCATCCGAGGTGAGCAAATAAATCAGATCGCTGGAAACATCCCAAAAAAAAATCACGCGTGTATATTCATTAAACGAAAAATGGTGATCAATTCAAATATCACCAAAATAAAAATTCGCAAAAAAATTAGAAAAGAAAAATAAAAAATTTCTCAAAATAAAACTGACTAAAATTTCAGGAATTAAGCTGTGCAAAATTCTCTTAGTTCTCAACAGATTATATACAAACGTAATAGGATACGTCTGCTCTTTATCCAGCCTCCGAGCGGTGCAAATAAATCAGATCAATAGAAAAGTCGCGGAAATGGAGGCGTGGGCTGATGAACCGTTATCGCACAAGATGCAGAAATTCCCTAGAGGGACACGCGCGACTATAGAGGGACTGCGGGGATTTCAATCATTTGGCGAATCTAATCCCAGGATTATCCGCAGTTGGATCAGCACGAGGGTGGAAATTCTCAATGTATTCGGATTAATTTAATTTGAGACCAATGGCAAGTGTCAACGAACGTTCGACGTAGACTGTAACATCCAGTTCCGCGTACTCATTAAAAAACGAAAATTTTCGACGACGTTAAATTTTTATAAATTTCTCTATTTCTCTATTTTTCACACAAAAATCTAACAATCAGGGAGAATATTGTCGGTTATCTTGGGTTTCGGGGTCAAAGTCGTGTTCCAATTAGATGGCAACCACGTTACCAGCCTTTCAAATATTTTTGCCAGTATTTTCCGCCTCTAATAAGGCCGATAGTTCCCGCAAGATCTCCCGAGTAATATATATAATGTAACATGTGAGTGCGGAGGCTGTGCTCCGGAGACGTAGTAAAATAACCGGAAAAAGTTATCCGACAAAGCCGATAAGTGAATAAGAAAATTAAACAGGCAATACGTGGGCTTCGATGACGAGATTAACGGTGTCCACTCGCGGTGGGGTGGGTGGATTGGTGGGGGGGGGGGGGGGGGGGAGGCGGAATATCTTTTAATTCGCTAATTAGCTACCGATTAAATTCCGATGGAAGGGGTTGGATGCGCATGAGCGAGAGTAGGGGACATTGTCGCAATTAAAAGCGAGTTATAACTGATGTGAGTTGGGGGACGTGGGAGAGATGAGTCATGTAAGCGCGTGTGCACTTAAGCTACCTGAAAACACGAGAACGTAGGCGGAGAGAAGAAGTTCCTCAAAATCTGGAAAATCGGATGAAATTTTGAAGATTCTTCATAATTTCAGAATTTTTTTTTTCAAATTCTTGGGGGGGGGGGGGGGGGGAAGGAGGAGGGAGAAATAGCAGATTGTATATATAAATGTTTAACAGCCAAATTTAATTGAAACCTTGCTCACAAAATTCCGAAAATGCGTCATTATCTCCGATCGAAACTTTAATACGGAGGAACCTCTCAGTTTTCTCCGCTGGGCTAACGATCTTCCCTATCTCTCGCATCGCGGAATAATGAAATTACGCGGAAAGTAAACGGCCCACGGTTAGTATCATAGTATGTACAGAAGACTGAGTTTATGTACATAAGGCAACGGGGAACTAGTCGCTGTGCAACATTTTTTTTCCCCACATTTTCATCATTTTTTGTGCTCAGCCAGATTGAGATGAGAGTGTGGAAAGTTGCTGGAATCGATTTTATTAATTTGGCAAAAGAAAATTGGAGACTTTTTTTTTGGAAATCTTTCACATAACCAACTCGCGTAAATAAGTATAAATTGTTTGAAGATCATGTTCCTGGGGACACGGAGGCGAAGCCATAGGTCAAGTGACTTGCACCATGACCCTCAGGGCATACCTCCCATCATACAACCACGTACCAGCAACATGTCTATTGTTTTTATCTCCCCCACTTTCCATATGAATTCTGATTTATTCTCCATTTTTTTTTCGAGTTTTTACAACTCCCTCTTTTACCTCGTTCCACAATGATTACAACGCCAGTCTCGTTTCAACGTCCCAAAACCGAGGGCATATTTAATTCCATGGTTTCTCATGAGGAAAAAAAAGAGAAACAATTTTTTTTTGACAATTCCGAAAATAGACAATTTTTTAATACATTAATTGTTAAAGAAAAACTTGTGATTATATTTGACCATTCTGGATTTTTAATGCACTTTTATTGTGAACATTGGAAAAGAATTCAAGTCGTCAGAAAAATTTTCAACGAAATACATTTGACTAACAGGCACGCCAAGGCTCCACTGCCAATATAAATGCAAATAATCCCGAGTCGATCGTTATTCAGATTCGATGAGGCACTGAATTTAATCTAGATTTATATCGCCATAGAGTCGGCATTAGCCCCCCGTGTATTCGCAGCCTCTGCATTCGTTGATTCAACTGCGCAGGCGCACACATATCATTCCAGATTTTTACCCTCCAAAATGAACAGAAAATTCTCCAACGATAAATTCTCGGGAACACAAGTGGCGTCATAATTATAACAAAATGATAGCTACCGACCGCATGTACCATAAAATATGCCTTCCTCTATCGGCTAGTAAATATTATCATTTGGTATCTGGATCGATCCCGTGGTGTGAAAAGCCGAGGTGAGTGCATTTATCGAAATCCGCGGTTTTTGATAAATATCGCGAAATCTAAGAGAATTGGAATAATCTTCATAAAAACTTTTTTGTAGAACGTGATTGTTTCTATAAAAAGTTCCTTATGAAAATTGTTGTATCTCTTTTTGCTTTTGTGATATTCGTCGAAAACGCAACCTGTAGGTGCTCTCACTATTTTCACATACATATGCATCATTTTACACACACACATACACACACACACAGCCACCCACTCACCCACCCACACACACTCACGCACACACACACACACACACACACACACACACACACACACACACACACACACACATACACGAACAAACGTTCAAGAACGTACTTTAGACGAACCGAGTAGTAATTTTTATCAAACTTTTTTCCTCCTGTACAACTCCAGCTTTTTCCCTGGCATGCAATTCCTTTCCCAAGTTTTATTCTCTCGATTTACTTCAATTCGAGGGGGATAATGTAAAGGTACTCCGTGGACTCGACTGTCTCACATTTCCATTCTCCGACTGCCTCGATTCCTGGTTCTTTTTTATTACGTCGGCGTGACGCCCGGAGGACAGTGACGAATAATCGGGCACTGTTGGGCCAGTATCGGCACATAAACTTGGGTGGCAGCCTCTCATGAGGAGGGCAAAAGCCTCCACGTGGACTGGGAAATGATGGAGCTTGGCGAGAACCAGATCTACTGGACTCGAGTTTCCGACTCTTTATTTCAATTCTTGAATGCTGAGAATACACAAGGTCTATTACGCGGTGGACGGACTCTCCAGAGATCCAGTTACATAAAACGTCGAGCTGGTCAATATGGATGATAGTTGTGAAAAATTGTGGGCTGGGAGAACTTGCTTACTGATTTTTGTTCTTTTAATGACACGTGGGATGCTCATAGCTTCGGAAAATAGCCGGCTAAAAGGGATGTTCAGGTATTGCCAGGACATCTCAGGAGGTCCATCTCCTATACTGCCCTTGAAATCCTCAAAATTCCAAGACTGAAGATCTCATACTTCCCCAGGAACCCACTAAATTTCATTCGGAGAATTTGTGGGAAGGTAAAATGACCCAACTTTCCTCTGCATAAAAGTGCACACGATGAGGCACACATACCCCGGGAGGCAGATTTGCCGAGGCTAAGGTCACGTTCACAGCCAACTACTGCCAAAGGGGGGTAGGGATAACATAGAAGCCACACGGTATATCCTTTCTTTCACGTGCCAGTATCCAACGATCCTCCAACAACCGTATGCAAAATCACGCTCCAGCTTCGAGGCAACTCTCATAGGCTACCGTAATGGCCAAGTCGAGAATACATTTTTCTTAACAATTTAAATGAAAGAAAAAAAAATTGTACTGAATTCTTAAGTAAACCTTTCATGCAGAAAGACGTGCAATGTCTCGCTGTCTTTTAAGGATTATGGTCTATTTTAAACCTTTCGGTTATTTTAAAATTCTTAAACCTTGTTTATTTTCAACCTGAATATTTTTTTTTTATTTTCGGTATATATAGATTTGTCCGATTTTTTTTCCCGAAATTTGGATATTTCTTCTGATCTAACGTTTCAATCTAGCTTTTAACTCCGTAGCGAAATGTTAAAAAAAAACTTTATGGTCGAGATTTAAAAAAAAACTGAAAACCTATTAAAAAAATGAAAATAATAATTTTTCATTCTAATAGCTTTACCCGCTTTTTTTTAATAAAAAAATGAACAAACCACAATGAGCTTCTTGCGGCCATTCGAGCCGCCCAGAACAAACGCGCCTATTCTCCATACTTTCTGTTTTCTTTCCCTCAATTAGCGAGGGATAAAAATATTACTCCTCAATATTTCCCACAAAATTACCACGAAAAAAAAAATGAATTCTATATGCGTAATAAAGATTGAATTGAAATTCTCCGGCAATCGATATTGCATTGGTAAGCATTGCAATTGCAATTGGCAACAAATCCAATATGTTCCGCGATGATAGAACTACAGCGCAAACTAGGGTGGTCTCTGGCTCGATCTGAGTGGAGGGCTACTCCCCAGTTGCCGCATTGCCCATCGATAGAGAATTCCATTGCCCACTCGTATCATCGCAGTATATGTACACCACAATCGCACTAAATTCCCACAAGTCACTTATTTTATTCTCGGTGAGTTGCCCAGTTGCGCAGGCCAAAAAGACTAGCCAATAAAGACAGAGGGAGCAGGGAGAGACGGGGGGAGAGGGGGAGGAACATCGGTATAAGTACGAGAAATCCAAACATTTTGTTGTGTGTGTGTGTTGGGAGATTCTGCATGGTGTCGTGTGCGCGTGTAGGGGGCCTCATGTATACGGTTGGGTATATTACCTTGTGTGTGTGTGTGTGTGTGTAGGCCGACTTAGGGGGACGACTTATGTATGTGCAAACTCTCGAAGCGGCGGTTATGCGCCCGCGCTGATTTATGTCGTTGCGCGGGCATAAAGTGCGTAGCACGGAGAACAGGCGATCAGGAATAGTGAGGCGGACACTCTCCTACGAGGCACACAGTGGGCAATTTTCTTTGTTTTATGGACACTGCAATTTTTCCCAATTTTTTTTTTTGTATTATTATGGGGAGAATTTTGGCGATTATGAAATTAAAAAGTTTTTGGAAAATGCTTTTTTTTTTTCATCTCTCGTCTAGGGAAACGAATCCGAATATTTTCGTTCAGGAAACACTTTAGGAATCAAAAAACAAATATTTTCGAGAGCGAAAATAAAATATATACAAGCCCTGGGATTTTCGAAAGTTTAATTTTCCAGATGGAAACCCAAAAATCTTTGCAATATAAGTAAACTTTACGTGAAAAAAAAGCATCAAATGAGGTAGCCACGCGTGGGGTTTCCAAGACATTTCATATGGGGGAGTTAAAAGAAAAGTTGTAAAAGGTGGAAGTGAGGGGGGGTCGCTACGGTTGTGGTCCGCCTGGGAAAAATTACTCAAGGAGGACGATGGAGGCAGCATTGTGCCATTCGTATAGTCGGGGAGGCCACGCTAGGCTGACCCTAGTCTTTCGAATTAACCGTCCACCTCGTTGCGCCTGTAATGAAATACGCGGGGCGACTCTGTTGAGTGTACCTGTTACTCCGCGTAATCGCTTCCCCCTCCCCTCCCTCCCTCCCTCCCGCCACTCGACAATTCACCATGTTGCACATGAGGTTCGGCACATCATATCGCAATTGTTATCAAAAATCGAACAATGTATCACATGTTTTGGCAGTTTGACGGTAAGCAAGCACTTGGCTTGTTTTTGACAATTTACAGGTGTCATTATTTCGAAAACGGGAGAATTTATGGAAAAATGTCAAGACACTTTTTTTGTAGAGAATTAAATTTCCAACAAAAAGTATTTTTTTCGGATTTTTTAACGCCACACCTCTCGGAGATTTTGATATTTAAGAAAAATTTAGCTATCTCAGATTTGAAAACATTGTTTCCATATAATTTAATTGTTCATAAAAAGTTATGTCGAATTTTCCTCTGGCCTGCGAAATAAATGGACATGAATAAAAAAAAATGAAAATTGACTTGATGAACCTGTTGATTTCCTTCCCTCCCCCTTTCCTCCCATTGGCCGCGGTTAGCCATGCGCAGAGGGAGTATTTCGCGAGTCGCAACGAAACGCTGGAAACATTGGGGGGGGGGGGGGGGGGAATAAATGATGAATAAAAAAGAAGAATTACGGCTCTTTTGTTACTCTCTATAGCCATCATCATCTTTTGAGACACGCGCATCCGTTTAATTGTGAAAACTAACGCATGTGAGTAAATATGGAAATGAGTTCAAGGCATAAATGTCGTGGGAATTAACTCGAGTCAATGATACATGCAGAAAATGGAAGCAAAAAAAATAAGTTTGAGTAATTTGAGTATGTCACGAAATTCAGAACTTCCTATATCTTCTTTTGAAGACCGCGAGTAATTAAAGTCACCAAATTGACTCGTCACAAATTTCAGATTATATCATAATTTTGTAATCCAATATATCGCGTGATGCTCGCAAAAATTGTTCAGGAGATGAGGCATTTCCGCACAAATTTTTAGGTACAATTTCTTAATTTGTAAATCAGTGGTGAAGCGGTAGTAAACTGGAGCGAGCTCATGTCGGTGTACCTGTGCGCGTGTGTATATATGTGTGTGTGTGTGGATAGGTCGGTGGGTAGGTTGTATGGGTCGGTTGGATGGGTAGGTGGGTGGGTAGGTGGATGGGTAGATAGGTAGATGGGTGAATAGGTGGATGGGGGGGGGGGGGGGGGCTATTGCGTTACTCGATTTGATTCCCCGTTGGCACAACTTAAGGGAAGTTATTCACAAAATAATTTCCACATTGGTCGCTGTGTATTTCAAAAAAAATTGCGTGACTCACCTTCAGGACAATGGCACTCGTAGGTAAGTGGAGACAACTGGCTGCAAGATCCACCGTTTGCACATGGCGACGGATCACAAGGTATGTACTTGCTTTCGCAATTCTGGCCGGTATATCCGCTGGAGCACATGCATCTGGGAATTAAAAAAAGTCATGCCCATTAGTATGATAAAATACTTGCAAAGAAATTGGCTACATAGAGACAGGAGTAACAAATTCGATGATTTTATCGAAATTATGTAAAATGGGGATGTGGCAAAACAGGATGGAATTGAATAGACGTCATTGTTCCAGGAGTATCGCGTGTCGTATTTATCGCATGGAGATATCAAATAATATCCGATAATAATGACGGTGGGGTTATCAGTGTTCTGAGAAGTGATGTTTTTTTTCGGATTGAATCATTTTTCGATTGACAGATCGTTAATTGGGATACTGTTGAGGTCGAAGGAGGCGAACTATACGAACTATATTACAGACTCCGTTATGGGGGCATTTTGTGCTTGATTTGAGGACCAAGTCTTCAATTTGAGAAAATTTTTGTAGTGAAGTGGTAAAGCGAGGTATGTGCGTTGATCGGTAGGGACGGTTTTTTTTTAGCAATATCTCAGAATCTAGGGGAATTGCGATAATCTTCATAAGAACTTTTTTGTGGAGCTTTTTTATTGTCTCTATAAAAAGTTTGGTATGAATTTTTTTTCATGTTTCCTCGTTTTTGAGATATTCTGGAAAAACGCGCCTGCGGACAAGTCAAATTATATCGTTTTACCGTTTCACAGATTTTTCAATTCAGGAATATTTTATTGTGAATTTATAAAATGTCATAAATACAATTTGTAAGTAACTCAGGAAAGCTCAGACTTGATGACAAGGTTTCATTTTGACCACGATTGAGAAAAAAGTGGAACGGCACTTTATAATAACGAACCGTAAAATCGCGTTTTTTTTTGGTTCAACGTGATCAATACTTTGCGTAAAATTTACAGATGAACTGTGTATTTTGGTTTTCTTTCTAAACCCTTGTGATTTCCTCAAGATCACTCGCGCAATGAGATATGATTTATGACTTTTCACCGGAGTCCATTTGAATCGTTTGTGTTTTATTTTATATGCGAAGAATGGAAATTTACTGGAGCTTTGGTAAATAAACTGAACTTTTGCGGTCCTTGACTTGCAAAATATCACCTCAGGCCCTCCATGGGAAAGTAATCGCTGCCCGCGCGCTTGCCATCCTCCATTACCCCGCGGATGGCAACCGGCACGTTGTAGCGTTTGATTAAGTTTCCATGGATCGCCCGGTAATACATCATCCCCGCCACATTTCCCGAGTGACAAATTCTATTCTATCCCCAGAACCCGCCCCCCCCCCCCAAAAATTATGAAAATCCAACCTCGCGCTGGCAGCCAGCAGCAGCACGAGAAACGCCCTCGTAAAACTCATTTTCTCTTAAATTCCAGTTGCACGATAATCCCAAGGGCGTAGTCCTCATATTTTCTCATAACCCACTGCACTCCATCCCTCTCTCAAAATCACACATTAACAACCAGATATAACCACCACCACTGTATCCTCCAAATTCCAATAAATCAATAATTCCACTTCACAAAATCACCAAAAAAAATCACCCTCAATTATTGCACCACAAAATCACGGTAAGTAAAGCCTCTTAAAATCCTGAATTGCACCGACAAATATTAATTTACAATAATGAATAATTTATCTTAACCAAAATTGGTAAAACTAGGTTTAAAGGAAAAATTATTAAAAAAAAAATCCAACAAGTTATCACAGTCGAAGAGTTCCTCCGTATGCCCCCCCACCTGTCACCTGTCAAATTCACATGAAGAGTTCCACATGGTGGTGAGAAAATTTTCCCCAAATTATTCGTGAATGAATAATTTCACGAAATAATAATTGAGCAGTTTATTATAATTTTTTTCCTCCTTTTCTGTCCCTCTTTTGGATGCCTTCCGTCGCTTATATGCGACGGAGATGCTAAAACTATCTCGAGGCAGCCTAAACTCGCTCAAATTGCCTTTATCCTGTGTTACGACGAATCAACGTGGTGCCCATGTCGGGGACACATATGCGGAGGGATCGCCACTGCACACTTGTTTATTCATACGTCAATTATTTATTAATTATTAGAAAATTAGCAATACACTGCATTTGTTTATCCATTCGTGTAGAGTTTTAACACGGAGTTACTCCAAATTTCGGTGAAACACATTATAGTTTCATGGTAGAAAAATACGTTTATCTATAGCTAGTTGTATCCCCACTCTTAGCCCATCGGCTTCATTAAATAACGAGAAAAATCGTAAACTATATTGTCACTCCGATTGTTCTTTTGCAATTGGTTACAGTCATCATTCACTGGGTGTTAATAAACATCAGCTGTCGGTGAAAACATTCTCGTCTGATTTTTCAAATAATCCAGGTTATACTGTTCATGTAAAATTGCTTTTCCCCAATTTGTTTACCTTCTCTACTCCACAATGTAGTGAAAACTGGTGATTCAAAAATTGGCGCTCCAAATTTTTTCACTTGTCACATTAATTTTTTTCAAAAAAAAAAAAATTCCGGCAGAATAATTCACGAAATCTGCGAATTGAGAAAATTTTCAAATGTTTCTCCGCTTTTTTTCTCGATTTTTTCTGATGAAAATAAGGAGAGCAGTGACACTGTGAGTGTGCACGCGTGCACGCCTGGAGAGCAACTGGAGTGCACGTTTCCGCGCGCACCGCTGAGGGGGCGCGACGGTGGTTCGGCTAGGGTCGGCTCGACCTCGGCTAAGGCCCAATGTCCCGACGCCCCGAGATGAGAATTCCATGGAGCTAAAAGGAGGAGGCTATCTCACTTGCACGCATTTTTTTTCACCGAGGTTTTTTTAGAGAGGGGCTCCCCGCCTCGCTCACTCCCGCGAGCTGTGTCTCTCTCTCTCTCTCTCTCGCACTTGATGGTGGAAGGTGGTTTTCCGTGAGTTGAGAGGCTTTTTTATACAGAACTAGCATTACGCCTTTGGCGGACTCTTCTGCGTATTATGGGGCTTTTTCGGCAAAATTACGAGAAAAATTGTGGAAGTGCGCCAATTGATTGTGGGAAAAGGGAACTAGCGACATTTGGTCTTTCTTGATAGGGAAAGATTCTGTAATGATCCGGAAAGCAAAAGTGACATTTTCATGAAATTTGTTCCTACCGGTTCCTGAGGGATGTGTGTGTCTGTGTGTGTGTGTGTGTGCGTCTGTCTGTGTGTGTCAAAATTTGTCCTGGAATTACCAAAAATAGCCTCAACCGTAAAGATTTTATACCCCCCCTCCCCCCCCCCCCCCCCCCCCCCCCATAAACGTTTTAGACATATGCATATTTTTTTCCAATAGGGCTTTTAAAAGCTTCCACGATTTAAAATACGTGGGGGAAATTTGAAGTTTAATTTTCACTTGTTTGTCATATGGAGGGGAAAAAAGGTAGGAGGGGAACTGGCTCCTAGCTGGGGGGAACATGTGGGGCACAATGGATAGATTTTATTCTCTGTTGCCTATGCATAGACTCGAGGGGTAAGCTACTATGCGCCCCTAACCTGAGGCTACCCCCATGGGCCGACTAACACTCCATGACCGATCCCATGTTTCTCATGATGCCCCTTTTTCCCCAGTGCACGAAAATAACTAGTTTGAAAAGAAGGAAATCAATCGGCGTGAAGAAAATTAAGTAGGCAAAATCCATTTCGGTTCTTTCAAATGTTAATGTGAAATTTTGAACGGTTATAAACAATTTTAAAAATGCAAAAATTATGAGTAGTTCCTAACAAGGCCTCAATCGAACGACGTAAAAAGTCGATCATCAATTATGAACGAAGAAATTGTCGAAAAACTTACGATTAAATTTTTTTTCAATCTGTTTTTTCAACAACTCCCAATGTTTTGAAACCCTGACCACTTCCAAATGTCCGATAAAGCCCATGTTTATGAATCTCCATCGTCCACTGGAATGATTCACGTGCCTGGGATGATGAGAAGAGAGAGGCGGAGGTCTCGGCCTCGAAATATGTCAGGCCAAGTCCCGGGGAACCAGTCGCCCCAGGTTTTGGATGCTCGATCGTACAAACCCCAGGGCAACATTTGTTGATTCGTGTGTGTGGACCCCAGGGGCGGCGCAATCCAAATCTATCCCTTCCCTCCATAGTTAACCTTTTGAGAGGTCGCGCTATGAGCACCGCACCGTACTTGAAATAAAACTCATTTCAATAAAAAACAGGATGAAGTTCATTTCCTTGTGAAAAACAATTGTTCAGATATTTCAAGAGTGCTGGTTTTGAGTTGAGTTTACGTATTAATAAAATGATTTTTAATTGAAAGTTATTTTCTAAAAATTCTGTTGAATTTCGTTTTCGAAGCTATCGGAATTTTTGAAATTGAAGAACATATTTAAATTGTTCAAATTTGAAAGATTGTTCCTAAAAATGATCAATCAATGTGAATCGATAACAATCGATCGACTCCTTCTGCATAATCGAGATATATTAGTTCCGACCCACCCACCCATTGACTCACCCACCCGCCCTCTTATCCACTCAACCACCCACTCACCCACCCACCTACCTACCCACCCATTCACCCACCCACCGGCTCATCCAGCCACCCCCTCACCCACTAATTCACCCACCCACCCACACACACACACTTAATTCTTTCGCACAGCATTTTGGTTCCATTCGAACATTCGCCCGACACCGAATACAGCATTTTCAAGTTCAGGTTCAATAAATTCTCGACCTAGAGCAGTTGCAAAGTGTGTATCCTCAAGAACCCATTCATCTCCAATGCCAGTCGATTAGCCGATCACTGCCGATTGTCATCGATTAATTGACCATAATCGGTTATGATGGTCAATTCTCGATTGTGATCGACAAGCATCGATTAATCGATTAAACCTACAATTTAATTCGCCCAATAGCGTAATTTCCCCCTCCACCCAACCGATCCCCTCCATAATTAATTATTGTCCCTAGGGCTAATTAATTAGGCGCGATCGGCCATCGCTCTAACCCTCCGCCAATTAAGACCTCAGTTCTAAGCATTAAGGCCCCCAGGCGCGAGCTGTTCTCAATCCCTTTCAGCGATTCCTCTTTGTCTTTGCCCGGTTACCCTTTTTTTTTTCATTTTACTCTCTTCGATTCCTCTGTACCTGCGTGCGAACGATCGTGCCCGTATATACCCCCTTAGTGTAAATTCTAAACCCTCGGAATCGATTCAAAGGACCAATGCACCTTTAATCCTGCTTTTGTCGCTTCTTGTCTTTTTACTTCGGCTCCAATTTTTTGTGACGGTTTTGCGATCAAAGTTACCGTAATTAAGAATTTAATTGGCTTGAATTTCTGAATAATTGAATAATTTGACAGCACGTCCGAATGTTCAAGTAATTTCTACATATATTGTACGTGAGATTCATGAAATCTGAATCCAAAAAGTTTTCAGTTACTTCGAAAGCTCGAAACCATCTTCAACATCTTCCAATGCCCAAATGGAACGGGATAAATATCCCGTTTTCATCCGATTTTTTCCCCTTTTAGTTGTAATTTTTTGTAAGTGTTTTTGTGGTCCAGATGATCGTAATTAGGAGCAGTGGAGGCTGGGTACAAGAAGCGTACAAGAGAAATTAATGCACGTGAAGGAACGAAGGCCCTTGTTTAATTGACGCTGAATTTGGGAATGGTTGAGAGATGATATGGGAAGGGGGTGGGGCAGGGGGAGATTGGATCGACAAGGTGAGTAAACGCTTCCTGGATGAGCCGCACTTACAGCCTCATCAAATTTCTCGATGAAAATATTCACCAGGGAATTGAGTGGCGATTGGTCGGTTGTAATCCCATTTGGGGGGGGGGGGGGGAGGAGGAGAGTCGATTGAGCTTTTTCTGGAGAATGGCAAAGCGTGTGACAAAACACACCAGATTCATTTTAACCAAACTCTTTTCAGATTCGCAATACCCTTGGATGCCTCGATCTGCGCCTTTGACCAACGATTTTTGCCACATATATACACCGTCACATACACCCACATACACACACACACACACATTTAGTTAAAAATGATCTAGAAAATCGAATGTTCATTTTTAGGGGCAAGGCAGTGACCAAGCTTTCCCATATCAATTTTTCACACATATGAAGTAAAATTTATGAAAATATGTGCAAACTTCACAGTTCATTTCTTTCCCGCATCTCACGCATATGCAACATAATCACGCAATTCCGTTCTACTTTGCATCTTGAGTCACGCGTGTCTGCGGTGGAGTTTTCACGTTCCACTGGAGGAATTAAGTGGGGGATTGCATTCTTTGATATATATTAAGAGGCGAGGACGTGTTACCATAGATTGTACATAGGTTTTTAATGTTTATTGCTAGGTATTAACGAGATTTTTCTAGAGCGCACATTTGTCCATTTTTTTATTCAACAGAATTACGCAATTTTCGGGGGGGGGGGGGGGAGGGAGGGATAGCGACAGTGGAAAACAAGTGTTTGGGATTAACGCACCATGTAACTCACAACTGTGCACTTTTCCCACCGTAATTGCGGGAATTGAAGCGACCCGATAATCATTGCGTCAGTCATTGTCATAGTTTTAACGAGACTATTTGACGTTTTGCTCGGGTCTTTACATTTTTTACACCAAAAAATATTTCCGCAATTTTTAGGCTCAATTGAATGGTGATTTGAGAGGTCGCCCTCCCTCGGCCAATGTTCGCGGTCGCGGGTATAGCAGATCGCCGCCCGTGTATTTTTCAATTTTGGAGAAATTCTAGACTTTACGTATCGAATTGTTATAGCGAACTTATGCACAGAATACTCGATTTTTTTTTTAATTTTAGCAACATGATGGGCGTTCTGAGGTCCAACACAGAATTTTTTTTGGATGGGCCGCAACAAAAAATAAACCAATGTTTTAGGCTTGATCCATATTTTTTGGCAATGAGTGTTCATAGAATCATAATTGAATATTATGACGACATACGAGAAAACTCACATTTTTGTATTATGGAAATGTGGAAAATTGAGAAACTAATGTCACACTCCCTGCACATGCAAATTTATGAAGATTGAATGTCAGTATAGTCACATAAAAATGCTCACTGTAGTATCATAAATTGTGAAGCAAGGTGAATGAAATTATGAGTCATAATTATCTGAAGGTTGTTCTAATGTAAAACCGACTATTGTGAAATAAGGTCGTATGTGGGTATGACTTCCGGAGGTGACACATTATTTTGTAATTTTTTTTTTCATGACAATTTCTAAAAAAGTTTTTGGAATTCTCATTTCCAATAGACCTCCTTCAACCAAATGCATTGAAATAAAATTTTCATTTTTATTTCAATAAACAATAATTTTAACTCTCATTAAATCAATTGCATAAAAAATCATTATTTTTAAGGGAAAAAATTTCTTAACCGATTTTTAAATTTTAGTCAATATAGCGTCACGCCCTTCCAACAATTAGACCGCGATCATCGATTACCCACGCCCATTGGATTATCCGTATCTGCTTGGATTTTCCCGCCGACATTGATATCGAGACGCGCGAAATCAATTGCAAAACGTTACATTCAACGCCTGTCGATCGTTAAAACCACCCACGCGTATGCACGCAGCGATTTTTGTCAGTTGCAACGCAAAGGTTCACGCGAAAGTTCACACGATAGCGAACTAGGTTCAACGAACCTAGTCTTCCTGCTGAAATTTTGAGCCTGGACTTTCCGTGTCGACACTCCTGATAGGTTACATTTTTTTTTTTTTCAAAATTTGAAGTGGGTCAAATATAATTATTGAATGTCATTTTTCTAGATTTTTTTTTCTAAATTTAATTCAAATTCTGACAGTACATTAACATTCTGTTTTAATCATCTCATTAATTCTAAACCCTCTCAAATTTTCACGTCTGGAATAATAATTAATCTACTTATTGTGCAACTCGTTTTTGTCGGCAATTTCGAGCTTCAAAATGCGGTGAAAATGCAAATTGTTTTGGCTCTGTTCTGTTATTTTGCCCGTCACGTACAAAACTGGTCAGCAGACTAGTTTCAGTAATTCCATTCATGGAAGCCGTCGTTATTTTTTTGCTGGTTTTTATTTTATCAGTTCAAGAAGTTAAAAGAATTTTTCTACTCCACCAAATTATGAAATCCCGCAATTCGTTAAATAGCAATTGAACGCGATAAGGAAACATACGGTTTAATTCCGCGACACACGTAGCGGCTTCGTGGGAGCACCATTGAAGATAGCTTCCCGGGCGGCTCATTGGCAAACACGTGAGTGCAATTGGCCGGGATGCAGGCCATGCAGCCGTGTAACCTATCAAGACCGATGGCTGTCGAGCTAAGGTCGCTCGTTCATATCAAGCTATAACTATTTAATAACATAGTGAGTACACCTGGACACCAATGCTAGGGCTACATCAAACTCCCTATTAAGATCCTCCAAGTACTCCTTTCATCCTACTCACTTAACAAATTTGTAGAAAAAATTTCTTTCCAATAGAATTTTTTCTGAGTGCCCGAGAATGGCATTTGAAAATTAAAAAAAAAAATAAATAATAATAGGAGCACTATTGAAAATTGCAGAAAACTTTGGAATTTCAGTTTTCGGATTTTTTCAAATAAGGCTCTTAAAATCCGAAAGAAAAAGTCTATTCGAAAATGCCTGGCAATGTTGAATTTAAATGAAAGATCTCATTGTAAAGTACAAATGTTGAGAACGAAGAAAAAAAGGTCGTCAAAGTACTTGAGCATCAGCTACGCTATGCCGAGGAATTGATGATGCGGAATGGTACTTGGCGCGGTAAAGCCGAAGATTAACCGGGAAATAACCGTAGGGATAATTGTTGGCCAGAACTATTGCATTTGTGATATTTATTATCCAACTAATATATATGTGGACTATTCAATTAGCGAAACGGTCCATTAGCAATCCTTCTCAATCTTACATCTATTTTTTCCCCGTTTCAATGCTTCCTATTTCCTTCTTTGTATCGCCAGCAAATGTTTATGGCTTTCTGGAGCTTTGCTCACATTATTTCAATAATTAGTTCTATCTCGAAATGGCTCAGAGTCAGCGCATTTTACGGCAAAAATTTATTTTGCATTATGAATTAACGACTCGTTCGGAACGCAGGAACAATTTTCATGCAAATGCAACTTCGCGAAAAGCAAAATTTGTGGGTTATTTTGTAATGGTTCACCATCATGGATAAACTACTAGAGCAGTTTTGTTCTCACCCAATTTCACTTCTACCGCGCTGAAAGCCATGAACAATACAATATCTTCAACTCCCACCTAATACTGAAGAGCCGCTAATCTAATTCAGAACTATTACTCAACGTTCGCCAATTATCCTCATCACCTCAAAGATTCTCATTAACTCTTGAGAACCTTCTCATGAATCAACTCTGAAATTAATGAATGAACTCTGACAAATACATGGCATCAACTGAGTACTGCATCACCATCCTTGTCGAAAAGACGTGCTGCTAACCCTGGAATTACAGCCAATTGATAATGTATAATTTCCCATGTGATGCACCCATACCCATCAAATTGAATTTTGTCATTTGCGATATGCTGCATACGTTTCACTCCGTGATCAATCGGTAATTTCCACAGTAAAATCAAGTGGACACTCCCGCAAATGGCAAAAGCCCAGGCGACGCCTTTCTCCAATTCATTGGCTTCTTCTCAATGCTAAAGCCCCGTAGATTCATTCTCTTTCATTATACACTTGTAAAGGACTTTATCTGCTAGGGGCCGTACGAGACCAGAGCCATTACTGTGCACCAAGTCTATCATCTGTGGTGATCGTGAAGACGCGCACATGCCCCCGGTACGGTTTAGGTAATCATTGAGATGGGGAGAAAGAATAGTTACAAACAAGAGGAGAAATAAAAATTGAGAGACTGAAGAAGTTGAATAACTATGGGCTGTAAATCTAATCGAAAGCCATATTCGGTCACAAGGACCGCGCAACGGGGCATGCGGAAGGGAATGTCCTTTGGCAGTATCTCATTTAACGAGTCATTTTGAACTTAAACGATAAGCTATAAATGTAGTACTGTGTGAAAAAAGCATCATTGGAAGTTGGATGGAAGCATTGAAATTGCTGAAATATTTTGTCTACATCATCCAACTTTTCCAAGATCGCGTGAATAGGAGATCTCATGTTCAGTTATAAATGATGGAGAGGACTGGCAGGAGATGTTGAGGTATTCAGGCATTCTTGGCATTGTGTATGGAGAATAAATCATGAAATTTATCAATAGATCTTGAACAGAAGCTCGATCGTTTGGCCGTGAATGTTGACGAAGATTGTATGGAAGTTTTATCTTCTCCGCTAAGTTATGACAGAAAATGATGCCGGCAAATTTTCACGCTACCGGAGCAAGCTCTCTCCATAAATAGCGTATAATTACTCACTTATAAGATCCATGAGTATTGTGACAGCTTCCATGAACACAAGGATCCCTTTCACACTCATTGATATCATCCGCACAATTTGGCCCAGTGAAGCCAGCAGCGCATGTACATTTGTAAGTATCATCAAGCGATTGACATTCCGCAACATTTCTGCATGGTGACGATGCGCAGTGATCCTGTCTCTCGCAGTGTACACCTGAAACATGAAGAATACCACTGTAATTGTCCAAAGTTTTTTGTCCATCTTCCATCTGCTTTTTTTGGGTCAGAGTCCTCAATGCAACATGACTCGGGCCCTGATTAGTGGAACTAATTACAAGCCGCCTAAGCTACTGCATTCTCCCCCGTGCCATTTCAAGCGGTCCAAAGGATCCGCCACATTGCGGAGCAATTACAACCAACAGCAAACTTTGTACCTAGATTTATTCGTCAAGGCAACACACCAGTCATACACAGAAAACCTTCAAAAACGGTTATTAGTGTTGAGAAAAAAAAATTTTCAATAGGAACAAAAAGTGGAAATAAGAGAGTAAAGTGCTTGATTTTCTCACGCAATAGAGGTGGCAATTAAACGACTTAGAATTATTTTTCTAAATGAGACTACGGTCACACTTGGTTGACTGTATGATAGAACGGGTGGAGTAAAAATGATTCCGACATATGTGGATTTATTTAATTATGCTAGTGTATTTGTAATGTAACGGAACTTTAGCGAAACCAATCGCGTAATCCTTGAATTAGCCTACGCAAATAGACGATGAATAGGTTTGATCATTACTACATTTTTTTCTTCTGTTAGACATTTTCTTGGCTTGTTGTGGAAGGGTACAAGGTCTTTGGACAATGTATTGGCGTGAGTCAGAGAACGGGATGTTGATTGAACGGAATATAGATTGAATGTTGCAGATAAATGTTGATGTAACTTCCTTGGATATCGAATCTTTAAATTCTAATCAAGCTAAAGAGATCTGGCAGCATCTTCCTGCATCACTGAGACTACTCGGAATCTCGAAGGTATTTACAGAAAAAAAATGTTTCGTTGGACCCTAAAATTGATCTCCAGATGACTAACTGTACTCACCAGTGAATCCTGTAGCGCAGGTGCAGGTGTACTCATGCAGAGATTTCAACTGGCACGTTGCCCCATTTTGGCAGGGCAGTGAATCGCAGGCATTGGCTATCGGTATTTCACATAAGGAAGCACTATATCCAACTGGGCAGACACAGGTGAACGATGGAGTACCACCTGATGGATCCTCTTTGACTATGCAGGAGCCACCATTCTGACAACGAGGACCCTTGTGACAGGGATTCAAGTGCTGGCAGTACTCTCCAACATATTTTGATGTACAGCTGGAACAAAAGCAATTGAACATGGTTAGATATTTTGTTACGTGCAAAACGGAACGAATTAAATCAAGGTCTTGCGAACACGAGTTGAATTACCCCCCCCCCCCCCGAAATTTTCTTTCGAGCTCGGCCTTTCAAGAACCAAGATGCAGCTTGCTACGGACCTGACCTAAGGAATAAACTGATACGAGGAAGACGCGCTGAATTTACTCTTGATGATTGTCCAAGACACCTACGAGGTGCAAAATTCATGAGCCCTAACTACTGTCAAATGCAATACAACCAAAGCTACGTTGTCTAAAATCCGTTAATGGAAATCGCGTATATGTGACTCCTCGATGCCTCGACTATTTCATCCATCAGTGTTGAAATACTAATTAATTGCCATGACAAGTACTGCTGCATCACTGGCCAAACCAGGAAGACCATCGACACGCATATGTTTGTCAGAATACAAGGCGTAGATGCGTAGGTACCAGGATAACATGGCGTTCACGTATCAATCACGATTTCCCCGTGCAATAAAGTTGAACTCCGGGTGCTAGCCACCAGCAGCGACCACGCAAAAACATGGAAAATTTCCATTATGTACGAGGTATGTTGTATGGTGTCTTTTTTATCAAGAGTTCAATGTGTTCACAAGTTCGGACAGCATCAACAGGTAGATTGGTGAGATTTTTACTTTATGTGGACAACACGTCCACGTTATACAGACTCACCCGCCCACTCAACCACCCACCCACTCATCCATCCACCCACCCACTCAACCATCCACCCACTCACCAACTCAATCATCCACCCACCCATCCATCCAACCACCGACCCACCTGCCCACCCACTTAGACAAAACTTTTTTTCTAATCAACTGGAAAATCAGGGGCTGGTCCAGAGCCCAGATGAGCGCGCAACCTTGAAACCTAACCTCTAATTTTTTTTTTTTTTTTAATTGTCTACACGGCAAAGATCTGATGCTCTTCCAGGACATGTCTCAATCTGACCTTACTCCAGACCCAATTTATTTTCATGTTCATCTCAATAAAAGCTGATCTCACGAGCGCAAGCAATTTGAGCCAATCCAGCGAAATGAGAAGCTGATGTGTTCGAAGCCCATCAACTGAATCATAAATTTAATTTCACTTTTTACCACATTGAAACAGAAATAACTAATGTATATGATAATACGCAAAAAAGGTTGTGCTCAAGTTGTATTGGAGTTGATTGAAAATAGCTGGGCGTTGTCTCGGTGGAAAATTTATACCTCAGTATTACTCGGTGTGAGGAGGACAAAGGCGGGACAGAATAATATGGCAATGTGGGAGGCTAGTTGAGCGAATTCAATGGAAATCACTTCACCGTGTCTATCTATCTACAGGAAAAGATAGGGACTGTCTCGATGGCTCCCTTAAAATGGCGCTAACAAACAAACGGCTCGTTTTAGAGCAATATAGCATACGACCTTTTTTGTTGAACATTCAATTTACTACAAAAAATGTCTTTTGACATTATCACCTCGCACTGCTCCTTTTCCAAATAATCAATGAAATGTACAAAATAATACACAAAGTGAATATTACGATCATAAGCATTGATTTAACATGAGAATAATAATGCACTCGAGTAGTTAAAAATAAACAGAAGCCGATATTGCACGCGGTGAGGGCGATGGTAAGTCAGCTGTAAAATATTTCACTGCTCACCGCGATGTATAATAAATGTTTATGACGTTGCACAGTCTCTGTTGTCGCTGCGGGCGTGCTGCCGCGAGACCTCCAGTACAGGCCAGGGTGTTAAGTCAAATGAACATGTATGTACAAAGAAAATCCGTACACAATCGATGTATTGATGAGAAGAGAATTTTGAAAATAAAAATTATGACCTATAAAATGACAGCCGCCGGAAGCGAAAGAAAAAAGGTTCAATTCGACTTCTAAACTTTTCTAAAGAGCACCTTCAGAGCTCTTCATTGCGATTTGACTGCAAAATTGGATGAGATTTCACAAATTTTCTTCGTGAGAAAAAAAGACCAAAAAAAAAATCTCTTCCTGGACTAGGTGAAAACTGAACGATGAGAGTTCAATAAATTTTTAATCAAGTGGATAAAGATCGACAAGTGATTTTTATTTACTTGATTTTCGGTCGTTGCCAGCCAAAATTAACGTGATCGACCGGCACAATTGCCTCATAAATTCCCTCGCGGTGTTGTCGGCAATTGTGCATAAGTCCGCAAAGTGAAAAGAGGATGGAATAAAAAAGAGGATGAAGGAAAAGGGTCTCTTAGGGGTATACGACCCCCGGTCCATGACGAATGCCAGGGAGATTCGTTGCGTTATCTAAACGAGCATCTTAAATTGCGCCTTGAGGATTCGACGTGCCTCCTCCCCACACCTTACATGCGGAAAAAACGAATGAGGTAGGAGAAGCGCCGAAATTGCTTTTTTTTCGTCAAAACGAAGAAACCTCAGACGTTCATCTTTCATATTTTGTGCTATTTCATAATTTCCCGAATGTGGTTGGTCTACAGAAAAAAAAATGTTGTTATTAATTTAATTAATCCACCTTTGATACCCACTTATCACCTAAAAATTCCTAATTCCCTCAGTAAACTCAATTTGCTTTAAATTACCCATTACTCATGCCCACATATCGCTAATGCATAGTTGCCTAAGGACTAAAATACCAGGAGCCAGTGACTGTCATTACGAATTCACCGTCCAGCCACTTAGATGGTAATAATCCTCCAATGGAGAAAAGTGAAAAAACAACAAAACTTCCAAGTTGTTCTGTACATGCGTGTGTGCAGTTGCCGCGACAGGTCCATGGCACATAAGAGATGAAGAAAAAAAATATATAAGATCCCATGAAAGAAATCCAAGGGCGTTCGGATCAATCGAAGAAAATGTTGAATCGCCACAAGAAGCCGAAGGCAAGTGCCAAAAAGGGGCAGAATCAACTGATAAAAAGCAGATAAATAAAATAATAAGAGATAAAGTGTAGGGAGTGTAAAAAAATCAATTGCTCGTATTTCACTTTGGAATTGAATTTTTTTTCACTCCGATGCGCCGTTATACGGGCTCGAGAGATGGAATCAGGCAATCATCGCTCTGTTAAATTGCGGAACGGAAGGGAACAGATTTGAGGATGAATTTGAGATAAATTTTGGGATTTTTTTGTTGCCAGTTTAGAGGTGAGAAATTATTGCAGTGAAGAAACTTCAAGTTAAGCGTTGATAAGAAATAAAATGTCATCCCCAAGTAGCGTTTGGTCAGCTCAATTACGGGATCGGCCGGTTTAAGAAAACGATTGCGTGAAGATAAATGCTGGGCAGTCTAACCAATTTGAAATCTCTCAGTTCCTGATCTAGTATCTGAGCAGATGCAACACACAAAATCTAAACTTTCTGACTGGGGTTGGTTTCCCAACAACGCTAGCACAATTATCAGTAGCTGATCCAATTTCCGATAGGAAGATCCACAAAATGAAAGCGGATGAGAACCCAACCCGTTGTGGTGGTGGTGGGGGGGGGGGGGGGGGGGTGAATCACAGAGGTTAATCTGAATGCTCTACTACGTAGCTAGTCTCCGTGATCTAATCCATCGGGCAACTCGCGGCGAATCCTATAAGTGAATACCAATGGAGTAAGACAAAAAAAAAGAGTAAGACAAAAAAAGACTCGCCCAAATGGAAACTCTGGTCAGCCAGACGGTTTGAAACTTCGCCAAAGCACAAGCACGGGTTATCTACCTGGCTTATCGTACATTTTGGATCAAAATCCTCTGCTTGGATTCTGAGATAGCCAAATGTGTATTCAGCTTAGGATTAGTTCCACAACGAGAGCTGCGTATCAGTAGTAGGTCTCCAGGTGACTTAGCATCAGCCGTTGGTCTCATTGGTCCAGATTTGAATGACAAAAAGGATCTACGAAATGGATGTGGATGAGGGCAATGATAAAGGTGCTATTGTCGCTGTTATTGGGCTTGACGCCGACTTCAGACTCTTGTACCGCCTGAAGCGGCACTTTTTCTGTTGCGGATTATCAATAACTCCATACGTGATGCTTGAAATCACTCCCAGTATATCGTGACGTTGAGTTCCGACAGTGGCAATCGCTTGGGATGGGCTGCAAAATTTCAGGATAAAATAGTGGGCAATCGTTTTATCGCCAAGGGCCTGTCAAAGTGTCATGGCGAACGCCACCCACTGCATGCTTTTTACTTTTTTTTTTCTCCTCTTCTTTCTTTATTCCAACCCCCCCCCCCCTTCTTGCACTCGGTGGGCTCCATTAGCCTCCCCCGGCTTGTAATTTGCCGTGCCGAATGTTAATGGACTTGGAGATACCTCTTGTGACGCTCTGAGGTAGCGAAAATAAAGGACAAGGGGGAGGAGGAAAATGAATCCAGTATAAAGCAAATTTACGTTACAACGAAGATTTGGTTTTAGAGATTTACCAAATTTTTCCATTTTTAAAGGGTTAACAATTTTAAGAATGATAAAAATTTTGCAGATTTCCACAATTAGTCTCTTAATTTTTTTTCCTTCTTTCAAATTTTTTTGATGCAAAGTATAAAGAATTTTCGATGAGGAATTAACAATCAGAAATTCGGGGATGCCCACAATCAAAAAAAAAATTCGAGGTGTTTCAAAAGTGATTAAAGAAATTGAAAAATTGGAGAGGTGCCTGGAAGACTCCTCTTGCGTGTATTCTTTGATGATGCTCGTCAATAGGGTAGGGTCCAGGTGTCGCCTAATCACCGAGCTTAATGAGGGTTCGACGACCCTCGCGTACGGGGGCTAAGTGCAGGGGTAACCGGATAGTCTACACCGCAGGCGTTTTCCCTTTGCTCACCACCTCATATCGCTCTTTCTCTCCCTCACTCTATCTCACTCGTGGCTCGAGACAACAGCCTCCCTCTCAGTCCTGGACCCGCAGTCACACAATCTACGTGGGAAGAGACGATCCATAGACTGAGTAGCTCGTACTCCGGTTTCCTCGTGTCGTTTCATCAATTCTCATTTCTTCATTTTTTTATTCTCATCTGAGTGATGAGTCGTTATTTTTTTTACACGGTTTTTCTGCCAAGTTTTTAATTATTAACGCAACATATTAATTTCCTCATTAATTTCGGAATTCAATTATATTGCTGTCATCATTTTTCTTATAATTCATCTCATAATTTGGAAACAAATAAATAAAATTCGGTTTTTTTCAACTCTTGAAAATTGGAGGCAAATAATTTTTGGGATTTTTTCTCTTCGTTCTTACGATTTTTTTCTCTTCAATATTCCACGTTGTTCGATAATTGACATTTGTAGGTTGACGATATGGACAAACTTCACCTTGACATTTGAATTGAATGAATGCCGAATGGGGGTTCGGTATTGCACCAGCGTTTCGTAAACGTTGCAGATTGTAACGCCCTTGTAACGCTGAGCCTGAAGAAGTAACCATCGAGAAATCAATAGTCATTTTTGAATTGTCCAATATTTGGAAAATTGTTTGCATATATAATTACATTTTTCCTAAATGTGATAAGCGAAAAAGTCTTATCAAGGTTCTTGGAAAATTGGAAAACACTAAATGTTCCCACGAACCGTAACTATATAATCTTTGAAACCTCGTAATGTATTTCCACTTAATTTATGTATTCGACAATATTTTCGTGTCTAAACCGGCGCATGCAACCATCGGAGGTGAAAGCATTTCAGAGTACAAGAGAGATCAACTGTTGGGTAGGTGGGAGGGGGGGGGGGGGGTGTCTTTTTTCACTGTCGAGCTGTCTTTTAGCTTTATTTACACTCATGGACCGTTACGCTTGCCCCCTCACACACTGCGACCAGTAATGGGACATCGACAACAAATTTTAATTTTTTTATACATTTTACAAAACTGGAAAAAAAATTAATTTTCGAGATTTAAAACAAAATTTCCACCAGCTTTGGAAATCGTAATTAATTTTTTTTTTTCAGTTTCACTGTCTCTGGTACTGAAGGGGGTCAAAACGGGTGGCTCACTCGGCCATTACTTGCATTCTCGCGCAGTGGCATGTGCGCGGAGAAAGGAGGCAAAGAGGCTGGGGTGGGGCTGGGAGGGAGGGGGGCGCAAAAGGGTTCTCACGAAATGGGGAGTTTATTTTTCTACAACGCCTACGCACTTGAGGGTTGGCCTCGATGATAAGGAGATGGCTGTGTGGTCCTGAGAACGAGTTTTGTGGCTTTATTTGGGGTGGAGGGCCACATGAATTGACATGAATCTGTTTTCTTTCTCGATAGTTTGAGAAACTCTTTTTTTGTCGTGAGAAGAAGGCAGATTGATGGGCTCAAAGTGCTTGGGAAGACGAGCGAAATTGTGAAAAAGGGGGCATGTTTTGTTTCAGTATAGTACCAGATTCTAAATTTAGGTATGTATGGGGGCCCATTAAATGATGATGGATCCCATGGGATTGTCATTTTCGAGGAGAGAGAGTCAAATGTTTCAAAGATTTCTCAAATCGAAGTTTAAACTTCTGGAAATTCTTCCGAAATTTTGCAAAATTGCCGAAGACGTCACCTGCTTCGCAAAGAAATTCCTTCCTCCGAGCTAATTATGTAACTCCAGTGAATAAGAAAGATACTGATTGGAAATCGGACACCACTCCAGATAAAAATGTCCGAGGTTCATAAATGCCGCAGGCAGTCGTAACACGATCGCACAGGGTTGAGTGAAAATACTAACCGAGAGAATTAAGGAACTGAACATGATGAGACGCCAAGTGAAATCGATTTTTGTGATACTTGCAGGGGCACAGCAGTGAGAAATCGATGGTACGATACAGGGTTAATTATCGAAAATTCATTCGGCAATTCGGTGTGGATGTTGTCCTGGTAGAGGCCAATTAGGCCCCAAGAGAGACTGGCCATCTCGCGAATGAGATCTCGTGGTTCGCGCGTCTGTCGGCCACGTGTGGGTATTTTTTGATGGGCAAGAAGTGCCGACGTATTCCCTTTACGCCCAACGTCATTCTATAATCCATCGGCCAATTTCAGTATTTTACACGTTAGTAATCGATAACTGGAACTGTGACAGTAAAAGGGGAAGACATTTTTTACAATCGCAAGTGGTTAAAATGTATATGTTTTGCCTAATGAAACTTCTGGGGCTTCCCCCCAAAAAAAATTGAACTTTTTCCCATACGAGTTATTTCGAGTGAAGGCATTATCACCATTTCTGTTTACGATACAATGTCACTTGAACGTTCCCATCCCTCCCCATACCATGTGTTGTCATTAAAATTTTTTTCCGTTTCCCCATTCCCCGAATGTGTCTTCTCATCCCGGAATCAGCGTCTCTTGTCCCCCCCACTTGGCTTTTTTTTTTTGCCTCACTCCCCCAAAAATTTTTTCCGGCCTCTCCATTTCGAAAGCTAAGTACCAGAGTTAACGCTTCCGTCGCGTCGTCGTGGGTGACAAAGTGGCCCTGCCGGTGGGATGCAACAGGTCCGCGGATGTTATTATGAGACTTTGGCTTCTCTCCCCCACGTCTGGATTCTGGAGTATGCGCGTCAACTGGTGTGCCTACTCAGCCCTTCCCCCCCCCCTCCGCCCGCCCCCTCCCACCCACCCATGTATACGCAATACTTGCAACAGGTTATATTTTGGAATTCACGCAATTCGTAAGTCTACAATTAGTTATTGCAATTGACCGGAAAATTAAAAATGAAATTGTGTGTGTGTGTGTGTGTGTGTGTGTGTGTTTTGAATTTTGAAAATTTCCAAAACTTGATTGATGTGAAATTTCAAAGAAAATGTCAACTTCTATAAATGGAAAAAAATAGTGTCATCGTTGAGGGCAAATTTAATTTAACGACTCGATTAAATTTGACGCTGCCTAGAAGAAATGGTGACCCATGCAAGTCGGCTTTTTTCACGAAATTCAATGATAGAAATACGTAGGTGGAGTGAATCGACTTTGGTAACCCTCGTGATGGGAATCGAACGGCCGATTGACCTCCCGAGTAATGTCAACGAGTCTTAACTCTGAGTATTGGAAGAGAGAAGCCTTAAAAACATTGGTCTACTTAAGAATAACATAAAAATCGAATGGGTAGGAGAAAGCTTGTGGTATGATTTACGGGGAAAAAATTGGAAATTGTTACAATTTTTGAGATTTGTAAATATTTTTAAATTTTGCAAATTCGGAAAATCCAAGATGCTTGGTTAAAAAAAAGTTTAGCGAATGAAAGATGCAAAATTGTCAGATGGTGAGTGTAGACTTGCAAATAAAAGCCCGTGAATTCTATTAGCATGTATTTTTTTTTCTCAATTTCTGTTTGAAGAGGATGCAAAGGAAAGAGCCAGAGATGCCACTGGCTAATCTCCCTCGCCTCCCACTCTGTGGTTTCGTCTTTTCTTCTTTCCTCATACCCCCACTGCTCCTCTATTTTTTTATTTCGGCCTCTCTTTGCGGCCGACAAGAGTCCTTGGGGCAATTACCCAGTCGTCGTTTTTGTCCTCCACTTTTTACATTTTTTTTTCCATTATTTTCTTCCTGTCAGTCTCCGCAAGACCCACCAAACTTGATTTTTCTTTAAAATTCCGCGCAAAACTTGTTTCGATAGCGCAATTTATAATAATACAAGTGACATTTATTTCATGTTCTGTATTTTTTTTTCGCCTCAAAAAACCGCAGAATTAGCAACATATATTTATATACAGATAATAAATCGGTTTTATTGGAGTAAATAATCGTAGGGGGGAAAAAATTTAATTGCACGTTGAGCAGTAATTGAACCAATTAATGTTTTTTGCTGATTCATGTGTGTATATTTTTTTCCAAGGGTGTTTAATGGTCATTCATTCAATTATTAATTTGCGTAAATTATTAATTCCGGGGCGGTATGCAGCTTTTGAGCAAGTTTTGGCAATGAGTTTTCCTCATTACACTCCTCCATTAATTATGGTCCTCCATTTTTTTTCTACTTTCAAAATCCAAGGCACAAAACCTCATGAGAAGTATAACGAATAAGTCTAAAACTTAAAAAAAAAAATCCGGTTCAACCACAATTTCCAGAAATTTAAGTCCAGATTTCAAAATGGAGGATTGCATTTTCAAACAATTCAGAAATCACAAAAATTTCCTGAAATTCTCCAGAAGTGATGAATTAACAAAGTATATAAGCAATTATCTACACAGACCTGTCACATAAATAACACACCTTTTTTCTAATTTTCCACATTGTAAAAACCATCATCATTTCATTTAATAAATGAAATTATCCCATCGGACAAATGTCGTAATGCCAACGAAAAAAAACAAGGGAAAATTACAAGAATTGAGGACACGAGTCATTGCGCACACACGGGCTATACGTTATATTCATTATCCCCCTCCCCCCCCCCCTCCACCCACCCCCTCAACTTTGCAATTTAACGCGACGATAGGGTCATTATTCCCGCGCCAACGGACGTTCAATTACACGCGTGTGGTGCACGTCCACATGAGTACCTGTATGGTATTAACTAGAATGAGTGAATCGTTTATACTCTACGCTGATTTCAGGCCTTAAATAATTTGGTACAATAAAACTAAAACACTTAATGATCATGAGATTAGACAAACACACATGAAAATTAACGGGTGTTTCCTGGTTTCATTGGACGGAAATCATAGTTTTTTTTTTCTTTTCTTTGATAAATCAATCGGCCATGCGCAACCACTGATTAATGATTACCGGTTTTATACATCGATGAATTTGCATTTGACATTTGACAAATAAACGGCACATAAATCATGTAAACCATTATTTTACATTCATCTTCTTTTTGTATACATATATTTTTTCAATTTTTTTTTTTTTCATATTTTGGAAGATGAAATTTCGATAAAATCTTTGTTCAAGGCATTACTATCTCCCATGACATCTTTATTGATATTCCCATATTTCCCATAAATTTCCATACATTGAGCAAAAACGAAAGATCTTTCAGGTATAAAAAAAGCATGAGATTCCTATAGAAATTGTGTTAAGAATTGGGATCTTTCCTCTACCATTTTTTCTTAAGAAATTCCTATAGAAACCCTTTGAGATTTTGATAGGATCTCTGATAGGAATTCCTATGAAAAATCCACATTGTTTCTATAAAAATTCTATAGGATTTTTTGTACTTCTTCTGAGATTTCCACAGTCCTTCATGATGTTTGAAACAAAAAAAATCTATCTTCAATTGCACATAAAAAAAAAAAAAACAAACAAAAAACTATCCAAAAATTGCATAAAAAACCGCCATATTCCCACAAAATTATTTGACATATATTCATGTTACAAAATTCTCCGTATCCGGAAATCAGAGCGTTCGGCGGGGAACCATCCGCCTCTAATGGGGAACGGTTTCTCGTACCATAGGTGCACATACCACGAGATTACGACCTATTACAGTGGTATTAAATACGAATGTATAGGCCCGCACCTTCACCCAGGTCTCTATTCAGTCCTCGGACAAAAAAAGGGCAAAAAAGAGAACAGATGCCAAAAAAAAAACTGCGTTGGAGAATGGAGGAAAGCGTACGCACACACGCGGTACAAGAGAGAAATAAAAGTGGAGATAAACCGAGATCACCCGGGTGTTTACGTCCCACGCTCATGTCCAAAGCCACACACGAAAATTAATGAGCATTCGAGAAAAATTGACTAACTGAGAGACTCAAAACACAGTAATTCCAATTATTTCAGTCTTTAAAAAACCTGTAAGATTAATTTATTTCCTGTTTTATTTTATTTTATGTTTAAAAAAAAGCATGGATGGGCGCTTTTAATATCACTTTGGATATCATTATCTCTTTTCCTAATTCAACAGGTCAGCGCTATTTGTACTAATTTGCAACGTCAATCAGATGTCTCGCTGGCATTGCCTATTTTACAAAACATAATTTGTTTTGATTGTTATTTAACGTTGGTAGATTTATGCTACTTCCACGCAGCTTGGACTTGAGCTAAGGACCCAAGCATCGTCAACTTGCTGATTGTCCTCAGAATAATTCGAATCATCTTGACTCCGGTGAAAAGTGATGTATCCCAATCCAAACTGATGTATGATCGAATGTCCTTCAACTGCTTCTCCTAAAAGTCCCAGCAAATACCCTTTGAGCAGCATCATCGTGCACGATTTTACAATTAGACATGTAAATGCACTGTTACAACAGGCCAAATGATTTTACGCGTCGATCACGCTGCGGCAATTGCTCGTAACTCGGCGGTTGTACCAGAAAAGAAAATCTGGCGAAAGGGGTTGGGGAGTTGGGGGGGGGGGGGGGTTATATAGCTAGGTACAAGACTGGTATCGCAGCCGGAGGGCGCGCACTCGAAGGCCGCTAAGGTCCTTCGTGTACGTGATTGAACGTGGGTATACGATTTACATCGCAATCGTCTCGGGCGTAATCACCCGCGAGAACTAGCCCCAGGGCTACGTGGAGCACAAACCGAACGCATTGCCCTGTGCCCAAGCTTATATACATAACATATATGCTGGACTGTACAAGATCGTTAAGCGCGGGACTTGAGAGGTATCCCACTATCGACGATTTAACACCTTTCATTTCCTTCCGCACTTGTTCATCTATTTTTCACAGGCGATTGACGCGGTACATGGTGGGGAAAAAATTACAAGCGGATTGTGAGGGGGGGGGGGGGGGGGGGAAAGGAGGGAGACGCAGAAAAAAATTTACGATTTGCAGGTTTGACTGGACTCGATGTGAGTAAATAATGGAGATAGAGAAAAAGTCTCTGAATATAAAAGATTCCTCATTTCATGCGGAATCATTCAGGTTCTATGCCCTATATGTGATAGTTCCTGAAGAATTGGGGGTTGAATGTCGGACGGCATGGTTGTAAAAAATTGAAAAAACGGGACATTTGGGAGCGTCTGTTCTACAAATTTAATCGACAAAACAACTGTTTCTAACTCCATCATCAACTTATCAATCCTAATTAACCTCTCTCGTTCACCTTTAAACCCCCCCCCCCCTCCTCCGTGGCACGTCGAAAAGCTCCAATTTTCTCGCCACTTCAGAAGCCTACGTTCACCCTGCCCTCATCCCCGGATTAATTGAGGCCGAGCGCATGATCGTTGCACCTAACGGCCTGCAGCCCAATGCACACCGCTGACTGACTATTAATTGGACTTACATGCTCTGACCCCAAACAAACAAATCTAACACGAACCATCCTCTCCTCAAATACCCTTACTTCATTTTATTTTCATCCACTCAACCTCGCAGCGCATCAAAGGTCAATGATCCTTCTTCCAGGGAGGCATTGAGATTTATTTGTGAGTAGAATCATGGAAAGATCCATTCATGAAATTGGAAACAAAGTCTCAACATATTGAGAAAAAAATCTGGGAAAGCCAATTAAATAATGTCGCCTTGTGAACTGAAAAAAGGATTTGAAAATTGCCCGCGCTTTTTCACCGACTAATTTCATACGGCTCATTAACCAGACCCACTCGCATTTATTCTCATCCAGGTACCGCGTCAAAGGTCACTGATCCGTTTTCCAGGGAGGCATCGGGGATTATTCATGAGTCCACGCGCAATGCCCCATGAATCGAGTAAGAAATAAATTCGTGGCAATAGTCACTCTCCCACCCATTTTCCCACGCGTGCCGCGACTCCTTAGCAGTGTTTTTCCCAGTCATTTCCAGTTGTTTCCAGCGTCCCGCCGTCTAGGACTCAGCAGGTCGATCCGGTTTCTCTTCCCCCCGGGAACATTCATCTTCTTCATTTCATTTCCAATGGCAAACGACAAATTTTCCAAGAATTTTAGAATAACTAGGAACTGAGTGCATGGATCTTGGCGCTGGAGATGGGAAACACACACACAGTCTTCCCTAAATTACAAAATATTCGGGAAAAACCACTTGGACATCACCTAACGCGTTTCCTTTCGCCCCTTCCCTGCAGAATTTCGATGAGAAACTACTTCATATCACGCAGCATGTTTAGAAAATCAAAAAAATGTGGAAAAAAACGCCTGAAAATTAGCGAAAAGTGATGAAAATTATACACGAGGAAACGAAGCGTGAAATTACGGGAAACGATAAACTGGAACATCCCGATGTGGACGGGATGAAATAGCCTCCAACAAGCGGCATGGCGTGTGCAACGATGAAACCGGGATATCGCGTCAATACCTAAAAAAGTGGAATTCACGATTGGGGGAGACGACTCCCTACGTTTAATGTCGCCTTATGTAGCCCTCAGTGAGGCTGAGGTACCGGGAAATGCCGAATAAAAAAAAAAGGCAACGAACAAATGGTGCGTGCCGGCACTTGACCAATGCTGAAGAAGCTGATGCATTTTTGCTAAAATGGAAGTAATGGAAGTGAAGAATAGACTAACATAAATTGCAACGTCTCATTATTTATGTATTTAACTCGGCTCGAAAAACACGGTTTTCGGGCCTAATGACCTCAGTTTATGAATATTGCATGAGCTTACACGGATTTTTGATCTCACATCATTATAAGCTGAGTCTTTTGGCTCACATATTACAATTCAATCCTATCAAATATGGCCAACTTGGATTCCAGTTCTAAATATGCAGTAAAAAATTTTACTGTACTAATTTGCAAGGGAGTAAATATTTTCCGAGCTGTGGATCTCGGACAGGACCGGACTGGATTTTGCACTGGAGGCTGTGTCCACATACCCTACCTCAAATTAAATAATGAAATATATAGCATACGGAAATGACAGTGAATACTGGCCACCCTCGACACGTTTCTATCCCATGGAAAAAGTTCCATAAGTTTCTCAAGCTTTCACCGAGGCCAACTCGCGAGTATGAGAGCACCAAGCAAGTCGAATAAGACCTCGCCCCGACCTCTCCCGCCTTACCTATTCCTCCACTTATGCTCTTTATGCACACGATAACGGTCCTCCAGCGATTGCACGTAAGTCCAAGTGCCCGAGAAGGAAAAGGAAAAAAAAATTGGGAGAGAGGGAGAAAAATTGACAACTATGGGCCACTCGCGGAGCAGCCATGCGCGAAGTGACATGCTGTATTGCCGTGTGTTTTCACTGGGTGATTCTCTATCGTGCCAATTTCTTGGGCGTGACTTGAGATATTAAGGATGATAAGCGCGCGAGAATAGATCGCGGAACGGAAATTAAAGGGGGAAAATCATTTGGGGTACTATGTATTGAACAATTGCCCCTTTTCAGTCTCAAATATTTCATAATTAAAAAAAAAAATTATAATTAAAAAAAAAATGATTTTTTTGTCATTGGCTCCGGAAGTAACCCCAAAATGTCAAAGCCGGCAATCCTGAAAATCCCTAAAAAAGCCCAAGAGGCCCTGTTCCTCTTAACCAGAAATATTTAATTCCCACTCGCGACACAACCAGAGGGGGATTTAAAAAAAAAAACCCCCATAACAAAAAGAGAAAATAATCGGGGTCACCTGCATTGGCAATCACGTATCCATTCCAATGGAATTCTGAGGCCCAATTCACCCGGGTCGATGAATAAAAACGATACGTGCCACATCGTTGTATCGGTATCATGCCACACAGACAAATGTAAAAAGAAAAAGCCAAGGAAATACTACGGAGCAATCCGAGTGCTTTTCGATACATCCCTTTGGTTGGTCTGAGGCTATCATTACCATAATCGCTGGGGCACACGGCATATGGGAGATGGCGGGGGCCTAATCGCGATAATGGCCAGAGGAATCGGCTCGTGACCGCAGAAATCGGAAAGTATCATCGGTTTGAGACACCGAGGAATACATAAACGACAGTGGATGATGGCTTTGGGAATTGAAAGAGAAAAAAAATAAAAAGAGACACGGGACAAATGGGGAGAGCGCAATCGTAATGGAAGTGTCTTGTGTCACGGACTGAGTGAAACATAAAAATTCAAATGGCAGTTTAAGGATGCAATAGATGCTGTGTAAAAAATATGAATGAAAAATTTACCATTTACTAAATGGAGAGAACTATGGCGAGAATTATCTTTTGTTACAAAATCAAAGATTTTTTCTAAATTTGGAAATTTCTTCTTTTTTTTTTGCTTTTGAAAATCAAAATTAAATATTCTGTTGGTAACTCAAATATGGGAGCATTTTTCAAAATTTTAGTAAGGCACACTGAATGAAAAAATTTTGAGTGAAAAATGGAGCTGAACCGAATAACTTCTCTCAATGCATGCCATGTGGTGTCATTTGGTCGAGAGCCCGCTCCCGGTCCACCCAACCGGCCCACCGAGTGCCTATCTCAGTATAGATCACCCAAATGGCATCCCAAATTCCAACTATCGAACGAAGTACACGTGCGCAATACAAAATTATCTACATAGCCTACATCTAATAGATGAGCACATGAATAATGTATTTATACAAATTTAATCAGGGTTGAGTTTATGTGGGGGGGGGGGGGGGGGGGGGGGGGGTCATTGTCGACCCGTAAAAAAATCGAACGTTTGAAACCACTTTTGTATCTGAGCTTGTTACCAAAATTCTGAAACTCCAAAAAGGGAACGAAAACCGCAAGAATTGAATCAATTCACTTCACCTCTGAAATCCCATTTTGCGTACTTCATGTATTCTTCGTACTTCTTTTAGTCCTCCATAAAGGACAAGGCCGCTCTTACCTTTACCAATCGAGCAAAAGTATCCCTCAACAGGTGAAGCGATTGCGTGTCTTGAGAAATACAAAATTCTCCTTTTCTAATGTCTTTTACTTCGCTTTGTTGCCGGTGAAAACGCCCGTGCGAGGGGTTTTTGGTGGTTGCGTATAGACGTTCGAGGTCAGATGAATGAATCTCACCAGGTTGGAATTTTCGTTATGGACGCTGTCTGTGGGGGCATTATTTGGTAGCCCCGGTAGTTGGGAATTATCTCAGTGATGCCAGTGGAGCCAGAGACTGACACGCAATCTTGGGATGCCAACTTCAAGTCGGTTTTCGTATACAATGAAGTGATTTTTAGGGACCCAAGATATCGTGAATCAGTTTGAGTTTTTTTTTGTCAGCTGTATGGGAAGATTTTTTAGCGGGAAAGGAAGTCATTGGATTCCGATACCTCCAAGAAATGGTCCTAAGATTATTTTTGACAGCTCAAAATTTTCGGAAGATTCTAATTTTCCCTTTCAGACCTCAATGTCAGACTTGATTTTGTAATAAAATAGCATTCAGAAAGCTTGACGTTATCCACGAGTATGTTCGAGGATCACCCTGAGACCCACTCACAATGACTTGGAATGAAAAAATAATGGTACAAAACCAATTTTTAATTACAGAAGCCAAGGAACAACATCTACTTAATCCGGCCAACTCTAGCCGGTGTAAATCAGCCTCCTAAATCATCCGCTACCCTCGTCCGCCAATAACTATAGAGACCTGTAGGAACGGAACAGGAGCACACAGAGGACTCCATGTTTCTCCTAATCACAGATGCGGGGAGGAGAGGGGGGGATTTAGCATCCACCGGAGGGCATGTAATCAGCGCGCTCCACACCCGCGGCCCTGAGCACCATCTTCACCGGCTCAACAAGTCCAACAACATTCGAAATTCCTCATCACTCTCTCTCATTCTCCAGCAGATCTGATGACTCACCAGACTCAATTGCAATAATCAAACGTCTGATCCCATTGAGAAGTTGAGAATGGTGAATTTTTACATAATCACGAATCGAGAAGCCAACCATCGAAATTGCCCAACGCATTTAGCGGAGGCAGGCAATTATCACTGGTCCAGAGTATGTTCGAACCCTTTCTAATTATTATTATTCGCACCGGTACAGTGCAGGTGTCTCAGGGCTTCCTAACTGGAGCATTCGGGGGACTGACTCGATGATTATGGGCTTCACTGGGGGGGTGGAAATACTTCTTCGGTGGCACAACAACAGCTGGGTGATCGACACTGAGAATTTTCGATTCAGCCTTCCCAGTTGAACGTCAAGGAAATTTTAGGTGATGGTGATTTCTCCCTTCAAGCTCGCTTATTACCGGAACATTGTGCGTGGAAGGTGATGGGAAGATTGTAGTTATGCGAGGAGATGTAGACTGCAAGATGGTTACGTTTCCTACAGATACCGCGCGACGAGCCTTGATTTCTGATTCAATTCTTATCAAGAGGACGTCCAGGAGTGCCTGCTCTCCTAGCTTGTCCTCCGGAGAAGTTGGTGTGGGTTCATTGATCATTAATAAGATCTTCTAGGGCTCTACAAGAGCTCGGATCATCCAGGAACAGAGGATGAAGGTTCCCCTACCTCCAGGTTCGATATCGTTAGGTAACAATTACTTGTCCTGGTTGTCTTGTCCTGTTTTTCTTCGGCTTATTTAGTCGCATAAGCTTCTGCTGAAGAGGTACCTTAATTGACGTTACTTATCGGTTGACTCTGCTCTTCAATTTGGTCTCTCTCCAACAAATTCGAGACTCCGAAGATCTGAATTTTACGAACGGTAGTTCGCATAAGATATTCAATTTTACAGCATCATTTTTCGCTGGAACGCACTTGGACAGTTGAAAATGGACCGGTGGTCGATGGAGAGAAAAGATAAGGTGAAGAGTGCAATGGCTATACTGAAAGGAGAGTTTTGACTTGGCGTGGGAGGGAATGGAGATATGGGACAAGTCGGAGGAAAGCGGTATTACCATTTGAAAGGAATACCGTCACTACCAAAACGTTATGTTTATATCAATTGCCGGCTTCGATTGCCAACAACTTGGATTTAATGAGTGCAGCAGTGATATGTGTTTTGTTACTCGAAACATCATTATTTTTCCATAATTAACAGTACTCTTGTGTACACCCGTACATTTCCTGTTGCAAAATTGTTTGTACAAATTTTGCAACATATCGTTCCGAAGAAAATATTTTTTTTCAACATTAGGCTCAAATCATTCCGTGCATAGACATTCCGTGTAATGTGTCAACTTATTAACGAATGCTAATTGATTTTTTAAAAACCACAGACTCTCCCTCACGTTCGCATGAGACGTTGGCTGTTTGCTGAAGTTTCACCATCGAGAAAGAAAACGCAAATGAGAAAAAAAGAGCCGTTCTGTCCTCTCGCACTTCTTGTTTTTGGGTACGCTCCAGGTATACGCAGTCACTCAGACCTGGGGGATGAGCAGGGGGAGCTACCTATTGGTGCTACCTATGACTGCCCCCCGTAAGTAAATAACGACGGAATACGGTAGTACTCAGCTTGCGCCTACCGTCCACAATTTGCATGCCAGATCATTTCGACGCATTTTCCTTGGCTACTTTTTTTTTTATTCACTACCTTTACTTTTCCCCTCTGTGCCTTCAACCCGTTGGCCTTCGGAATCCTGTGACCATTCGACACAACATCATTATGTAGAAAAAAAAAATCAATTTTTAAAACTTAAAAGTCATACTTAAAATTCTTTTGATTCTCACATTGCGCAAATCAAAACTTTGGCAAAGATTAAAAGAGTAGTTGTTACTTTACAATATACGTCGCTTTTCCCAGGCATTATTATAGAGTACCGATAATTAATCTACTTCATTAGTTTTCTAACAACAAACAATCAATTAACCCTCAGTGTTCTTATTAAATTAAAACTCCACTGATGGCTTTCTTCCGGATGTCGCGTCCAATCGACCGTGTCCGCGACACAACGAGCGGAAAATTGTTACTCCATTTAGTGCACTGAATTTTCTCAATTCCGCACCGAAAAAGCCACACCTGAGTCATGGGAATGACAATCCTAGTTGAAAAATAAATGCTAGAGAATGAGAAAAATTGAACGAAAAATTGACGCTGGGTTTTTTACCCCGGGCAGTTGAAGCCGCTGCAATGGTGGGTCAGAGCGAGACAGCAATAACGAATGATGGGGGAGGGGGGGGGGGGGGGGGGGGGGGGGGGAGACGATGGGATTGAGGAGGGGTGACTGTCCCCCGGGGGTGGGGATCTAAGGCGCATGCGCGGCATGCGTGGGAACGTCGCGCGACCGGACACAATCTCCGGCCTCTGCGGCGGACATGCGCCGCTGCCGCACAACCGAATTTATCCGAGCGCTAGCGAGCATTCACGAGAGAGAGACGTCCCGGGTGGGGAATGTTTTCAGCGGTTCTCAATAGATATTCATCCCCTATACCAGGGTTGGACAGGTCAAATGATCGAATTAAAATGCCCAGTTTTCTATATTCGTAATATAAAATATCTTTTGTGGAATCTTTCTCATTGCACGATTTTGTCGGAACGTTTTTTTCTCTGGCAATAAGCTCCCCAATCGGAAAGTTAAAAATGTCAATTCTCTCCTGGTGCTATTAGAATTTTTTTCACAAGAATATTTTTTTTCAGAATTTTTTTATAAGGGTGAAAGTTTAGGGACGCGTAAAGTGGCAACCCCTGAATGGCAAAAATTGAATGGTGCACGTGCGAGAGAGCTTGGCCATCTGTGCGATGGCAAGAGGGGATGGGGGGGGGGCGAGATTCACCGGATGTTGAATTGACACAGGCGTACACAAATGTGCAGCGAGATACGATAAATCCTGGGGCAATTGTGGTCTTTGGGCTGTGCATATAGTTAACCCCGGCTCCATCCCCCTCTTCATACGGAGGCAGTGAAATCCGTTATTGATCCCATTAATTGACAAGAAGTATTTAAAGTAAAATTGAGGGACACGTGTCACTGACTCATTGACAGTGTAAATTTAGGTGAGGAATTTCTTTTGACGACCCGCATGAAGGGCAAGTCATTTAATTGTCCTCAAAACGGGTTATATAGTAGGTATACAAAAAGACGCGTGAATTTATGTCAACAAAATCTGTCCCAAGCCTGCTTCATAATGGCATGACACCTAGAGAAACCTCCAAATTTTATAAAAAATCCACTTTTAATATTTGAGGTCATTACAATAACTTTCCCAACCGGGAAGCTGTAGAAAAAAAAAATCAAAAATTCAATTACATTAAAAAAAATGATGGACCGTCTGTCTCAGAGTTTCTCTTTTACGGGTACTTATTTAACCCTGATACGTGACATTTTTGACGATTTTTCTTCTTGCGAATCGTGTGGGCCCCCGGGGACCCCGCGACTTGGAGCGACGACACACGGCGTCGAGATCGCAGCGGGGTGCCGTTTCTCGACTAGAAAACTATATTTTGACAGTGGTGGACCAACCAGCACAACCTTCGTCATCGGTTCATAATCTCTAAGGTGCGGCCTTCGACCCCCCCCTCCCACCCCTCCCCTTTTTTTCGGTCCACCAACTTGTCCCCCAGGTGGACTGCCCAATCGCTCCCAGTCTCGCACGATTTAAAAACGTAAATAATAAAAAAAGAAATACGTTCATTTCGATGGAACGCGCACTGGGATCTCGTCATGTCCTCGACCCCCCGTCGACAAGAAGACTCGCGGACTCTAGCCCATTCCATTACAAATACTATCCAACGATTCGACGATACCCAATGGCGCCCCGCACAGTTTTTCGATGATAAAACTCACTTTTTTTGAATAACATTATTTCAAATATATTTTTATTGTTTCCACCATGACACGTTTCACCTTGAAACTGAATTTTTCGATATTTCATAAGGACATTAATTGGCAAATTTATGTGATCTATTCATCGAAATAACATATAGCGATTATGTTATTATTGAAAAGAAAATATTGGTTGAAATCTTCTCAACGGTATTTTTTTGGGTGGGAGAAATTTTGGAATGGGTTGAAGGCAGATGAGTGAACTTTGGCTACTCATGGCTCAGATCATTATTGATCCCTGAGTGATTGCACGATGAGCGCAACGTCGAGAGCTTTATGCGCGTGCAAGAGTGGGAACGAGACACCAACAACAGGCCAACCGTGCACACGTAAACCCACGTTAATTAAGCGAATTAGGAAAAAACTCATTTAACATGAAAGGTGCATTTTTTCATGAGGAACAACTTTGGTTATCACCATGCTTACACTATCTTCAACCGTTTAGACAATAGAGCGCCATAAGCAATGGAAACAACGGGTTTCAGCGTAAATATAAAATCTTTAAGTTAGATGAGGGTGCTTCGTATTTTCGCGAGCACACACACACACATACTGTTTCACATTGCCCAACATTAAGACGATTTATCCAAGGCCCACTGCGTTCACTACCCATATTCTCCATAAAAAAAAAGCCGTAAACCCGAAAAGTCTATACCATATGGCACATCCCATCAAAACACATCACCACTATTTTTCCATAAAAAAAAATCATGAAAAAATTGCATGTTTGGAAAATACTTTTCTACTGTCTGCTCATCCCATAATAAACATGATGAATATTCATGGGGCTGCTATATTTTTTTCTCATTCTGCGGCCCACAATGGATCACTCCAGATCTCTGGGGGGGGGGGGGGGGGGGGGGGGGGGGGCAGGGATGGGGGAGTTCTCCATCGCCATTCGTCATTACGCATATGTTGCTCTTTTTTATAAACCATGCACATTTTATCGACAATGAGTGATATAATAAATAATAATTATTGCCATAGAACGATATTCACTATTGCTATTCTGCACATTACTGAGAAAAAAATATAATTTTAATGAAACGAATGGACTAATACAGAGAGCTATAATTTTTTTTTTACTATTTTTATTTTTTTTTTATTTTATTTAACGTCGTTCTATTTATGCTCTCTGCCTAAGTGCTAATCAGCGACGGAGGTCTACGATGTGAAACAAAGCACTTATAAATAAATTACATCGGTGCTCGTATCAATCAGCACGGCTAGGATTTGGACCTCTGAGTTACCAATCTGTCGCCTTAACTTTTCCACTATATAGTAACATTGTTAAAATAAAGACAATCTAGGGCAGCTTGTCCACCGAATATGAGAGAATTTCTGCATTGTTTTCACAGCGATGTTTACTTTGGCGATGTCAAGGGGTAAACTCCGAAAATCCGCATTTCAGAATGAGATGACGCACATGTTTCCAATTCGTCCGCCACCAAATGGGTAGACACATGGGGAATATCAAAAAGTGAATAGAAGAAAAAAAAACATGGAAAGTGCGTACACACACGGGTCACGTGGCGATGCGCGTGCGAATGGGAAAGGGATGAAAGGGAGCGGCAGTTTCCGCCTCATTGTATTACCCCCCTCCTCCCCCCAGCCCCTTCGTCAGTGAGGCCCCCCAGCCACCCCCCGAGAAGAGCGCGGGGCAAACGCAGTGTGTCCGGCATGGCCGACATATTGTCAAGTGGCGATCGCACAAATTTGTTATTATATTGGATTATGGACGCGTTAAACTCGTCCGCCTATTTTTCAACCCTCGTGACTTGGTTCGAAACCACCCCCCGAGTTATGTTAAATTCAGTTCAGGGCGATACGATCGCATAAAACAATCATAATATTCGAGTTCACTTCAGAAGCTAGCATCTTCGATTAACAATTTTTCCGATGATTTCTTTTTATGCAATAGCGACAATGAGGACAATTTTTAAAGCTCCGAAGAAAGTTATTTCCATTAAAGAAATCTCTTGCGTTGATGAAGATTATTGTCGCCATCATTATCGTAAATTTACCGCTTTCACGGCCGATAAAACAGCAGAGTCGATAACAACGACACCTCGCTGAAGAACCTAACTTTCCTACAATTTTCGCTTTCGTTTCCGTCGAAATTACGGTTTCATTTATATTACAAAAAAAAAGATTCCAATGCATTACGTTTTTAATAGCGGTCCGGAAAATTAGCGGTATGAATCTATTACACGAGGCACCATGATACCGTACTCCGTCACCACCGCATCGCCCATTCCGCGCCTCTTTCACCAATTTTACCCTCTCACTACCCAGAAATCTTAACCGAGATAGTCCATTAGCACTGTGTAATTCCGTTGTGGAACGTGCGGTTCCCGAACCCGGACAAACCACCAAAGTCATTTGCAGTGGGCCCATGATACACCCTCTTTCCCACTCCCGCTGTTTTATTGAAAATTTCTTGCGAAATCCACAAAATTGCGGAGTATCAGACATTTGTATGTGTGTATATGTGTTTTGTGGGACTCTGCCTGTACTCTCGTCTGTTAACCCGCAGCATCCTTCGCGAGGCTTTGCCCCCCCCCCCCCCCAGCCTCTCCCTCTCGCATCGGGTTGGGTTCCCGTCCGGCCTAGCGTGTACATTGCACGCATTGCGTGTGCATGAGCACTATCGAATGCGCATACGGAATGGTCTTACTATCGGTCGGAGTCCAGGACAAATGGGTGTGTGTGTGGGGGGGGGGCTGTGGGTGGGCGGGTAGGTGGGTGGTTGCGGGTGGGCGGGTAGGTGGGTGGTTGCGAGTGGGTGGTTCGGTAGGTGGCTGTGGGTAGGTGGGTGGATGGGTGAGTAGGTGTGTGGGTGAGTGGGTGGAAACAGAGATATCACGCTGACTTCAACTTAGCTTATGAAAAAAAATTGCCCTCAAATCTCATAAAAACATTTGTAATTTGACGATTTGTTCTCACTTTACAGCCAATACTTTCGTCAATATGTGTTAATGACATTACCATAATAATGTGCTCTTGATCGTTCGAATTTACATGGCTAAATTTACGATCGCCGTGAGGCATGCACCACAGCACGAGAGAATATTCTTGTACCGTGATTTCTTTTGCACATTGCGAATAAATGACGGAATGCAACGATGTAATTGCGCGTATGTTCACTAGACCTATCATTACGTTTGCCTGAGTTCTCCTTGCCCTCGTGAATTTACCAATTTTTCCCTTTAGTATTGTGAGAATTCTCTCCCACGTGTTCAATAAATGGATAAATAAATGTTTTCGGGTTACTTACTTGCATTGGGATATGCCGCGCAATGTCACACAAGCACCGGCATTCAAACATGGAGTTGGTGAGCATGATTCAAAGCCTGTAACAAAATAAATTGAATTAATAAATCATAAAAATGGGAATTGGAGTTTTAATATTTTGTGAATGTTGAAAATGCGTAAAAAAAATGTGCGACAAGAAATTTTCCAGAGGATTTTTCCATTTTCATTCCCGACACTCCCACCACCCCTCAGTATATTCACATAAATGGATTTATTTAATTCCCCATTTTTGCAGAAAAATGTGTAAAAAAAATAAGAGAAGTGGCAATCGGAATATTCCGTCCGGCATTTATTGCATGAGGGCTTCTTATCGAACCCGCGGCAATTAGCATCCTCCACCTATCGAGCTGGCCCGTGGCTAAAGGGTCCTTTGACAATGCCGAGATAGAGTGAACTTTCGTGTCGAACGAGTACATAAAGTGCAAGAAAAAAGTCAGAAGTAAATGAGAAGTGGAGCGAATCTAGAGGTTTTTCAAGGCATTTATTGAAAATTATGGGACATTTGGCGATCGTGCTTCACATCAGTACAGAAAACCTCGGGACGGTTGGAAGCACCCTGCTGTCTATCCCATGAATTTCCATAAAAATGCATTTTGCCCAAAACTAGCTCCTAACTATAACTGCACTCAGTTTGCCGAGTCGTTGCGGAATGAAAAGGATTTTCCTAAATTTTTTCGCGTGTGTTTAGAGCCAGCATCTCGGTCAATTGGGTACATTCGATCGTTGTTAATCGCCTTTTCGATTGTGAATTTTCCTCGAGAAATGGGGGAATGAAGTCAGTGAACGAGTGACTCGAGAGGGCGACAAGTACGATGGGAGAATCGGCTCGCGAACGTCCAACTTGGAAGACGGATGAGATCAGTTAAACCAAACTGCCTTCGTGACAAATCCTCCGCTTCCTCTCGTTGCTCTCGCGATCTCTCTCGCTAACGTGGGACGCACGAGAGAGCGCACTACTCAGCGCAAGTGCGTGACAAACTTTGCACTTTTTATCTTTACTTTTTTGGGGGGGGGGGGGGGGGGGGGGGAGGCACCATTTGGCTTTTTGCGCGAGGCGCAATTTTATGGTGTTTGCAAGCAGAGGAACAATTGCGTTGCAGGGGAATAAATCTATTTCTCCAGCGCGGAGAATCTGATAAAAATTATTCTTCCGTTTGGCAAAATCAGAGTTTGCACAATATATATATATATATATATATATATATATATGTAAAATACAACAAGCATTTTAAAGTAAATTCTTGAGAGAAAGGTTGGAAATGTCTGAATCAAATTAATTTTGATTTTTTTAACCACCTGCTCTATATTTATGTGAGAAATAAAATGAGAAAATTTTGATGAGAAATGACTAGAGCAATTTTATTCTTAATTACCCCTTGGTCATAAAACAACACGGAAATGTAACCGAAACGTATTTACATTGTTTTCCTCATGAACGTAAAAATACCCCCGGCGCGCTAATTGCTTTAATTCGAAGTGAATTACCTCGTAGAGCTGAGCCTTCCTTCCTGCCGCTGGGCTTCAAATTAATTCACGTTGATTCAGTTTAAAAATTCACCACCCATTCTCAAACACATTCGCAAAAACACTTGCATTCTCTTTTGCAGAAATTGTTCAATTTGAGACAATTAATCCGGAAAAACCTGAACCTTGGAAATTATTGACAACATACATCATATATTACACGATTTTTTTTCATAATTTGTATGTGTGTGTGTGTGCCATGTCGAATTCCAAAAAAAATTGGGATCTCCTCTTTCGCATTTTCAAAGCTCTTAACATTGTTAATTAGCAATAACGTGCAAATCAGATTTTATCGCTCGTGGTTGGCGGCAAGGGGGAGGGGGAGGGGGAGGGGGAGGGGGGGGGGTTAGGTGGAGATGTACTTCCAATCAGCGTGGGCGAGTGTAAGACCGTGGGGATAAGGATGAATAAAATAAGAGCCGGTGATTTTTACATTTATAACTCAAACCTCTCGCCCACGTAATGCATAATGTGCACTTTTCGATCCGCCAATTCGCTCATTAAATCGACGATTACACGCCTATTTAAAATGTTATGATTCCGAGGGTGAGGAGAAATTGTGAAAGGAGGGGGGGGGGGGGTTTAACTAATTAACGTTAGTCCTAGAATCATAATAATCAAAAGCCATCCATTTTTTTTCATTTTTTCAATGAGTCTGGAATTATTGGAATTTTTTTCCATTTCATATTTTTGCCATTCACAATTTTTTTTTACAATTCTCTGAAATTTTTAAATTCTCCAAAAGTTCAAAAACTGTTTTCTGGAGATCATCTGAAACATAACATTTTTTGTCCTCTCGTAGTAACGTTTTTTCCATCTGCAACTTTTATCGACGAAAGAAGCAATTCGCGGAATACATTCGAAAAGATCGGCACGCGCGTCCGCCATTGCATTTTGCCCACATCGGGCTGAGTTTACACATAGCAGTATTGACCCCCGCGGGTACAGCATCCTTCGCAACAGAACCGGTCGCGGGGTCGAGACGAGGAGAAAACGGTAGTCATAATTCACTGGACTCGCGGTACGTTCTCTCAGCTCTGCGACCGATTCGTGTTTAATGGTATTTGTATGTTACACTCGAGTATGTTTAAGCACATTTTTTTGGTCCATCGTGGGGGGGGGGGGAGGCGGAGGGGGGGCAGGAAACCGATCAGACGCTAAGTAAAAACTGGATGATGCTACTTTCATACTATCCCTATTTTCTCAGCTTACCCATACTTGCCAGTATCTCAACTTTTTTGTAAACATTAAAATTCCGGTCAACATTTCTCATCAGCAATCGCATTTTTCCAATCAGTATGGTGGTGAAGCAGTGTAAACGCATCTGGCGCTACCCGCGGTTTTTGACGAATATCTCGAAATCTACAGAAATTGGGAAAAAATTTATAGGACCTTTTTGGTAGGTCTTGAATGTCCCTGCAAAAAGTTTTATATGAAATTTACCCTATCTCTTCATACTTGCAAGATATTTGTCGAAGAACGAGCCTGGAGTTGTACCGCCACTATAGAATTTAATTAAATTAATCAGGAAATTAATTTAAAAAATCAAGAAAAAAGGGAAAATTTATTTAAAGAGAGAGACGGAAAAAAATTGGAAAATTTTTAATAATTTTCTATTGTTTATTCATAATTTTTTAAAAACAAGATGTGAATAGTTGCATAAATTCAGTGCGGAAAATTGCATTATCAAAAATCTATGAGTCTATTTATAGTGTGAGTAAGAAACTGTAGATGGCACCTAAAGACATTATCATTTATATTTCCCCTTCTCCCTCCACTCCACGTGTTTTTATTCATTCTCCTCCGGCATTTCGTCCTGACCGGAATAACCGGTGGGAGTTGCACTCTTCCCGAGGAAATAGTTTCAACTTTGTAGTTCCATGATAAAATAGACCCAGGCCAGCGAATGTTTGTTTCCGAGAAAATTTTAATGGATCGAAGAAGATTTTGAGGAAAAAATTTCGAAGATTTTCAACACGTGGTTTCAGCGTTTGATGGCTTCCCCCCCCCCCCCAAACTTTTTTGTCCAACCAAAAAAGATATTCTTGTCTGATTTTTTTCTCGCATCACCATAAATAACGAAATTTCAAAAATTTTAGTTTCCACCGATTTTAGCCGCGAAAATTCCCTGAAATTTTCTGACATTTCCAACAAGTGTGCTCTCAAAAATGGCCCGCAATTTTCTCCCCGATAAACAACTTGGTGGCTGTTATCCTGCAGTGTTTGTTATGGGGTAGCGTTCGCACAAGTCGTAAAATTCGCCAAACGATTTCAGGGATTTTTCATTTCGCTCGTGTTTCGGATGCTGTGTAACAGCTGCAGTCGTTGGTATTTTGTTCAACAGAGAAAAATCACATTTTTCCCATTCACCTTGGACGCAAACACAACAGAGTCTTCCAGTTTTACGATTTGCAAACTACCATCAGCAAACGTCTACTCCTGTGTCTCAAAAGCAAACCAGTTAACGCCCCCTTGTTTAGTTTTCGTTCGTGTAAAATTGCTGGGTGGTTTATCCCTGCATTCAGCGACAGTTTGAAAAAAATCGTGGTACTGGGAAGAACAAATAAAATCATCTGTAGGTGGAGCAGAAATTGATTTTACTCGGTTGAAAAAGAATCGTTTTGCTGAGAAGAGCTTTTCATGTTTCAGACAAATTTGAAGGATTGAATTAAAAAATTGAGAATATTTTTTAATTGTTTCAGAAAATTGAGCTGATTATACTAAAAATTTGAGTCCCGTCAAAGTTTTTCCCCGAAGTCTCTTCCCGAAAAAACGAAGTTTCTTGTGTGGCCCCGATAGGTTGTGACAACCCCAACCCGTTTGTTCCCTATGGGTTCACCCTATAGTCTCTTAGGTCTCACTAGTCCCAAAAAAAAATACCAAAAAAATAACGAAAGAAAAAACCAGTGCGAATATCTGTGCGCAATAAAAATTCAGGAAGATTCACGAGAAATGGCGGACTCAACCGAGGGTCCATTACAATACAATGGAGGGGGGCCAAGCTTCTCCATGTTTTTCTTATTGTCACACCGGCCCCCGAAAAACAATACAAGACCCTTTCTGAAATGACAGGCCCAACGGGGCCTGTACCCCCCCCCCTCCCCCGTCCCACCCCCTGTGCCGCCCTCACAAGCCCACAGAAAGACAACGTATTTTGATTCCAGAGGGAGGGGGAGGGGGAGGGAGGTGCAGAGATTTTTTACCCGATCCCCAAGTGTCTGACAGTTTAAATCGAGAATTGTTGTCGCGTCGATACATAAATTCATTGATTGTCGGAACGCATAAAGTAACTGGGCGGTTTACCCTGTTTGACGGTTGCGCCTTAATGAACCGATAGGAGAGAAGAAATTGCATACGCCAAGACTATAAATTGCAATCAGCTAGGATTTTAGATGTTTTAATCTATTTTTGAGCGTAGTTGAGCGAAAAAATTTACTCATGTGAATTGAATTAATGGTTTGTAAGCTGGAAGCAGACATTTCTAATTTACCATTTATTTTGATTGATTTGCTATTTACGGGAGTACGAAAGTATTCACTTTGGAAAGTATTTATGGGGAGCACTTGAGGAAATACTGCTGACGAGTATTTCTTTCTCATGTTGATGGGTTTATGGTGGAAACGAAAAGGAGCAGAATTTTTCCAACTTTCCCAGGATTGCTTTGCGACTTTGAATAGGCCCCAGGATACTGTAAAGTCTCCTATAAACATCTAGCAGTCTCTATAATTTATATAGATAAGTTCTTAGGAGTGTGTATGTGTCTCCCTCCATCCTCCACCCTCCACCCTCCACCCTCCACCCTCCACCCTCCACCCTCCACCCTCCACCCTCCACCCTCCACCCTCCATCTCTCCTGTACTCCTCACAGCAGCTGCTCTTCAGCATTTTTTGAAGCGCAGTACTGGACACCCATCCGTTTCACTGGGGCCGACTTTGGCCAATGACGCGACCGTATAATTCCAGACAGGGTAAACCCCCTGAAACGCCGATGCTACGATGGCGAGCGCCTATGATGGACCCCCCCCCCCCCTCCCGCCACCCCTCCTACGTCAGGGTGAGTTACGATGGGCCATGCAGCCTGTGTGTGTGTGTCACACCGCATTGTAAATGCTCTGCTTTTCTACTTAATAGTTATGTGGAGTTCCCAATATGACCACTGGGGGCATTGGTATCACAAATTTGGCGACTGCCCTCGGATCATCGCAAGTGACATCTTATTTTCGTATGGCAGTCATGTATTTAAAAACTCAGCCCGTACCTGTCCCAACAGGGCTCTGTGACCGTTGGTTTTGTGCAGCCCGAGGGGCGCGGGCGGCTGGGGCACAACGAATGTAACATCTGCCACATACACACTGGGTACGGTTCGACAACTATCCCCACCTCACCATTGCCCATCTCACTTTAAACACCACCACCTTGCACTACATTATATGGGGAACACTACGGGTATGAGGGAGAGGAAGATATAATCCTCTTCTCTCCACTCCCTCTCTGTACTAGCCATTCTGAAAACACGCGACTCTATGGTGAGAAAATGAATTGATAAAAATCACATTTATGTCATTCGGATATATATGTAAACCGCGATCCTTAACCTCGCGTCAGTTACATCGCGGCTTTCGCACCGAATAACATGAAGTATCGTTTCCTACTTGGGTCGAAAAAAAATACCTGGCGAATGTGATTATAGACAAACACTTTAAATTAATGAAGTATTATAGAAACTTTTACTTCATAAAAAAAATTCAGCAATGTAAAAAAAAATTGAGCGTAAACAAAACAAATTTTAATGCTCGCAGGATCATGATTTTTTTGGGAATTAGGAATAATATAAAATAAATTGAGAAATACATGAACAAGAAAAAAAAATAAACTCTTTTTCTCAATTCGTTAAAATTGCAGATATTACGACGATTCTTGAAAATTAAAAAGGGAGCAGAATAAGAAAGGCGGCGCTTGTGAGACTGCTCTATAGATATACTCAGCGCGGGGAAAATCTACTGTGCGTGCCGGCATTTGAATCACCAACGACTTCGATGCTACGGAAACAATTCTCCCTCTTTTTCTTCAATTTTTTGGCGTTTTTTTTTATTAATACGTGGGATGAAAGTTTTTCTCCTTAAAGAAAAAAACTATTCAGCGACATTATCTACTATTCCCATGGAGTCAAACCTATTCCGTTCATCAGTTCACCACTAATCATAATTTTTAGTTCCGCTGAACAAACGTGAATATAAAAAAAACGGTCTTCCCAATGATCCACACCATCAAATTAACGCATTAAATGCAAACGGCTGTACTAAAGCTATAAATAAAAAAAACTAAAATTCAGGGGAAGAAGAAATTAATTGACATTGTGTAATTTTTTAATTTCCTGTAAAGATATGATTTTTCTCCTAATAACAACTGACATAAATAGCCCTCTCTCACATTTCACTCTACCCCTCCTCTCCCCTCCCCACCCCACCTACCCAAATACGGCAGATTACGTCTTTCAAGCTATCACAATATTTCAACACCAAATTTAGCAATTTTTATAGCCGCATGTGTGATTGAAATTAGCCGGTGTATCGCGAGAAGAAAGGCGAGGTATAAATAAAAGGCTGAAAAATAATCGTAAAAAAGAGAAAAAAAAAAGTGGAAGAACCGGGACTAACGAGATCGACCGATCCTGCCATCATAAATCCTTCGAGTTAACGAGTTTGGTGGGCAACGATTGATTTTTGCCGATGTCGTGATGAGATTTCTCCTGAATTTTCGGCTCAATTCGCCACGGCTTTTCACCGATGCCCGCAACACGTGGCTCCACCTGGACTCACCCAGCACTTTTTCATTATTTATTCAATTTTTTGCACTTCAGTTTCCGGTCTAAAGCGATTCAGGTCATACGGAGAATACCGCAAAAATGATGGATCGATTTATTCGATGTCGATTGATCGATTTAGTACGACAAATTGAGGATTGTTTTTTTTGTTTGTAATAAAACGGCGAGTGATGTGCTACGATTTCCCGTCATGAAATTTGTCGATGGAAGACATTGCATAACTTGTGTTATTTTTTTTTACCTCAATTTTTGGTTTTCCTAGTTTTGGCACATAAGATGACTTCAGGCACACCCACACCACCCACTTACCTACCCTCCCACCTACTCACCCACCTAACCAATCACCCAACCACCCAATCACACACTCTATCACCCACCCACCCACCTATCCAACCAACCAACTACCCACCCATCCAACCACCCACCCACACACACACACACACGAAATTCGTTGAAAATTATTTTAAGCATACTTAAAACACCACTTGCATAAGAAAACTGTGATTATATTCCAAATAGGGGTCATTACAATAACTTCCCATAATCAGGAAGTTAAATAACGATATATATAACACAACCTCAGATCGTGTAGATTCATTAAAGCTCACCAACCCGACAATTAATGAACGACTAGAAAATCCGAGCGAAAACTTTCACCGAAAAATTTTTCTGTTAAATGCTAACAATATTGCAAATATTTCCATTAAAAAATTACAAAGACACTTGGATATTTCGAGCAAAGGCCGCCGACAAATTTCTCTCATTCTGTGATGCACAACTCTCCCACGTGTTCTAATGTACCCATGGGTAATTACGCCAACCTATAATTCGTAATTAATTTTAATTCACGCGCGTACAGTGGAAAACGAGCGCGAGGGCTTAATTTGGCTGAGCGAGTGAAACGGTAACGATGCGCTTCCGAGGCCAAATTAACCGGAGATCCAACAGCCAGCGATATATCAAATCTAATCCCTCAATCTTCTGGTTTATTATCTTTTTTCCGGTAGACTGGAGGCTTGGTCGAAGCTCAAAGTTTGATCTGAGCCGTCGCACATTCGCCCAATGTCTCTGCTCGCGCGTATAGCAGATCGCCGCCCGTGTTGTTTTCAGTGTCAAAATTAAAATTTCAAAGTACTCAAAATTTATTTCGAGCCTCAACAAAAAATTACACAATATTTTTTTTTTTATGTGATTTTTTTTTTAGTTTTCCCTAAACCGTCCAATTGATCGCTAATGGCGTGCGTAAAACAGTAACACTCCTGAGGTTAAATTACCAAAGTTCCAAGACCCCCATACATCAAATCTAATCCCTCAATCTCATGGTACATTGTTTTTCTTATTATCAAGAATGTTCTCGAATCTAAAAATGGGCAAAAAGCGATTGGTGAGGAATAAATACTGTCGAAGGGTGAGTTGGGGCCCCTATCGAGTATCATCTTGGCATGGTTTTTATCAAAGCAAAAGATCGCGCTACCGAGTCTCCTCGTTTATACTCTCGTTCTTTCTATATTCCCGGATCTTCCAGCCCGGCCTAAGGGACGCGCCTTTGTCCTCACGCTCCTCCACCGGCCTTTTATACCATAATTCTTTTCACAATGTTTCGAAGAAAAGGTAAATACTGCAATGCTCATGAGAAAATTTCCTAAACCCGGTAAAACGGCAAAGAACCATTATTTTTTAATCCGAAAACTTAATATTTCAAGAGCAGAGTACTTTGGAGCGTACCTACATATCATTTTTTCATGATAATTAACAAAATTATGTTTTTATCATTTTTTAACGAGAATCAATTGAGTCTGGAAATTGATCAAAAAAAAATTCTGGGCCCTCAAAGTTTACCAAAAATTTAATTCCACAATTTGGAAATTACCAAAAAAATTAACATCTTGAGAGAAATTGAGACAAGAGCACTGAACAAACGAAGATGAGACCCCCACGATCAGTATCTTTATCGAAAAAATTATGGGCTTTTTAAAAATCCATAAACCCTGGTTATGAAAATATCTGATTAAATATTAGTAGATCCTTTTTCGTGGATTTTCCAGATTTTTCGAGGCCCGAGTAAACACGGTCGCGCGACCACCGAATGTTTCCGCTGCACCGCAGCACGTTATGTGTATGTGTGTGCTCACTCATGTGTGCCGGGTGGTGGGAATGGTTAGCCCATCACCGACACCGGAAACTATGGGCTTGGGCAGCCCCTATGCATGCGCCCTTCCACTCAAGCACCGATACAACCAGGGCTCTCAACAGATTTTTCTAAAATTTTGTTTATCATATAATTTTTTCCCCCCACATTGTCAAATTTCACCCCCTCTTTGTAGTTTCAAAATTGTTCTTTTTTCGCCGGCAGATTGCCGCCCTATTTCACAACTGAATTATTTTTTATTCATGGCAAAATTCGTATCTTGCCAAGTTTTTCTTTAGTGGCGTTAACATAACCGATTATGCAATATATGACCAAATCAACATAAGTTTGATTAAAAAATAATTGGACTCCTCCTAGTCCAAACATTTATTCCGCAACATCTCAAAGCGTAACCTTCGCGGATTGTTTTCCCTCCCTTCTTGCAGCAAAAATTGCAGAAAAAAAAAGATATAGAAATATGCAACAAGTTGCAGCTAATGTACGGGACATACTCCGAACCAAGTACACGCCCCAACCACGAAGAACAATAGACTCCAAGTCCATCCATGGGTCTCGTGGTACGCCATGCAATTATGCAAAAGGACACTCTTAAAACCGCGAAGTTAATTAGTTCGGTACGCGAATCCGCACGATCTGAGGTTTTACCGGGCGACCGGAACGAGGCGCAAAATTATATTGCTTTCATATTCAATCTCCCGACTAAATTATTTTTATCCCTTAATTTGCCAGAAAAAAAGAAATGATAAAAATGGAGAAATTTATAATTAAACAAATTATCTCAATTTTTTGCATTTTTCGTAACTACTTTGTTGCAATCGCGAGAAATTTTTTTTCTCAAATTTTTATTCATATTTCTTAGAAGAAAAAATCGAGTGAATATTAAAATTTGATTCCCGTTTCCTAATTATTAAATTATTCCTCAATGAAAAAAAAAATGTAAAATCACTCATACTATACGGAAGAGTGATTTCTATCGCTGTTTTTCTCCGCGTATCAGAATGAGTTTTCGAGAATTTTCATATCTAAAGAATGTACTCTACCGTGCGACTACTAACAAACTCATAGTTCCACCGTTAAAGGTCACTTTGCACAGGAGTATTGCATAATTAACGCCAGCGCAAAAGGTTTTATCCAGGATCATGAAATTAGAAAGGATATGTGTCCCTTGCAGCATTAATTTGTTAATAACGTATGATTAATTGTGTCAGTAGTATCGAATGCGATTGGTTCAACTGCCCACTTAAATAACAATGCAATTTCCTCATTCCACCTCAATTGTAGCATTGGAGCATTATTTGACATATAAAACTAACTCTCAACTAATTATTAAATTTTTCCATTAAAATAAAGGCCAGGTTGCGTTGCATACCAACCTAGAAATATGTCAATTACGAGCGTTACCTGCTAAGGTAAGAACATCAGCGATGTGTGTCCAACACCTGCCGTCGACCGATCCAACTTATTTTACCGCTTTTGTATAACGAACCTATCCGCCTTTCGTCGGGTCAGATCTTTCTACAGAATCTTATTTTCCTTGTGAAGCATGGAAAATTTTTAATTCCCAAAAGGAGCCATTGAAGAAGAGAATCTTCCACTGCGTGGAAGGGAATGCGACATGACACTTTAATAATACTTTCACTTTTTTGAAAAGACTTGTCCAATTTACAAACCCCAATAAGGATTATCAATACTCCACATATCTTCTACCGCCACTGCTGGCTCTCAATTTCTGATGATGTCCGCATAACAAGAAATCGATAAACCCTACCACGTGCACATGACACCCGCCGTATCGCATAAACCAAAAAAATACAAATACAAAAATTGCTGATGTAGTAAAAACGACTCGAAATAAACTTCTGGGAAAGCAACTGGACTGTCACCGAAAAGGTCTCCTATTTCCGTCGAGGATGCAGATGATGCAGAAGAATCCAAACCTCATCGTATAACACACATTGGAGATATACAGCCACTCAATATCACGTGTTGGAAGAAGTAAGTGTATGCTGAGGAGTTTTGCAGACACTGAAAAACTTGTAGCTATTACAGCGCCAGAACGAATCGCTGCTGCATTCAGTACGTACGGATGATTATACTAGGTCTGGAATATCATCATTATAGCGTACTTGTAAAGAGTGCGTTGTTGCTCTTTTTTTTCTTGACATTTTCACGTTCATTGCTATTACACGTTTGAGCAGTTGAGCTGAATGGATATTAGTTGAGACAAAACGTTTGGTGAAGACATGGAGGAACAGGAGTTCTCAAATGACAAAAACCGTTTCGACTCAGCTCAATATATTTGAGTTGGCTACTTATTAAAATGATGAAAGGTTCTGGACTTTGTTACGCAGAAGACACAGTAAGCATTTCATGTGCAACCTTAATAGAGTGTTTCAATGACAACAGCATCTACGTTCGTGTTGGAGACTTGTTAAAATAATGGAAGGCTCTGCAAAAGTTACTGAGCGCAAATATGTACTAACAACTCATATGTCGAAGTACAAAGCATATATCAATAGTCATCATGTGAAATTATATCTTGCCGACTAATCCTTATCAAGATGCCGTTGATGGTGTTCAAGCGGCATCACGAAATTCTTGTCCCCACCGACCGAATCTTCTCAATAAATTCCGAAATTATTTATCCGTCTGGAAAAGCGCTCCTGCCCTTCAGCTTCATACGTCTCTCCCCAAAAAAAAAACCAACCAGAAATTACAACTTGAAAATGAACTGACAAAAGAGTCATTCCCAGAGTCAGCAGCCATTACACCAGACCCAAAATCACAGGTTACCTAGTTCTCTATTCCCCCATTCCTATCTTCTAAACTTTTTGCTCCCGACTTAAACGATGATGATTATCTAGACTTATCATTGTGGTTCAACGGGTGAGTCTAGTAAGTTCGAAGAATCCTCTGGAAGCAACGCCCTCTGATTTTTTTTTTCAATCCCAGGATGGTAGGTAGGCAGGGAATACTAGGTGATATATATATATACGATTTAATGGTATGAGATTTTATTTCGAAACCCCATCGTCCTGCTTGTAGCACTATAATGAATCAGAACTGAGAAGAAAAAATGGGAAAAATTTTCACAAATTTGGTGCTCAACCAAAGTCCAGCATTCTGCGATTGATCCTGAGCACAGACGGACCTAGGTCCCCAGATGACTCACAACATCTGATCAGAATCTGAGTGACTGAGGAGAAAACTGAACTTCCCCAGCAGAACGTCGAACTTCTGGGTTCCAATATCTCCTTTTGATCAGATACCCTCAAATCGTGGGGTCAGACATCTCTGATTCTGGCCAGATCATAAATTCTCAACATGTCCCCATCTCCGCCTCATTGTCCCGTTTTTTATTCCCATTCGCTATCGCATAACCGCTCCACAGAATATATGCAAGCATGGGTATACAAGGCCCTATATATACCCTAGGTAATTACGGTAGCGGCTAACTATCCAACCTGGTTGGAAGAATAATTAGGTACATGGTAATGCCCAACCGATCGACTGTGTACCCCATGGCTCGCCTACTATTCTCAACGAGTATGCTTGCACTTGCATTGCAAAAAAATACTTTATAATGACCAGCGGGGACGCGCATTATCCCGATAGCGTCGCGTAATTTCAATCCCGGGGTACATGGATAATTGTTTCTAGGCATAATTTGACTGCGATATATGCTGCAATATTAAGGAAAAAAATCAATCTCCTACAATGATGATTGCAACCAACGTGAAGAGAATACTTTTGAATCTAAGTTGAAACAGCCAATGCATTGGTCTCAAAAGTTTCCAGTACCTTCCTGCAATGCTTTTGTCAGACTAGCATCAACTAGATCAACTAGGATCAACTAGACCTATTCTCCAAAAGTGATAGATGATTTCGCTTCTGGAAGCTTTCATCATTCCCAACGAATATTTCCTGAAGAAATTCCACAGCAGATGACCTTGGGAAAGGAGATCTACAATATTTGAGGCGCCACCAGGAAGAAGGGTGGTTTTTTGGCAATAACCAGTCGCGGCGAAATGCATGAGCTACTAACCGGTCCGAAAAAACCCAGCCGACCCCTTTTCCCATCTCCCCCAGGAGTCGTCCAAACACCTGGCAATCGATACTCAGTACAAAGGGCTTTTAAACGAATGCCGAGGGGGGGACATAAGGAGAAGTCATTGCCACGAACTCCAAAATCATACACATCATGGGGTTCCTCATGCCCCCACCCCTCTCCCCAATCAACGGTTCCGTTAGTCTTATCTTTCAGCTCTTAGCACTTATTGGTAATGTCTCAAAAGTGAGAAAGAGTCTTTGTGGAGCGGATGTGGACATATCAGGCTGACCGAGGACTCCCTCGTCATATGTCCGCATCTGTATCGAAAGATACACAAAAGCGCGGGGGGGGGGGGGAGGGGGGGGCACACGCGATATCCCAAGAACGGTAAACAAAAGTGGCTTTTGTACCGGCAATGAGCGCTTGCGGGGACATAAATGTTTGACATACGTCCAAACACAAGAATATTGCGTGAATGCAGTGACATAAGGAGACGTCTTATTTCATGGAACGTTGAATATACAATGATAAAATTTAATGTAGAGAAGATTGTTTGTGCTAGTCATTTCCTCGAAGCTTCCATTTTTACATTTCACTGTTTGATCATTTCACTGTAACTCTATTTTCGGGTATGCCTGAGGATCATCCTGGTTAGCTGTTCCTGCGAAAATCATCACGACATCTTCAGACTGTCCCCAAATCCTGAATGACAACTTCAACTAAGCTTGTTACAGGAAAAATCATCCGATTTTTTTGAACCACTTGTTTCGATCTCCAGCACCGCGGATTGGTCGCTCCCCGGAACCAATCGCTCTCCTCCCACCTAAAAGCCTCAAGGGAACCGTTCATTTTCACACGTTTCCAGCCCGATAATCGCTGAAATTGCCCTAAAACAAAGTCCAAACAAGCGTGAGGTCGCGGGTTGGCCAATCCGGCATTTGTTGATTCACCAATCAGCCACTTTTTCTCATGCTCACCAATCCGGAAATAGATCCCTTCGAAGAATACTTAACATAGTAATGCTAATGTATACCAATCGAAACACAGAGATCGTGCCGGTACTTTGGTACCATTTCGAATCGCTTGCGCAATCGATTAGACAATGAATTCGTGTTTTTAACCCTCTCCTTCCCCCCCCCCCCCCGCCCCTCCCACCCCCTGTGTGAATGTCGATGTACCGTGAAAGATTCTTTCAATGCTCGACCCGCAGTTATTAGTGAATGTGGGCGTTGCGAGGCCTCACACTGTCCCTCAATGATTGGACAATCAGTTGATGTACATTAATGTATACAAGACGTGCGATGATTTATCGATGGAATTTTAACACTCAATGCCAATGAATGAAAACGAGAAACAAGCAGTTCTTTTATAACATTCAGTGTAAAAATCATTGAATATTTAATGGATGAGAATCAATGGTAGAATGAAATGATTTCATACTTCAAGTCTATCGGTAACCATCTATTTTGCAAATCATAATTCATAAATCATTGCGTATGCTTGTATAAATTGCTGTGAAAATCAGCAATCTGTCGATGTGTCATGGATTTTGCGGTAATGAATTCCTTCATTACCAAGAAATGTATTCTCTCCTGAATTTCAGAAAATTCCTTATCAGTTTAAAAATATAATGAAAAATATAATGATTGAAGAGCGAATTCAATTAATTTGATTATCTCAATTGATGCACTGATAAAAACGTAGAAAAATTTAGAAACTATGAGATCCGTGGAACACGGAGTTTCTCACTTGGCAGTTGCAACATTCCAGTGCTTTCCTATATTCATCTGATGGTACCACCCCATGAGAAGTTGGTTGCACAATTTCCGGTAGCCCGTTATATTATTTTATCATTACAGCTATCGAGAAAAATGGGAAAATGCGAGTGTCTTCGAGGGACTTCCTCTCAATTTTTGGAAGGTCAATGCGAGTTCGTCAAGACTACTGATCTCCTCAAGGTCCACCCCAACCCTAACGTTGACAGTTCCAGTCCACACTACTAAACGAAAGAATCCGCCGAAGACAAACCATAATCATCGATTTTAATTGCACTCAACCAAGAAATAACGAACAAAAGTCTCTCGTATTACGGAATTTCGTTACATTGTCGGTTTCACGTGAAACGACGAGACGTGATGGCATGGGTGTACACACGTTCCGTCGTGCGAGCGTGTAATACGAGCCAACGGGCCGTGTCGTTGTTTCAATGCACCGGTGAGTTGTGCGCGTGAAAAATTAATTATCACCGAAGAATAATAGTATACGTTCCGCCTATACAAAAGTACAATATCTTTCAAACGCCCCGTAGAATTTTTATTTACAAAAGATTCCTTTTTTTATGTTACAAACAATTTTTTGTCCCCTTCAGAAGAATTCACAATTGTTTCCATTCAAATTTGCTACCATAAAAAAATGTTGAGTGCATTAACAAACGAATCCGAAGAGATCAAGGAACTTGGAACAAGATCCCTTGGGAGGCACCAAACGAACATGTGTGTTCCAAATTAAACAACTGAGCACATTCTGCTCATTTGCCGCTCAACTTCCCAATCCTCCCAATGCTCCAAAATTCCTTGAAAACCCATCGCAATACTGTGAGAAAATCTCGCTGCAATCGATAAATAATCCTTTTCGCACAGTGAAGTCGATTGATAAAATGCATCGCATCATTGACCCCTTGATTTACCTCGAAATCGTTTGCAGATGCTTAACCACTTGTTTATAAAGAAATAACAAAATGTTGTGTGCCACAGTCTGATGGGTAGAATCTGCATGTTGGCTAGGTCTTTCTTTATAAGGGGCGCCCTGTCCCTACGTCTGAGTGACGGCACAATCCTTGATCTTTTCCATCGATGCTCGGTGGACGTTCTCAATCGATGGGCTCCATTTTACAACAAACTAAAAAATAACGGATTATTCAACGTGGTAAGACAGCATGAGGATCGACGTGTGCCTTGGACGTTGGCGGCATGTGAGGGCCCTTAATTATGCGCGTTTTACGCGCATCTAGAAAAGCTAGAGTCAGATGTGTGGCTATCGTAGACGGTGGATGGATGGAGGGAGGCAAAAGTGGAGATGCATCGTTTGGATTAAGAAGAGAGAAAATGAGGGAGAGCCAGGACGAATGTATATGTTGTCTTCGAAATCGCTGAGGCTGTCGATTTGGAAGCAGGCGAAGATGGATGCTATGCAAATAGCAAGAGCTACTGGTTATGGGATACTGGCAGCCCTTCAGATCGAACCCTTCTAGTTAGGAGATGCCGCGGTGATATTGGAGTTGGGCTTGAAGGGAGTTCCGCAACTAATGCTATCAATTATACAACATTAACAGACGTTTTATAAACATTTGGTAGCCTTCGAAGGTTTCACTGGTTGGAGATTCTCTAGCTTATGCCTAATATTTCCTGATGTCGGGAAGTCTTCACTCTTTCTCATGGACCTGAAATCGGCCTAACAAATCCTTCGGTGCATTGGGTTCGTGGACACCAGAAACAGAACTTCTTATACGGGTTTTAAGAAATCAGTTGACGAAATTATAGGAGGCATTCTCGTTTCCACCATTCTTCGGAAAATGGTTCGAAATGTCGAACATCTCATTTTTATGTCTGCATGATACAGAAGGATGTGGAGCACTCAGATAATTGTGAAATTCTATGTACAATCTGGTAACAATTATCAAGCACGTTCCCCCGAGTTTCATTCACACAATAAAACAATTTCCTGAAATTTCACATGTACGTGAAAGATGACAGTCGAGGTGTGCAGCTTAGTGACGCTAAAACCATTCACCAATCTAATGAACATTGTAATTCCATACAATTTTGCTCCAAGTATCCTACTTCTCATAGCTCTGCTCTTGTAGAAAGTGCGAAATGTGTCACCACTCGCAAAATTACTACCAATTTTCCAGCCAGAACGAAAATCGTTGATTAAATTACATGTGCAATTAGACAATTCTTCGCAGGAAAGTTTCCAGTTAAATCACCCCTGATCCATCGGTGTTTGAGGAGTCCTGCGCATAGCTTCGCTGTTACAGCCGGGTTCATCTCATACGTCACAATTTCTGAAATCCATCGGGAACTGCTGATCCGTCTACAGCCGAAACGAAAATTCTCAATTAAATTACTCCTGATCTATGTGTAGACGCGTCGTTTAGGAATACGTCTCGTGTGAAAGCCCCGCTGATGCGCGGGGTGGCGGCGAGGGGGGCTCAGTTTTCTGAGGAGTTGAGGAGAAAGCCTGAGAACGTAACTGACGAAGAGGCCAAACGCCAGCAGAGATATCCATTCTGTATGAACCAGAGTGCACGCCTGGTGTCTAGATGCAGACCTTACGAATGCTCTCGGGAGCGGCTACCACACCACGTAACCCATGACTCCTTTCAGCCCCCTCCCACTCCCCCCTTCATATTCCATACCAATAGACTCGCACTGTATGCATCATGCATCTTGCATGGGCACTTTACGTCCGCACGAATCGCAATTAAACCATCTGTTTTTTTTTACGTGAAATTGTTATTCCGGGAGTACTCGAATTTTTATCTCAGGTTTTCTTCCATTTTCCTCATTTGACTCATTTTTGTCCAGCCCACGTGCAGATGTTACGTCATACGAGCTTCCCCCCCCCCCCTCCCCAATGGGACTGCAGCAGTTTTAAGGGGCTTAAAACTAGGATTAGCGAGATCTTGTTTTTTAGATTAGTGGGACTTGTTTTTTTGGAAGGCAAAATTTTTTAATGTTTATATAATTTTAAGAAACTAATGCAATTTTTTATATGTAATGATGTAGGGTTTTTTAAAGATAAAATTAATGAGTTTTTTTGGAATAAAATTGTTATGGTGCAAAATGCAGTATTTTTTTAAATGTAATTTATTTTTCTGAGAATAAAAATGAATTTCAAAAAAAATTAGATTCTTGATAATTAAAAATTTCGGAGTATATGGTGATGCCAGTGCTAGACTGTACATCGCGATCGAGCTACCTTAGCAAACCGTGATGGAAAGGTAAATAGGGAGCAGATGGCTAACAACGTGGGAGTCATTCAGATCAATTTTATAGGCAATTTCATTTTAGATCAGGGTGTTAGGGGCTTCCAAATTGGTTTATTGTGGTTTGTTTTCAAAACTGGGGATCATTTTTGTGTTTCAAAATTTTTTATCTACATTTGTCACCGGTCTATGTCTTTCCCATGAAATTTTTCCGTCTTGCATGATTAAATGGATTGTGTTTCTAGAGTCATTTGAGCGAGATGGGATGGTTGTGCTCCAATGAAAATATTCGGAGATTGTTCCTATAAATTCCGGAAAACATTATCGCGACAGTGTGTTTTCATCTACATCTTTTTTTTCAATTTTTTGGCAATTTTCATCCTTGAAGTGTCCCATTTTTTTTTTACAAAAAAACGAATTGTACCCCGATTTTCAAGTACAGCGCTGCGCTCACAGCGCAATCTCTCACAGGTCAAAATTGTTGGTTCAAATTATCCGTCCGAAGACTCCGGAATATTATAAATTATTGAGCCACTATTAACAAACAAATTTTTCAAAACAAACTCGAAAATTCCTAAAAATCGTTATATCATATTGACAAAAAAATGAGTAAACATTGGTGAGCATATAATTTACGACACCACATATTGACTTTTTCAATTTCCAAATATCCTCACTTTGTCCAAAAAATCTAGAAAAATCCACATGGCACGTGAAATTTGATTAAACAAAACAGAGAATATGAGATAACGAAAAAGGAAAAAATTGTTGGGCATCCGGTTCTCGAAAAGGACCACGGTACCTACACACACACAAACACACAGAGGAAAACACACACTTCCCCGCAAGTTTCTCTCGCTACACATGCGCGGTGGGGAAAAGACGGGCTTCCTGGAAAGAGGGGTTGGACACCTGTCCCTCAGTGCGCCTCAACCTCACTTCGCCACTGTAAGGAGCTAAACCAAATGAATTGACAACCACTGATGGTCAGATGTACAATCCTGTCACGTGTTCGCGGGTCAGATGTGACAAATCCTGTCGTCATTCATATTATCCATTAAATACCACAAATATTTGAAACAATGGGTACAACGAGAATGTCAAAAAAATTAAGTTTAATTTTTGGTTGCAAATCTTCTCTTCTGAACATTTTTTTTCTGAACATTTCTTTTGACGATAAATTGTCTTCTGAACATTTTTTTTCGAACATTTCTTCTGAACATTTTAATTTTTGCGTTATATTTGTTCTGTTTCTAAAAGTACCAGACAACTTCAGGAAAAATGAAATCAGCCCTAAGATGCGAGATTCTTCGATTGGTCCATACAGAATCTCAATTGTATGCTTTAAAATATTGTATTTCCTCGTTATATATTTTTTCCAACTACTGAATTCTGGAAATTCACCCTCAAATGTAGCCGATGAACATGCTGGACCCCTGAAAAATTCCAGTACTCCAAAAGACCGCCCCCCCCCCCCCCGCTCCCTAAAGGAGCATGCACGGCCGATGTTTTTAGGACGAGCCTTGCCATATGACGCTCCGCACCAAAATTCACCCTCTAACTTACTAAAAACTCCCATAAAATCTCCAAAATTGCACTCTACCTCGGCACTTAAATTGAAATTTGAAAGAATTGCGCAAAGGTTCTCTAAAAAGCGGCAGAAACGGTCAAACGCGAAAATGCGCCGGCGCCTAGCGTCATGATACCTGTTGCCTAGCAGCCGCGTCCGATTTCAAACTCACCCCTTTCAAGAAAAAAAAAATTCAAAAAAACCACAAAAATTCCAAAAATTCACGGAAATAAAATCGTATTGAAATGTGCGCCGATGAAAGTTGCAAGTTCAAGCCCACTGCGCAACAGTTGTGCGCCGAAATTTCTTCCTACCTTCAACTAAAACTTAACAATGATAATATTGAAAATCAAAAACTCACCATTAACAGTTGCAATTCCAGAAAGTATGAGCAAAGCCAGGACGCCGGCCCACAGGGTATAATCCAATAGGCCCCGTCTCTGCATCTCTCCTTTATCCAATTTATCCACTTTATCCAAAAAAAAAACAATCACTATTTTGAAAAAATCACACACATATCACGCGCCGGGTACTCCCGGAACTGCCTCACTATCCCTCATTTGACCGAGACCCCAAATGAACCCTTAAATCCTAATAAAACCGAACAAAACAAAAATCCAAAACTAAACGAAAGAAAAAAAAAGTAGCACTATACGATTGTGTTGGATTGTATCCCGCTTGTTATTATCCAGATAAATACTAGCAACAATTGAACATTCACTGGAATTTGATTGTTTACATTGCGGGCTTAGTAGTGGTAAACAATACGGGCAAATGGGAAAATAAACAACACGCGTGTGTAGCCGTATACGAGCAGGAGCGCGCACAAAACACGTCTGGAGGATCTATTGTTCGGATAATGCAGCGAAAGTAGTCCCGGATGCGCGCGCACCTGGCAATAGCACAGTATCCCTACGCGCGGGAAAATGGCCGATGTGCGAACCAATGAGCGTGCAGGGATGGCAAGTCGAGGGAAGTTCAAGTGGATACAACGGAATTCGGTGGATCAAGAGAATTTCAATGCTCCTGAAGGGAACCTTCTTCAGCGGGGTTGGAAATCTCAATGTAACTATCTTCTCGCACCTATTATTCTCCAAACAACACTCAATACCATCTCATTTTTTCATATTCTGGATCGTTGGCACTCCCTCACCACACAAGAAGGAATTATCTTCATTTGGATTCCCATGGATTTAAATCATAAATGTCCCTGACGTTTTCGGCATTGCGAATTGCTTACGTGACACTATTGACACTGTTTGTTTCTAATGCTGGGAATCCGCTGAACCTAGCTCTACTTTTCATTCATCTCAGTGTTATCCTGTATCTACAAGTACGTGTTGTCATGGGGCTTTAAAAAATGCAATCATTACGTTGGTCAGCTCCACCAAGAGCGCTTGATTGATTGATACATTGATTGAAGATTTACTAACCGTACATTATGTTATAGAAAAGCATCAATGGCGCAGTCATACAGCAAGATGCAGGAAATGGGAAACTAATTAAGGTAAGTAGCACAAGTTGGGGACAGTGGGGTAGAATGGGCCATAGGTGCACACACACAGAGTGGCGGTTTGTTGTGATAAAAAATCAGAATTTTCTCTTCCTCTGTCGCAAAGTAAAAAACAGTTGAAATTTTTAAAAATGGTATGTTTGAATCTATCTAAAAGTTCTGTAGAGACAGGGGTGAGACAGACAACAGATGGCAGTTTTCAGGGGGCGGGGGAAACACCCGTAACGGGACTACTAGATTGATTGAATGAGGGCGTTTTGATCAGTTGCCGATTTAGAAAAATTCATTGAAAACTTGGACGATTCGTTTTCAGGTACCTTCCCGATGTGAGATTATGTCAAAAAAACATCCTACATCTAAATCGTACATGAATAATAACCAAAGAGCTCGTAACAATTTTTTTGCTCATTCCACTTAACGAATACAAATGCAGCATTACAATTTGCCGGGCTGGCCATTGGGTACGATTAATATTTTTACACGCGTGTATTATCCCCCTTGGAATTTCACCGAATGATCTGCGTTATAGTCGACTACAAGCCTGAGTCATTACTTCTTATTAATGAAGCCGTTAACCCTATCGTAACAAACAAACAGCCAGTGGTGCACGAATGGGCATCACTAATTAATGCCGCGTCGTACATCAGCAAAATAAATTGACACTATTGAAACGAATGTTTCTTTCATTTCAATTCAACTCTACAAAAATTTCAATAAATTCCACTCTTTGTGTTGTACTTGAAAAAATTGCTTGTTTAGTCATTCCTGACTTAATACGCGTTTTTTTATTCTCTAACACGATATTTTCATGAGGAACTATATTGTAATTTCAGCAATAGCACAAAATATCCCGAGGAAACTTACTAGCAGGCCATTTTCAGGATATAATTACATTAACAGCATTACAACCTATCAAGTACAAAAAATATCGATATATAAATTTAACACAAGATTCGTCAATTTCAAATCGCAAATTTTCCGCGCGTTATTTCCTCTCCTTCCTATTGGATGCTGCGCTCGAGTCATGCTACGGGCGGTCTGTGATTGGCTGTCGTGGGCGACGGCGCCCTCGTGACGTCACAGCTGTTCTCGGGTGACCACGGTCTCATAAACCGTTCTTAATTCACTTAAGAAAAGAAAAAGTCCTTCGTAATATTTGAGAATTCGAAAATAACGAAAAAAATTGTTCACTAGTATTTTTGCTCATTGACGATTTTTTTTTTGACATGAAAGGTCCCGATTGTTGTTAATAAATGAATTTCCAACGGAGCATTGTTGTCAAGGGGACCCTCCAGTGTGTTACATCGATAACCACGATTTTGTTTGTACATTCCTTCTAAAAATGGCTGATCCTCTAGTATCCTCAAGTCAGGACAGTAAACTCACGACCTTAAACCGAAAGATCATCGAGATAAAGAAGAAGATCCAGCTATCTGGTAAGTCCGGAGTGCTCATTTGCATGAATCGCTGGTAGAATAACTTTTCAATGATGTTACAATAATATTGCTGTAGCAATCGCTGGTAAAATAGTTCAAATAGTCATATTAATGGTTAGGAAAATTAATAATCAATTCAATTAGGGGGAAAATGAATTAGGAAACTATCGAGATGTTTAATAAAAAAAAATTAATGATGATGTGGGGCCAAAATTTATGGAGAACCTACATCAATTGGATCGTGCTGTTTTTTCATTTTAATTTTAATAGTTTTTCAAATTTAATAATTTTGAAAGATTAAAATTTTTCGGATAATTTAAAAAGGCCATTTTGCTCCCTTTAGTATCTTTGCCCGTGGGTGTTTCGCGAAGAATTCGAAGTCGTTGATTGTTACGCGAGTCACCGAGACAATTACTCTCATCAGTCCGATGATTTCACTGGCTCGAAGCCTGCAGTGTTGGTCTCGGTTAATAATTAATAATTCTACCCCACCCATTACCATTGTCATCTCGCGAGTACCAAAGACTCTGGCTCAGTTATGGGACTCTTCGTGTGTACAGAACGCTCAGTGAATGAGCAGCGTTGCTAATTCAACCGCTAACTGGACTTCGCGAGGGGTCAAGTTTTACGATTCTGGGAAGACCCATGCGCGCGCATCTCATGGTTTCTCTCTATCATTGACCAATTAATTGCTTTCAATTATGTAAACATTAGTTTTTAAATTTTTTATAGGAATTTCATGGGAACTTGGATTTTTTCACTACACTTAAGGGAAGTTATTGTTTTGCCCCAAAAATCATCTCCATGTTTCAAAGGGTTTCCAACATTTCCAGATTACATGGCTGATGGGTGGGTGGGTGAGTGGGTGGGCGTGGATGGGTAGGTGAATGGGTGGGTAGGTGGGCGTGTCTGGGTGGGTGGGTGGGTGTGATTGGTTGAGTGGGTAGGTGGATGGGCGTGATTGGGTGGGTGGGTGTAATGGGGTGGGTGGGTGTGATGGGGTGGGTAGGTGTGATGGGTTGGGTGGGTGGGTGTGATGGGTTGGGTGGGTGGCGATGAGTATTTTTCATTGGAAACTGTGTAGTATCAAACGCGGCAACCATTTGCTACCAAATTGGGCGTAAAAACATATTAATAAACAATTTTATAAATCAATAACTATCCGATAAAACATTGAAATTCTGAAAAGGTTAATGTCGAGTTCACTCCCATCGTTAATTAATAATGAATGTTCAGATACTCATATCCCATCTTGAGCCGATTTTGTAATAAAATAGAATAAAACGAGACATTTAGAATCGCGAGATTACGGTACAATGAACGCGGAGATTTCGTTTACATCACGTTCTCCTCAATCGGCACCTCTTCGACTACAGAATTAACGCTTTATTAATGAAGATTTATAGCCCAGCATTATTCAAAATTTTATCATAGTGCTTTCTAATTCATTGTGAATAGTGAAATCTTTAATGCCTATTCAATTGTTATTTCAGAGGGACAGCGAAAAGCCAATTTTGAGGAATGCGATGCTAAGAAACGCGAGAGTTCAGATAAACTCAGTAATCTGAAGAAAGATATAAGAACACTTCAGATCAAATATACGAAAGCCAAAAATGTAAGTTACCCTTTCTCACAAGAAAATCATCTCATTTTGATTTAGAAATAAATTGTGAGTGTGCAAAAAAATTCTATGGGATTCCCATACAAAATTTTCTTCAACATTACTTAACTTAACTTTAATACTTGAAGACCATCTTGATTTACAACAGAAATGAAAGATTGCAAAAAAATTACAAAAATTACAGAATAAGAGAGATGTTAAAATTTCTTTCGGACAACTTTATAATTATATTTCTGAATTTTTTCATTACAACAGAATGAGGAAGCTGCTGAGAAGGTAGCCCTAGCAAGTCGCGAGTCCTCGGCGTGTGTGAGAAAACGCGGTCTGGAGGAGGCTATTGCCAGAGTCGATGAAGACAATATTCGATTGCGAAAAAAACTCGATCTCGTCAAGTACGAGAGTGATAAGGTAATCACCATAAATCCATCATACTGTTATTACCCGACCTTACAACCAATCAATTTTTTGCTCATTTCAGCAACAAGATAGACTCACAAAACTGCTCAGCGAGTATGAGCAGTATGTTAATGGGAAAGTGCAGAAATTTGTTGAGAGAAAATTGGACCATCCATTGAAAAAGGTTTAATCTCTATTGTAAGATAATCCGATTATTAATGTGCTATGATTTATCGATTTAAAAAAAAAAACATTCAACAAGCCATCCTTCAATGCTTTTTTGCAAAAAAAATCTTTTTTTAAGTCTCAAAACAATATTAACTTTTGAGAATCCTCTAATAAATAGTTTGCAATTCTAAATATTTTTATAAAATTCCTTTCAATGAAAATTAAAGCATAAAAAATTTCAAAAATCAATTTTACAGAAAGTGATCGGCCTAGAAAATCATTTGCATCGAATCGGCGTAATGCAGATGGAGGCAGATACTGTCCGTAAAAAGTACAGATCAGTGAGAGCAAGTCTTAAATCGGATGCAGCATTTTACGTATCCCAATTGAGAAGTCTCGAGCAGAGTATCAAGGACCAGGATGCTGAGATAAGACAGCTCCAGGTAAATCCTGGAATGATCATCTTCATCTGCTCAACGAAGCTCCACTGAACCAATTGACAATTTTTGAAACTCTACAAAAAATGTGACGAAAATTTGCTTTTTGGTTTCCATTCTCATTCCAAAATGTTCCTTTCCCTTCATCATCAGGGTAGAATAGAAAGTTGCTGTGCTAATCAATTAACATTGAAATCTACCAACAGGGAGTGAAGACAGAGGCTGTCGATTTGAGGGACATTACAAAGGAGACGCTGACAAAGCAGGAGATCGAAGCGATGCACACGAGTAAAGAACGAGAACACGTGATTCTGGACTACAGGCAAAGAGTAGAAGATCGGCGGCTGGAGCTAGAGAGACTGGAGAGAATGATATTTCCCGCTGTGCGGCTACCACCGCGAGAGGAGGACTTCGAGGGTGGAGAGAAATCGGAGAGCAATCGAACCGAAGAGGGCGACACTCCGAAGGACGAGATCACCTTTTTGGAGGAAGCTTTCACCAAATTGAGGACCGCCACCGGTGTCACCAGAAATGACGATGTGCTCGACCGATTTTTGGCCCAGCGCGCCACTAAGGAGAATCTCCAGAGGATGAAGACCGTTACCGAAGATGAGAAAATGGTCCTCGAGAAACAACGACAGAAGTTCACCGCGGAAATTGAGATGCAAAAATTCTCGGAGACGAAAGACGCCGATCAGTGAGTCCTGACATTTTTTTTATCAAAGACCAGTTTTGCAAAAGCCCCCCCCCCCCCCATGGGTGTAATACGAAAATTTTTGCAGGAATGCCGAAGAACTCGCCAAGCTGAATCATCGAATCGAAGATGAAATCCAACGGCAAAATGCCGCTGATGTAGAGCGCATGCGGGTGCAAGGGACGCTCAACGAGGTGGCGAAGATACTCTGGAAATTTTGTGACAGGCTCAGGGTTAGTCACTACGGCATTTTTTCCAAAAATTTCCATTCAAAACGCGCGATGAGGATGTTGCGTTAAGTTCCGCAGCAATGCGTTGCAAGGCCGTAGCACCTGATCTTTTAATTTGTTCAGGAAGTCAGCGACACATTCGTCCCACTGTCCCCGGACAACCTCGAGGAGCCTCAACGTTACCTTCGCCTCCTGGAGGAGAAGATGCAGGCCCTCATTGAGATGATGGGTGGACATGATGAGTACAACCGCTGGATCCAAGAGACCTTCATCGACAGATTCGAGAATATGTCAACTGGATCGGTGTCGGAGACTGCTAGGGCAGTCGATGCTGAAGCTAGACCCCTCTTTCCACGTTTCCCTGGAGCCCCTACACCCGCTGCCCAGCCTATTCCTTCGGAGGACGAGGAGGAAGTGCCCACCCGCAGTGTCCTCAAACGACAAGCGCAATTACTCGTCGATACTAAGAGCAGGAGGAAAGGATTCAATTTTAGGAGATAACGCTCTACTGCCTTGTCCTTTATATACTCTAAGATATTTTCATTCTGTAGCATTTTTACAAGTTCAGTAAATGTGATTCATGAGTATTATTGATAAATTGGAGTTCAATTGTTCAAGCTATTTTGGGGAATGTAGTCTTTTTCTTCTGATGTCAATTTTAGTCCAAGGGGATATGTCAACAATTTTAAAAGGTTTGTTGTTATTGGTTATGTGCATTCAATTTGGTGAAGTTATTTTAGCAGAAACTGAAATGAGTCGCAAGGTTCGTTTGGCAGAGACCCAAAGGAGCTCGGACTCCGAGGAAGATGAAGCCGCTGATGGTGATGATAATCGGCAGAAAGGACAGCAAGATACAAGTCAGGTCCTGGAAGACTGTTGGGGGATGAACACTGTGCCAACTGAATTTGGTAAGTATATAGTAGAGACTTTCTATATGCAATTCTGCAAACTCACATATTGGGCATTTACGACAAAAATTGTTCACTTTTGGGGAAAAATATTTTTAAAAAGTGTAATCCTGTAGTAAAAAGGAAAAACGAAAGAAACTATCGATATATCGAAATTATCGAAAAGCGTAAGACCGGAACCGACGCGACACCAGTCAGAGCGGCGGAAAAAGGAAATGCGCGTGCGGAGCACGCGCCACCGGACTTGTATTATAAAAAATGAATATTGAAAATGTAATTAATAAGAAATCACCAAATAATGGAATCAAATTGCAGAAAGTATCTCTGTGCCATCACAAATTGTTCACCAATTGCTCCAAAAAAAGGAAAATTTGCATGAAACAATTCTGAACGAGATGCATCGAGACCTTATCTCAATTCAAGACAAATGTTCACAGGAATTCGAAACACATGGAGACGAATTGAAATCCAAGATTGGCGAAATTCGAGAAGAAATCGACAGCATCCAAGCGAATTTCCAAACCCATGTAGTTATCAATAATTCATGAGTAACAATATCAGGAAAAACCTCACTGACATTTCATTCGTTAGATCCATCGGTTCAACGCTGCTGAACGTCAGAGAGTGAATGATGAATTGACTTCTCTACTTGCAATCGAGGAGTCTTTGATCGATGGATTTCAAGAAAAAATATGTGAAAATGAAGTTAAACGGACGACATCGGTTAAGAAAACGCTGAAAAAATTTAGGAAAAAATTAATAGACATTGCATATTTGCCGCCGAGCGATTTAGACATCCCAACGGACGACGAAATCAAAGTAAAATTCATTAAAATATTTTTTCTGTAATCTCATTATGCTTCTTAAAAAATTAATTTTCCTTTTTTATTTGTATTTTATTATTTTTTGACTGGGGACTTTATTCTAGGGATTTCAAGTTTTTTTCAATTTTACAAACTTATAAAGTTATAAATTCTCGGAATAATCTCCATTTTTTTGCAAATTTAAAAATTCATTTCAAATTTTAAAAATTGCGTGCGCACTTCCAATGAACGCTTGAATTTTTTTTTTAATTTCAGTTTAAAAAAACAAAATTTTTATAATCAACTAAAAACGACGTTAATTTATTCCCTCATTTTTTATTCCAGGAATACAACGAAAAAATTCGGAACAACCATGCAATTTATACCGAATTGTGTTCGGACTTGCATTCAAGAACAATTAATTTAAAATCCGCAATCCACGATTGGCTAGAGGAAATACAAATCTTCAGGGGGATAAATGGCTAGACGAGAGAGAGAATGGACTCTGGTTTCCGTAGGTGCTCATAAATCTTGGTGTCCGTTGGATCATCGGGCTCGAATTCGATATTCCCGGGTTTCACTTCCTCCCTCTTTTTTCCAATGCGCGGAGGAGCAGATGGAGCACGATATAAACACGATTCCACCATTTCTTTTACACTCCTCTTGCTGACCGCACCATCCACCATCATCGCCGACTCACCTGCATAGCTCAGCAGTGATTCAACATTTGTGAAATATTCCGTGAGCTTGAAAATAAAAATGATGGGGAAAAAAATTAGGACATGATTTATCTGTCGTTCAGGTATTTAAGGTAAATTGTGCAAGCATTTTTTACGAAACATAAACGTTAGGGCGCCTTCAAGCATAAAAAAACATAAGGATTAATGAAAAACAAAAACAAAACGAAAATTCCCGCGAAAAACTGAGCATCCCCGGCTACACACTAGATTGCCATCTGCGGATGGCAAGCACGGACTTTAATGTCTCTATTTCCTTACACTCTGATCAACTAAAATTTCATAATCCGCGATGTGACTTGCGCCCTCCTCTTCGGTCGTTTCCCCCTCCCCCTCCTCCAAATCACACTCACTCCCAGTGACAACGTTGAACCCCTTGGAGAACAGCCTTTGCCTGCATGTCGCCTCATCAACATCAATGCACACGATCCTTCGAAGAGAAAACAATCAATTTTTAATGACATCACGAAAATTGAATGTCGTTCGGAAAAACCTGTTCGGTGGTGTAGCAAGTGAGTCAAGCAGCCGAAAGTCCTCCACAGTCATTGGATGTCCGAACAATACCCATCCTTTTTTCAAACACTCAGCACTCATCAGTTTGCTCTGGAAGACAGAAAATGGTATTTTTTAAATATGTGTCCGAGAAAAATTCCCAACACGTTCGAATTTTGCTGAATAAACATATATTCTGCAGGGATTAAGAACCGGCAGGTCTAGCACATCATCACTGTCACCAAAAGGACCAGTTCGAGTAACTCCAGATGTCATCTGAAAGTGTCGACGAAACCCACCTCAATAACTTTGATTTTCACGTCCGATCTGACTCTGATTCCCCAGCGATCGAAACACCTGAGTGCCTCCCCCAACGCACCGCTCTGCAGTCTCGTTTGCTTGAGCAAATAATCAAAATCAATGGACACAAGATTGTATCGCTCTGAGAGATATTTAGCTACGGACCGACGCCCCGATCCTGGTGGCCCTAGAAGTACCACCCGGAAATTATAACAAGGCGTCCGATACTTTCTTCTTCTCGCCAAAGTCATGCATGCTCTTCCGAGCTCTCCATACGTTCTCCCAGCGGTCTCGACTCCCTGCAATTATCAATTAATTTCATACAATTCGATGGGGTATTTGCTGCGCTATTACGGTGAATTTTTGGCCATCGCGACTTACTGATGGACCTCCATGTGATCCTAAACTTTCGTACGCGGGAGAACCAGTAATTAACAAAAAAGGACTCGACATTTCTGAATATAAAATAACAAACCGCGTGTGATTGGGAATATGGGGGCCATACAAGAAACTTCCCGATCGGTGAGGCACTCGGCCTCTATCGGGACGCTTAAAACCAATATGCCTCATTACCCTAGCATGCAAGAAAGAGTCGCTATTAATTTCCAAATAATTACGATGAGAACGGAGGAGTAGATTTCGCGCAGATCCTGGAGGTTGCGCAAGTCTTTGAGGTGAGTTTTCTCGTGAGAACTTTCCGAAGGTCCGGATTCACTGGGTGTCGAGGGTGAAGTGTCTCCCGTAGGATGCTCCGTCCATAGGATCTCAAACACGTGCGTCGGGATAATTCCCAGGGATTGGAGAGCCCGGGCCTCCGATCTCGTTCTGGGGAAGTCTAGAAAGCGAAGATTTTTTTGAAATGAAATCTCATTGATAAACGATTCAGATCAATCGATATATGTTGTACGGATTCTTTTCTTTTTTTTCTGTACATTGTTCTAGGCAATTATCGATATATCTCGAAGTTATCGAAAGCCGTAGGACCGAAACCGACGCGACACCAGTCAGTACGGCGGAAAAAGGAAATGCGCGTGCGCAGCACGCACTGGACTCGTAAAAAAAAATTAAGGAATAATTAATTACCAATAAACACCCATCCAGATTCTTCAAAGTATAATTTTCTTAGGATTCTTCTAACATTGAGCGCGAATTCTTCACTGGACTTGAACGGCTCTAAATCTGCCAAACCGAATGCTTTGATCCCCATCTTCAGGTCCAAATATTCTGCCAACAGCTTCCCATCTATTCAATAGACAAAAAATTGTATGACGGAAAAATAAAATTGATGACGAATAAAAATGTTTTTGTTTTCGCTATTTTTAAATTTATTTGTTTATTTAATTATTCAAACCCCACCTATTTTATTTTAATTTTGAAAAATGCTGAACAAGTAGAATAACAATTTTTGCTTACTCTTGACCTACTAACGGGTCAATAAAAACGATCATACTTCAAGATAAAATTTATCACGCGTCAACATGCAAAGAAAGTTTACACGTTTTCTGAGATTAAATTTTTTCCATGGGAGAACAAATCTTCCATTTCCTCTACAAATTTTTGGCACCAATCCTGAGCCAAATGTGACCAAAATGGTGTATGCAGATTATCTACAATACAATAATGTAAAATTAGGGGAGAGACTACCAAAATCTTCTGGGCACAAGAGAATAATTCTCGGTGAATCTCTACTCCGTCTCGCATGTGGCAAGCATTGCTTCATATAAAGAATGTGATCCGCTGGCTGCTTAATTATCAATTGACCTGCAATCTCCTGGAAAAAAAGCGAATTGATTAGCTCCACAAAACTCGTTTCCCGAAGTTGGTCCTTAAAAGGAAGAATTAATCAAAGTGACAAGCATAAAAATGCAATTTGTCTTTGCCCATTGCAACTACCTGTCAAGCTGAACTAAATAATAAAAATCATGACATATTATTCCATTGTTTATTACACTTTGGACTCAACAATGTTGATTATGTCAACTCTATGATGGATAGATTGATTAGAGGATTTTTAAAGTAATATATATGCAACTTTATTTGGTTGCCTTTTTTTTTTGTTTTTTTTCGTAATCTGGTTGTCATTGAAAAAGCAAATGCAAAAGCAAATGCATTCCTATTCAACGAAATAGGATGGTCCATCAAAATGAAATAGCACACAAAATCTTGGGCTCATGTTTCTTCCCACCAGCAAGATGATTCCTTTGATATCAAATCAGACATGTAACTCACATGAAATAGTTCATAAATTCGATGGGTCTCCAGGTAAGGAATGAACTTAGGAGGAATACCGATGCGCCTCTCGGTAGCATCCTTTCCCAACATCTTCTCCACTCTTGTACACTCAAAGTCCTGTTACAATTACAAGCTCTGAGCGTTTGTAAACATTTAGCAATTAGTAGATAGAAAAAAACTTTCGAAAATCTTCAATGTTTTAGGACCTTTCAGTGGCAAATGTCTATTGAAGAACACTCTAGGAACGTAGGAGACATCACCTATCATCCGGAAGCTTCTTAAGTGTCCCAAATTTTTGGAGATGCCCGGTGCATATGAAACCTGTCAAGTTTTCCAGGTTAAAAAATCACGATCGCGATTTTTCTGGGCAACTTGCTGTGTTCATTTACTTCCTCCCTTACGACCCTCCCAGAACCTCAATTTTTCTAGAACTCTGGAAAATGGAATATATTTCTTATATGGAAGTTTTTCCTCATTGTAGGATTTTCTTCACATATCTGAAAACACCCAATCGACCAATAAATAAATTAAAACCAGTGGTAAGATTTCATCGAATATGTATTTCGACAGAGTCTCAACAATTGATGAACATTTGTACAATTGAGACAATTTAACCGGAAAAACATGAAATAAAATGACATAAATATTGAGTAATACGTTAAGTTTGACATATTGACATAATTCAATTACATCGATGGTGATTTAATACCGAATCAATGGCTTGTCGATTGATGATTTATTTACCTACTTATTTTAAACAATTCATTTACTAGATCAACGCACCAGCGTTCATTTCTTCGTGTTTTTCCATGAAGATTCTTGTATTTCGACGCTTGAAATATTTGAACAAATGATATTGAAATTTTCAATCGCACTATTAGGTCTAAAAGTTGGTGAGCCCAATGGTCACATCGTCGAATGTCAAGAATCAATCCTTGGTGGTAATTATTTACTTGCAAGCTGATTCTAGATATGCAATTAGATCACCACGCTCTTGGGGCTTCTTCAATCCAGCGAACACCATTTTTGTTCCTGGAATGTACTTCTTTGGGTTCTCCAGGTACTCGAACAGAGTGTCCTTGTTCCAGACGATACCTGAACAAAAATTTGTTCTGTTTTAACTTCCGCCTTCTTACATTTTCTCCAATATTTCATTTTCGTAATTTGGAAATTGTAAAAATGTTTACACTTTTTTTTTTTTTAAATTGACGGAACTTAAAAAATTCGAAAATTGTTAAAATATTTGCAGTTGTGTCAATTTCGGAATTTGAGTAAATCATCCAATTTGTTTGGCTCAGTTCACTTTTTTATTGGATCCTTTCACTCGTTTTTCTAATTTATGAATGTTTTTTTGAGTTTCTTACCTTTCGCTTTGTTACCATCCGAATAGGAGAATCCGGGAGCTTGGCCTGTTTTTCTGCCAATGAGTCCACTTAAATTGGGCCCAACTTTGTGTTTGCCACCAGCTTCGACTGTGTGACACTGTGCACATCTTTGAACGAAGATCTATGGATATATCAAAATAAAAACGAATTATAATTCGACCACCAATCATACATGTGAAATAAACTATGTCAGTACATAGGATCAACAGGGATATTGGCTAAACTTTTGTATGATAATCTAGCCAATTGTGTGTAGGTGTGTGTGTTGATACGCCCAAAAAAAATCTCCTTCAGTAAATTTTCTCTACTCTGAAAACCGTTGACGATACAAAAAAAACTTGTTAACTAAATGCTGTTCCTTATAACAACATAAAAATTCAATGTTGCACATTTAATGTTATATGCCTTTTTCACGTAACTCTCAAAACTTAGACGATATGGCAGTTTTTGTGCAGAGGTAATTTTTCATTGGGGAAAAACAATTTCGGTTGTTGATTATAAAACAAAATTGATTAGCAAATTATAAAAAAATGATCAATGATACTCAATAGTGCCTGTTTCAACTATTTTCCAATGAACTCTCACATCACCAAGTTAATCATCATTTCTAATTTATGAGTCATTAAATAATTCGTGAATTCATTAACTGAATTACCTTCTTTCCCTTTTCTACATCTCCAGCGGGGGCTCCCATGTTTCCTTAGTTATCTAAAATCAATGAGACGATCGATTAGGAGTGTCACTTAAATCGGAGTATTAAAGCGAAAAAAGGTGCTCAGTTATTTTCGATATCTCAAAAATCTAGAGATATAAAATTATGTTTTTGCGATAACAGAAAAAAAAGGTAAAATCAATTTAAATTCAGGTAAAATCAACATTTTTTTCACGTCACTAGTGTTTCCGAAACACCTCGATATCTGCCAAAAATGTAAAAAAAATTGTAAAATGTGTGCACGCTATGGAATTTTTCAGAAAAAAAAATTGTACAAAAATCCAAGACGTGCATTTGACATTAGCCAAAGACAAACGTCAGATCATGTGATTCCCTAATGAATAATGTTGCAATCACATCTCCCTTGTAATTTTATTCGGTCATCTAATGTAGGTGACCTCTATTTTCTCAAGGCTGCCAGCCCAAGATCCACGCATGGGCAATGGTGACAAGCCCCGAAAAAATCTCCACACAAATAAATAAACCCCAACTACTCAGCTTATTTTTCTCAATTTTCACTCAACTTGACAAAATTATCACACATGAAAAATAAAAACAAAACTAATCTTGTAGTGGCGAAATAACACTGGCACACTGGCTGGCAGCCAAAACCTTGTTACATAATTCATGTGAAAACTCGTCAATTTTTATCAACTAAAAAATGTTAAATGGCAATTAACGAAAACGAAATTTCGTACAAACGTAACTTTGCTAAGAATGCCGGAAATAATTTCCTTCAAAAGTTGCAAAACTTGGCATGCTTCGGAAAATTGAGAATATGCAAAATATCAAATTCCTACATTCAAATTACAACTATTGAGAAAAAAAATTCTGATCACACTTTTAGCGATGTAAATTCAAAAATCATTTTGACAAATTTTAATCAGGTCATTTATTCGATCGACAAGAGTCATCACGTGACTAATGATTTCGACTTTAGTATTGAGAAAAAAATTGGTTTTAATCACCTTCAATTCGCAAGTTCCATTTCTCAAAAGTTAAGTTCAATTTTTGGACCTAAAAAATTGAATAACTTGCGAAGAATTTATTTCTCATTTTGCGCTTGAGTTAGTAAAATTATTTTGCTGAACAAGAATCGAATTTTCGAATTAAGAACACATTTTTTTCCCGACTTTTGCCAAATTTGAAGGTCACTTTTTAGAGGGAATAATGGAGAACACGTGCGCGAGGCCTTTGGAATGTCCATGACAATGATAACCTCTGGAGATGACGAAATCAATGACTGTTCCTTAGTTTAATTGTTTGAATGATTCCAATCATTTAACAATGTCATGCAATTTTTTATTGATGATAAAGTGAGTGAATAATCACCTGTCTTTTGTCGAGTCACACGAACGAACTGAACGTCTCTGAAGCGTTGGAGAAGCTCGTGATGCCAAAGTAATCGATGCCTGACGTAACGTTTTACGAATTGACGTCTAATGGAAATTCATAGAAGCTCAAAGAAGGCCAACGAAGGTGGAGTGTTAAATTCGCGCGCTGTTAACGATAGGCGGCGGCACCAAATCCAATATGGCGGCCCACGTGGTTTTAGGAACACGTGGGAGTCATTTGAAATAAAAAAATAAAAAAAGAAAGGAAAAACGGAATAAGGATCATTCACATTTCGTTAGTTCTATGGTAATTTTCCTCAATTTTCTATGGTGTTATCATCACAAATTAACACTTTATAGGACTATAAGAATCCACAATCTCTATACGTGTGAAATTGAGAAATGGAATTTTGATTTCCGGTCGAGTAAAAAAAGGGATAATACGTCTTTGATGGCATTTACGGATGAAACTGTGACAAATACTCCCTTCAAAAAATAAGTACAATAAATTTTTGAAAAAGTTTAAGAAATGCTCGTTATTCCACGACAATCCACGAAAGAATCAACCGCTTAGCAATTTCGCGGCGTTGAAAAATGGAGTTTGAAATTTCTTAAAAATGAAACTTGACAAAAAACAAACGTAATCTATTTACAAATGTAAATGCAATGCTTCAAACTTGTACCTAGATATTTTCGTATTTTAGGACAATGCTCCCTATTAGTGAACTTTTCCTACCGGTAGTTGTTCCTCTTAAATATGGATACCAGGAGTGGGACCGAATTTCATAAAAGTGGAAAGAGCTCCATAATTGTTTCCACGAACATATCCAATAAATTATTACACCTATGTTGGTTATTCCATGTCAACTCAGCCAGCCTGATGGTTTCATTTTATGAACTCCATTTGATATGTTCAAAATAATTGCAAAGTGTTATCCGTTGATCACCAAGTTACCTAGTTTGCCATGGAAAGTCACATCTATAAAACTGCATTTCCTTCCCTTGACTTAGGAAGAAAAGTCAATTTGAAGAATCCAATTCAAATAATAACATCAATAATATTGTTATCAATTAACTTTAGTGAAAATTTATAGTGGAGGATGAAATATTCCAGTCAAATACAATTTCTAGGCTTTAAATTCGTAATTTTTTTTATACTAAATTCACGTTCTACTTTTTACACAGTTATCATCATTCCCGGTAAATAAACTCTCAATGTTAATCCAAATGCTGTACGGTAAAATTCTCCTACTATCTCCCATTCATTCAGTTGTAATTTTTCTTTGACAATTGTTCGATTATTTTGCTGCGAACGAAAGATAAGTTTCTCAACAAAAATCAATGAATAAAATTCAACGTAACAGAGAGCCCCCAAAACAGTTGAATTCGTCGAGAAAGAATCAGTGAAGAACTATAAAATTATCTTAATTATCTGATTTGTTATTTCTTTCTCACGTATAATATCGTTTGTATCAAATTGTTATTAATCTTAACGTTGAATTTTGTTTTTAACGTTTTCCGTTATTATACAGAGTACGGAGTGGCGCCTTGAAGGTGGCCGCTGACTGCTGCTGCATCTGATAAGCTAGATGGTGAATTTTAAATCCGTATAATCTGAAACAAGAAAAAAAAAAAATTTCAATCAGTCTGATCTCACTGCAAACTACCTGAAAGAAAATCCCACACAATTCCCAAAAACTCAAAACTTTCTACAAAAAATTAAACAATCCCAAAAAGGCTTATATTCTAAAAATTGAAATTCTCTTTACCTGGGTATAAATTGAGTAGTAGTTCGTTTTGGACGATATTCTGGGTGAACCATGAAGAGCATATGTGGGAAACCAGTCCCAAAGTAAGAGCCGTCGTTATGGTGGTGCCTGGAGCTCTTGGGGGTATACACATCCATGCACTTGGGACAATAGTTTTTCACCATGGCTTCACCCGGAACATCGCTGAGACCTAATGGGAGCATCTGCTGGGACTCGCAATAAACCCTGGGACAGTATCCAAAATCCCCAGCTTGGTATTTTTCAATCATCTGGGCAATTCCACGATTTGTCAGGATGTATCGTGCGTGAATTAAACCATACAGCATCTCTGCAGCTTGCTCGATCAGGTCAGACTGATTAGGGTTGTCATCGAGATCGTCATCTGGGAAAATATGATGAATTTGGTTCTAATATATGAATATGGATAAACAATAAAGTATCTAAAAATGTAAAAATATCTAACGAAACAATTTTTTCTTTACCAACTTTTGGATTTTTTTTTCAACATGGATTTTTTTTTAATTTAAAGCATTGAAACCAACAGATGTACTCTGCAACATGGATGGAACTTTAAAAAGTACTGATAACTATGATCAAAGAAATCTTCTGAATTTGAGGTAATAATCGGGGAAGTAATTAAATAATTGAAATACCTGGCTCCAGGTCTAGGATCATGTCCAGGGCTTGACGATAATGTGGCACCTGTTCATTCAAGCCAGTCAGGTTGAATTTATCCTGAATGTAGTCTTCATCGACCTGATGTGAAGAAACATGTCAGGATATCAAAAATTCTGCAGAAAAATTCTAAAAGCCAATGGCAGTATTATAGAATATTTTTACCTCACAGAAAAATTCATTGCCCCGTAGTCCGCAAAACCAGGAGATCCAGGACACCTCTTCCGAGCTGCTCATTTTTCTGCCAAAAATTTAATAAAAAATCATTAGAAATTTCCACAGATTTTACATCCTTCACTATCCCCCTCCAATTTCAAAATGTGCTATTACCCAAAAACGGTGACATCTACCTTAACACGGAATGACTAAAAAACGGTGAAACTTTTCCGAAATCAATTTTAACAAAAATTTTCGCATTTATCATTCTGTTTAAGATGCATTGTTGCTCAAGAAGAAGAGTACATAAAACCCTGTAAATTATCAGAATCACACTCAATATGCCGCGTGGATGGAAACAAAATTTTTGTTGCCCAATTTTTGGACTTCCAGTTTTAGTAAAATTAAAGGACCAATGGCAAGTACTAAAATGAGATTTCACTTACAAATTTCATCAAATTTCTCACACAAATAATGCAAATATTGAGAAACACTTATGAAGATTGTAAAAGAAGAAGGAATACACTAACTGGTGGAAAGAGCGGGAGATATGCCAAAAGGTTAACATTTTCTGTACTTAGTAATTTTCTCTACGAAATTATCCCACCCAAATTGAATTTCCAAAACCCCCAATATCCGGATTACAATTTTCCTAAGAATTTCGCATGTGACGACTGAGGCGACGTCCTTCCACAGACACAACAATATAGACTACCCTGATTGATTAATCAAACTAATTAGCTGGCGCAGGTAATGCCCATGAAGAGCGCAATTTTTCCGCCACTTCTCCTGCACATTTCACCCAAACAAATATCCACGCAACTTTCCCGGAGTGAACGCATTCTTTATCGAAATTTCCTCATTTTTTTCGACGTCAGAATCATGTCGGCCTTCGATCGTTCCGCGGAACCAAATACTAACTGAAAAAACGGTATTTTAGTACACAAAAAATTTCTAATGCAAATTTTGAAATTCGCTTTTTTTTCTCAGATGGTCCGATAAAAAGTTGAAAAAAAGGGAAGATTAATTAATAAATTATTACCTTGGGATGTTGCTGGCTAGTCACACACGCCACCAAACGCCTCGCTTCGGTCTTTGGAGTCATTCACCAAATTGACCAAATAACTTAGCCGCCATATTTGATTGGTGCTGCCATCTTGACTCCGCCAATGTTATCAGTATTCGTAAAGCTGATTACGTTGCAGGTCGATCGAACAGGTTGCGGGAAATTGAAAAAAATTGATTACATTGGAATTTAACTAAATACTTTTCGGGAACCGAGCACCAAAAAAAGTTTAGATTGAAATTTAACTGAACACATTTGAAAATCAGTGATTAAATACTTTGGGCGCCAAATTTGATTGAGTACTTGCATCTTGACCAGAATTTTTTTTTCTGAGTTTGGAAATTTCGTTCCATTCAATAGATTCCAGAAACTTATATTCCAAAAAAAATTAGAGAATTTTAAGAATTAAAAGCTGAAAAATATCGAAGAGTTTTTTGAATCAGAGAAAAATGGTTAAAAATGGATACTTATAAAATTTGAAACATCACATGAGGATTTGAAAAATTCCAACAATGTCAACAATTTCAAATTTCAAAATACGTCAGTGAGAAATTCAACTTCAACCTTACCCATTTGAAAACTTGAATTCTCAACACAATCTCTTATTTCATCAGGAATGTCTAGGGTAAGGCTAGGTGATGTTTACTTATCGCGAGCAGTACGTCCACTGTTCATCAACATTGCTATCACTCATGAGCGTTCTTTATCAATTCGAGTGGCTCTAGTCCAAAAGAGGTGTCCAAGGTAAGATTCTCTCAATTATCTAAAAAAAACATTAACAACAACAACAACAATTCTGCAACAAACTTCCGAACTGCAATGAGCGCAATAATGGAAACTTTCCAGTCGAGCTCACAACCTCAATTCCCCAAACTTGCTGAAACTCCAATTTTTTCCGAAACAAACCATTTTCAAAAAAAAAACAGCCCTTATCCTGGCTTTTAAAGTCATCTGATATTTAATTAAATTGGATTTTTTATTTCACCAATTCTGTAAATCATGGTCCATATGTCCAAGGTATAAAAAAAAAATTGCCGCAAAAGTTGTAAATTAGGATAAGTAAATAAAAGATTGAAAGTTATAATTCTTCAAAATGTTTCAAATTTCCGGAAATATTGGAAGAAATTAGTTTTGAATGAGGGAATAATTTTGCAACACTACGCATGTACTCTGACAAGTTCACAATTTTTAAAATTTTTTCAGTCCTCTGTAAATGATGATGCACATGTGGTTCTGGTTTGGGACTGACCTCCGGCCATTTTTGTTACCTGGTTACAATGTAACAACGACCTGGGGCCTGATTGCAACTTGCCTGGGCCTGATCGCCCTGGCCATCATCTACGAAGCCATGAAAATGGTTCAGATAAAGTTGCATCATATGAACAAAGCTGCAATCGCCTTGAAGGGTTCCGGTGCTAATGAAAACTCTTCTCTTTTGCATCATTTAGTCCACGTGGGTCTCACCGACAGGGGATCTCGGTGGTAATTCGTTTATCCTCGTTTACAAATTTCTTCACCATGACTCAATCCCAATCTGCAAGTTACTCTGGAGTCAAACACAAACTTTCATGATTTGCATGTTTAGTTCTTTTGCTTTACCATTTTTCTTCAAGGTTTGCTCAAAAACTGAATTAGCTCCGCAACCAGTGGTTTTACGGCAAAATGTTATAAGACATTTCTCGTAGAGAATTTCATTTCTGATACAAAAGCTATCTTGGAGATTCTTCTTCACCGAGTTCCTCTCGAGATAGCGACGAAATTTCAGTGACCGGACTGTGAGTGTCAGCATGCGGGTCGAGCAAATCATTTTGAGATCAACGTAGGTCCTAAACTATCAATTGTAAAAAAAAGACATAAGACATGAAATGTGTACCTTTCAGAGAGGAAGTCATACACTTTTCTTTCTATCCCCAATGGTTCTCATAATAGAGGGTTACCTTGACATTGCTAACCCAAAAACGAGTGGACCTATTGGAACTGAAATCTAATTAATCTAATCGGTGCAAAACAATTAAAAAAATCATGTGTCTGTAAATAATTCAGTTTAATGTGAAATTACTTTCTTCCCTCTCTAATACTTCTCAATTGTTCTAGCCGTACTTTATGCCGATGGCTGATGGAAGTGTTTCATTACGCAGCTCATGCCACTTTAGGATATGTAATGATGTTAGCTGTGATGACTTACAACGGATATATTTGCCTCGCTTTACTTGTGGGCGCTGCTGTTGGGTACCACATTTTCGGGCCTACTTTAATCGCCTTAAATTTGGCGGAAGTCAGGCGGAGATATGAGGTCATACCATGCGATTTGGATTGTGCGGGTAATGGCAAAAAATTGTGTACAATATTTGGGAATGAAAAAGGGATTTTGGAGAATAGATTTTTTTAAATTTTCTTCAAAAAAATCTCTAATTTCTTTATTTTTTTTTTTTTTAATTTCGTTATTTAAACTTTCTTTTTTCTTTTTAACTTTCTTTATATACAAATTTATTTCAATAAAAGCTTATGGAAAGAATGAAATTACAAAATTAAATGGAGGACTACAACGTCGACTTTGATTCATGTTCCAGGTACAGCTACAGAGATTCTTGATGGCTCCGAGGGCCCAAGTCAATCGACAATTTCGGTAATGGCCGAGCCCGTGATTTCCACTGAAGTGCCTATCCAAAACCAAATAAATGCAGACGTGCATGTTCACAACACAGACTAATATTAATAGAAAACTCATAAGCTCAATTTCTATTAATTCGGACTGATAAGACTAAGTAGTAGACAGTGAGATTGCCGAAGATTATAGGTTTAATATAATGTTTTTGTATTCATGAATTCTACGTGCTAAATATATAAATTTGTTATTTTTAGTACTCTGTCGTTGTCAATTTTTATTCATCCTAGATTGAATTAAAAAATGTGTGCCCATGAAGTAGCATTAATTCAACTTTTCCGTTAACGAAAAAAGAATCCTAAAATCTCTGAATTGAAACAAAATAAGAGAATTTTGTTTCTATTCGTGACTTTATAGTTGAACTTGTTCGAGAATTTCAAAAATGTAGAAGACATTTAAACTTTCGACAGCTTCAAAATCACGTGACGAAAAATAAAAAGTTTTCAAAATCTGAAAATTGAAGATTATCCATAACTTGCGGGATTATCGACGAACCCTGAGCTCCAAAAAGAATGTCCCATATTTCGAAATTAAAAACTCGCGAAGTGCAAAAAAAATCTGCGATCGAAACTGACAACTCCTTGAGATTGGCCTGCCCTCTATGCAATAGGTCTTCTAAGAAGAAAAGGGGTAGAACAATCGTCAAGAATGCGTAACAGAGTGGCGCTCGTTGTGTTTGTGTCAAACATTAGTATATATGCCACAGGGGGATATTCCTCATCACCTGTCAACATTAAAATCCTTCCCCTAACTCTCCCCCAAATCGTGTCAACCCTTTAGTGACACTTACCTTGTGCGCGCTATTTTTTTTCCAGTAATCAGCTGTTTGTTCGTGAATCAGGTAACAATGGAGACGTAACCATAAATGTTATGATTTAGTCAGTTGCCAGGTCATTAAATGACCTGATAAAAACGCCACAATCTACTTTCTACACCACTATGACATTTCGAAAAATGTTTAAAGAATTATTTCCAAAACAGATGCAATTGCCAAATTCATTGGAGCGAAACTTGTTTATGGGGAATTTCTCGAAGCCTATGGGAATGGGAAGAAAGTCATAAGGACACATTTTCTAGAGAAAATGAAGATCTATAGAAAAAGTCTCTATCATATGTCACTATTTTCCATATGCTCCGAGATGTTCACAGAAAAGTGATCAGATCTGACGGTATTAATAATGGTGTCAGGAAGAAGAGTTATCCACTTGTCATATTTTATGAAAATATAATATTGAATGGGTTATTTCACTCAGTTGTAATAGATAATTATAGTTCATTATAGTAATGGGTTCATTATAGCGAACCCATTATGAGAACAGATACAGAGATGAGCTTCTATACAGTTTGCATAGATATAGGACACTCTATCAAATTTCTATGGAACGACGAATTGAAAAAGTTTCCATAAGATTGTTCTCCAAAATCCTCTCACAAGATAAATCAAAAGATCAAAATAATTGAATCAATTTTCCAATTCTGAAATTCAAACATCGCCAAAATTTTGCAAATGTCAAAACTCCGAGAAAAAAAGAGAATATACTTATTCATAAATTTAAATAATTTCGAAATCTGTTAAAGAATCAATCATAGGAAGCTCTATCAGAACTCCGCAGATTTCTGCAAAAAATAGACATCATAGTAGAAAGACATTTGAGAAAGATTGTTTCCACCCAATTACACTATTCATTCAAACTGTTTGCCTTCAGCTTGATTCCTCGAAAAATGGCAGTAGACCCCGTCCTGGCGGAGCCCTCGCCTTCGATCCGTTTCACCCGTTATCTTTACGTGGGCAAAGAATATCCAGTTTACCACTCCAACCCCGCCACCTCGCATTTAACCCTCGAGAAATTCCCCTCCCTCGAGGAACTAGCCTCATCCCCCTCGACCGCCCTCGAGCCCCTCGAAAAAATTAAGTCCCTTTTCCCGAACACTCCCCATCCTGACATCCTCATCTTCGCCTTGGCGGCTTGTACTCGTCAGGAAACCAGCGAAATTCTCAGAAGGTAAATAATTTTCTATTGTATGACGATTAAAAAAATTTCCAACAATTGATCCTTAAATTTTGTATACTAAATATCCAAAATATACTAAAGTACCAAAAAGTGCAAGTTTTGAAACATTTGCAATGTGTAGAGAGATTTTATACACCCCTCTAAGTGTACCCTGGTGATCTGCATCTCAGAACATGCTGAATCGCTATGAATTTGTATTTCAAAGTTCAGCCTTCAAATTCCTGGGAGAGCTCAAGGATGTGGACCAGTTTCTCCTCTATATATCTCTGGCCTCAAAGTTGAGCCAACGGCACTGCATCCCCAGCCACGGATTTGGTTGCGGCTGGAGGAACGCAGTGAACCGATGGTACCTGGAGAAAGCGCCTAAAGTGCTTGCTGATATTGTGACGAAGCAGAAAAGCAGATTTGGCTGGAGTCACAAGGACCTCCTAAAATTGGCCCATCCAGTTTCTAAAGGGCTTGCCCCAGAGCTCCAGGCGATCTTCCAGTACATCGTTTTGGGTATGCCCCCTTCCTATCAATGAACTTTGAACATGATCCTTCAACTGAATCATTCCTATTCGTGAAACCTCGGAGTTTCTATCTTCTTCATCGTCCATTCCAGGTTTGGAAGAAACCAAGCTCTCCTTCTCGAAAGATTCGATAGCTCAAGAGATCCTCGAGTTCCTCGACCGAGTCGAGGACTTTCGCCGCTGTGAGGATCCAATTCGAGCATCAGGCCTAATCCGAATACATGGTTACACCCTGGACCACGTACACCCATCGCTCCTAAAATCTCAAGACGTGTGGGAGGCCTTAATCGAAACCATGAACCTACCCACCCTAGTTAGCAATCTCCAGCGATTGCAAGACAACGGCCTAATCACGGTAGGTTCTCAAATAACCGAAAAGATCATCACTGCCTTCACGAATCAGGAGCAAGTGATGGCTTCCAAAATCCGCCCGTCAGCACTTTTTCTAGCATTGAAGAATTATGAAAATCCGGACAGTGTGCCCATGCCCATGAAGAGGAGAATCAGCAGGAAGAACAAATTGAAACACAAAACCATACCCAAGGCTGACAGAAGAATCGTCGATGCTATCTATTCTGGGCTAAACCTCTCGTTCTCCAACGTCGAGGCAACAGGTCTCAAGTACCTGATCACAGTCAGCACCTGGAAAAAACAGGTATTGAGAGATACATTACTAGAAGAATTATAATACAATTTTTGCTAGAAGAATTATAATACAATTTTTTTACAGTATTATTTTTCTGAAATGTTTTACAACTTTCTAAGACACGCAAACTTACCAACGTTTTTAGAGCGTTCTACGATTTATTTAATTAGGAAATGTTATTGTAACATCTAAGGGATGCATAGCAGATTCTTTGGATGTCGTTTATTTAAGATAGATCCACTGTTGCCAACATCTTGGTAAATCAAATCTTAGTTTCAATTACTGATTATTGATGGCTGTTGGGGGTACAGAATGATCAAGTTCACGCAGAAAGTACAGCTCCCTGGGTGGTGGAGGGCGCATGTATTCTCATACTTGGGCTTTTACGAGCCGACGATAAGGTGACAGTTCCCACGTTCACTGGAGCAGAAGGGCTCAATGCAAGGTTCATCCACATCGAGAAAAATGCGAACTTTCAGGAAACAGTTGACCGGATGAGAATCAGGTCGACTGCGCCGCCGAATCTTGGAAAACCGATGCTCTGGGCGGCCCATCACAGGAGGAAGTACGATGTGTTCATTAATGTAGTGGACAGAATGCGGGAGAAGTATGACTTCACGGGGAGAGCCTTGGATCTGTATAAGAAGAAGATGAATCTACCGAAATCGAGGTACTTCATATGTTTGATCGGTATTACTACGCGGTGACTGAATGCATTGACAGCCAGATAAAATCTCTATATACTTGACTCACTCTGATTTCAGATTAGTGAACTGGGTCGTCGGCTCCGCATCTACCTACATGGAAGGCCGAAATGTTAATGATATTTTAACCGTTTGCGGCTTCGACGCTCACGTACCGAAAATCATCGAAGCCTTTGCAAGACATCAGTTCTGAATCATCTGTTCGTTATACATATACAAAGTTAGTTGAAATTATTCCCATCGTTCTAGTAGATCCGATCGACTTCATGCAGAGCTGACAAAAACAATCCTGGGCAAATTGATCCGACCACACGAGTGGATTGATCCCTCCAATTCTGGAATTCCTAAAATTGTGTAATTTGACGTTTTTTGATAATTTTTTTTAGCAATTTTCACGTTTTAAACGTTTTTAGCAATTGTCGAAATTTCTCAATCACAAAATTTTCGAAAATTTTGCGATTGTAATTTTTAGAATTTTGAAAATTTTGGGCATTATTCAAAATGTTAAAACTTTCCAAATCTCTAGAATCTAGGGTTTTGCCATTTTCTAAACTTTCGAAAAATTAGAATTTGGAATTTTTTTTTCTTTTGATCGGTTTGTTGTTATCGACGCATCAACTACAATGGTTCTTAGCGCCGGCTCTGGACTTATTATAGTCGTTAGACGCTCACGACTTTTTCCTCTGTAACACAGTCACGGATGTTATTCGTTCACAATGAGAGTAGGAACATTCAGTTGTAAACAGTTTTTTTACTTTTGTGGTGCCCATTATTTGAGTAATAAAATAATCCAGAAAAAATGCACCGGTACCTGGGCTTGGACCCAGGAACTCTAGATCCATAGACGGGCACCTTACCTACTTCACCATACGACCGGCTAGGGATTTTTTTAATTTTCAATTTCTTGCGATTTTTTTGTAAACCGATCACTGAAAATTTGAAGACGACGTTGGCAATCGCTAGATTTTAAATCTAGCAATTTAAATTGCTATATTTAAATGAACAACAGTGTAATGGTGAAGCTGTACTTTTATCGAGCAGGAACCTGCAATTCGTTAATTTAGCATTGTTGGTATTTATTGACTTCTTTTTTATGAACTATGAGTAGACTGGTACTCTCTGTTGACACGTTAATCGAATACTGTTGCTCTGCGTTTACTCCATTTCTCTTGTCTATTTTTCGCTTACATTGTTATCTGTTGTAAATTAATAAGAAAATATTCACGTTTCGTTATGTCCGTCTAATTTGAGATGAATCCATATTTTTTCATTGTAAGAAAGTCGAGACAGACACATCAGTGTCAACGGTCTGATCTACTAGGGCGTCCCGTACGAACCCTAGGAATTTTTCGGAGAGTTTCGTATAAGATCTCAAAATTCAACACTTGTTTTTAATTGATTACAATACCTATAGGATTCTTATACAATTTTCTGTGGGAATTCCCACAGACTGTCCTATAAGATTCCTATAGAAATGCTGTGGCTGACTCAAGCATTTCGTGTGAAATTTTGTTTCTAAAGTCTATATATAGTCGGAAATAAAAATTCCGCAGGTTCAATGGAATGTGTTTCAACCACGCAGAGTTCTCGAAATTAAGCCAATACCCAGAGCTTGTGGGTGTTATTCCATTGGCATTGGTGAAGAACTTGTCGCGTTAGAATTAAAAATTCGATCACTACAGTTTTCTATCAGGCTAGGAATCCCATAGAAAAATATTCTAGAGACACTCTATGAGATACTCATAAGATTCCTATAACACAGTTGGATCCTGTTTTTTGGGTCCATACATTCAGACAAAGTTCAGAGAAGGCCCTAATTGTCCATAGCATTCCTATGGGAATCCTATGGAATTTGTTTCACACGTGATTCTATCATGTTTCTCTTATTTTTACTAACACTAGGATCGAGTGTAGCTATGAGTGATAATAATCATTGCACGGTGCTGGTAGTCAATATAACACGAGGAAGTAATGGATTCTTGCATATGTGGAAAAATTCGGGTAATTTCATTGGTTTTTCGAAATCTCGAAAGTTTTAACTTTTCACCTTTCAATTTTTTCGAAACTGGTAATTTAAAAATTCTTTTCACATTTTCGAATTTTGAGATTGTTCTTTTCATTTTCGAATTTTCAATTTTTCAAAAAAAAAAATACTGTGCTTTTGACTTTCAAAATTGTTGATTTTTACCAATTTGCAAATTGAATTTTTTTTTCTGGAATTCCCCGAATTTTGTCACAATTGCTATTTAGCATACGATTATTCTGCTTTGAACCACTAGTTTAATGCAAATATCTCGCCCAAGGCCATACTTCAGGATTTACCAATTGAGACGCTCATTCCACCTTTCTGACCACAAAACCTAATTTAATTCGCCGGCCAAGCAATTAAAGGTGAATAGTGATAAAAAAAAAATCTCTCCTCCAGGGGGAAAAAAGTACTGCAACTGTGAGAATCAATCAGCTCCAAAGAGTTTAGACTTACAATTACGTTCAATTCTGTCCTCGCAGCTGGACCACCACCAACTGCATCTGAAGTGACGAAAAAACACATGACTGGGATTAATGACTAAATTACGTTATACTGATGTTCAAATACTGTGATATTACAGTCGAAGTTTATCGTGACCGAGGAAGAAAATAGAAACAATTTTTTTAGTGAATAATCAAAAAAATGATGGAATTGAACGAACCGATAAAAAACCCCATGAACAAAATGAAAATTAAACTAAAACAAAATGAAACATTGTTATTTATGTTCCGTTCGTTGCCTAATAACAGTAAATTTTTACATGTTTGTAACCATAATTGAGTGTTCACATCAATAAAAGTGAAATAAAAATGTACTCAAATTTTATAAACAAAAAATGTTCTATCAATTACAATTTTCCTTCTTTTAATTAACGAATTTTTTTGTTAAATTGAAAAATGTAACATTTATACATGTTAAATTTTATATAAAAAAAAAGTACATCAGAAAAAAGCGAAACAATCGCATCACAAAAAAATTTTATGAAAAAATTCTTTATTATCGTGACTGTTACAATAATCACATCACACAAATCTCATTTACTCATGTATACAAAAAGAATGAATGTATTGCTCTCCCTCAATTTCTCATTTCAGACATCGAAACATGAAATCATATAAAACAGTTGATTGCATTAATTAAATAACTTATGTTCCACCCTCAGTCCTGGAATTGCCAAGAGACTAAGGCATACACATACCCTAACGACGAGTATCCTGGCAAAAGAAATTACTAGCACTTTCAAAACTTTCTTCTACCCCAAAAATTGTTTTATTCAATCAAACTCGTCATTTTTGCATCACGATGGAATTAGTCATAAGATTTTGTCTAAAGTGAAACTCCATGAGCATAAGTTAGTAAATGCAAAAAGCTGTGCCCAGCTAAAATTTTTGTAATTGCCCCACGAAGTTTCCCCATTCTCCTTCATTTACCTCGATTCCTATTATGAAAAAAATAATAATATCTATGCCAATGGGAGTCGCAAAAACGACGAGATTTGAACAACACAATTTTTGTGCCCAACAAATTCAAGTTGCTGCTAATTTCTTTTCCATTAAACCCCAAGGACCTCAGATACCTTCCAAAATCCTCGGGTCACCTCCCGGAAGCTATAATTACTTGCATTAACAAAGTTCAGTCTGACATCACTAGACAATTAACTTAATCCCTCCCTTATAACTCATCCTTGAGATCGTCCTCTTCGCTTCCAGTTGGGGGTGGTGCGCCACCAGCTCCTTGATACAATTTCGAGATAATAGGCTGAACAATATCAGTAAGTTCCTTCTTCTGTTTCTTGTACTCCTCCGGATCAGTATCCTGATTCTCCTCCAACCACTTGATCTTCTCATCAATAGCCTCCTCCATCTTGGCCTTATCAGCATCACTAACTTTAGCGCCAAGCTTCTCCTTGTCCTCCAATTGATTCTTCAACGAATATGCATAAGACTCCAATTCATTTCTCGCCTCAACTCGCTCCTTGAGCTTCTTGTCCTCATCTGCAAACTTCTCAGCGTCCTTGATCATCCTGTCAATGTCATCTGGTGTCAGTCTGTTCTGGTCATTCGTAATAACAATCTTCTCCTTATTACCCGTTCCCTTATCCTCAGCAGACACTTGAAGAATTCCGTTGGCATCGATTTCAAATGTTACCTCAATCTGAGGAATTCCCCTAGAAGCTAGAGGAATGTTGGTAAGATCGAACTTTCCAAGAAGATGGTTGTCCTTGGTCATTGGACGTTCACCTTCGTAAACCTGAATGGTCACAGTGTGCTGATTGTCAGAGGCAGTTGAGAAGATCTGGGATTTTTTCGTTGGGATCACAGTATTTCTGGGAATGAGCTTAGTCATAACTCCACCAACAGTCTCGATACCCATGGTCAAGGGATTAACATCAAGTAGAACGATAGCATCAGTGTCCTGTTCTCCAGAAAGAACTCCAGCTTGAACAGCCGCACCATAAGCTACAGCCTCATCAGGATTAATTCCACGAGATGGCTCCTTGCCACCAAAGAAGTCCTTCACCAATTGCTGAACCTTGGGAATCCTAGTTGAACCACCGACAAGCACAATCTCATCAACATCCTTCTTGCTCATATCAGCATCTTCCAGGACCTTCTGCACTGGCTTCATGGTACTGTGGAAAAGATCCATGTTGAGCTCCTCGAATTTGGCACGGGTAAGGGTTTCTGAGAAATCATCACCATCGAAGAAGGATTCAATTTCAATTCTAACTTGGTGACTACCAGACAGTGCTCTCTTTGCTTTTTCCACTTCTCTGCGCAATTTCTGGACAGCTCGGTTATCCTTGCGAATGTCCTTGCCCTTCTTCTTCTTGTAGAGCTTGATGAAGTGGTCCATAACTCTCTGGTCAAAATCTTCACCACCAAGATGGGTGTCACCGTTCGTTGCAACTACCTCGAAAACTCCATTATCAATTGTTAGAAGACTCACATCAAAAGTACCACCACCAAGATCGAAGACTAGAACGTTTTTCTCGCCGTCTTTCTTGTCCAGACCGTAGGCAATTGCTGCAGCAGTTGGCTCGTTTATTATACGCATTACATTGAGTCCAGCGATTGTACCAGCGTCTTTGGTTGCTTGACGCTGGGCGTCGTTGAAGTAAGCGGGAACCGTTACGACTGCGTGGGTGACCTGAGGAAAATACGAAATTTCTCAGATGAATCATTGGGATTTTTGGGCCAATGTTGCAGATTTCAGAACTATTTTTTTAATTTTTTTTATTCAACTTTCAGAACTATATATAGCGTATATTTTCTGAGAGGAATATGAAAATGTGCTGCTCACCTTTTTGCCGAGATAGGCTTCAGCGGTTTCTCTCATTTTGATGAGCACCATGGAGGAGATCTCCTCGGGAGAGAACTCCTTTTGGCCGTCTTTGGTTGCCACCTTGATGTAGGGCTTGCGGTTCTTCTCGACGACTTTGAAGGGGAAGAATTTGGCGTCATGCTGGACAGCGGGATCAGACCACTCGCGACCAATCAAACGCTTAGCGTCGAACACCGTGTTCTCGGGATTGGTCGTCAGCTGATTTTTAGCTGCATCACCAATCAAACGTTCTCCGTCAGCTGTGAATGCCACGTACGACGGAGTAATTCGGTTACCCTGGTCATTAGCGATTATCTCTACTCGGCCATTTTTGTAGACACCCACACTGGAAAAAACAAGGCATGCTAATATTGGAATTTTTGGACATTGGAGTTCCTTTTCTAACATTTGCTATCTCTCTTTGAGTTTGAGTTATTCTATGAAAATCGTGACAATTGAACTGATCCTAGTTCATCACTTCGTTACTACGTTTCTGGCGATTTTTCTGACGTTGTCCATAAATTCAGAAATGGTCAGAAAAAGACGGCAGAATAAAATTTTTTTATGGATAATTTGAGGAACTTACCATGAGTACGTAGTTCCTAAATCAATACCGATGACAGTACCAATGTCCTCCTTCTTCTTTTCATCGTCTGCAGCCGCAAAGGCTAGCAGCCCTATTATTACAAAAGCTAAAGCTCCCTTCATAGTGGTTTTTTCTCTACCTGTAAATGGCAAAAAAATAGCAATTAATAAAAAGAGGTCAATTTCGATTTGTGACAATTTTCAAATTTCTAGTTCTTTAAACGTCAAAAAAATTTCAACAAATTTCATTTCATCATCAAAATTTTATGTTAATTTTTAAAATTTTTGTTCAAAGAACAAATTTTTACGTAAAAGCGATCGACTTCTGAGATTGTCAAATATTTCGTGAATTCGGTTTGTAATGGAAATTGATTGAACCGGAAACACGTGACAAAGAAACGAGAAAAAGTTGAATTAAAGTATTGGAGATGAAATTTCGTACAAAATATATTCTTGGTCGGTGTTGTGATAATTCCGCCAAATAAGGAAATGCTTTGAATGACAAAATGTAATAAAAGAAATGTGTAATTGTTTAATTAATGATGCAATAGCTTTTTGACACGTTTCGCTGATACGGTACGAGATTATTCATGTATTTACAAATAATGAATAATTAAATAAACTACTTTGCGTTACGGACTCATAATTGAGGCTCGACCTCACGAAAATGGGTTAGAATACCCCAGAAGCTTCCGACACGTTCCATGAACCTCAATACTCCAAAAAAAAAATTTCAATCGTTCATTGGCCCCTGAATGAATAGTTTATCACTAATTTACTTTCAAGAATCCCAAAAAGTGGAATCATCCAGAAACCTGTGACTATCTTCTCAAACGTTTATAAGTCTTATGTGAACATAAAAAAAATCCATAAAAATTTTGAATACCAAAAAAGAATATCTCGAAAAATTCGGTTTAAAAAATTTCACGGATAAAAAAAATACTAATCTCAATTTCTAAAACGCAAGCAAGAACTTGCATTTTCCACGCTTCCCACATTTACCGGTGTAAAAATACCGCCCAAAAATTTTCCAATAAATCCCCAAACAATGCGCAAAAATAATGTTGTAAATTTTCAACAACAAATGTTTAATTGTATGTTCACTATTAAAAGAAAAAAATCTAATCTATAACTATAGTACCGGTACGAAGTTTCGGTGAAAAAGCTGTTTTTGAAATTCCCAACGATCTCCAAAAAAAAGTGGATAAAAAAAATTGAGAATTCGAGGGAAATAAAAGTAAAATAAAAATCGACTGAAAGTTTGACCCAATTTCATTAAAACCGAAATCCAACGGGAGTTCTAACGGTATCAGGGATACGTGGCACAAATATTAATTTCTCATTGAAATTATGAATTGAAAAAATGAAAAATGATTTCTAACAAAATGTTGGTTAATGAGCATTAATTGAATATTATAATTGATGATTTACCTATTAATTTTATTTTTTTCCACGCAGATTTGGTGAAAATAGTTTCACAGGCAAATATCACTGGATCGTGAGCACTTTTCTTGTTCGTGTTTCGGAGTAAACTGACTGGCGAGTGAATTGAGCACTGGCAATATTAATGGAAGGATTTCGGCGTGGCCTGCCCTGATTGGTGCAAACCGCGACGTGGTAACGGAAATTTCGATTGCGATTGGTAGGCGGGGCAACCGGTGTCGGGCTGCCATTGGCCCACGTCTAAGACTTATCGGAGTGACGAGAAATTTTGGGATGTTTCGAGAATGATGAGGAAATTTTTGTGTATTTGTTGTGAGAAAAAAATATTATTTGTTGTTTAAGCCAATTTTCAGCAATCTGTCGATTCCAAAAATTTTAATTTTGTCGAGAAATTCTGAGTTTTGAAGAAACTGCTCTGAAAATAGTGCAATATAGTTTTGAAAGACTCCACCATTATTTGAAATTGTGGAAAAATTGAGATGTTAAAATAACAATGTTATTGAACATTTTCGATAGATAAAATATTTTGCTATGTACTAAATTGTTGATTACGCAAAATTCGGAAAAATTATACACAAATTTATAAAAATTTAAATCTAACCCCCCCAAAAAAATAAAAAAAATTTTCAAAACCGGAAAATGTTTGGTATGGGTAGAAAATGTTTGAATAATATTGCATTAGTTTTTAGATGATCAAAAAATTCGATTGAAACAGAAAAATCGGATTCCGGACCCGGGACCACGTTTTAGGCTTAGCCGGATGACGAGATGTTTCCACATGTTCCGAGTAAGATAAAAAATGTATGTGTATTTGTTATAAGAAAACAGGGTTTTAGATAGTAAATCTGCAGCAATTTTTCAGCCCCAAAATTCTTTCATTTATCCAGAAATTTTGAGCTTTATGAAACTGATGAAACCATTGCAATATTGTTTAAAAACTCTACAACATTATTGGCAGTGGCGGAAAAATTAAGAGAACAAATTCAAAAAGCTAGGAAAAAATATAGCACATGCTTGGAATTTTTTTTGAGAAACTTCTTCGAATATTTTTAGGAAATAATATTGCATTAGAAATTTTTGTAATCCTTTTGTAAATACTCTCTCCTTTCCGGTTTCGTGAAATCTTCATTCTATGGGAAAAAATTAGGCATTTTTTTGTACTTGAAATTTATTGATTAACATTTCTGGCAGTAAAAATTTTCTAAAACCATCCCAGGCTTGACCCAATAACGATTTGAGTTGTGTAATCCAGTTCTCAGTACCTTGTAATTGCTTTTGTAATCCCCTACGTGCATTTGAGTATTTTCCGCAGAAGTATTCTGAAAAAAAAAGTGATACATTTTTTATTTCATTTCAACATTTTATAATTTTTTTTTGTTTTAGATTTCTGAAGCTTTTACATTTCTCAGAAGTTTTCAAAAATAGTCGAAAACTTTGTATTTTTGTTTTATTCAATCAATTGTTCAATTTGATGTTCAGTTGTCAAAAACGGAAATTAAACGCTTTCTACATCTGAAGTTAATTTTCTTTTTGTAATGGCAAAAATGAATAAATAAATAAATAAAATCAACTTTCACGTACGCATTTCCTACAACTCTACAATCTGCTCCTCGTGTGTATCATCTCCAAAATCAACGGAGTGAAATACGTGATGATGCAATCAGCTCCAGCCCGTCTCATAGATAGTAAAACCTCATGCAGAACATTTTTCAGATTTATTGTTCCATTTTTAGCAGCATGATAAAGCATGGCATATTCTCCTGACACCTGATAAATGAACATTGGATGATAGGGATGGGCTTCCTTGGTCAGTCTAACGATATCGAGATAGGGGAGTCCAGGCTTCACCATTATCATGTCAGCACCTTCAGCTACGTCTCTTGCCTATGAAAAACAAGTCGTCCTTAAATGAAGACAATTCATTCGGATAAGATTCTAGCAATCAGGGCCCAATGGTCGATTGAAGGTAAACTTTCAATGTCCCAATGTTTAATTGGGACAATATTTCAGAATTAACATGGGATTTTTTTTTTCAAGAATATTTAGGGAATTGAGTGTGTTGAATAATGTCAATACAGTTAAGTTTCTAATAGTTTTTCAGAATCGCTGAATATTTCAACATCGAGAAGCGGCACTGAAAATTGCTGTAATACAAATTTGTGCTCTCCAAGAAAGGTTTTCATGAAAATATCCCTATCTTGCTTCAATTTTGAGATATTCCCTGAAGAGATATTCTACTGATAGTTAGGTCAACTTACAGCTGCTCTGGCAGCCAATCCTATACTCCCTGGAGGCAGTTGGTAGCTCTGTCGATCTCCAAATTTCGGAGCAGACTTGGAAGCATCCCGGAAGGGTCCATAGAACCCAGATGCGAATTTCACTGAGTAGGAGAGAACAGCGACTCTATTGTCGAAGCCCTCCTTCGACAGGGCTTTTTTTATCGCTCCGATTCTCCCATCCATCATATCGGACGGCGCGATTATGTGGGCTCCTATCGAAATTTTGAATATTGAGTATTCATTTGAAAATTATAACACATGAATTTAATTGAGAATTGACGTTTAAGGAAGAATCGAACTGTCATCCACCTGATTATAAAATACTGAGAAATTTCAAAATTTTCAAACAGCTTGGTTAAAAAAAAAACAATTCAACAAAAAATTCAATGAATCACAAATTGTGAAAATTCCGAAATTTTAGAAAAATCGAAACTTTCAAAGATTCTGAAAATTTCTAATTTAAAAGCTCAGAAGTTTATAATGTCGAACGATTTCCAAAATTAAAAAAAAAAAGATTTTAATATTCAGAGAATGCAAAAATTCGGAGAATTTTGGAGACTTTGAAGATTCGAAAATTCCAAAGTTTTAGACATTTGGCAATCTTTTTTTTTATCGGTTTGTTGTTATCGACGCATCAACTACAATGGTTCTCGGCGCCATTTGGCAATCTTGTGACTAGTTCATTTATCAATAACTTTGAAAAAAAATCCAAGAGCTAAAAAAACTCACAAACATCGAACATTCCTAAAATTAGAAGAATTTCTAGAAGTACAATTTTTTAACAACTTGGAAAAAATTGAGAACTCCAATTGTTTGATAGTACTATGATCCTTGGAGGATTGAAAGAAAATGTACAAGGAAGTAGTATTTACCTGCCCGACTGTACGAAACAGCGATTTCTGCGATTCTTCGGATACTCGATTTATTATCAATGAGTCCATCCTCAGTGAGAATTCCACAGTGTCCATGAGTAGTATAAGGGCATAAGCAGACATCACAGGCAATTACTAGATGAGGAAACCATCGACTAAGAAGTGGAAGTGCCTGGACTATTGGACTCTTGACAGTGTCCGCATTGGTTCCCAATGGATCCTACAATTTTAAAAAAAATTATTCAATAAATTTCATATATAGCTTCTAGGTATCTTGGAATTTTTTTTATAAAAAAGATAATACCTTGAATTCGTTATTGATTACTCCGAATAATAAAACAGATTTCAGCCCTTTGGCTACCAATGGCTCCAATGTTGATTTCAGATTATTTATCCCGTATCTAAAAATTCCTGGCATACTTGGAATCTCATCTTTGGCATTTGGTTCATCCCTAAAACATCAATCATTATTCAGAAATGAAGAACAAATGGAATTTAAAAAATGGAAAGTTTTGAAAAACTGAACAATTACAAACTTAAAAAATTTTAACTCAAAAATTTAAAGACAGTATAGGAAATTTTGAACTTGTACAAATTTCAAAAATTGGAAAAATTAGGCGATTTTTTGAGCGATTGAGCTAATTAAATTTCGTGACTTACAGAATAAAAATTGGGTACATGATGTTATCAGGTGTTATCTCCACATTTCTCGTCTGCCACTGTCGCAAAAGTGGATGAAATATTCCGGAGTGGAGTCTGTGTTTCGCTATCACTTCATCAGACATATTTAATTATTCTTTTTCACTAATGTGTCCCCAAAAAATTGCAACTTCCCCGAATCTATGTGTATTTATTTTTCACCTCGTCACACATGGACTAAAGGCGTCTTCTCAATTGTTCGAACGTTGGCGCAAACGCTTTGAGAAAGCGCGTGAATGTTGTTCCATTCAAACATTTTCTTTCCATCTGACAATTTCTGCTCCAGATAAGCCAACGTGTTTCCTTTCATTTCTGTATTGTTTTCGGTTTAAAATGGTTTTTATTTTATTTTATTTTCGCAATGTTTTGTGTTATCGTGGGGAAAATGAATTTTTCGTAATGGGTTTTTTTATTTGTGTAAATTTGTTCGTTGATATAATTTTTTATAAAATAATACCGTGTGCAAGGACTACAATAATTAACATAATTAATCACTGGCAACGCTTCTCATATCACAGAGGGTTTGGTGCATTGTATCCGCAAATTTCTTTGTCGATGTCTCATCACATGAATTGAAGGAGGAGCAGGCGACGAATATTTCATTTGAGCTAGGATTGTAGCAGCAGCCATAGCCATCTTCAACAACTGGACCATAACACATGAAGGATTCCGATTTGAAAGGTACCTAAAATTCACGATAATAGTATTTCCAAAATTTGAAAAAATTAGAAAAAAAAAATTGTTCGAATTTATTCTGAACGGTGAAAAAATTAATGTTTCATTCTATTCACCGAATCTGAGAAATTTTTGGAGCATAAGTTGAAAAACATAATGCGTTCTCATACTTGACTAGATGTGAGATTCCAGTGACAACTCCTGGTGAACCCAACATCATTGTAAATTTCCGGAAGCTCAATGTTCTCCTGTTTTGCAATCATTTTCAGTCCAAAAAAGTGGCGATCTACACCAGCTCCTGTTACAGCCTGAAAATACAAGAAAAAATTACAATGCACATTTTCCCTGGCATATGTGAATCAGCAATAGATGTAGGTAACACCAATTTCGAAAATCTACCAATAAAACCGCTGAAAATGAAGAGCAAAATTTCAAATTGTCAAACAATAGAGAACATCTTCAAGTAGGGAGAAAAAACGCAGACCTCTCCAGCAATTTTCTTATGTGCATTGATGGCTTTCATAAGAGCTTCCTTCTTCTGTTCCTTGGTGCCCTGCCCCACCATCATTTTCGCAAAGTCCACAGACTCGATACTAGTCGACCTGATGGCTTCAGTCCTCGTGTTCCTGAATCTCCTGAGTCCTCCAGATTCATAATGCGCAGGTGGCTTCCCATGTAGCTTGAAAAAGCTCACCTGCAGACAGAGTTGGGCAAATTTCCATAATCGGAGGTTTTGACTTGACATTGTCAAATACTAGTAAATTACGTCATAAACGTCAGAAACTCGGGAGGGGGAACTTGCCACCATGGCACCCATGATACCCATGGCACGCACCTATGGCACCAACCCATGGTACCTCTCATGAGAAACCTCTCACGGTTCTCATAGGACCATGACGCGTCAAAAACCATTTCATTTACATCGAGTATTTGACGTGCCTGCAGATAATAAGAAAACTATAATTTTAGATTAATGAGATTAATCATACACATATTCATTACAACCTATGAGGTCCCACTTCATATGATTTTCATGGCAGTCCCTCTTCAATATTTTGCAATCAACAATAGCCAACACGTCAACTTTAAACCGCAAGTTTGTGATTCGTAACGTCACAAAAATCGCGCGGGAGTTTCTACATCTTCTATTGGCTACCTCCGGGCAGCCATGTTAAAGTGATTGGCTGTCATGAGGGGTCGCTCCGTTTTCGCGCCGAAGCCAACGGTAACGCTCAGTATAAGCAGGTCGAACAGCTGATTCACATTACTTGTTGATGTTTTTGTTATGCGGCCAATGCAGTTGCCATGCTCAGTGATGCTCAGTGGAAAGACATAAAAGATTGAAGTGCAAACAACAAAAATGAGAAGAACTTGCTCATTCCCTGGGTGTCAAACCGGAAGTGCAGGTGACAGAAGGAGAAATAAGCAAAGTGGTACACGAAACAGAGCAATGTTCAGCTTTCCTCCCAATGTGAGTAATTTTATGAATTCCAGCATGGGACTATTATAGATTGCCAATTTGTTTAATGAGAGAACATGACGGAAGTTGGAGCTTTTAATAATATTGACATGCGTGTGGAGTTTTTGTAGGATAAAAAACCTGTAATTCGACAAAAGTGGGAAGAAATTTTAGGCAGAAAGGCAGCTGATAATGAAGTTTTGTGTGAACTGCATTTTCGACCGGAAGATATTTTGAAGAGTTACGAAGTACTTCTTACCAATGGGATTAAGCACACTATGGACCGTGGAAAAATAGATCTGAGACTAAATGCTATTCCGGATAATAAGATATGGAACGAAGACATTATCTATGATGTGAGTAAGAATTTTGTGGAAAAGTCTTGATGTTTTCTTAATGTTTGTCAATTTGATACAAGAACAACATGGACGTGGAATTTCCCGAAGAGACTAAGGAAAAGAACGCAGAAGAGGATGTCCTAGAGTTTGAGGAATCAAAGCCAGATTTGGTCAGAGTTTTTATAAATGAGTTAGATGGTGACATCAAATTCAATACAGAATCAGACAGCTCACCACAGTCTGATCAATTTGCATTGACTTTCAAAAGCGAATCAGAGGATGTAGTCGGGGAAGTTTCCAACGAGCCAAGATTATCGCCGCTGCCAATTCCAGAGAATGCCTTCTCATTGCAAAACCTTTACCGTGATCTTGGAGGAGTACAACTTCCAAAAGGATGGCACTATGTATTGATAAAAGAATCAGAAGCCATTCTAGTTGCACACTGGCGCACTAATCGACCTGCTGATAAGGAATTTGTAATCAATGCTGATGGGAGTGTACAGGTAAATTATCAAAAGAGAGTAGATCCTTCGATTTGCAAATTTTTGCAAAACGAGGAATTTCCTGTTCTCTCAGTCGCCCATTCTGAAAATGTTTCCAAAAAATTCTGAAAAAATTACAGGTCATTGCTATGCTCGGAAAACGCTTGCCCAATATTTTTCCGATTTTTTGGGTGATTCGGTGCGTGACTGTGACATCAAAGGCAAAACATTTGATCACATAAATGCTAACGTCGTTTATAATTAAAATTTGTGGCATCTTCTCAGCCTTTTTTAATGAAAATTATGTCATATTTTTAAAGTTATGAAATTTATGGATGTTTGTATCTCGTTATAATGGAAAATGTATTTTTGTGCAGGTGTACATTCAAAAACGATGTTTAGTGATGCCTGGAGTAGCAGCCATCAAGACAACTAACGATGTGATCAATAACATTAAAATTTTGCAGAAAATGTTGTTGTGCGATGGTACTGCTGTCATTCTAAGGTATACCCCAATTACTATATTATGACTTTTGATGTAGAAGTTTTTAGACAAAAATTTTCGACCAATTCCAATGTTCAAGACCACTGACTGAAGAAAATAAAAATAGTAACTGGTGAGAATTTTTTTTTCAAGTTTTCAAGTCCATCTAAAATTTCAGGGATTTTGATACTTTCAACATTTTTGTGGGAAAGCGATATATGTCGATAAATGTCGAAAATAGCCAGCATAGTCGAATAACTAAAAATTATTTGGTACCCAAAAATGGATATTCTCCACAGACATCTCAATTCCTGTGAAGGCTACGTTTTGCCTCCTCAAACCAGCGTTAAATATGGTCACGTTCGGTGTTCATCATGTAAAAAATATAACGCCCAAACATCTCGTCAGGAAAGGCGAGAATTACGCAAGGCAGATCGTCAATATTTGGATATTGTCAGGATGAGACAGATTGCAAAAAATGAAAAGGCGAAGAATAAGCGAATGAAAGTCACGGTAAGCAGGTTGTACACTAGAAATTTCGTTCATTCTTTGCAGATCCCTTGATCTGGTGAATTTGAACGCCTTTTCTTACGCTTAAATAAGGAAAATGGTCCCGACTCAATGGAAAAATGACTCGAATTTTCAGGTGGATGCATTGAAAAACGAGATGCAGAGATTGATAAAACAAATCTACGATATAAAAAAGAATCATGAAACGAGAAAAGAAATTCAATTAAGGATAGAGGGTTCCTAGAATTTATTTTTGAAAGGAAATCGCTTAATTTTGATTTTTTTTTTGGTTTCTCAAAGTCAAACGTTCTGGAAGTTTCGAAAATAACAGTGGATTTGTTTGGAGTAATCTGGAGTCTTCCTTTAACTACTACTCACCTGCATTGCTGTCTGAATGAAGCTGTCAGGACTCATTTTCAGTTTCTTTATTTCCCCTGCTCCAAACTCGGAAAATACGAAGCACTCCATATCAATTTTGTCACACATTTTTCTCACAAATTCGCTGGCATTGGATATGGAACTTTTAAGCTCTGTGTTCATTTCAAATGTCAATAGTTCTGCCGTTGGGAACTCTGATGTTCCAGACTGAATGCTCTTAGGCTTTTCAGCCCATTTCAAGACGAAATCTTGGATTACACCGATGGGTCCTCCCTCGCATGGGCTGTGCTCGTACCTATAATGCACAGGGAAAAATTGAAAGGGTGTTTAATATGAATAAGAATTTCTGAGATTATATTCAATAGATATATTAAATAATAGATATAGAATTTTTCAGAATTCTTATTTTACGAGACTGGAGATTTTAAATACATGTAATGTTATCAATAAAAAAAATGTTAAAAATTTCGTAACTTTGACGAATTTGGAAGAATTCTGATAATAAGTGCATTCTTGCAAAAAAAAATTGCAGTTTGAACTGTATAATTGAAATGCAAAAAAAAAAGAAAGAAAACTTCATACCCTGTTCCAAAAAATCCATCAGCCGACACGATGAACTGGAGTGTTTTATCATGCCATCGGTTTCCGGCATTAGTTTCAACGCTGAACCCAGTCAAAGATTGTTTAGCCCTAACGGACAATATGTTTTTTCCCGCAAAATCTTCCGTAGGAATATCTTCATCAAAACACAGAACGAAAAGGGCGGTCTCTAAATCCCTCAAAATTTCTGCGTTTCGTCCCAAAGACTTCAATACTTTAAAATCTTGGGCCCACGCATCTCTTTGATTTCCGGTTAAAATTCCGACTGGGATTCCCCGAACATTGGATCTTGCGAAGATGTCTTTTAGGGGTGGAATGAATTTTGATTCGTCTAGGGGTAGACCTTCGTTGTTGAGCACTTGAAGTTTAAAGAGATTGTTGTTTTTCAGAATGATTATATGACGAGAGTCATCAGTATGAATTTGAAGATCGTTGGGAAGATCCGGAACTCGGTGCGTTCCTAAAATCATCGCGTAAGGCTGCATGTCCAGGGCTGTAGTACCGACCATCTCCTGCTTGATGTCTCCCCTATAATTATCTTATGCATTATGGAAATCACAAACAATTTTTGAATTATGTTGAACTTTATAAGCTCTTGAAACACGCGACTTCCTCCAAGATCACGTCGGAGGTTTGCAGGATCAAAATTTGATTACACACATACAAGCGGGCCATCACATACAGATATCGACTCAATGTGTTGGGCATAGTCTTCCCAACTGTAGAATATCAGTCACCGCAAAAAGAAATTTACGATTTACGAAAATTCTGCACCTTTAGAAAGTTTCGGATAATGCGTGGATTCAGAGATTTCAAAAGTAGCTATGTCGAAATATTTATTAAAAGAACTGTGAAAAGGTGAATTCACTCAACACGATTGACCGGTTCTGGTAACGTCATCGCAATTTTTTTTCTTTTTTCCAAAAGTTTCCAACGAAGATATTGAATCAATGAAAATGAAGTGGAATTCAAAGTGAGAAAAACAAAATGTCAAAACTTAAAAAATTTCCCACCACTTTTTTTCAGACGCTCAGAACGAGCAAAAGATGATATGGAAAATTGTCTTCACATTTTGAGCATGTGCTTAGGGATCCTTTTTCCATCAAACGGAAGCTAAGGAACTACCTGATAATAAGTTGTTAATTTTCATGAGTAACTCACTTCTTCACTAAGTTATTGTAGGTCGATACTGCAACAATTAGTTGAGCAGCGAATTTTTGGAGATCCAATGGGGACTTGAAATCCTGAGAAGGTCCAACTGTTCCTGGACTAGACATCAGAAGAACAGAATCCCGATAGCCCAGATAGGCAACTTGCAAAAACCATTCATTCATCTAAAACAAAAAATAAAAAATTTTTTTTGTGGATAGAAAGGCAAATTATCAATTCTCTAACTGTTCGAATTTTTTCATCATTAATTACCCAACTATCGGTTGTTTCGTATCGCTCCACAAGTTTTTTCTGCAATTTCGGACCCACTCCACCTTCCCGGATAAAGTCCTGAACTAATTTTTCGCTATGTGAATATTCGTGGGGACTCAGCAATGGCTTAAGGGACCTAATTGTTGAATTCGTAGGTTTAGTACACTTTTGAGGAATTTAATTAATCATTTTTTATAATCTTTTCTGATGTGTTTGTTAAAAAATGACCTCTTATTATCCTATTGCGTTTATTCCAGTAACCGCGAGACTTTGACATCAGTTTAGATGATAACAAGTGGTGCGCTAATTCAGGAAATTGTGATATGATCTCGTTGTGAGATAAAATGTAAAATTGCACAAGGGTGATATCAGAAAATTGTCAAGAAAATATTTTATTCACGAAACTTATTTGTTGTGATGATACCAAAATTTATGTCCACCTGATCGAACTTGTTAATTACTGAACAATTGTTTTCACCTCAAATATCGCTGAGCAGTCTGATGTAGATCAGGAACCGGCTGTTTAGGTAATTCCTGTTTATTCAGCTGGATCGATGTTAATCCCCGCGCTGATTGAGTTCGATGTATCGATGTCATGCTGAACCTTGCAAAAAAACCCAAAGTAAACTATTTTTTCCTGTGCATATTCAAATTTCCCCGCATTTTTCAATATGTGGGATATTCGAACTCAAAAACGTTATGAAATTCGTAAGATTATTTGAACAAATGGTTTTCAAAAAAATAAAACATAAAAAGGCCAATGTAATTGTTGAGTTATATCTGTTTTTTCTGCAAAGAATCATTCTGAAATGTTCTCCAAAATTCCTCCGTCGTCCACAATTTTGCTGCGCCAAGAGCCAACAAATGAATGGATTCTTAGATAATTGTTGTCAATTACTCACATATGGTGAATCGTCTGGAGACTGAGATATCGATCTGTGAAATAAATCAATATAAATCTAACCTCAAAAAAAATTCCCACCAGTGGGGTGAAAAATATTTATCAAAATCAATAATTAAAATTATCAATGGAACTTGTGCTACTTCACGTACTTCGGAAAAACATGGAACTGACCACTGGAAGCACCTGTGACATTTGAATGCCTTTTACCCAGCACAAACTGTAGCCGCAAAACTGACGATCGAACTTTTCCAACGATCCATATACTTTATGCATCCGTATAATTGAGTCGCGATATGGGCAATAGAGCTCATTACACCGGTTCTTCAAGCCAATTGAAAGGACCTAAACAGCTGCGAAGAAAAAAAATTAAAAGAGAAATTATAACATTTTTTGGAGTTTGCTATTATTCTACATCTGCATTGTGTACATCTTATTTTAAATTAAAAAAAATTGAGCGCCTAGAAATTCGAGTACTGGTTTAGGATTGGTTTGTGTATCATTGCAGTAGTAGATGTGTGCTCGTTCGACCGTGTGTAAATTCGAAGTCGTGTGTCTACCTAGTGACAATGAGTGTTGTCTGTGCCTGAGATCGTATGCCTCTATCGTCACCTCGGTGTGTTTTCGGTGGTGTTTCCATCTGCCGATAGCTCTGCCTCAGTGATAAGTTGGATTTCTTCGTCATTCACTTCTTAGAATTTTATGCTTAAAAGTGAATTTTTATACTTAAAATTAGAATTTGATACGTTAAATTTGGAGCGGATGATTGGCCATGTTCCGCACACTTCGTCCTGACCTTCCCGCCAAAAAGCATTTCTTCCGGACATTCGCCCCTGGGCTGAATGCTGAATCCATAACGCTCGACGCAGAGCGACCTGTGGCCTGCAATCAGAGTGGTTCTCAGTCAGAAAGGGGTCGACAATGACTTATATTACTTAATTTATAATTTTTTCAACGATTGTGCTTACCTTATGCGGCATATGCAGAATACGATAAGATGATTTATCCGGCGGCCTTGTTTCGTTGGGCAGCAGTCACAACATCTGCTGCTTCCATGGGTACGCATGCTTGCATGTCTGTTATACTCCGATAAACAATCCCATTGTCGCGCTCATAGTTGCGTTTCGGGGGTCCGTAGCCGCGGGTGCCTTGGGTTCTTCACTATGCCGGTAGCCCTGCCTCTGTGATAGGTTGCATTTCATCGTCATTCACTTCTTCCAGATGATCTGATACCTGAAGTTGGAATTTTATTGTTAACATTAGAATTTTATACGTAAAATTAACAGTAGATGATTGGCTCTGTCCCTCGCACGGTTGTGCCGACGATCCCGCAGCAATGCATTCCTTGCGAACCCCCACCCCTGCATTGTGGCATCAGTAGCAAACTGACACACACTACCGCCAGCACACACAAATGCGCACAAACATACACACATAAACAGAACCACAAAGCGACAAACCTAACGACAGAAGCGCACGCCGGGTCACCAACATACACACATGCTCATGAGCACGCACACACGCACACTACCCTAAACATACGCTCATAAACACAGGCCTGTGTTAGGAAACCCCGAAGGTAAGTTTCGAATGCATACCAAAAAGTACACACACACAAGTCCACAAACATGACGGAAATAGCGCAGTCGCGGCCACTCCGTACGCGTAACGTCCGCTCACACGCACACCGGATAGAATACTTTCCAGGTTGCATGTCTTTTATACTCCGATAAACAATCCCATTGTCGCGCTCATAGTTGCGTTTCGGGGGTCCGTAGCCGCAGGTGCCTTGGGTTCTTCACTATGCCGGTAGCTCTGCCTCTGTGATAGGTTACATTTCATTGTCATTCACTTCTCTCAGGTGATCTTGTACCTAAAATTGAAATTTTATAGTTAACATTAGAATTTTATGCTTAAAACGGAATTTTTATAGTTAAAATTAGAATGTGATACGTGAAATTTGGAGTGGATGATTGGCCCTTTTCCTCGCACGTTGTGCGACCTTCCCGCCACTAAGCATTCCTTCCGGACATTCGCCCCTGTGCTGAATGCTGAATCCATAACGCTCGACGCAGAGCGACCTGTGGCCTGCAATCAGAGTGGTTCTCAGTCAGAAAGGGGTCGACAATGACTTATATTACTGAATTTATAGTTTTTTCAACGATTGTGCTTACCTTATGCGGCATATGCTGAATACGATAAGATGACGATTTATCCGGCGGCCTTGTTTCGTCGGGCAGCAGTCACAACATCTGCTGCTTCCATGGGTATGCATGCTTGCATGTCTTTTATACTCCGATAAACAATCCCATTGCCGTGCTCATAGTTGCGTTTCGGGGGTCCGTAGCCGCGGGTGCCTTGGGTTATTCACTATGCCGGTAGCTCTGCCTCTGTGATGTACCTAAAATAGAAATTGTATAGTTAACATTAGAATTTAATGCTTAAAACGGAATTTTTATAGTTAAAATTAGAATGTGATACGTGAAATTTGGAGTGGATGATTGGCCCTTTTCCTCGCACGTTGTGCCGACCTTCCCGCCAGTAAGCCTTCCTTCCGGACATTCGCCTCTGTGCTGAATGCTGAATCCATAACGCTCGACGCAGAGCGACCTGGCCTGAAATCAGAGTGGTTCTCAGTCAGAAAGGGTTCGACAATGACTTATATTACTTAATTTATAATTTTTTCAACGATTGTGCTTACCTTATGCGGCATATGCTGAATACGATAAGATGACGATTTATCCGGCGGCCTTGTTTCGTCGGGCAGCAGTCACAACATCTGCTGCTTCCATGGGTACGCATGCTTGCATGTCTTTTATACTCCGATAAACAATCCCATTGTCGTGCTCATAGTTGCGTTTCGGGGGTCCGTAGCCGCGGGTGCCTTGGGTTATTCACTATGCCGGTAGCTCTGCCTCTGTGATAAGTTACATTTCATCGTCATTCACTTCTCTCAGGTGATCTTGTACCTAAAATAGAAATTTTATAGTTAACATTAGAATTTTATGCTTAAAACGGAATTTTTATAGTTAAAATTAGAATGTGATACGTGAAATTTGGAGTGGATGATTGGCCCTTTTCCTCGCACGTTGTGCCGACCTTCCCGCCACTAAGCATTCCTTCCGGACATTCGCCCCTGTGCTGAATGCTGAATCCATAACGCTCGACGCAGAGCGACCTGTGGCCTGCAATCAGAGTGGTTCTCAGTCAGAAAGGGGTCGACAATGACTTATATTACTTCATTTATAATTTTTTCAACGATTGTGCTTACCTTATGCGGCATATGCAGAACACGATAAGATGACGATTTATCCGGCGGCCTTGTTTCATCGGGCAGCAGTCACAACATCTGCTGCTTCCATGGGTACGGCAGAGACTTTCCAGGTTGCATGTCTTTTATACTCCAATAAACAATCCCATTGTCGCGCTCATAGTTGTGTTTCGGGGGTCAGTAGCCGCGGGTGCCTTGGGTTATTCACTATGCCGGTAGCTCTGCCTCTGTGATAGGTTACATTTCATTGTCATTCACTTCTCTCAGGTGATCTTGTACCTAAAATTGAAATTTTATAGTTAACATTAGAATTTTATGCTTAAAACGGAATTTTTATAGTTAAAATTAGAATGTGATACGTGAAATTTGGAGTGGATGATTGGCCCTTTTCCTCGCACGTTGTGCGACCTTCCCGCCACTAAGCATTCCTTCCGGACATTCGCCCCTGTGCTGAATGCTGAATCCATAACGCTCGACGCAGAGCGACCTGTGGCCTGCAATCAGAGTGGTTCTCAGTCAGAAAGGGGTCGACAATGACTTATATTACTTAATTTATAGTTTTTTCAACGATTGTGCTTACCTTATGCGGCATATGCTGAATACGATAAGATGACGATTTATCCGGCGGCCTTGTTTCGTCGGGCAGCAGTCACAACATCTGCTGCTTCCATGGGTATGCATGCTTGCATGTCTTTTATACTCCGATAAACAATCCCATTGCCGTGCTCATAGTTGCGTTTCGGGGGTCCGTAGCCGCGGGTGCCTTGGGTTATTCACTATGCCGGTAGCTCTGCCTCTGTGATAAGTTACATTTCATCGTCATTCACTTCTCTCAGGTGATCTTGTACCTAAAATTGAAATTTTATAGTTAACATTAGAATTTTATGCTTAAAATGGAATTTTTATAGTTAAAATTAGAATCTGATACGTGAAATTTGGAGTGGATGATTGGCCCTATTCCTCGCACGTTGTGCCGACCTTCCCGCCACTAAGCATTCCTTCCGGACATTCGCCCCTGTGCTGAATGCTGAATCCATAACGCTCGACGCAGAGCGACCTGTGGCCTGCAATCAGAGTGGTTCTCAGTCAGAAAGGGGTCGACAATGACTTATATTACTTAATTTATAATTTTTTCAACGATTGTGCTTACCTTATGCGGCATATGCAGAACACGATAAGATGACGATTTATCCGGCGGCCTTGTTTCATCGGGCAGCAGTCACAACATCTGCTGCTTCCATGGGTACGGCAGAGACTTTCCAGGTTGCATGTCTTTTATACTCCAATAAACAATCCCATTGTCGCGCTCATAGTTGTGTTTCGGGGGTCCGTAGCCGCGGGTGCCTTGGGTTATTCACTATGCCGGTAGCTCTGCTTCTGTGATAAGTTGCATTTCATCGTCATTCACTTCTTCCAGATGATCTGATACCTGAAATTGGAATTTCATTGTTAACATTAGAATTCTATACGTAAAATTAACAGTAGATGATTGGCCCTGTCCCTCGCACGGTTGTGCCGACGATCCCGCAGCAACGCATTCCTTGCGAACCCCCACCCCTGCATTGTGGCATCAGTAGCAAACTGACACACACTACCGCCAGCACACACAAATGCGCACAAACATACACACATAAACAGAACCACAAAGCGACAAACCTAACGACAGAAGCGCACGCCGGGTCACCAACATACACACATGCTCATGAGCACGCACACACGCACACTACCCTAAACATACGCTCATAAACACAGGCCTGTGTTAGGAAACCCCGAAGGTAAGTTTCGAATGCATACCAAAAAGTACACACACACAAGTCCACAAACATGACAGAAATAGCGCAGTCGCGGCCACTCCGTACGCGTAACGTCCGCTCACACGCACACCGGATAGAATACTTTCCAGGTTGCATGTCTTTTATACTCCGATAAACAATCCCATTGTCGTGCTCATAGTTGCGTTTCGGGGGTCCGTAGCCGCGGGTGCCTTGGGTTATTCACTATGCCGGTAGCTCTGCCTCTGTGATAAGTTACATTTCATCGTCATTCACTTCTCTCAGGTGATCTTGTACCTAAAATTGAAATTTTATAGGTAACATTAGAATTTTATGCTTAAAATGGAATTTTTATAGTTAAAATTAGAATCTGATACGTGAAATTTGGAGTGGATGATTGGCCCTTTTCCTCGCACGTTGTGTCGACCTTCCCGCCACTAAGCATTCCTTCCGGACATTCGCCCCTGTGCTGAATGCTGAATCCATAACGCTCGACGCAGAGCGACCTGTGGCCTGCAATCAGAGTGGTTCTCAGTCAGAAAGGGGTCGACAATGACTTATATTACTTAATTTATCATTTTTTCAACGATTGTGCTTACCTTATGCGGCATATGCAGAATACGATAAGATGACGATTTATCCGGCGGCCTTGTTTCGTCGGGCAGCAGTCACAACATCTGCTGCTTCCATGGGTACGCATGCTTGCATGTCTTTTATACTCCGATAAACAATCCCATTGTCGTGCTCATAGTTGCGTTTCGGGGGTCCGTCGCCGCGGGTGCCTTGGGTTATTCACTATGCCGGTAGCTCTGCCTCTGTGATGTACCTAAAATAGAAATTTTATAGTTAACATTAGAATTTTATGCTTAAAATGGAATTTTTATAGTTAAAATTAGAATGTGATACGTGAAATTTGGAGTGGATGATTGGCCCTTTTCCTCGCACGTTGTGCCGACCTTCCCGCCACTAAGCATGCCTTCCGGACATTCGCCCCTGTGCTGAATGCTGAATCCATAACGCTCGACGCAGATCGACCTGTGGCCTGCAATCAGAGTGGTTCTCAGTCAGAAAGGGTTCGACAATGACTTATATTACTTAATTTATAGCTTTTTCAACGATTGTGCTTACCTTATGCGGCATATGCCGAATACGATAAGATGACGATTTATCCGGCGGCCTTGTTTCGTCGGGCAGCAGTCACACCATCTGCTGCTTCCATGGGTACGCATGCTTGCATGTCTTTCATACTCCGATAAACAATCCCATTGTCGTGCTCATAGTTGCGTTTCGGGGGTCCGTAGCCGCGGGTGCCTTGGGTTATTCACTATGCCGGTAGCTCTGCCTCTGTGATAAGTTGCATTTCATCGTCATTCACTTCTTCCAGATGATCTGATACCTGAAATTGGAATTTTATTGTTAACATTAGAATTCTATACGTAAAATTAACAGTAGATGATTGGCCCTGTCCCTCGCACGGTTGTGCCGACGATCCCGCAGCAACGCATTCCTTGCGAACCCCCACCCCTGCATTGTGGCATCAGTAGCAAACTGACACACACTACCGCCAGCACACACAAATGCGCACAAACATACACACATAAACAGAACCACAAAGCGACAAACCTAACGACAGAAGCGCACGCCGGGTCACCAACATACACACATGCTCATGAGCACGCACACACGCACACTACCCTAAACATACGCTCATAAACACAGGCCTGTGTTAGGAAACCCCGAAGGTAAGTTTCGAATGCATACCAAAAAGTACACACACACAAGTCCACAAACATGACAGAAATAGCGCAGTCGCGGCCACTCCGTACGCGTAACGTCCGCTCACACGCACACCGGATAGAATACTTTCCAGGTTGCATGTCTTTTATACTCCGATAAACAATCCCATTGTCGCGCTCATAGTTGCGTTTCGGGGGTCCGTAGCCGCGGGTGCCTTGGGTTATTCACTATGCCGGTAGCTCTGCCTCTGTGATAAGTTACATTTCATCGTCATTCACTTCTCTCAGGTGATCTTGTACCTAAAATAGAAATTTTATAGTTAACATTAGAATTTTATGCTTAAAACGGAATTTTTATAGTTAAAATTAGAATGTGATACGTGAAATTTGGAGTGGATGATTGGCCCTTTTCCTCGCACGTTGTGTCGACCTTCCCGCCACTAAGCATTCCTTCCGGACATTCGCCCCTGTGCTGAATGCTGAATCCATAACGCTCGACGCAGAGCGACCTGTGGCCTGCAATCAGAGTGGTTCTCAGTCAGAAAGGGGTCGACAATGACTTATATTACTTAATTTATCATTTTTTCAACGATTGTGCTTACCTTATGCGGCATATGCAGAATACGATAAGATGACGATTTATCCGGCGGCCTTGTTTCGTCGGGCAGCAGTCACAACATCTGCTGCTTCCATGGGTACGCATGCTTGCATGTCTTTTATACTCCGATAAACAATCCCATTGTCGTGCTCATAGTTGCGTTTCGGGGGTCCGTCGCCGCGGGTGCCTTGGGTTATTCACTATGCCGGTAGCTCTGCCTCTGTGATGTACCTAAAATAGAAATTTTATAGTTAACATTAGAATTTTATGCTTAAAATGGAATTTTTATAGTTAAAATTAGAATGTGATACGTGAAATTTGGAGTGGATGATTGGCCCTTTTCCTCGCACGTTGTGCCGACCTTCCCGCCACTAAGCATTCCTTCCGGACATTCGCCCCTGTGCTGAATGCTGAATCCATAACGCTCGACGCAGATCGACCTGTGGCCTGCAATCAGAGTGGTTCTCAGTCAGAAAGGGGTCGACAATGACTTATATTACTTAATTTATAATTTTTTCAACGATTGTGCTTACCTTATGCGGCATATGCAGAATACGATAAGATGACGATTTATCCGGCGGCCTTGTTTCATCGGGCAGCAGTCACAACATCTGCTGCTTCCATGGGTACGCATGCTTGCATGTCTTTTATACTCCGATAAACAATCCCATTGTCGTGCTCATAGTTGCGTTTCGGGGGTCCGTAGCCGCGGGTGCCTTGGATTAGTCACTATGCCGGTAGCTCTGCCTCTGTGATAAGTTACATTTCATCGTCATTCACTTCTCTCAGGTGATCTTGTACCTAAAATTGAAAATTTATAGTTAACATTAGAATTTTATGCTTAAAACGGAATTTTTATAGTTAAAATTAGAATCTGATACGTGAAATTTGGAGGGGATGATTGGCCCTATTCCTCGCACGTTGTGCCGACCTTCCCGCCAGTAAGCCTTCCTTCCGGACATTCGCCTCTGTGCTGAATGCTGAATCCATAACGCTCGACGCAGAGCGACCTGGCCTGAAATCAGAGTGGTTCTCAGTCAGAAAGGGTTCGACAATGACTTATATTACTTAATTTATAATTTTTTCAACGATTGTGCTTACCTTATGCGGCATATGCTGAATACGATAAGATGACGATTTATCCGGCGGCCTTGTTTCGTCGGGCAGCAGTCACAACATCTGCTGCTTCCATGGGTACGCATGCTTGCATGTCTTTTATACTCCGATAAACAATCCCATTGTCGTGCTCATAGTTGCGTTTCGGGGGTCCGTAGCCGCGGGTGCCTTGGGTTATTCACGATGCCGGTAGCTCTGCCTCTGTGATAAGTTGCATTTCATCGTCATTCACTTCTTCCAGATGATCTGATACCTGAAATTGGAATTTTATTGTTAACATTAGAATTCTATACGTAAAATTAACAGTAGATGATTGGCCCTGTCCCTCGCACGGTTGTGCCGACGATCCCGCAGCAACGCATTCCTTGCGAACCCCCACCCCTGCATTGTGGCATCAGTAGCAAACTGACACACACTACCGCCAGCACACACAAATGCGCACAAACATACACACATAAACAGAACCACAAAGCGACAAACCTAACGACAGAAGCGCACGCCGGGTCACCAACATACACACAGGCTCATGAGCACGCACACACGCACACTACCCTAAACATACGCTCATAAACACAGGCCTGTGTTAGGAAACCCCGAAGGTAAGTTTCGAATGCATACCAAAAAGTACACACACACAAGTCCACAAACATGACAGAAATAGCGCAGTCGCGGCCACTCCGTACGCGTAACGTCCGCTCACACGCACACCGGATAGAATACTTTCCAGGTTGCATGTCTTTTATACTCCGATAAACAATCCCATTGTCGCGCTCATAGTTGCGTTTCGGGGGTCCGTAGCCGCGGGTGCCTTGGGTTATTCACTATGCCGGTAGCTCTGCCTCTGTGATGTACCTAAAATAGAAATTGTATAGTTAACATTAGAATTTTATGCTTAAAACGGAATTTTTATAGTTAAAATTAGAATGTGATACGTGAATTTTGGAGTGGATGATTGGCCCTTTTCCTCGCACGTTGTGCCGACCTTCCCGCCACTAAGCATTCCTTCCGGACATTCGCCCCTGTGCTGAATGCTGAATCCATAACGCTCGACGCAGATCGACCTGTGGCCTGCAATCAGAGTGGTTCTCAGTCAGAAAGGGGTCGACAATGACTTATATTGGTTAATTTATAATTTTTTCAACGATTGTGCTTACCTTATGCGGCATATGCAGAATACGATAAGATGACGATTTATCCGGCGGCCTTGTTTCGTCGGGCAGCAGTCACAACATCTGCTGCTTCCATGGGTACGCATGCTTGCATGTCTTTTATACTCCGATAAACAATCCCATTGTCGTGCTCATAGTTGCGTTTCGGGGGTCCGTAGCCGCGGGTGCCTTGGGTTATTCACGATGCCGGTAGCTCTGCCTCTGTGATAAGTTGCATTTCATCGTCATTCACTTCTTCCAGATGATCTGATACCTGAAATTGGAATTTTATTGTTAACATTAGAATTCTATACGTAAAATTAACAGTAGATGATTGGCCCTGTCCCTCGCACGGTTGTGCCGACGATCCCGCAGCAACGCATTCCTTGCGAACCCCCACCCCTGCATTGTGGCATCAGTAGCAAACTGACACACACTACCGCCAGCACACACAAATGCGCACAAACATACACACATAAACAGAACCACAAAGCGACAAACCTAACGACAGAAGCGCACGCCGGGTCACCAACATACACACAGGCTCATGAGCACGCACACACGCACACTACCCTAAACATACGCTCATAAACACAGGCCTGTGTTAGGAAACCCCGAAGGTAAGTTTCGAATGCATACCAAAAAGTACACACACACAAGTCCACAAACATGACAGAAATAGCGCAGTCGCGGCCACTCCGTACGCGTAACGTCCGCTCACACGCACACCGGATAGAATACTTTCCAGGTTGCATGTCTTTTATACTCCGATAAACAATCCCATTGTCGCGCTCATAGTTGCGTTTCGGGGGTCCGTAGCCGCGGGTGCCTTGGGTTATTCACTATGCCGGTAGCTCTGCCTCTGTGATAAGTTACATTTCATCGTCATTCACTTCTCTCAGGTGATCTTGTACCTAAAATTGAAAATTTATAGTTAACATTAGAATTTTATGCTTAAAATGGAATTTTTATAGTTAAAATTAGAATCTGATACGTGAAATTTGGAGTGGATGATTGGCCCTTTTCCTCGCACGTTGTGTCGACCTTCCCGCCACTAAGCATTCCTTCCGGACATTCGCCCCTGTGCTGAATGCTGAATCCATAACGCTCGACGCAGAGCGACCTGTGACCTGCAATCAGAGTGGTTCTCAGTCAGAAAGGGGTCGACAATGACTTATATTACTTAATTTATAATTTTTTCAACGATTGTGCTTACCTTATGCGGCATATGCAGAATACGATAAGATGACGATTTATCCGGCGGCCTTGTTTCGTCGGGCAGCAGTCACAACATCTGCTGCTTCCATGGGTACGCATGCTTGCATGTCTTTTATACTCCGATAAACAATCCCATTGTCGTGCTCATAGTTGCGTTTCGGGGGTCCGTCGCCGCGGGTGCCTTGGGTTATTCACTATGCCGGTAGCTCTGCCTCTGTGATGTACCTAAAATAGAAATTTTATAGTTAACATTAGAATTTTATGCTTAAAATGGAATTTTTATAGTTAAAATTAGAATGTGATACGTGAAATTTGGAGTGGATGATTGGCCCTTTTCCTCGCACGTTGTGCCGACCTTCCCGCCACTAAGCATTCCTTCCGGACATTCGCCCCTGTGCTGAATGCTGAATCCATAACGCTCGACGCAGATCGACCTGTGGCCTGCAATCAGAGTGGTTCTCAGTCAGAAAGGGGTCGACAATGACTTATATTGGTTAATTTATAATTTTTTCAACGATTGTGCTTACCTTATGCGGCATATGCAGAATACGATAAGATGACGATTTATCCGGCGGCCTTGTTTCGTCGGGCAGCAGTCACAACATCTGCTGCTTCCATGGGTACGCATGCTTGCATGTCTTTTATACTCCGATAAACAATCCCATTGTCGTGCTCATAGTTGCGTTTCGGGGGTCCGTAGCCGCGGGTGCCTTGGGTTATTCACTATGCCGGTAGCTGTGCCTCTGTGATAAGTTACATTTCATCGTCATTCACTTCTCTCAGGTGATCTTGTACCTAAAATTGAAAATTTATAGTTAACATTAGAATTTTATGCTTAAAATGGAATTTTTATAGTTAAAATTAGAATCTGATACGTGAAATTTGGAGTGGATGATTGGCCCTTTTCCTCGCACGTTGTGTCGACCTTCCCGCCACTAAGCATTCCTTCCGGACATTCGCCCCTGTGCTGAATGCTGAATCCATAACGCTCGACGCAGAGCGACCTGTGGCCTGCAATCAGAGTGGTTCTCAGTCAGAAAGGGGTCGACAATGACTTATATTACTTAATTTATAATTTTTTCAACGATTGTGCTTACCTTATGCGGCATATGCAGAATACGATAAGATGACGATTTATCCGGCGGCCTTGTTTCGTCGGGCAGCAGTCACAACATCTGCTGCTTCCATGGGTACGCATGCTTGCATGTCTTTTATACTCCGATAAACAATCCCATTGTCGTGCTCATAGTTGCGTTTCGGGGGTCCGTAGCCGCGGGTGCCTTGGGTTATTCACGATGCCGGTAGCTCTGCCTCTGTGATAAGTTGCATTTCATCGTCATTCACTTCTTCCAGATGATCTGATACCTGAAATTGGAATTTTATTGTTAACATTAGAATTCTATACGTAAAATTAACAGTAGATGATTGGCCCTGTCCCTCGCACGGTTGTGCCGACGATCCCGCAGCAACGCATTCCTTGCGAACCCCCACCCCTGCATTGTGGCATCAGTAGCAAACTGACACACACTACCGCCAGCACACACAAATGCGCACAAACATACACACATAAACAGAACCACAAAGCGACAAACCTAACGACAGAAGCGCACGCCGGGTCACCAACATACACACAGGCTCATGAGCACGCACACACGCACACTACCCTAAACATACGCTCATAAACACAGGCCTGTGTTAGGAAACCCCGAAGGTAAGTTTCGAATGCATACCAAAAAGTACACACACACAAGTCCACAAACATGACAGAAATAGCGCAGTCGCGGCCACTCCGTACGCGTAACGTCCGCTCACACGCACACCGGATAGAATACTTTCCAGGTTGCATGTCTTTTATACTCCGATAAACAATCCCATTGTCGCGCTCATAGTTGCGTTTCGGGGGTCCGTAGCCGCGGGTGCCTTGGGTTATTCACTATGCCGGTAGCTCTGCCTCTATGATAAGTTACATTTCATCGTCATTCACTTCTCTCAGGTGATCTTGTACCTAAAATTGAAAATTTATAGTTAACATTAGAATTTTATGCTTAAAATGGAATTTTTATAGTTCAAATTAGAATCTGATACGTGAAATTTGGAGTGGATGATTGGCCCTTTTCCTCGCACGTTGTGTCGACCTTCCCGCCACTAAGCATTCCTTCCGGACATTCGCCCCTGTGCTGAATGCTGAATCCATAACGCTCGACGCAGAGCGACCTGTGGCCTGCAATCAGAGTGGTTCTCAGTCAGAAAGGGGTCGACAATGACTTATATTACTTAATTTATAATTTTTTCAACGATTGTGCTTACCTTATGCGGCATATGCAGAATACGATAAGATGACGATTTATCCGGCGGCCTTGTTTCGTCGGGCAGCTGTCACAACATCTGCTGCTTCCATGGGTACGGCAGAGACTTTCCAGGTTGCATGTCTTTTATAGTCCGATAAACAATCCCATTGTCGCGCTCATAGTTGCGTTTCGGGGGTCCGTAGCCGCGGGTGCCTTGGGTTAGTCACTATGCCGGTAGCAATGCCTCTGTGATAAGTTACATTTCATCGTCATTCACTTCTCTCAGGTGATCTGGTACCTAAAATAGAAATTTTATAGTTAACATTAGAATTTTATGCTTAAAATGGAATTTTTATAGTTAAAATTAGAATGTGATACGTGAAATTTGGAGTGGATGATTGGCCCTTTCCCTCGCACGTTGTGCCGACCTTCCCGCCACTAAGCATTCCTTCCGGACATTCGCCCCTGTGCTGAATGCTGAATCCATAACGCTCGACGCAGATCGACCTGTGGCCTGCAATCAGAGTGGTTCTCAGTCAGAAAGGGGTCGACAATGACTTATATTACTTAATTTATAATTTTTTCAACGATTGTGCTTACCTTATGCGGCATATGCAGAATACGATAAGATGACGATTTATCCGGCGGCCTTGTTTCGTCGGGCAGCAGTCACAACATCTGCTGCTTCCATGGGTACGCATGCTTGCATGTCTTTTATACTCCGATAAACAATCCCATTGTCGTGCTCATAGTTGCGTTTCGGGGGTCCGTAGCCGCGGGTGCCTTGGGTTATTCACTATGCCGGTAGCTCTGCCTCTGTGATGTACCTAAAATAGAAATTTTATAGTTAACATTAGAATTTTATGCTTAAAACGGAATTTTTATAGTTAAAATTAGAATGTGATACGTGAAATTTGGAGTGGATGATTGGCCCTTTTCCTCGCACGTTGTGCCGACCTTCCCGCCACTAAGCATTCCTTCCGGACATTCGCCCCTGTGCTGAATGCTGAATCCATAACGCTCGACGCAGATCGACATGTGGCCTGCAATCAGAGTGGTTCTCAGTCAGAAAGGGTTCGACAATTACTTATATTACTTAATTTATAGTTTTTTCAACGATTGTGCTTACCTTATGCGGCATATGCTGAATACGATAAGATGACGATTTATCCGGCGGCCTTGTTTCGTCGGGCAGCAGTCACACCATCTGCTGCTTCCATGGGTACGCATGCTTGCATGTCTTTCATACTCCGATAAACAATCCCATTGTCGTGCTCATAGTTGCGTTTCGGGGGTCCGTAGCCGCGGGTGCCTTGGGTTAGTCACTATGCCGGTAGCTCTGCCTCTGTGACAAGTTACATTTCATCGTCATTCACTTCTCTCAGGTGATCTTGTACCTAAAATTGAAAATTTATAGTTAACATTAGAATTTTATGCTTAAAATGGAATTTTTATAGTTAAAATTAGAATCTGATACGTGAAATTTGGAGTGGATGATTGGCCCTTTTCCTCGCACGTTGTGTCGACCTTCCCGCCACTAAGCATTCCTTCCGGACATTCGCCCCTGTGCTGAATGCTGAATCCATAACGCTCGACGCAGAGCGACCTGTGGCCTGCAATCAGAGTGGTTCTCAGTCAGAAAGGGGTCGACAATGACTTATATTACTCAATTTATAATTTTTTCAACGATTGTGCTTACCTTATGCGGCATATGCAGAATACGATAAGATGACGATTTATCCGGCGGCCTTGTTTCGTCGGGCAGCAGTCACAACATCTGCTGCTTCCATGGGTACGCATGCTTGCATGTCTTTTATACTCCGATAAACAATCCCATTGTCGTGCTCATAGTTGCGTTTCGGGGGTCCGTATCCGCGGGTGCCTTGGGTTATTCACTATGCCGGTAGCTCTGCCTCTGTGATGTACCTAAAATAGAAATTTTATAGTTAACATTAGAATTTTATGCTCAAAACGGAATTTTTATACTTAAAATTAGAATGTGATACGTGAAATTTGGAGTGGATGATTGGCCCTTTTCCTCGCACGTTGTGTCGACCTTCCCGCCACTAAGCATTCCTTCCGGACATTCGCCCCTGTGCTGAATGCTGAATCCATAACGCTCGACGCAGAGCGACCTGTGGCCTGCAATCAGAGTGGTTCTCAGTCAGAAAGGGGTCGACAATGACTTATATTACTTAATTTATAGTTTTTTCAACGATTGTGCTTACCTTATGCGGCATATGCTGAATACGATAAGATGACGATTTATCCGGCGGCCTTGTTTCGTCGGGCAGCAGTCACACCATCTGCTGCTTCCATGGGTACGCATGCTTGCATGTCTTTCATACTCCGATAAACAATCCCATTGTCGTGCTCATAGTTGCGTTTCGGGGGTCCGTAGCCGCGGGTGCCTTGGGTTATTCACTATGCCGGTAGCTCTGCCTCTGTGATAAGTTACATTTCATCGTCATTCACTTCTCTCAGGTGATCTGGTACCTAAAATTGAAAATTTATAGTTAACATTAGAATTTTATGCTTAAAATGGAATTTTTATAGTTAAAATTAGAATCTGATACGTGAAATTTGGAGTGGATGATTGGCCCTTTTCCTCGCACGTTGTGTCGACCTTCCCGCCACTAAGCATTCCTTCCGGACATTCGCCCCTGTGCTGAATGCTGAATCCATAACGCTCGACGCAGATCGACCTGTGGCCTGCAATCAGAGTGGTTCTCAGTCAGAAAGGGGTCGACAATGACTTATATTACTTAATTTATAATTTTTTCAACGATTGTGCTTACCTTATGCGGCATATGCAGAATACGATAAGATGACGATTTATCCGGCGGCCTTGTTTCGTCGGGCAGCAGTCACAACATCTGCTGCTTCCATGGGTACGCATGCTTGCATGTCTTTTATACTCCGATAAACAATCCCATTGTCGTGCTCATAGTTGCGTTTCGGGGGTCCGTAGCCGCGGGTGCCTTGGGTTAGTCACTATGCCGGTAGCTCTGCCTCTGTGACAAGTTACATTTCATCGTCATTCACTTCTCTCAGGTGATCTTGTACCTAAAATTGAAATTTTATAGTTAACATTAGAATTTTATGCTTAAAATGGAATTTTTATAGTTAAAATTAGAATCTGATACGTGAAATTTGGAGTGGATGATTGGCCCTTTTCCTCGCACGTTGTGTCGACCTTCCCGCCACTAAGCATTCCTTCCGGACATTCGCCCCTGTGCTGAATGCTGAATCCATAACGCTCGACGCAGAGCGACCTGTGGCCTGCAATCAGAGTGGTTCTCAGTCAGAAAGGGGTCGACAATGACTTATATTACTTAATTTATAATTTTTTCAACGATTGTGCTTACCTTATGCGGCATATGCAGAATACGATAAGATGACGATTTATCCGGCGGCCTTGTTTCGTCGGGCAGCAGTCACAACATCTGCTGCTTCCATGGGTACGCATGCTTGCATGTCTTTTATACTCCGATAAACAATCCCATTGTCGTGCTCATAGTTGCGTTTCGGGGGTCCGTAGCCGCGGGTGCCTTGGGTTATTCACTATGCCGGTAGCTCTGCCTCTGTGATGTACCTAAAATAGAAATTTTATAGTTAACATGAGAATTTTATGCTTAAAACGGAATTTTTATAGTTAAAATTAGAATGTGATACGTGAAATTTGGAGTGGATGATTGGCCCTTTTCCTCGCACGTTGTGTCGACCTTCCCGCCACTAAGCATTCCTTCCGGACATTCGCCCCTGTGCTGAATGCTGAATCCATAACGCTCGACGCAGAGCGACCTGTGGCCTGCAATCAGAGTGGTTCTCAGTCAGAAAGGGGTCGACAATGACTTATATTACTTAATTTATAATTTTTTCAACGATTGTGCTTACCTTATGCGGCATATGCAGAATACGATAAGATGACGATTTATCCGGCGGCCTTGTTTCGTCGGCCAGCAGTCACAACATCTGCTGCTTCCATGGGTACGGCAGAGACTTTCCAGGTTGCATGTCTTTTATAGTCCGATAAACAATCCCATTGTCGCGCTCATAGTTGCGTTTCGGGGGTCCGTAGCCGCGGGTGCCTTGGGTTAGTCACTATGCCGGTAGCTCTGCCTCTGTGACAAGTTACATTTCATCGTCATTCACTTCTCTCAGGTGATCTTGTACCTAAAATTGAAAATTTATAGTTAACATTAGAATTTTATGCTTAAAATGGAATTTTTATAGTTAAAATTAGAATCTGATACGTGAAATTTGGAGTGGATGATTGGCCCTGTCCCTCGCACGGTTGTGCCGACGATCCCGCAGCAACGTATTCCTTGCGAACCCCCACCCCTGCATTGTGGCACCAGTAGCAAACTGACACACACTACCGCCAGCATACACAAATGCGCCCAAACATACACACATAAACAGAACCACAAAGCGACAAACCTAACGACAGAAGCGCACGCCGGGTCACCAACATACACACATGCTCATGAGCACACACACACGCACACTACCCTAAACATACGCTCATAAACACAGGCCTGTGTTAGGAAACCCCGAAGGTAGGTTTCGAATGCATACAAAAAAGTACACACACACAAGTCCACAAACATGGCGGAAATAGCGCAGTCACAGCCACTCCGCACGCGTAACGACCGCTCACACGCACACCGGATAGAATACTGGGGACTAGCTGCCTGCGACCGGTATCATCCTCCCTGTAGAGTCCCCCCACCTTTCGGACGTAATACAATGGTGGAAGGGATTGACATTGCTGAGTGTGGTACCTGGAAAGTATAAGAGATTAATACCGTTACCGCTTCACCCCTGACAGCGGCGTGGGGGCTGTACACGTAACGACCGCTCGCACGGAGACCCACTACAATACTGGCGACTACGTGCCTGCGACCGGTCCACTCCTGCCTGTACAGCCCCCCCCCCCCCGCCAGTCAGGTGTGAAACGAAGGTGGGAGGAGATTGAAATTGATAAGTTTGGTACCTGGAAAGAATAGGAAATCAATACCGTTACCGCTTTACGCCTGGCAGTGGCGTGGAGGCGGTACACGTAAGGACTGCTCGCATGGGAACTGGATACAATACTGGTGTCTACCTGCTTGCGAAATGTACAGACCTGTCTGCACAATCCCCCCCACCTTTTAGGTGTGAATCCAAGGGGGAACATTTCGAAATTGCTGAGTGCCGTACCTGTAAAATATGGGGCATCAATAACATTTGCGCTTATTGCCTGGCAGCAATAGTGTGTGTATGTTTGTTCGAAGGTTTGTAAAATTGAGGTTATGTTTGTATGTTTGTTATCATGAGTTTATGTTTGCAGTCGTGTGTCTATGTCGCGAAAATGTGTGTTCTGTGTGCCTGAGGTCCTATGTTTCTATGGTCATCTGTGTGTGTATTCCGTTTGTGTGTATGTGCGTGACTAAGCGTGTGTATTGATGGTCATGTTTTTTCCGGGAATAAAAAGAAATACAGAATCCAAACGCCATCCCCCCCCCCCCCCCGCCGCGCCCTTCTTTTGGCACTCTTTTCAGTTTTGTTTTTCTTTATTTTTAACAAATGTATACCAAAACAAATGAAACTGTTACAATGATACATATAACACAATATCATTGCATGCAAAGTATCCCGATTGATCTCCCTGTCGCCTGTCACTACGGGACTCCAGCAAGGTCTTCCTTCGTAACGTAGGTAAGTACAGCTATCGCTCTTCCTTCGGTCCATCGACTCCAAAAAGTCCATCCACTACAACCCCAACTCGTTGCGGTGACGGTATTTCAAATGCATGACGTAGTAATGAGGCAATACGCCTTCGTGCCTGGTCCCTATCTGGTCCCCTCGGTAGCGTTCTTGGTAAATTTCACCACTGACTCGATAACGTCCAACGTCGAGCTACCTGGCCTGCAATCAGAGTGGTTCTCAGTCAGAAAGGGGTCGACAATGACTTATATTACTTAATGTATAATTTTTTCAACGATTGTGCTTACCTTATGCGGCATATGCAGAACACGATAAGATGACGATTTATCCGGCGGCCTTGTTTCGTCGGGCAGCAGTCACAACATCTGCTGCTTCCATGGGTACGGCAGAGACTTTCCAGGTTGCATGTCTTTTATAGTCCGATAAACAATCCCATTGTCGCGCTCATAGTTGCGTTTCGGGGGTCCGTAGCCGCAGGTGCCTTGGGTTATTCACTATGCCGGTAGCTCTGCCTCTGTGATAAGTGAGATTTCATCGTCATGCACTTCTCTCAGGTGATCTTGTACCTAAAATTGAAATTTTATAGTTAACATTAGAATTTTATGCTTAAAACGGAATTTTATAGTTAAAATTAGAATCTGATACGTGAAATTTGGAGTGGATGAATGGCCCTATTCCTCGCACGTTGGGCCGACCTTCCCGCCAGTAAGCATTCCTTCCGGACATTCGCCCCTGTGCTGAATGCTGAATCCATAACGCTCCACGCAGAGCGACCTGTGGCCTGCAATCAGAGTGGTTCTCAGTCAGAAAGGGGTCGACAATGACTTATATTACTTAATTTATCATTTTTTCAACGATTGTGCTTACCTTATGCGGCATATGCAGAACACGATGAGATGACGATTTATCCGGCGGCCTTGTTTCGTCGGGCAGCCGTCACAACATCTGCTGCTTCCATGGGTACGGCAGAGACTTTCCAGGTTGCATGTCTTTTATAGTCCGATAAACAATCTCATTGTCGTGCTCATAGTTGCTTTTCGGGTGTCGGTAGCCGCGGGTGCCTTGGGCTATTCACTATGCCGGTAGCTCTGCCTGTGTGATAATCTGGATTTCATCGTTATTCACTTTTTCCAGCTGAGCCTATACCTAAAATTGGAATGTTATAGTTAGCATTAGAATTTTATGCTTAAAATCGAATTTTTATACTTAAAATTAGAATTTGATACGTTAAATTTAGAGTGGATGATTGGCCCCTTCCTCGCACGTTGTGCCGAACTTCCCGCCACAAAGCATACCTTCCGGACATTCGCCCCTGCATTGTGGCACTAGTAGCAAACTGGCACAGACTACCGCCAGCATACACATATGAGCACAAGCATACACACATAAACAGAAACATGAGCACAAATCGACAAACCTAACGACAGAAGCGCACACAGGGTCACAAACATACATACATGCTCATGAACACACCCATACTGACTCGACTGCGAACATGCCAACACGACCACAAACATCGACACCGCACCACAAACGTACACACACAATTGCAAACATATACACATATAAGCAAACCTACCCACACGATTGCCAACATAGACGTATTAACAGAAACATGCACGCCCTATTCTAAACGCACATAAACACAAACAAAAGCATAAGCCTATGCTGATAAACCTAGTAAATAGGATTCCTAATTTTTTTCCTGTAGATTACATTGTCGAACATCAATTGGAGCGTATTGCCATCTCGTTCGCAAACGCCGCAAGTCCTAGCTGGCCTGGTATTTTCCAAGCAGCATGGCGGAAAGTAGAGTCCGTCTGACGCCCCAGTGCTCCTAGAGTGACTAGTGCATTTTGCTCGGTGTATTTCCTATTGCTGGGGCCATTCATATGAGTATCCTGGCGGCAGATTGTAGCTGCCTTTACGCCGGTAAAAGAGCAAGAAATGCGATCTCGAAAGAAACGCAACTATAGAATTGAGTGATGGGAGGTAGAACCTCTAGGGAAAAACGAACATTCAAAAATTACAGAATTCGCCAGAAATTGATTGATTTACTAATATATTTGCAACTGTCCTCAAACTTGGCGGAATTCGTAGAACGTTCTCAAAACGTCCCACAAGATCCCAAAAACATTAACGTTTTCTGAATATCGCAAAAGTTTAACATAACGGAAAAAAAATCTAAATCAATTGATATTTCTTCTTATCAAGTCTTCTTATCACTTTTTACGAAATTCCAATAAACTTCTGACAACAATAAACATCATATGAACTAAAAAAAAACAGAAGATAAACAGTATAAAAAAATAGACGGAGCATAATCGGTGTTTTAACAAGAATTTCACAATAATGTGAAAAAAGAACAATAACGAAAAAAAAAGTTTGTGTAGAAAACATACCACATAATACACAATTTCGCATTTCAGAAACGAGCCATTCGTTTCGTTACTAACCAATCGAATTATGAGTTAATCCTAAAGTAGGAAATATTTATCACCGTTCATTTGAGCCTTTCATATAATACATGGTCAATTATTTCTTCATTTTTTCACTTTCGTTTTTTTTTTTGAGCCTCTATTAAAGCATCGAAGGCATCACTTGATCGTTTGTCTCGCTCTGCTTTACTTTTCGGAGATAACATCCACGGCCTACTTATTTTTTTTCTCGGTGATCCAGTAACTAGACCAACTTCGTCTTGTTTAGAGGACTCCGATGATATAATTATCACCTTCCTCTTCAGGGCTCTGCCTTTTCGATCTTCCAATTTTTTGGAAGTTGCTGGAGCCGGGTCTTCATCTAATCCATGTGAAGAATCTGATGAGGCAATGTTAGTGGTATAGATTGGTTGGGTTCCGGAATTCAAATTTAAATCCTACAGCTTGCCCTCAGTTTGTAACTGAGGAAAACAGAAATACCGAGTGTACGTGTCAAACGAAAAATTCAATCTTGTGAAAACTGTTCTACGGCTGATCTACTTAAACTTCACTCGAATTTGGGAAATTAATAATGAAAAAAAAATTTGGGAAAACATCAAACTTTTCTTCAGTTAATTTACTGGAAACGCCATTCAACAAAATTTGTATTCAGTTAATTTAGTTAACACTGCACTCAACGTTGAAAAAAATTGTATCAATAGATTATGGTAGAAAAAGGTGGTAAAATACGCGATAATTACCGTCTGATGAATCAACGATGTTTGGAGCACTTGTTGCAAGTTTCAGAGATGCTTTCTTTTTTTGCTGAGCTTTCCCTTGTTTCCCTTTTGTTTTTCGATAGACCTTCTTACGGGAATTAACGACTGGATCGTCAAGACCTGTGCCCTCGGCATCAGACGGGCTGATGACATCTGATAATTAATTATATATTTAATTAATTTCTCGGTTTTCACTGGCAATATCGTATCGTCCCAAAATCTTCCAATTTGGTTTCTGTTCTTTAATTTTTTTCATCAAAGGAAACGAGTCAATAACAAGAAAAAAAATTCTTAAGTTTTAATTTTTCTATTGAATTGAAAAAAAAACAAGTTAAAAAACAAAAACAAAATTACTGAAATGTCGTAGAAATGTTAAATCTCTCGAAATAAGGTGTTTTCCCATTATCTGTCTGATGTAACGTCTTTGTGCAATGGTTTTCCTAGGTGGTGGTTTCCACGGATTAATTAGATTGAATTTTCGAGGTTTATAATCATCGTCGTCACTGGGCTGAAAAATTTCCTTCAGTCCTAAAAGAAAAAAAATCCCCATTTTTGAAAGAAAAAAAATATATTGCAACTCAATAGAAACAAATCCTTTTTCTTATCAATGAACTATAACGATACGAAACATCCTTACGTGCATTGATGGCGTCGTCGATAGTTGAGATTTTAGGAGGCGCTGTCGATTTGCGATATTCAGCCTCCGAATCATATTCGGGCTTTTCAAAATTCTCGATTACTCGAGATTCATCAGGCACTGAATGTTCCCCAGGTTCTCTCGGTAGTGAAGATGTTCCAGGTTCTCTCGGTAGTGAAGATGTTCCAGGTTCTCTCGGTAGTGAAGATGTTCCAGGTTCTCCAGGTATCAAATCTGTTAATTTGTGAGAGAGATGAGTTTCCTCCTTTGCCTGAGAAGTAGACGCCTCAGAGACAGACGCTGTGATGTCATCTTCCAAATCCCTTTCAATTGAAACATCGAGGATACCTTGTGGAGTTGTATCCTTCGCAGGGTGAACGAAAAGTCTGTCAACATCGACTAACTGGACCTCTTCAGGGAGCACTGCAGCCTCTCGGACCTGATCAATATCGGGATCGGATGCACCTGCAAATTTTATAGCCTCATAAATTAATCTAATTAAAAGATTGCATAGTATAAGTAGCAACGTAACCAAAGTTGTAGAGCAAGATGTTATTTAGAGAACTCTTTAGAAAAAAAATGAAATGAAGATACTCACGCGAGGTGCATGGCTTGGACCCCAGGACATTGAAGGTAGTGTAGAGTTCGGTTAGTTTCTGTAGGTTCGCCAAACGCTCATGCACGGCATGAGATTCATCAGAGCTTGATATAGATATTTCCCGTAATTCTCCGGAATTCAATATCCTCTGAAGGTTTTAATGCATAAAAAAATGTGAGTGATAACATATTGTCGAAGGATCGACCTAACACTTACTACGTGAGCCGGATTATATATTTTTGAAACTCAAAAAATTTTATTTGAGAGCAAAAAATTTTATTTTCGATATGACGCCATGCAACGTTTCCTGCCCAGGCACTATGTAACAAAGAATACCGTTCATCACCCTTGGCATAAACAACTTTTCGTTGCCACTTAGTGCTCGGGGCAGCGCTTACTCCATACGTTTGAACATTTGCGTTATCTTGAATTCAATACCTTTTTTAATGGATGCGCACTTGTGATATTGGAGGATTTCAGAGCTTCGTGTTTTTCTTGTTCACTCAAGCGATTCTCCACTGAGCTCATCGAAAGTTCCAGGATTTTCGGCGGTTGATTAGAGCCGACGGGAGTACTGGCGCTCACTTCATTCCTCACGTTTTCATTATTTTTGTTCTCTTCCTTTTCTTTTCTCTTTTTCTCAGACTTTTCGTTCTTCTTGGTCTTCTTGACGACGCGCCTATATGTACCTTTCTTTTCCTGGCATAAAATACAAACAAAAATTGAATCTTAGGATTGGGTTTTTCAAAACCTTAGGTTCGGCTCGTCATAAGGTGCCAATGTGAACATTGGCGAAAAACGAAAAAAATTAAATTCAATTTTTCGATCCAAAATCGACGGGAATATCTTCTAGGGGTTCCTATTGGATAGTACAAACGCACACGCGACCAAAAATTTAATTTTAAAAAAATTAAGTTTGCCTCCCCATAAGACCCCAATGTTAAATTTGGCCAAAATCGAAAAAAATTAATTTGACTTTTTCGAGGCAAATTCGACGGAAATATCTTCTGGGGGTTCCTATTGGATAGTATCAACGCACACGGGGCCAAAAATTCCATTTTGAAAAAAATTAAGTTTGCCTCCCCATAAGGTCCCAATGTTAAATTTGGCCAAAATCGAAAAAAATTAATTTGACTTTTTCGAGCCAAATTCGACGGAAATATCTTCTGGGGGTTCCTATTGGATAGTATCAACGCACACGGGGCCAAAAATTCAATTTTAAAAAAATTAAGTTTGCCTCCCCATAAGGTCCCAATGTTAAATTTGGCCAAAATCGAAAAAAATTAATTTGACTTTTTCGAGCCAAATTCGACGGAAATATCTTCTGGGGGTTCCTATTGGATAGTATCAACGCACACGGGGCCAAAAATTCAATTTTAAAAAAATTAAGTTTGCCTCCCCATAAGGTCCCAATGTTAAATTTGGCCAAAATCGGAAAAAATTAATTTAACTTTTTCGACCCAAATTCGACGGAAATATCTTCTGGGGGTTCCTATTGGATAGTATCAACGCACACGCGACCAAAAATTCAATTTTAAAAAAATTAAGGTTGCCTCCCCATAAGGTCCCAATGTTAAATTTGGCCAAAATCGAAAAAAATTAATTTGACTTTTTCGACCCAAATTCGACGGAAATATCTTCTGGGGGTTCCTATTGGATAGTATCAACGCACACGGGGCCAAAAATTCAATTTTAAAAAAATTAAGTTTGCCTCCCCATAAGGTCCCAATGTTAAATTTGGCCAAAATCGAAAAAAATTAATTTGACTTTTTCGAGCCAAATTCGACGGAAATATCTTCTGGGGGTTCCTATTGGATAGTATCAACGCACACGGGGCCAAAAATTCAATTTTAAAAAAATTAAGTTTGCCTCCCCATAAGGTCCCAATGTTAAATTTGGCCAAAATCGAAAAAAATTAATTTGACTTTTTCGAGCCAAATTCGACGGAAATATCTTCTGGGGGTTCCTATTGGATAGTATCAATGCACACGGGGCCAAAAATTCAATTTTAAAAAAATTAAGTTTGCCTCCCCATAAGGTCCCAATGTTAAATTTGGCCAAAATCGAAAAAAATTAATTTAACTTTTTCGACCCAAATTCGACGGAAATATCTTCTGGGGGTTCCTATTGGATAGTATCAACGCACACGGGGCCAAAAATTCAATTTTAAAAAAATTAAGTTTGCCTCCCCATAAGGTCCCAATGTTAAATTTGGCCAAAATCGAAAAAAATTAATTTGACTTTTTCGAGCCAAATTCGACGGAAATATCTTCTGGGGGTTCCTATTGGATAGTATCAACGCACACGGGGCCAAAAATTCAATTTTAAAAAAATTAAGTTTGCCTCCCCATAAGGTCCCAATGTTAAATTTGGCCAAAATCGAAAAAAATTAATTTAACTTTTTCGACCCAAATTCGACGGAAATATCTTCTGGGGGTTCCTATTGGATAGTATCAACGCACACGGGGCCAAAAATTCAATTTTAAAAAAATTAAGTTTGCCTCCCCATAAGGTCCCAATGGTAAATTTGGCCAAAATCGAAAAAAATTAATTTGACTTTTTCGAGCCAAATTCGACGGAAATATCTTCTGGGGGTTCCTATTGGATAGTATCAACGCACACGGGGCCAAAAATTCAATTTTAAAAAAATTAAGTTTGCCTCCCCATAAGGTCCCAATGTTAAATTTGGCCAAAATCGAAAAAAATTAATTTAACTTTTTCGACCCAAATTCGACGGAAATATCTTCTGGGGGTTCCTATTGGATAGTATCAACGCACACGGGGCCAAAAATTCAATTTTAAAAAAATTAAGTTTGCCTCCCCATAAGGTCCCAATGTTAAATTTGGCCAAAATCGAAAAAAATTAATTTGACTTTTTCGACCCAAATTCGACGGAAATATCTTCTGGGGGTTCCTATTGGATAGTATCAACGCACACGGGGCCAAAAATTCAATTTAAAAAAAATTAAGTTTGCCTCCCCATAAGGTCCCAATGTTAAATTTGGCCAAAATCGAAAAAAATTAATTTGACTTTTTCGAGCCAAATTCGACGGAAATATCTTCTGGGGGTTCCTATTGGATAGTATCAACGCACACGGGGCCAAAAATTCAATTTTAAAAAAATTAAGTTTGCCTCCCCATAAGGTCCCAATGTTAAATTTGGCCAAAATCGAAAAAAATTAATTTAACTTTTTCGACCCAAATTCGACGGAAATATCTTCTGGGGGTTCCTATTGGATAGTATCAACGCACACGCGACCAAAAATTCAATTTTAAAAAAATTAAGGTTGCCTCCCCATAAGGTCCCAATGTTAAATTTGGCCAAAATCGAAAAAAATTAATTTGACTTTTTCGACCCAAAATCGACGGAAATATCTTCTAGGGGTTCCTATTGGATAGTACAAACGCACACGCGACCAAAAATTCAATTTTAAAAAAATTAAGGTTGCCTCCCCATAAGACCCCAATATTAAATTTGGCCAAAATGGAAAAAAAATAAATTCAATTTTTCGACCCAAAATCGACGGGAATATCTTCTGGGGGTTCCTATTGGATAGTATCAACGCACACGGGGCCAAAAATTCAATTTTAAAAAAATTAAGTTTGCCTCCCCATAAGGTCCCAATGTTAAATTTGGCCAATATCGAAAAAAATTAATTTAACTTTTTCGACCCAAATTCGACGGAAATATCTTCTGGGGGTTCCTATTGGATAGTATCAACGCACACGCGACCAAAAATTCAATTTTAAAAAAATTAAGGTTGCCTCCCCATAAGGTCCCAATGTTAAATTTGGCCAAAATCGAAAAAAATTAATTTGACTTTTTCGAGCCAAATTCGACGGAAATATCTTCTGGGGGTTCCTATTGGATAGTATCAACGCACACGGGGCCAAAAATTCAATTTAAAAAAAATTAAGTTTGCCTCCCCATAAGGTCCCAATGTTAAATTTGGCCAAAATCGAAAAAAATTAATTTAACTTTTTCGACCCAAATTCGACGGAAATATCTTCTGGGGGTTCCTATTGGATAGTATCAACGCACACGCGACCAAAAATTCAATTTTAAAAAAATTAAGGTTGCCTCCCCATAAGGTCCCAATGTTAAATTTGGCCAAAATCGAAAAAAATTAATTTGACTTTTTCGACCCAAAATCGACGGAAATATCTTCTAGGGGTTCCTATTGGATAGTACAAACGCACACGCGACCAAAAATTCAATTTTAAAAAAATTAAGGTTGCCTCCCCATAAGACCCCAATATTAAATTTGGCCAAAATGGAAAAAAAATAAATTCAATTTTTCGACCCAAAATCGACGGGAATATCTTCTGGGGGTTCCTATTGGATAGTATCAACGCACACGGGGCCAAAAATTCAATTTTAAAAAAATTAAGTTTGCCTCCCCATAAGGTCCCAATGTTAAATTTGGCCAATATCGAAAAAAATTAATTTAACTTTTTCGACCCAAATTCGACGGAAATATCTTCTGGGGGTTCCTATTGGATAGTATCAACGCACACGCGACCAAAAATTCAATTTTAAAAAAATTAAGGTTGCCTCCCCATAAGGTCCCAATGTTAAATTTGGCCAAAATCGAAAAAAATTAATTTGACTTTTTCGAGCCAAATTCGACGGAAATATCTTCTGGGGGTTCCTATTGGATAGTATCAACGCACACGGGGCCAAAAATTCAATTTAAAAAAAATTAAGTTTGCCTCCCCATAAGGTCCCAATGTTAAATTTGGCCAAAATCGAAAAAAATTAATTTAACTTTTTCGACCCAAATTCGACGGAAATATCTTCTGGGGGTTCCTATTGGATAGTATCAACGCACACGGGGCCAAAAATTCAATTTTAAAAAAATTAAGTTTGCCTCCCCATAAGGTCCCAATGTTAAATTTGGCCAAAATCGAAAAAAATTAATTTGACTTTTTCGAGCCAAATTCGACGGAAATATCTTCTGGGGGTTCCTATTGGATAGTATCAACGCACACGGGGCCAAAAATTCAATTTTAAAAAAATTAAGTTTGCCTCCCCATAAGGTCCCAATGTTAAATTTGGCCAAAATCGAAAAAAATTAATTTAACTTTTTCGACCCAAATTCGACGGAAATATCTTCTGGGGGTTCCTATTGGATAGTATCAACGCACACGGGGCCAGAAATTCAATTTTAAAAAAATTAAGTTTGCCTCCCCATAAGGTCCCAATGTTAAATTTGGCCAAAATCGAAAAAAATTAATTTGACTTTTTCGAGCCAAATTCGACGGAAATATCTTCTGGGGGTTCCTATTGGATAGTATCAACGCACACGGGGCCAAAAATTCAATTTTAAAAAAATTAAGTTTGCCTCCCCATAAGGTCCCAATGTTAAATTTGGCCAAAATCGAAAAAAATTAATTTAACTTTTTCGACCCAAATTCGACGGAAATATCTTCTGGGGGTTCCTATTGGATAGTATCAACGCACACGGGGCCAAAAATTCAATTTTAAAAAAATTAAGTTTGCCTCCCCATAAGGTCCCAATGTTAAATTTGGCCAAAATCGAAAAAAATTAATTTGACTTTTTCGACCCAAAATCGACGGAAATATCTTCTAGGGGTTCCTATTGGATAGTACAAACGCACACGCGACCAAAAATTCAATTTTAAAAAAATTAAGGTTGCCTCCCCATAAGACCCCAATATTAAATTTGGCCAAAATGGAAAAAAAATAAATTCAATTTTTCGACCCAAAATCGACGGGAATATCTTCTAGGGGTTCCTATTGCATAGTACAAACGCACACGTGACCAAAAATTCAATTTAAAAAAATTGAAGTTTGCCTCCCCATAAGACCCCAATGTTAAATTTGGCCAAAATCGAAAAAAATTAATTTGACTTTTTCAACCCAAATTCGACGGGAGTGTCTTCTAGGAGTCCCAATTGGATTGTATAAACGCACGCGGGACCAAAAATTCGATTTTAAAAAATTTAAGTTTGCCTCCCCATAAGGTTCCAATGTTAAATTTGGTCAAAATCGAGAAAAATTAATTTGACTTTTTCGACCCAAATTCGACGGGAGTGTCTTCTAGGGGTGCCAATTGGATTGTATAAACGCACGCGGGACCAAAAATTCGATTTTAAAAAATTTAAGTTTGCCTCCCCATAAGAGCCCAATGTTAAATTTGGCCAAAATCGAAAAAAATTAAATTGACTTTTTCGAGCCAAATTCGGCGGAAATGTCTTCTGGGGGCTCCAATTGGATAGTATAAGCGCGCACGGGGCCAAAAATTCGAACTTAAAAAATTTAAGTTTGCCTCCCCATAAGGTTCCAATGTTAAATTTGGTCAAAATCGAGAAAAATTAATTTGACTTTTTCGACCCAAATTCGACGGGAGTGTCTTCTAGGGGTCCCAATTGGATAGTATAAACGCACACGAGACCAAAAATTCGATTTTGAAAAATTTAAGTTTGCCTCCCCATAAGACCCCAATTTTAACTTTGCCCAAAATTGAAATAAATCCGCCAATGATCAAAATTGTGTTAGATTCTACATTGTTGGATGTTTAATACAGTTTCAAAACAAAAATTAAAACATATTTACGGTTCTCAAAGATTTGAATATTTCGAAAGCGCCTTGGCATTTGCTCGTAAAAGATCTTTTGTACCTTTTATCAAGATGGATGAAACTCAATTGAGGTACTCACCATTTTTCAGAGTGGACACTCGCACCATGAACCTCACACCTGAACTGACGATGCACTCAGAGTCCGTCAAAATCTTGGATATGCTTCAAAGTCTTCAATACCCCGGATGTGTTCCTTCAGCCTGTAAACAAAAAAAATCATCAGTCTTTCCCACGAACATTTATCGGCCTTTACAATACCAGACTGTTTCTACAATGCAATCCTCTAAACGTACACAAAGCGCGCCGTTTCTAGAAATTTCATTTCCACAAATGCGAACATTAAAAATTGGTATTATTCGAAAAATTATAAATATTCTGAAAGATTTGGATAACTTGGACTGTCTCGAAAATTTTTAAAACCAATTTTTAATATTAATTATTTTTAATAATTTCAATTCCGAATGAAATATCGATCATTTCACAGGTTTTACAATTTCTGAGTATACCAAACGAAAGTGTACACAAACCGAAAATTTTCTCAAATCTTCGAACATACAAAGTTGAATTGTAAAAATAAAAAAAGGAAAATGTCAACATTCTTTAAACCTGGCAAATCTCAATATTATGGTAACCTTCAAAAAAGAAAAAAAAAAATCTTGAATTTGTAAAACTTTCTCTCACTCCCAAACATGTTCTAATTTCCACGAATCCCTACAAATAAAAGTATCTTGAAAGTTCTAAAAATGTCCGAGATTTTGAAAAGTCCAAAAATTTAATTATGCCAACAAGAAAATATTGTTCATACCTTGTTGCTAAACAGTTTTAGCACTCCTCGACTTCGTCTCTGACTGCAACTTCTCAACCCCCAAAAGGAAAACCTCCTCGGACGTCGTTAGAACAAAGACTGTGTGTTCCCTAGAATCCTCAGCATCAAAAAAAGGGCGCGCTAGGTTCCCATTGGCTGAGCCTTGCCCGACGCGTCCGATTGGTTCCGAGTTGCTCACACATTTATCATAGCAAACGCAAGCCCGTCGTGTATATGTGCCCATACAGATCGATTTCATGAATTCCAAATGATTGAATTGACTCCAAACTCCATTGACTCTGTTCTGCAAAGTGTCAAAAGTTGTTATGATTTTTAGATTCTCCTTATCACATAAAACAATTAGTTCTTAAGGGGCCATTGGAAATATAAAGACCAAACAGTGGTGCTATTAGAATTTCAAAAAAATGCAAAGTGTCATAAATTCTGTAAAAGGAACTGCTCTTGGAGTTGCCGAATACCTAACCCCAGTACTGAAGGTAACAAATTGAAAATAAGAGGAACATTTGTTTAAAATAAGAGGAACATTTTTTTTAGGGGTTCATTGCCGAACATTTTAGAATTTTGAAAAGGTTCAGATACCCCAACACACACACTAAAATTTATAAGTCACTGAAAGAATTTGGGATAATCAGTACTGAATCAAAATGGATTTATCACCCCTATTTTATTCTCAATTCGTGAATTAATTTAAAATAATGAAGTGAGTTCGAAATGAGATCAATAAATCCATCTTTTTGTGACATTTTTTAACTAAAAATTTCACTAACCTCATTTCTCAGGAGAGCAAATTCAGGGAGACAGGAGTGCTGACTCCTGAAGAATTTGTAGCAGCTGGAGACCACTTGGTACACCACTGTCCCACGTGGCAATGGGCAACTGGTGATGAAGACAGGACTAAATCTTATTTACCGAAGAAAAAACAATTTTTACTAACGAGAAATGTACCCTGCAGTCGAAGATGCAAACAGGTGATATGAGACTTTCTTTGAACTATGAGAAAAATGAAAATTTTATATTTATTTTTTAATTTAAAAAAAGTTAAATTGTTTTCTCAAAGGTTACTAACAAATGAAATAAATTGTGAAAAGAAAAAAACAATTCAGAATTTGAAACAGATTATTTCTGCATTTTACCTGGCTTTTGATGTTTAGATCGAATACTGTGATGAGCAAGAAAGAATAATTGAGGCTGACGATCCTGAGGGTGGATGGGTTGACACCCATCACTATGACGCAAGTGTCGGAGGTCTTGACGAGAAAGTATCTGAAATGACTCTTGATGATTCCCAATCCCCAACGTCGGGACCCACCGGGGAAACGGACGACGACGATGAGGACGACGAAGAAGCAGCAGATATGGAGGCCTTTGAAGTCAGTGGAATGCTCGACGAGCAGGATAAGGTATTTTTTACACTGTTTCACTTTCTCAATCACATATGTTTTCAACATTCAATCTTTAAAATTCTTACAAAGTTCAACATTCCTCCATTCTTTCACATTTTTCAAAAATCTTTTTTTACAAGATTTGCAATGTCTGAAAATCTTCAAATCCTTGACCAGTTCAAACTTTAAAATTGAAACGTAGAAATTTCAATTAATCTGCGATTTTTTCTTAATTATTTTGATTTTTTTTCATCCATAAGATTATTAATCTCTGCGAAAATTATTTCAGTATGCAGCAGAAAGTACGAAGAAACCCCCAAAAACTGACACATTTCCAGAAGGAGAAATAATTCATACCAGGACCTACGATTTACATATAACGTACGATAAATATTATCAGACGCCTAGACTATGGTTATTCGGTTACGATGAGAACCAGAAGCCTCTCACAGTTGAAGAAATGTACGAAGACGTCAGTCAAGATCATGCAAAGAAAACCGTTACCATGGAAACCCATCCGCATTTACCTGGCCCTCCAATGGCATCAGTGCATCCCTGCAGGTAAAGTTTCAAACAAGTTTTTAACAAACATATGCCATTCTTGCAAAACCTAAACTCTCTCAATTTTGTGGGAGTTTATATTTTTGACTCCTTTGGTGGCGAGAAACCTTATAAATTCCCCTCAATTGACCTGTCTTTTTCTGACGTTTGTATAATTTCCTTTTTCTTTCCCAGGCATGCAGAAGTGATGAAAAAAATCATAGAAACCGTGATGGAGGGCGGAGGCGAGCTAGGCGTTCACATGTACCTCATAATTTTTCTCAAATTTGTGCAATCAGTTATTCCCACGATCGAGTACGATTACACCCAAAACTTCATGCTTTCAACGTCAGGTTAGAACAAAAAAAAAAAAAAGAATTTCTTCAAAATGCAACTCACAATTTTTTTGTAGAATGTTTTTCGTGGAAAAAATTATTTCGGAATTTTCAGAATAAGTCGTCGCTTTAAATGGAAACTTCTGTGAAACTTAATGGAAAATTAATTTTTTTTCTCAATTTTACGATTTCTATCATTTTTTATTTTACCGGATTTTTTATTTTTTTCGGGTATTTCAAATTATCCAATTTTCAGTTATACAAGAGTGTGAATTGGCTTGAGCGGATGAAATTTTGTTTTGCCTAAGGAGAGCTCTCTCGAAAAAAAATGTCTATTTCAGGAAAAGAAAAGTTTTTGAAATGTGAAGCTTGAATCAAATAATTTTCTCCACTAAATACCGTCTATGATTCATCAATTTTCAATACTACAACATTGTCTATTGGCGGAACAACATTTTTACGGATTTTTACCACTCAGAATTTCAGTAAATGTCACATTTTTGTGGAGTGAAAAAACGAGTAAAAACGATTCTAAATTTCTTTTTTTTAGCTCGGCATGCACGATAGATATTGGCGTTCTTGTACTTAACTTTTTTGTAGGAACAATCGAGATCTACAAGAAGTTTTCTACAAAAATTTCGTTGAGTCAAACTGATTTGGAGGGATTCACCAAATGATCCACTTCTCGTTTTTCCACTCTGTTCGAAAATTAATGCTCACTGCTTCGATAATTGTTTTACTCAGTCTCTAATTGTTTTTAATAAAATTTCTGCAAAGATTCGCTTTTGAAGTTCTGGATTATCGACTGCAAGTGCCACGTTGTTGAAATATATTTTTTTTTATGTAATATAAGTCGTCGAAATTAAATAAAGCTCTAAAAATTAAACAAAGTGTGGTTCAATGAAAAAAAATATAAATGTATGGCTTCAATTTTTCGATAATACCTGAACTTGGTGCGACTGAGTTATAGTATATTGTACCCCTAGGGAGTAAAGGTACTTACTCGACAAATGTGAATTACACCCGAGGCGAAGCCGAAGGTAGTAATGACATTTGGCGAGCAAGTACCTTTACTCTCAAGGACCACACGACATTTCATGCATCGAGGAAGCAAAATGCGATTCCATCGAGCGAAGCGAGGTTCGAATCGCGCACTTTGCTCCCTAGATGCATAAAAGACATTTCCATCCATATTACTACATTGTTCTCCCAGTGCAGATCCCTATCGACTCCAACTTCACTCGAGGATTAATTAAAGAGTTGAAGTGGCGATCGCCTGAGCAACCCAAGCCACTACAAAATTAACGAAAGCATTAATAATCCACAAAGCCACACAATTCTGTGATATCGAAAGGAAGATAAACTTAGGTTTATTATATTTACATAATTGAACATTGTACATACATACTTTTCTAATCACGTCGTTCTACCATGTTCGTACATACTCATTAAGTAATTAATTATACATTACAACATAACTGGTATTCGGAAATCATCGATCCTCAATTGTCTTAACTCAATTTTACGTGTTTTTTCACATCAAAATTTTTGTCTATACAGTTCGTAAAAGTTTGAGGATAACTGACATGTGGATAGTATTTATAATCAGCTTAAATTTATTGCGTGAAATTTTCCAGACCAGCTTTTTAAAATTATATTACCAGATTTTTTGAAATTATAGTAAGGTCTTCGAATCAATTTTTCAAAATTCGCATATCGATTGATTTTATCATGGATACTGGTATCTATGGAAACTTTCTGGTGCCATCTCTGGCCAATTAATCTAATTTGATAAAAATTGATTACCAACTGAAACACCGAGTTTTATGGGGAAGTCACGTTATGAGAAAATACTGTTCCTTGAAGACTAAATCTGGATCATATCGAATATCCTGAAAAAAATGCCATGAAATGGATAGAAACAAAAAGGGAAAAATTAACAAAAATTTCAATATCTATTATAAAATGTGCGATAATTAAAACAAAAATTAACTATTTTTCCGAAGAATTTTCTAAGCAGAAGAAATTTTCTACGCAATTTTTTTTTTACGCAATCCAATTAACATTGCTGATCGTTGAGTATGTTCAATTGTCCGCACAAACAGCAGGTATGACTACTTTATTGTCCATACTACTCCATATTCCATATGTCCAGTTAATTTCGTTTTGACACGTCAGTCCCATAGGAGCCCATACGAGACGTTATTTTACAAAATTCCGGTGAGATATTCCCTTTATCAGCCATGAATATAAAAGAAAAATGGTTCCTAAAAATTCGCCTCTCCTTCAAATTACCCAATCGTCAGGTACTCCGATGCTATTTGAAACGGGTCTACGTGATATGGAGCAACGAGTCTCACTTTCTGACCATCTTGAGTGGTAAATTCAATTGCTTGTTCCCCTTCTGCCACCCCCTCCCCCTCGACCACTTTGACAACGGTCCCTCCTTCTGGACCCCCGTCGCCAACAATTCCCTGAAAATAAAAATGACAATTGTATTCACGAATTCGTATGTAATCTATGACGTAAATAGTCTACACCACAAATGGTCATGGGACGAACTGTCTGCATAGTAATCTTTACCTGAATCACTCCCTCCTCACTCTGGACCTTGATGACCTGCCCATCGCCCAATTGGCTCACGAACTGTCCTCCAGCCAATAGCTGCCTGGCATCTTGAATCGAAAGAGGAATGGGATTCCCCTCTTCATCCGTTATCTGCAGTTGCAAATTTGGTTCTGATAGGTCCACTTTGGCGTCCTCAAGCATGGGTAGACTCGCTGCCTCTTCCTTCTCTTCGTCAACAACGCCAAAATGAAGAGTCTTCGACTGATTTGGGTCGTCCGGGTCTTGATAGGACACGTATATAATCTGCGATACAGCGTCATCGCCACCTTCAGTTATCACTTGGGCTATGCCATCTCCGAGGCCGGCTTCGTCATCGGGAACGATTTGCCAGAGTTCGGAACCCTTCAAACTGTCCAGGACCTTACCCCTATGAACCTTCCGGTGCTTCGTAAGGTTCGAACAATCAGCGAATGCTTTTCCACATACGTCACAGGAGTAAGGCTTTTCACCTGTGTGCAACCTGGAATGTAGCAAGGATTTTTGGATTGTTATTTATTTAATGCAATATGCACTTATAGCAGAAAAGAATGTCTGAGGTGGAGAGGGGGTAGGTGGGGGAGGGGGGGGGGGAGATGAATGTGTGAGTATGTGAGTCGCAATAAAGAATGGCATGAAAGGTTTTGAACCTGTTAGTTATTTCGGTTATACACAATACGTCATTATGAAACCCACTTGAAAGGGAATATCGATTTAATATTGTCCTTCCCGGAAAGTACAGGTATTAACCTGAATTGTAAAACTTTCAAGTTGTCGGAAATTTCAAAATTTCAGTTTTTATACTTTCTCAATTTGTTGAAAACAATTTCTCAACCTTCTTCATCTTGGGGGGGGGGGTTGAATGTGTGAGTATGTGAGCCGCAATGAAGAATGGCATGAAAGGTTTGAACCTGTTAGTTATTTCGGTTATACACAATACGTCATTATGAAACCCACTTGAAAGGGAATATCGATTTAATTTTGTCCTTCCCGGAAAAATACAGGTATTAACCGGAATTGTAAAATTTTCAAGTTGTCGGAATTTTCAAAATTTCAGTTTTTATACTTTCTCAATGTGTTAAAAATAATTTCTCAACCTTCTTCATTTTGGTAGGGGGGGGGGGGGGGGGGGTGGGTGGGAGTTGAATGTGTGAGTGTGTGAGCCGCAATGAAGAAGCATGAAAGGTTTGAACCTGTTAGTTATTTCGGTTATACACAATACGTCATTATGAAACCCACTTGAAAGGGAATATCGATTTAATATTGTCCTTCCCGGAAAAGTACAGGTATTAACCTGAATTGTAAAATTTTCAAGTTGTCGGAAATTTCAAAATTTCAGTTTTTATACTTTCTCAATTTGTTGAAAACAATTTCTCAACCTTCTTCATCTTGGTGTGGGGGGGGGGGGGGGTGAATGTGTGAGTATGTGAGCCGCAATGAAGAATGGCATGAAAGGTTTGAACCTGTTAGTTATTTCGGTTATACACAATACGTCATTATGAAACCCACATGAAAGGGAATATCGATTTAATTTTGTCCTTCCCGGAAAAATACAGGTATTAACCGGAATTGTAAAATTTTCAATTTGTCGGAATGTTCAAAATTTCAGTTTTTATACTTTCTCAATGTGTTAAAAATAATTTCTCAACCTTCTTCATTTTTGTAGGGGGGGGGGGGGGAGTTGAATGTGTGAGTGTGTGAGCCGCAATGAAGAAGCATGAAAGGTTTGAACCTGTTAGTTATTTCGGTTATACACAATGCGTCATTATGAAACCCACTTGAAAGGGAATATCGATTTAATTTTGTCCTTCCCGGAAAAATACAGGTATTAACCGGAATTGTAAAATTTTCAAGTTGTCGGAATTTTCAAAATTTCAGTTTTTATACTCTCTCAATGTGTTAAAAATAATTTCTCAACCTTCTTCATTTTGGTAGGGGGGGGGGGGGGGGGGGGGAGTTGAATGTGTGAGTGTGTGAGCCGCAATGAAGAAGCATGAAAGGTTTGAACCTGTTAGTTATTTCGGTTATACACAATACGTCATTATGAAACCCACTTGAAAGGGAATATCGATTTAATTTTGTCCTTCCCGGAAAAATACAGGTATTAACCGGAATTGTAAAATTTTCAAGTTGTCGGAATTTTCAAAATTTCAGTTTTTATACTCTCTCAATGTGTTAAAAATAATTTCTCAACCTTCTTCATTTTGGTAGGGGGGGGTGGGGGGTGGGTGGGAGTTGAATGTGTGAGTGTGTGAGCCGCAATGAAGAAGCATGAAAGGTTTGAACCTGTTAGTTATTTCGGTTATACACAATACGTCATTATGAAACCCACTTGAAAGGGAATATCGATTTAATTTTGTCCTTCCCGGAAAAATACAGGTATTAACCGGAATTGTAAAATTTTCAAGTTGTCGGAATTTTCAAAATTTCAGTTTTTATACTCTCTCAATGTGTTAAAAATAATTTCTCAACCTTCTTCATTTTGGTAGGGGGGGTGGGGGGTGGGTGGGAGTTGAATGTGTGAGTGTGTGAGCCGCAATGAAGAAGCATGAAAGGTTTGAACCTGTTAGTTATTTCGGTTATACACAATACGTCATTATGAAACCCACTTGAAAGGGAATATCGATTTAATTTTGTCCTTCCCGGAAAAATACAGGTATTAACCGGAATTGTAAAATTTTCAAGTTGTCGGAATTTTCAAAATTTCAGTTTTTATACTCTCTCAATGTGTTAAAAATAATTTCTCAACCTTCTTCATTTTGGTAGGGGGGGTGGGGGGTGGGTGGGAGTTGAATGTGTGAGTGTGTGAGCCGCAATGAAGAAGCATGAAAGGTTTGAACCTGTTAGTTATTTCGGTTATACACAATACGTCATTATGAAACCCACTTGAAAGGGAATATCGATTTAATTTTGTCCTTCCCGGAAAAATACAGGTATTAACCGGAATTGTAAAATTTTCAAGTTGTCGGAATTTTCAAAATTTCAGTTTTTATACTCTCTCAATGTGTTAAAAATAATTTCTCAACCTTCTTCATTTTGGTAGGGGGGGGGTGGGGGGTGGGTGGGAGTTGAATGTGTGAGTGTGTGAGCCGCAATGAAGAAGCATGAAAGGTTTGAACCTGTTAGTTATTTCGGTTATACACAATACGTCATTATGAAACCCACTTGAAAGGGAATATCGATTTAATTTTGTCCTTCCCGGAAAAATACAGGTATTAACCGGAATTGTAAAATTTTCAAGTTGTCGGAATTTTCAAAATTTCAGTTTTTATACTCTCTCAATGTGTTAAAAATAATTTCTCAACCTTCTTCATTTTGGTGGGGGGGGGGGGGGGTGAGAGTTGAATGTGTGAGTGTGTGAGCCGCAATGAAGAAGCATGAAAGGTTTGAACCTGTTAGTTATTTCGGTTATACACAATACGTCATTATGAAACCCACTTGAAAGGGAATATCGATTTAATATTGTCCTTCCCGGAAAAGTACAGGTATTAACCTGAATTGTAAAACTTTCAAGTTGTCGGAAATTTCAAAATTTCAGTTTTTATACTTTCTCAATTTGTTGAAAACAATTTCTCAACCTTCTTCATCTTGGTGTGGGAGGGGGGGGGGGGGTGAATGTGTGAGTGTGTGAGCCGCAATGAAGAATGGCATGAAAGGTTTGAACCTGTTAGTTATTTCGGTTATACACAATACGTCATTATGAAACCCACTTGAAAGGGAATATCGATTTAATTTTGTCCTTCCCGGAAAAATACAGGTATTAACCTGAATTGTAAAATTTTCAAGTTGTCGGAATTTTCAAAATTTCAGTTTTTATACTTTCTCAATGTGTTAAAAATAATTTCTCAACCTTCTTCATTTTGGTAGGGGGGGTGGGAGTTGAATGTGTGAGTATGCGAGCCGCAATGAAGAAGCATGAAAGGTTTGAACCTGTTAGTTATTTCGGTTATACACACTACGTCATTATGAAACCCACTTGAAAGGGAATATCGATTTAATTTTGTCCTTCCCGGAAAAATACAGGTATTAACCTGAATTGTAAAACTTTCAAGTTGTCGGAATTTTCAAAATTGCAGTGTTTATACTTTCTCAATTTGTAGAAAACAATTTCTCAACCTTCTTCATTTTGGTAGGGGGGGGATTCGAGGGTGGGAGTTGAATGTGTGAGTATGTGAGTCGCAATGAAGCAGCATGAAAGGTTTGAACCTGTTAGTTATTTCGGTTATACACAATACGTCATTATGAAACCCACTTGAAAGGGAATATCGATTTAATTTTGTCCTTCCCGGAAAAATACAGGTATTAACCTGAATTGTAAAATTTTCAAGTTGTCGGAATTTTCAAAATTTCAGTTTTTATACTTTCTCAATGTGTTAAAAATAATTTCTTACCCCTCTTCACCTTGATCCACTGACCGTAACATTTACTCCCGCTCCTCAATGAATTTGCTCGTAATAATTACAAGTGCGGACATCCTCTTCGCACGACACCAAAGTTCAGACTGTTGGGTATGGTGATGTGTAGACTGGCTGGTGGGTAGGTGGGCGAGGAGGGGGTAGGTTGGTGGGGGAAGGGGGGGGGGGTGTTAGGGGGGGGGGGATTTTTTTTTTTTTTTTTTTTTTTTTTTTTTTTTTTTTTTTTTTTTTTTTTTCTCCCCCTCTACGTCTCTCAGTTATACGCCCCGGGTGACGGCGGTTAAGCATTCCTTGAGAGGGCATGGTGATGTGTAGACTGGCTGGTGGGTAGGTGGGCGGGGAGGGGGCAGGTGGGAGGGGGGGGGGGTGTAGGTGGGGGGGGGGGGATTTTTTTTTTTTTTTTTTTTTTTTTTTTTTTTTTTTTTTTTTTTTTTTTTTTTCCTCTACGTTTCTCAGTTATACGCCCCGGGTGACGGCGGTTAAGCATTCCTTGAGAGGGCATGGTGATGTGTAGACTGGCTGGTGGGTAGGTGGGCGGGGAGGGGGCAGGTGGGGGGGGGGGGATTTTTTTTTTTTCCCCCTCTACGTTTCTCAGTTATACGCCCCGGGTGACGGCGGTTAAGCATGGTGATGTGTAGACTGGCTGGTGGGTAGGTGGGCGGGGAGGGGGTAGGTGGGGGGGGAGGGGGGGGGGGTTTTTTTCCTCCTCCTCTACGTCTCTCAGTTATACGCCCCGGGTGACGGCGGTTAACCATGGTGATGTAGACTGGCTGGATGTGTAGACTGGCTGGATGTGTAGACTGGCTGGCGGGTAGGTGGGCGAGGAGGGGGTAGGGGGGGGGGGATTTTTTTTTTTTTTTTTTTTTTTTTTTTTTTCCCTCCTCTACGTCTCTCAGTTGTACGCCCCGGGTAGCGGCCGTTAAGCATTCCTTCAGAGGGCATGGTAGTGTGTAGACTGGCTGGTGCCGAGGGGGTAGGTTGGTGGGAGGTGGTGGTAGGGAGGGGGTAGGTTGGGTTTTTTTTGTCTACGTCTCTCTCATTTGTACGCCCCGGGTAGCGGCCGTTAAGCATTCCTTCAGAGGGCCTGGTGGTGTGTAGATTGGCTGGTGGGGAGGGGGTAGGTTGGTGTGGGGGGGGGGGGGGGGTAGAGGTTGAATGTGCGAGTATGTGAGTCGCAATGAAGATTGGCATGACGCGTTTCGTTCCTATCAATAATTTCAGTTATACACCATGCCTCATTGTTCAACCCACTTGTGAAGGAATATGAGTTTAACGTACTTTCTAAGCCTCCTTCCCGAAGTAGACCTTAACTCAGGTTCATGATTAAAAATTTTTTTTTGCTGCGAAATACGTTTTTGAAGAATCAAATTCATTGAAAAAATAATATAACGAATGTGACGATACATTTGCGCTCTTATTCAGAATGTTTTTATCATGAATTGTTTATATGGAAAGTATTTTGAAAACCCTAGTTGTCACTAGGCCAATCAACATAACGCGCGAACATCGCGATATTTATGAGTACATGACCTCAACAACGGCGCAACATGCGAAGAGATTTCCATTAAATGGAGCGATTATTAAAGAATCCCAGCTTGAACGACGTAGAAAAACTCTCGATGGTTTGCAAAATTGCAACAGTGCAACCTCGTCGGTACCTCCAACTTCGGACCCCACAACTCGCAGTTTTACGGCTGTGAGCCGCCATGCCACTTCTCAAATTCTCGGTGAATTTCAATCTTCCTAATTATTATTTCATTAGCCCCTTTATTCAAATACCGTGATTGCTTTCACTACATAAGTTAGCAGTATGTGTGATAATAGATTTCTCTATACATTTTTTGTATAATAAAAGAAAAAAAAACTTGATTAATTCTGCATCTCGTTCACGGGAAACTGATGAGCCAACTTAAGGGATCGAATAATCCAGGATTCTTCATAATTTATGCATCACGACGGCGCTAGTTTTGTTTCCCAGTTCTTCAATAAAAGCACTCTGATTTGCCAAGACATCCACCAATGGTTTAATTTTACTTTCCACTGCTAAAAGTGTCATTGCCGTGAAAAACGAAATTCCAGATTTTATCAAGGCCATTATCTTATCTGCATATACTGCAGCAGCATCCTCATCTGCCAGTATAACCTGGAAAAAAAATTTATAATTTGTCTGGTACAACATACAGGGAACTGGAAAAAAAACACTTTTTTCTGAATGTAAAATTTAAAATTCAGAAGATTTGATATAAATACATACCTGTACTAGTCCAAGAAGTACGATAAATGCAACAATTTTCTGGCCTCCAAACATCTTGACTTATTCCATGCAATTGACGTCTCACAAGGATTTATTCAAAGTGAAAACTCCTTCAGAACTCTGAGGACATCCCAAGCGAAGTCACCTTATATACGCCACACATCTCGATTTTTAAATCGCAATTAACGATTCGTGCTTGCACCAGAAACATTCTTCCATAATTTCGCTGTCCATCACGCAGAGCCGATACCTGCCTCAATTTTATTTCCTCTTTGGCCAATAGTTATTGATCATTGACCTTGTCATCTTCTCGAATACACAATCACTTTGATTTGATCGATTTTTAATAATATTATGCAGCGCTCACCCGTCGTACGTGCCGCAGTGAAACTTAATATGAAACTTCGTGTTGTTATCGAAAGTTCAATAAACCCGGTCGATTAACATGTAATGGATAAATCTAAGAACACGGAAAAGAAATATACTTGATTCTAGTATATTCTGAATTAAAAAAGTAAATCAAATTATTTAATTCCTTGAATACTAATCCTGTATTCACTATCACACAATCGGACATCCCACTGGTTGTTCATTAATTCTTTTCATCGTACTCTTGGAAAACTGGCCCATGAATTCAGCTACGTAAGCCAAAAGGCAATGCCATTTGATACATTAGTTAAAGAAATGAAACACACACCGTATGTGGATATGCATATACAGTTATGGATTAATTGTATGGAACTATCTCTTTAACCAACGTATCAAATTGCAACATTTCATGTTCTCCAATGTTATATATCCCCCCCTTGCGATTTTTCCTGTAAGTTCACATGTACTTCCTCCACTTCACTCAACCTGTGAGCAAGTGAGAGCTCCCTCAATTTTTTTGCTAAAATTATTTCTGAGTTTTCAACGTGAACAGTATCACACGAAACTCAACAGAGCTTTACCCGCTACCGACCCATTATCCTCCAGCAAATAAAAAAACTACAAACCTCATGTGCTTCTTCAGGGCCCACTGCTCCGTAAATCCTCGATTACAATCCGCACACTGAAACGGTCTCTCCCCCTTATGACGCCTAACATGGCACTTCCAAGTATCCTTATGAAGAAAGCTCTTAGCGCAAAATTCGCATTTCCAGGGCCTCTCCCCCGTGTGTCGTTTCACATGAAGCTTAAACTGCGAAGAAGTCGTAAATTTTCTACCACAATGCTCGCAGGAGTAGGGCTTCTCCCCCGTGTGAATTCTCATGTGCTCCTGTAAATTCCCATTCTGGGAGAAGCTCTTTTGACACACAGTACAGGTATAAGGTTTATGGCCACTATGCCAACGATAGTGAAGTGTCAAACTAGTTTTATGAGCAAATTGTTGATTGCACTGTTCGCACGTGTACTTCTTCTCCCCTGTATGAGTTGAGTAGTGATTGATCAAATTAGCTTTGGTTTTAAATGATGAGTTACAGGATTTGCACACATGAGGTCGATCCTCAGAATGTACCAACTGATGTCGTTGCAGGAGCTGGCGATGCTTAAAACTCTTGCCACACTTGTTGCAGACAAATCTCCGTCCATTGTTGTGCTCAGCTTCCTTGTGGTAGATAACAGAGCTTGGATGATTTAAAACCTTTCCACATATATCACAAGGATAGCCCTTATCAGGAGCTGCTGTCTCATGAGTTGCTGCATGGGTCTTCAGGGCAGCCTCATTAGCAAATGTCTTCTGGCACTCTCCACACTGGAAGAATTTCTCCAAGTGCGTCTGCAAGTGCTGCTCAAGATCCTCCTTAGCCATAAATTCTTCTCCACACTCATTGCAGGACATCTTCTGCAGTTGCTCCTCCTCGTGACCATTCTCCTTCATCTCAGGCTCTGTCTTCTCCACTACCATCTCTTCAAGAATATCATCCTTCGTCATTTCTTCCTCCTCATTGATTGGAGCCAATTCCTCAGTCGATTCAGTGCTACCACCAGCCTTCTCCATATTTCTGTCAAGGATCTCCTCCCCATCATGCCCACTTGTTTTCTGATGGCCCTTCAGATTCTCTTCCTTAATAAACTCCTTTTTGCATCCACCACACGCAAATTTAACTCCCTTGTGACGTGTCTTGTGCACGTTAAATCGACTCCTCGTAGAAAAGCCCCTGGAGCAGATTCGACAGTTGTATTTCAGCTGGGTCAATCTTCGCCGGAAGCGAGGCCGCCCGCGACCTCGTCCTCGGTACATGGTGACTAGTTGCCCAAGGTCGGCACCCTCCTGGGTCTCTAGGTGGCCTATAACCTCCTCATCAGAGTCCGGGAGAGCTTGTGTTGGATCGAGTACGTCGAACTCCCCACCGTCATCCTCCTCGTCTATGACACCCTCTTCCTTGAAGATCCTCTCGAGCTCCTGACCCTGGACTGCCTCGGAAAAACGTTTCGGTGCTTTTCGTCGACGTCTTGTGCGTGAGTCCAGGGAGTCAGGGCCTTCTGGGGGGTCCTCGATTGAGGTCTGAAATTATAATAACGAGCAAATTATCTTAATTTGTCCTACAACGTTCCATACCCTGACATCCGCGTTGATCTCCACCAAAATGCATGGGAATGGAAAAACTGCCTAGACGTGAAAAGGGATGTAAACCTACTCTCACATTTTAAACCTGGAACCGAATCGAATAATCGATAATTACCTGATCCTGGGGCTCATCCTCTCCGCTCATGGGCTCCAAATGTTCCTCGATCATTTTCTCGTCAGGCTCCACGTGAACCTTGGGAGGTCGTCCACGTTTTCGCTTGGGCTTCTCCAGCCCAGCGACCTGGAGGGTCATGGAATGATCCTCTGGGTAGAGGGAACCCTCCGGCAGAATCTTTATGACGTACTCAGTGCCCCCAGCATCGGGGGATGTTGGACAAAGCTCTGGAGCATCTGGTGGAATCTCGGTGCTCTGAAGGAGGCGTTCACGCTGGGCTCTACGTTCAGCCTCCATTTGGAGACGATGAAACTCACGGATCTTGCGCTGACCGTCCACCAAGAGCTCGAAAAACTGAATCGTTGCCTCAAGCTGGATATTGCAGCCTGGGCAGATAGTTCGTGGTAGCTTTCCGTCATTGGAGATCTGTAAATATATATATATCTCGTTTCCTCATTCAGATTTTTTTTTAAATGCACCATTGTTATTACAATTTTTTTTTCTCATAAAAACGAAGAACAGAATGCAAACCTTAAATGTTTAAATTCATGATTTTTTATAATTTACATAACATGAATTCGAATGCGGTATCATAACAAATGAGATGCTTTGAACAAATAATCCAACAATGATCTAGCAACAAGTGTTAACAACAACTTAAAAGAGTTTGGTCTACTGACAGAAATTGGAATGCAGTTGAATGGTCACAAAATTTTGATATGTCCCTTGGAGTGTTTGAAGTAGCAGTGCAGCGCGAAAACGTGACAACCAAAATTTTGAAATAAAATTTTGATTATTGTCCCACCCTAGTAAACAAACATCCTGAATAACAAAAGTTCTTGATTCATGTAGTATTCTCCTCAACAGAAAATTGACTCCGCAAAAATCCCTGAACCACCCATCGAGTCAAGTTACCTGCTAACCCCCAAACTTTAGAAACTATTCAAATTCAATTGAGCATTCTCACCTTAATTGGCAAGTATCTGTTCACCATAGTACTCAAGTCGGGTTCATCATCGCGTCCGTGATAAAGAAATTCACCACTTGCATTGTCTTCTGCACATAATCGACAAATTGTGGACTCGTACAGCGGAATTTCCGCCATTGCAAAAATTGAAATTACCGATTGTATCACTCGGAATTGGACCTCTTGTGTGCAGTTCGCGTCTCAATTTTGAAAGATTGACCTCAAGGAGAGCTGCACTCCACGTCCCAGCTAAAGCCAATCTATTTAATAATTGATTCCATTTTTTTTCGAGTTTACGATCAATTTTTTATGGCTTTTAAGATCTTCTGTTGATCAGCAATTTTAGTTGGGACTTTGGACGCAAAAACTTTTAGTGCATTTTTTAAAGGGGGACTCACGGGGATTTTCTTAAAGCGGGGAAATTGTTTTTTGAGCTCACACGCGGTTATTGTTAGGTACTTTTTGGGCTCCGGATTAATTGTTGGGCTGCAACATATGATTGTTGTTTTTTGAGGTCTTGGGGCTCTGCTGACGCAGCTGGATCGACAGCCGCGTTCTCATGGAATGTGGCCAATGGAGATCAATATGGCGCGAAAATTTGAATTTTTTTAACCGCGCAAGTCGTTTCACAGTGCTTAAACTTGAGGCAATCGTCACGTAATTTGGTTTCATCCAGAGTGATTTCTTCTTCCCTATTTAGGTAATAAAAATTTTTGAACAAAATTGGGCGGGAAAATTCAAAATTTCAGCGAACTCGTCATTGGTTCCTTTACTGCATATATTCTTTATTTACAGAATCAGTTTACAAGTGAAATTTTATACAACTCCTGTTTTAGATTTCACTATTCTTGTGTATTCCTATTTTCCCCAAGGGGAGAACCACTTATATGTCAATAAGTGAATTGGCAGCATGTTTTCTCGTTGTTGAAGACTCGGTGAATAAATATTGAAATGAATTTCTTGAAGTTTTTTGAGGTACTTTTCCACATTCACAGCTGGTAAGAAGATACTAAAGAGATTTTTATGCGTGGTTTCTCTCAGATTTTTCGCCTGAAAAAAATTGATGGAGTACATTAGTCGATGGGTAAATCTGCAGATTCGTCTTCTAACGAACTTAAAATTTTTAGAAATTGAAAACAAAATTCTTGACTCTTTACTTTTTCTAAATGTTGGTGAGCACGCGTTGCGACCTGGAAGATGACGTCACTGAGTTCTTCACTCATTTCTCCCCTAAAAACTGACTCCGTTGAAACCCCATGTTTCACCAGAAGATCCTGAGGAATGATGCATACTTTTTTCTGGGCGTGATAGGGTATGGATCTGAGTAAATTTGTGATTCCCTGGGCTTTTCCCAAGTGACTAGCTATGTGATCTATATTGACGTCTTTGATTCCTTTCGCCTCCAAAAGGAGGTAATAAATAGGGGAAACAGTTTCCTCCGAATATTTCTCCATTGAATCTAAATCTGGAAAATCTGGAGTTTGCCATTTCTTCCATCTGCCATCCAGTAATCGTTGAAAATAATGTTTGGATAATTTACACGTTTTCAGGACCTAAAATCAATGGAGAGACATCAGTAAGACAACATGTAAATCAAATTTATGTTTTCGAGATTGCTCCAGAAATTTGGAAAATGCTTGATTTTTTTAATTATGCAAATTTTTCTTCAAGTTCATTTCTTCTTAAAATTCGTCGATGTTTGGAAATTCAAGCATTTTTGCAACGACCAAAATTTTTGAAACTTCGGTAGATGTATAATAGCAAAAACCAATACTCTATGAAGCTCCAAGGGGACAGGTGCCTGAGGTGGTTTATCACTGTATATTTTCTTAAGGCTTTCGTTCCAAAAAGTGTATCTCATTCCACTTATAGCCGTCTCTGTTGTCTGATTCTGGATCAAAGCTATTTCAACATTGAAAGCTCTTATTGCAAAGGCTGAAGCTCGAAGGCCCTTGGGAAGAAGAAGTGAGCATAAGTAGCTCTCAAAATCATTTCTCCTGCAATAAAACATGAAGTTTTGATGAATGAATTTCAAATCATTCTGTAGGAATATGTTCCAAATTCCTCTAAAACTGATTTGTCAACATAGATGAAATATGTTATTCTAAACTCATAAGTTTTCAAAAAATGCCAATAATTTTCTGTTTTAACACCTAAGCTAACTCATGAGGAGAAATTCAACTTCAATCAATTCAATTAATTATAATTATAATTTTTATTCACGTGTATACCCTTTCAGGTTTTTACATTTTGTTCCCCCCCCCCCCCCATGAGATCCCCAAATGTAAGTGTGATTTCACAATGTGGTAGCAGTAGTTCAATTCAATTAATATTGCTAAAATTAAAATTAAGTAATTGATTGGTTCAATCTCAAAAAGTCTAACTTGAAATTTTCCCAATATCACAATTCAATAATTCGAATTTTCGACCCTATATTTGTTAGGAAATAAGGCAGGTAACAATGGTCCATTTTATTTATTTTTTTTCTTTTATGCAATATTTTTTTTTTTTGAAAAGCCAACCCCCGCCATTTTTAAATGTCCGAAAATCACATTTAAGCCGCACCTAACCAAATCCAAGCAATAGCTCGATGGATTCTGCCGATGATGAGCACTAAAATACCGCTTGCCACCCTCCTTAACAATTCTGAATGACAAAACCTCTAACTTATTCATAATTAGTCATAATCTGCAAAATTTTCGACAATTAGATGCGTTCAGAACCTCAAAAAGCGGAGGTTTCACTTTGTTTTCGATAATTTTCACTCCCGCGCCGCCATTTTTACCCCCTCTCCCGCACTTGAGCGAATCCGAAACGAGTGCATGGTTGCAGTATATTTGAAACACTCAAAATGTTACGGAAAAAAAAATCAGTTTGAGATTTTTCGGACTTGAGAGTGCGGAAAAGTTATAATCTGCCTGTTTCTACGAAAACGATAAAATATCACATTTTTCGAAATAGTTGAAAAATGGTTCCAAATTCGTGGAAATCTTGGAATATTTCGATATCTTTGAAGTTATCATGCTCCTGAAAGTTTTCCAAATTTTCACTCGGTTTAATCGTTTCCATATTTTGGAACTTTTCGGGGAAGTTTCCGAACTTTTGAAATTCCGAATTCGTACGAGCAGTTGCCATCGATATTTTTTCGGCTGGAAAAAATGTCGGAATGATGCCCAATCCTGAAAAGCATGGAAAATCTCATCACAATTTCACTTCATTTTCCGGGTCATTACAATAACTTTCCCTATCGAGAAGTTAATTAGTGATTATTGATGTTTTCAATTTACAGTAAAACGATTCTGAAGTGGACGCGCCTATTGAGTATTCAGGTTCGATTCATGCTACTGTGATTCGGAGTACCTAGTACCGCAAGTATACATATTTTATTTCGTTTCCCAACTGCTTGGAGTTCTCATGCCCAGCAGAATCTTTGCAAATCTGAAAACTTGAAGTATTTATAAAATTTTCGAGTGGTCGAAAACTATAAAAGGTTGCGAAAAGAGCGCTAAAGTTTTCACTCTCTCGAAAAATCCCCGATTTTTGAATGCTAACTCCATTCCCGCCCTTTCCCACCACTCATCCAATCAGGAGCTCGTTCACGGTATCCGAGCATTTCAGAATGTCAAAACTCCATCTTCACTTCGGAGTCATCAGTAGCATCTCTAACCAACAATTAATTACATTTTTCAATCATGACTAAATGTTTTTTACCAATAATCTAATCAAATTCCCCCAAATAAGTGATAATCAAAAAGTGTCAAGGTCGCGTAAAAAAGTACAAAAATTTGAAATTACAATTTCATGAAGTTTTGACAGAAGTAACAAGTCGATGTGGGCGTCATGGCTCCTCTCCTCCGCGACTAGCGATAATGAACGATCTTGCGTATTAATATGGCGATTCACATGATTTTTAACTTACGTCTGTGACCGTGATTTGTAAAACAATAAATAAATAAATAAATAGCAAGTGCGTGCCAGGCCTTGCCGCTTTTCAGGGCTTGACAATTCCCTGCTGAATTTTTTGAAAGTTTTTTGTCTGAGTTTTGGGCGGGGAACGCGAGGATCATGGCGAGGGAGTATGATCACCTGTTTAAGTTGCTCATCATCGGGGACAGTGGTAATTAAGTGCTTAATTTTAGTTGGAAATGGCATAAAAATTCTACGCTTTGAGAACAGAAAATCAGAAGTGAGACATGTATTTTGTCCGGATAATTACAGCTTCACGAATAGCCAATTTTTTTCGATCTATTTTTTCTTTATCAACTGACATTCGTCGGTTTTCAAACATTTTTCACTGAAAATAATTTGTTTTTTCTAAAAAGTTCGATTTTTCTAGAAAGACTCTTTTCGGAGCTGTCTCAAGAGTTTTAGAATCCCAAAGTGTTTAGTTATACTTTTTTGAAAGAGAACTGATCTGTTAGACGGGTAGTTATTACATAAAAAAATTGGAATAATTTGCGGAAAACGATTTGATGAAAATCACTTTTTTAAATGAAAATTAATTAACTTATCTGACTGAAATTTGGAGTTGTGGTGGATATCCGTTATGGAACTTATTTGTGAGTTTTTATAATTGGTCAAATTAAATACAGGGTAGACTGAAACACCATATCCAAATTTTGTATTTTTCGTTTCAAACTATCCTACGAGATTCAGACAAAATTAGAAAATGTGAAAGTCGAGCAATTGAGAGGCTCCCAGAAGAAACGTCTCTTCGCAAAAAACTCAGGACAAATGACAGCATATCATTGTGCTGGCATTTAAAATGTTCAATTTTTTAAAAAATGTTATTTTTGAATTTGAAGATGTGCCAAATTTGGAAAAGTCAGTATAATAAAAATTCATAATGAGAAGTTTCCAAAATTTGAGAAGATCCAATCAGTTGAACAGTTCCAAATAATTCAAAAAATCCGAAAAAAAATTTAAAATTTCAAAAATTTGAAAAATTTTAAAATGTCCGAAATTTCCAAATTTTTTCATAAGTTTCGAAAACATAAAAAATCATCAAATATCCCATTCATCCAAAGTTGACAAAAACAAATCTAATTTTCTGTTTTAGGTGTTGGCAAGAGTTCTCTCCTCCTCAGGTTCGCCGATAATACATTTAATGGGAGTTACATAACGACCATAGGGGTTGATTTCAAAATTCGAACGGTGGAGGTCGATGGGGAGCGGGTGAAGCTCCAAATTTGGGATACTGCGGGCCAGGAGCGATTTCGAACGATAACGTCGACGTATTATCGGGGCACACATGGGGTCATCGTCGTTTACGATGTCACCAGAGGTGATTCCTTCGCCAACGTCAAACGATGGCTCCACGAGATCGAGCACAATTGCGATATCGTTAACAGGCTTTTAGTGGGCAACAAAAACGACGCACCAAATCACAAAGTTGTACTCACTGAAGACGCCCAACGTTTTGCCAATCAAATGGGAATTCAACTTTTTGAAACCTCAGCAAAAGATAACATTAATGTCGAAGAGGTAATCATTATTTTATTTACCAATTCAATTTCTTCAAAATTTTTGAAGTTTCTATTTCTTTAGAGAGAACTTTTGAGATGCATAAAATTTCGTAAATTTTCGTTTTTTTTCATTTTTCTTAATTTATTTTGAAGTTTCAAATTGTTGAAAATATTAACAAAAAAAAAATAATAATGAAATAGGTGATTTTCCATTCAACCTTCAGACCTTTTAAATCTTAAAAATTTCTGAAATTTTCAACATTATCTGCCTTGTAAAACACTAAACGATAGCTCCATATTTGCGATACTGTTAATAGGGTCGGTAACGAAAACGACGTACTAAATCACGAAGTCGTACCGACTTAAGAACTCTTTGAATCGTCAGCGAAAGATAATATTATTGTCGAAGAGGTAATTGATACGAGCTTCATTTACAAAAACAAAAATGAAAGTTTTGTCACATATTTGCACGCGCAATTGAACGAAAACGCGGAAACTGAACTGCGGTCACATTATCGATATGTCAGAATTTCTGTAATCTTAAAATTGGCAACTATGCCAATTGATTTTACTATTTCATTTTTATCTGTCAATTCAAGTTCTCCCGTTGCTCTCAAAATAGACAGGAGCTAAAGAAATTTCCATAAGAACATTTTTTGCGAAAATCTTTTTGCCCTACAAAATTCCGATTTTTTTTCGAGATCTTTCCCAGATTTTGTGATAGCTATTCGGAACCTAAAGATAACTCACCTTATCTCGTTTTGTCGTATAGCTGAAGAATCCTCTCATCTCTACAGTTATTCCGGAATTCCCCAAAACTACATCCCAAAACTATGGTTTCATTCGTTTATCACTTCCTAACATTTTTTTCTGGCATAAAATGAGGAGTCCGTGCGGAAATGACGTCACTCGAAAAAAAATATATAAAATAAAGCATCGCATGAACTTCTCTGCAATGTAGAGAAAAACTCTGATTTTTTTTCCATGTGAGAATTTAAATTGAAGGAAAAATTCGACTGCAAAAAGATGATTTCGTTTTTTAACAAAACCAAGTTTCAAGGTTCAAAATTATATTATTTGAGCGTCAAATTTTTTTTCAATCAATGCTCAATTTTTTCCTCCAGCATTTCACGGGATATATTTCCCAAAATTTGTCTGAGATGCGTCACCTTTGCTCCGCACTAATCCTCCGATTTATGTTTTCCAGATGTTCATGGCGATAACACGTCAGGTTCTTCGCACGAAAAAGGAGCGAAAGGAGCGACAGGCGATACAAACGAGCGAAACTGTTAATTTAAGGAAAAGCACGAAGCAGCATAGAAAAAAGTGTTGTTAGCATTTTTTTTACGGAATGCTGGTTCAATGAAGAATGAATGAGTCGATGTCCGGACATCATGTTTCTGTAAGGATGAAAAATTGTGGTAACATAATAATCGAGGGCCTAAATCAATCACTAAGGAATTCATTTCCTCATCACGAAAAAAGCGAAGTACCTACGCGAAATGGATAGAAAAGTTCAAGGTAATTTTTGAATTTTTTTTAAATTTTCAAAATTTCGAAATCCACGTTGCAAAAGTTTCACTCACAAGCCTACAATGTTGACAACTGGCGCCTGAAAATTGCCCCTTTTTTACTTTTTAAACCATAATTACAGATTTATACAAAGACACCGCGAGACCCCAACAATAATCCCCCTAGGTCTGTAATTTTCGATATACAAAAAAGCGTATTACCCAGCTAGACGTAATTTAATGAATAAACATTCAGTTGCTATTTGTAAAGTGTTATGAACAATTGTTTTCAATAATAATAAAAAATGGAGTATTTAAGAGAACTTGTAAACTGCACAAACGAGTTTCATACGATCCGTTTTTATTTTTATTTTTTAATATTTTAATATTGAGGAGAAAACGTCATTGACTTTGTTGTAAATATGTATATCGATTAGGAACATTTTACAAATAGTTTAGCGATGACTGTGGTCAAAATCTATTGAAAGATCATTCAAAATAGAATTCGATTTTTCACGTTTTTAGAAATATTTGCATATCTTCAGAACGCGTGGGTTAATGAAAAAATGTCAGCAGACATTTTTTGTCAGAAATTGAATTACCTACAAAACATGTCTCTTGACATTTGTCTGTAGACCCACTCCTTTACGAGATAGAATCAAATTTTAATCGGAAATATTGATTCAATTTTAATTTTAAAGAGTTACCACTGAAATTATTTATAAAATAAAAGAAAAAATTCACAATGAAAAACAGACTCAGATGATTGTCCAAAAGTCTGTGATAAGCCCATATGCCAACATGCGGGTAAACTACTGTGAGCTTTTACGTCCAAATTTTTTTCCCACATTGCCTGCAAAATTTTCCAACCGATTCAAGATACGAACTCCACTAATGCTCTTCCACAACTTTACAACCCTGTTTCTTTTAGTGGATAAACATCCCTAAATCTCACAGTAGCCTTACCGTGAAAAAAAAATTTAATAAAACAAAAAACGATAAACCATCACGAATTTAATAAACCGTTTGACATATCACGAGTTAACTCTGACCACAAATTCCCAAGGAGGCCCTGAAAATCGTACGACGTACGACACAGAATGTACCAAGTATTACCCCACAAATATAAACATTTCTATTAAACAATAAAAGCTAAAAAGTACAAAAAAAACAGTTTCAATTTTTCATACCAAAAGTGTATATTAAAATCTCACTGGCACTGCTATTTACATTTTTCATTCTCTCATTTTTTCACGTATTTCCTCATTTATAAATTATGTGCTTGATTACTATTTATAAATAATATTTACAGAGCTTCGTGGAGTTAGACAGTTCACTTTTTTGATATCTTCGAAACTATCGGAGACATCAAAATTTTGATGAATATGTTTTCGATGGAGAATTTCAAGGGCTACAAAAAAGTCTAGAGGACTAAAGCCCTATGTCCATTAGATTTCAAGATAAGCCAGGAAAGGTGAAGCCATTGGTTCTTTTTCCCCTTCTGTTGTAGCTCAAAAAATTGCTCACATTTTTTTACACATTTTCCCTAGATGCATTCGCATACAAACTAATATTTACAGTTTTATAAAGTCTCTAATGAAGTTCTCCGGTTTAGTCGGGGCCATTTAAATTCTCCACCGATTACGTTTTATCGAAATTATAGTTTCCCTAGATTCTTATAGTTTTCTGCACTGTTTCCTTCCACCCCCTCCCCCCTCATTTTTTTCAGTTTCTATAATATTGTCAGAGTCATCAGAAAAATTGACTTTTCAAATTTGATGGAATTTTTTCATCGATAGAAACTTTCAGGCGAAGTTTATGGAATTCCAGGGATAATCGGAAAATTCTTATTAAAGATAAAGACGCTAGTTTCCTTCAGAAAAGTCCTGAAAAAAGGTTTAGAAAATTCTATAAAATTATAGAAAAGACAAAGATTAAAGAATAGAAAAATAAAAAAATTCACATTTTTTCCCACACCTTTCTCAACCTTATAAGAAAAAAAAATAGGAAAATTTTGAAGGATTCTACATAAAAAGCAAAATTGTATAGCTTCCGGTTTAGCTCAGACAATTCTAGAATACTGCGAGCATATCCTGACCCATTTTGAAAAATTAAATAACGAAGTAGAAAATTCTGAGCAATTACAAGCAGAACCTTAAAATGTTTATGGAATTCCAGGAAATTTAAGAAAAGCCTGGACGAAGATCTAGAGAATTTTCGAAACATTGCAAAACATTATTCAGCATTTTCCCTGAATGGCCACTGTGCTGAACACAAAAACGAGACAACCAAAAGTTAAAATAGATCCATGAGCTACAATTGCGCTCCCCTCCCATCCAGACTGTGTGTACACACTGTTTACATCAGGCTGATCCATTACACAGCATTTGCAAGAGCCTGTCCTCCCTTTTTCCCCACCATCACTCGTTCTCCACTCTCTCTTCATGTCTTTCCAGTTCTCTGGGAGGATCTCCTCATTTTCTCGGTCCGACTGAACTTGGGATGTGCAGTCGCATGAGTAAAAAACGTTGTCAACTGTCGTCCCGTGCTCGCTGTAATTCAGCAATTCGTACCTCTTGGTTGTCTCATCGAAAAAGATCACAGCATGCTTCGGGGAAATACACTCGCACTCTCCGTACCTGGAAGAAAGGCGCAATCTTCGTCATCAAGATTGGAAAATGTGGGAATTTTTTTCTTTTCACCAACTTGCAAGAGCCTGCACTGTTTCTGAAATTTTTTCCAAGTTGTTCAGAGGATTTTGGAGAATCATTGCACATGGCTGGTGGAAAATCATTGCTTACCTGGATAGCAGCACGTCGGAGTTGGCACCAGTTCCAATTGTCAAGGACCTGCGAACCATAAATGCGGGGGGTCCTGGCTTCCTCGACAGGGGGAACAGGGCAGCCCTTGCTTGGTACTGCGTATTAATTAGCTTATAATCACTTCCCAGGGGATTCAGAATCTGTTCCAAGCGTTGCTGTGCCAAGGCCTCCAGTACGGGACGCTCTAGAAGCTGAATGCCTTCCTTCAGAGAGTATCCCAGTCTCTGTTCCCGCGATCTAGGAATTATAGTAAAATTACAAACTAAAATTCCAAAAAAATCTGGAAAATTATAGTTTTGCAAAATTGATAAAAAATGGGAAAATTATAAAGTATTTTTTTTTTTTTTTGAAAATGGCAAAACAATTTGGACAATTTTCAGAAGACCCAATTTTTTTGTGCAACATTTTCCATGAAATCACATTGTAATGGAGCTTACCTAATTTCTCGTTCTCTGATTTCTTTCTCCCGCATCGCCATTTCTTTTTTCCGTTTGTCCAAAGATTTTTCATCTTCACCCGCTTCTCTCTCTGCCTCAGTCTCCATTTTTTCATCAAGCAATTTTTCTATATCCTCTGAATGCTCCTCGTACCCATTGACTTGAGCCTTTGGTTGAATAAAAAAATGCTGTCTGTAGGTATTGATAGAATTGAGTTCCGAGGGATTTGAGTAATGGTGCTTCACGATTTCTGGTACTCGAACTTTTTTTTTGTCACCCAAAGTAACCTTCATCCTGAAGGGAGGATTCGTGCTGTATGCTTTTTTTATGAACTCCAGCTTCACCTATAAATCAATCAGGTCCATAATAAAATCCCAAATTATTCAAAAAATTATTTAATAAATTTTTGAGCTGAGTTTTAAAAAGTTTTAAAAATTTTGAAAAATAAACATTTGTAAAGTTCGGGAGATTCAAAACTTCCAAAATACAGAAAATCCAATCTACCGCATGCTGGTCGATTCTACGTGTGGCGAACTGATCCCAGAGTTTGAGTCTCGTAGTTGCATTACAAGAATTGAGTAGATTCTGATCAATGAAGTGATTTGGATGATTCGGACACATCCATCGTCCGCTGGGAAAGGCCGTCAATGGAGGATCCAGACAATCTTGATGGAAATAAAGTGGGCAATAGTCGCAGGCGACAAGTGGAGCTTTTTTACAACTTTTTCCACACTCGAAGCATAGTCGAGCAGGTAAAGGTACAAGTGTGCCGGGTTCTGCAACGAGATATTGCCGTTAGATAATTTATCCACTACAAACAAAAAGTCATAAAGTCCTCAAAAAAATTCACAGGCCATGAATTCACAGCTTGAATATACCAACGGAATTTTCAATCAATTTGAAAGCTCAATATAATTTTTTTTAGATTTACAAATATTTCAAACATTTCAAATTTTCAAAAAATTGAGAAATTTAATGATTCAAAACAATTGAAAGATAAATAGTTCCTTCAAAAAAATCAAATTTTATAATCTCCAAAGAACTGAAAAAATGCAAAAGTTCCGAAATTTTGTCGGATTGCAACTTTCAAAGTTTTTTCGACCTCTGAAATATGAATATGATCTCGGGACTTTCTTTACCCCTATCTCCTCTTAAGGACGAGGCCTGTGGTTTTCGTTTGACAATTGCGGGATCTATCTTGTCAGTTCCAGGAAAGGTGATCGGTAACCTAAGCTCCTTGGGGAGCTCGAATTCCCGGGGATTGGCTAGGGAAGCTGCTAAAGCGAGAACTTCTAGAGCGGACTTATTCTTCCCCTTCTTCGGATTCTTATCCTTCTTGAGGGCGCAACGACAAGAGTGGCACATCCATTCTCCATTGGGGATGTCCGAGGGCTCCAAGGGAGGGTCACTGCAAATGATATTAAAAAATGTTGAGAAAATTTCTAAGAAAAAATACTAAGAAAAAATGTTGAGAAAAAAAAGTTAAAGGAAGGCTGCTTTAAAACTAAGACATAAAGGCGTTCATAATCTCTGCAATCCCCTAGAACTGCAATTCTCCTGTCTCGTTTCATTTTGGGAGAGAATTTTAGGTCTCCAACTCTTCATTTTCACGTTTGAGACAAAAATGATGAAATAGAAAAATACATATGTACAAGACTTCCATTCAGAAGTACAAGAAAAAATTACAAAAATTGTTACTCACTGGCATTGAAGATGAAACGATGCTGGACACTTATCACAACAAATGAGTTCACCGCCATCGCTACACGCATCACAGGAATCCCTATTGTGTCCTCTACCAGGTCTCTTAAAATATGGATGCCTCTTCTCCTCTTTATCTTTTTTTGTTTTCACTGTCTTCGAGTCGTCGGACACTGGCGGGGCTATGAGGGCCTGAATTTGCTGACAAAATAGACGAAAAATGGTAAAATTGAAATGTGAGTTACATTGAATTTTACAAATCAATTATTATGGATTCAGTTGTGAAAACCGACAAAAGTGGTTTTTAAATTCAATAAAGCTATACCACGATAGAAAATTCGCAGAACAATTTTTACAAAAAAACTTTTCATAAGATTTCGATAAGAGGAAAAAAGCAGAAAAATGCGGTGGAAGAATTAACCCAGATTGATGTCTGAATTAGATAATGTTCATTCGATATGGAACTCAGTAAAAGCCATATTCAACTAAAAATTGGCCGGAAAATTGTGTCGTAGATTGAATGAACAAATCACGATATCCAATTGACAGTTTTTCTGAGAAATACCACATTTTTTCCTAAGATGGATCGTGGAATATGGGACTTAACAAGAAGCACATTCTTTCGTTATCAGCTACTGTGCTTTCAGTAAGATTTCTTTACAGTAAGTTTTCATACGATTTTTAAACGAGATGTATACTATCATTTTTGTGCAATTTAAAATGCAAGTTCTGCTTTGAAAATCATCAATTTTTTTATGGTTCCTTGAGAATAGATTCTGATCGATTGATAAAGATTTGATGGACAGTTTAGGGAGTTTGACAAATTGGTTAAGAGATTTGGAAAGTATTCTTATGGGTTTTTAAGGAGGAATTTATGGCGCCATTTTTGATTAATTTATAATGAATTTTTTGTCAGATCAGATTTTTTTTTACTTTAATTCTGGGGACATGAATAATTGATGAGATTTGATCCGAGTTTTTTAAAATGTTTATCGTGATGTGATGTACTTACTGGCATTAATCCACCGTTTGTGGGCAAACCATAGTCTACGGTGCCCATATTGCCAAATTTTTGGAGTTTCAATCTTTATTTTAATGATTACGGAAGATTTATCCGAGGTCTAGCGTCCGATCAACCATTCACAACAGTTTTGGGGGTCCCCAAGTTGAGAGTTAGCTACAGAGGTTGACAACCACTTTTTCAAATGAGTTTTCGGGGGACACGTGAAGCACCACGTGCTCTGCTTTAACGTGCGGTGGTAAGGTTGATAAATGAAGGAGAAATTATGGAAATTTAAGGCATTTTGAAAATGTTTTGAATAGTTTAAACGGATTTTTGAATTGGGGAAAAAACCGAAAATTCTTAAACAATTGAAATTGAAAAAAAGAACGAGAACGTTATTAAATTTTACCAAAAGTAATGAACTTTTGACAAAACTGCAACATTTTTCCAATATTAGAAAAAAACATGATTTTCCAAATGTTAAAAATTTTCCAAAATATTACAGAATTTTGAAAATTTTCAAAATTTTGGAAAGTTGCAAAAAAATCAAAATTTAAAACAAAAATTCTGAAATGTTATGTTAAGTTTTCAATGCAAAACTGAAAAAATCAGGAATTTTGAAAATTTCATAAACGTCAAAAAGTTTGTTATTTGATATTGTTCCAGAAAATTACAGTTTGCAAACGAAAAACGAGAAAAGTACGACAAAGCTTTTGTGTAACCTAACCTCCAATTTCAAACGCGCGAGTGTTTAGTGTCATTTTCACGTGTTTGTTTATAATAGCTTGCAAGAATGAGATACGGACAGCTCGTGATGGGTCCAGCAGGAAGTGGCAAGGTAATTAAATCATTCACGACAAATTTAACTAATCAATTCAATGGATCTTACTTAATTTGCAGCAAATTTTCCTTTTTTCAATTTTTTGACAGGTCCAAATCACAGTTCTTGATTGTTCAAATTGCTACTTAGTTAATTCTGTCTTTTTTACATTATCAACTTATTTTTATTTTACAAAACCTTGATTTCATGTTACAACCCACCTATTGTAAACAAATTTGGAAATAAAATTTTCAACTTTTTCGATTTTTCAATGCAAATGTGAAAATCACATGAAAAAATAAATCAAAACAAAAATTTATTAAATTCTTTTGATTTTTCAAACTATCAAAATTTTACAATGCTCCAATTTTTCTATTCTTTTAAATAAAAAAACTTTGTTCGTTAAGAAATTTGGAAGTTTTTATAATGGCCATTTTGCCTCTTTTTGTCGATTAAATTTTGTATGTTAACCATCATATGTTCATTTCATCCAACTAATCTGACTTGTTATAGTCCACATATTGCCACACGATGCAGCGACAAGCAGCTGATGACAACAAATCTGTCCATATTGTCAATTTAGATCCAGCAGCAGAATTTTTTGATTACGAGCCATTGGTGGATATTAGAGAATTGATTCACGTAGATGATGCTATGGAAGATGAGGAACTTAAATTCGGGCCCAATGGTGGTCTCGTTTTTTGTATGGAGTAAGTATATTTCTCTGTATAACTTCTTACGTAAATTTCTAATTCCATCACTCACAGTATTTTTGTCGCAATACATTTTATGAAATGAGACAATTTGTTGATTTGGCACGGAGTTGAAATCTCCATAATTTTCTGTCTCAAATCGTCTCAGGTTCTTGGAAAAGTCCCAAAAAATGAAAACTCTAGATTTGTTCCAACAGTATTTTTTTAGCAGAAACTATTTTTCTAAATTTTAGATATTTAATAGAGAATTCATCTTGGCTGGAGGAGCAACTTGGGGACATCGACGACGATTACGTGATTTTCGACTGCCCCGGCCAGATAGAATTGTACAGTCACATGACAGTGATAACAGATTTGATAAAAACCCTGGAAAACATGAATTTCCGTCTGTGCGGGGTTTTCCTAGTTGACAGTCAATTTATGGTGGACGCCTCGAAATTTCTCTCGGGAACGATGGCCGCCCTCAGTGTTATGATCAACCTGGAACTTCCCCACCTGAACATTCTCTCCAAAGTCGACCTCCTCTCCAAATCCGCCAAAAAACAACTCGACAAATACCTAGAGCCCGATCCCGAGAGCTTGCTCGCAGATCTCGACGACGATCCTTGGAATGAAAAATACAGAAATCTAACGCACGCTCTTGGCACCCTTATCGAGAACTACAGCTTAGTGAGGTTCTACCCTCTCAATATCAAAGACGAGGAGAGCATTTCTGATATCAAAATTACAATCGATAATATGATTCAGTACGGAGAGGAAGAGGATGTTAAAATGAAAGATTTTGATGAACCGGAAGCTGATGATGACTGAATTTTTTTTTTTATAAAGTGTAAATATATTTTTTTGAGGAAATCGAACTATTTTTGTCTGTAACCAGCACCATAATCAAACCCTAAATGCTACTCTTGGAGGCCTCGACAATTTTTTATACGACCCATCGAGATTATTGTTTTTATGATTGGTTTAAGGTGGTACAAGTTTAAATAAATTAAGGCAAATTGAGTTTTTTTTAAAAAAGAAAATATATTTGTGAGGCATTGAAGTCCAGTGGATGTCATCTTAATTTAACAGTTTCTTTAAAGTTTCTGGGGTTTGTTTTTCTCTCCCCAATTTGGTCTGAATGTTAAGATCCCTTTGAAGTATCGGCATCCGATTTTTGTCGTTCGGAACGCTTGATTTGTTCGTTTTTGTGACGATCTAAGAACTGTTTGAAGGACTCAGCTGTTCTTTCCTCGTCGTCATTCTCTGGGACTTCTTCGTCTTCACTAGAGCTGGAGTTGTCCTCAGTAGGCTGTAAATAAACATCTGAAAGCTCTCGGCCACTCGTGTCCGTGGTAACGTACGATTGAGCGTTAGATACTGCCTCATCAAGTTTCGATTTTCGACTTTCGACTTCTGCTGCGCGTTCGGACTTGACTTTTTCAAAGTCTTTTCTGTAGACCCTGAAATTTCAGGAGATTTTATTTAATTGATTAGTAGGGAAAATAAAAAATATGTGATAGAAAAAATTATAAAATATGAATATAGCCCCATTAATGTAGGTGATTTTTTTACGTTTCGTATTCCTGCACAGCTTCCTTAACAAGCTCAAAGAATTCTGGAATTCCAGCTCCTGTTTTTGCAGATACACCACAGCTCTTCAAGTGACAGTAGAATTCATCCAGGGTCAGGGCCATACTTCTTGTTAAATTGCTAATGTAACTCGTCTCTGAGTCCAGAGCTTCCTGGAATGCCTCAAAGTCCTGCATCCACTCGACTGCGTAACTATGTTCCACGATGTCAGTCTGGAAAATGTCAAGTCTTATGCTTCATGCAAAATTTCAAGAAATTTACCATTCCCAAAAATGTTCAAAAATTTCAAAAGGTTCCAATATTTTTCGAATTTTTCACCTTGTTCATGACGACAATAAACGGCAATTTTGTTTTATACAATATGGAGCAAGCATAAAGCATGTTGGACATAAATGTTGCAGGACTGACACTCCTGGCAGTATCCAGAACGTAAACGACGATGGTGGGAAATTGGGAAGCAAGTGCTTCGGTGATGATAGTGCCACTTGCAGACCAAGTGAAGACTTCGATCTGCCCAGGAGTGTCCAGAATTACGTACTCATGTTCCTCTCCTGCTTTTTCAATTAAATGAACCACCTGGTCGAATTTTGTGGAGAACAAGTTGAGGGTGGTAACGATTCCGCCGTTGGGGCCTAGGCGATACTGTTTCATGACTTCCTTATAGTTGACTGTGTCTCGAATGTCTGAAACCATGTCATTTAGTTTGTTTTATTTTTTTGTTTCAAAAAACCAGAAAATTAGAGAAAATTCTAAAATTTGCTCTCCCAAAAATGATAGATGAAAAATGTAAAAAAACTTACCAATATTTGTGGGATATGGCACTTCCTTGCAAGCTGGATCGAGGTTCACCACGTAAGGTTTGCCCTTTTCGTAAAGACTGGCAACAATTTTATTGACAAAAGTTGTTTTGCCAGATCCCGCCATTCCTAGCACTATAATACAAACTGGGCCTTTGGTTTTGCCCGAGCACTTGGCTTCTTCTCCTGCAGTTGACGTTGCTGTCTCCATGGACTCAGCTCCTGAAGCTTGCCCAGAAGTCGAGACGGACATTCTTCCAATATTTTCTCAAGTTTAATGGATTAATTGAGGGAAATTCAGGAGTAGCGAATACTCAACACCGGTTGTGTACGTCTCACGTGCGTTCGCTGATGTTGTTCTAGTATGTCGGCAAGGAAGAAATATTCAATTTTTTTTTGTTTTTTTTTTTCGTAATTGTTGACTTCTTCGAAATTTTCGTTTCTTTGCTTTGCAATTTTTAGCGTTTTGTTAATTGCCACACGTGCGTAAAATTTCGCGAATTAGCAAACTTTTCCGACAGCTAAAGATTTGTGTCACCGCCGCTCTTCGTGTGTGGTGATATATCGATATATATCGACTCGGTCGAGCCTGAGAAGAGTGGATTCTCAGCGCGAAAAACAGTGTTCCCTAACCTCGGAAAATTCAAAACCACATGGGGTCTGCTTACTGAGTGAATTAGTTTATTAAAAGAATGAGTTTTGTGAGACCAAAGGCTGTGATTGATGAGGGGGATGTTGTGGTACTTTACATGGGCCCCCAAAATATGCACACGTTTGAAGTGACCCCGAAGATTCTTAACAAAAAAGGCGAAATGGTGGACAACGTCTTCCAGACTACCTACGGTGCACTCAAAGTGCCTAGTTTGATTGGAAAAAGGTATTTTTTAAACGTAATTTTCAATATATATCTAATATAAAATCAGTAATGGAATAAAATTGTACGTTTAATCAACTAGTGGGTGGGATGTATTTGTGCCCTCAGTGGTAACAATGCAGGGTTCACGATTTGGTAACTCGAATTTTCATTTCCCTATCGGGAAGTTAGTTAATTTAACTTTTTCGACCCAAAATCGACGGGAATGTTTTCTAGGGGTCCCAATTGGATAGTATAACGGCGCACCAGGTCAACCATTCGATTTTGAACAATTTAAGTTTGCTTCCCCATCAGAGCCCAACGTTAAATTTGGCCAAAATCGAAAAAAATTAATTTGACTTTTTCGACCCAAATTCGACGGAAATATCTTCTAGGGGTTCCTATTGGTTAGTATCAACGCACACGGGGCCAAAAATTCAATTTTAAAAAAATTAAGTTTGCCTCCCCATAAGGTCCCAATGTTAAATTTGGCCAAAATCGAAAAAAATTAATTTGACTTTTTCGACCCAAATTCGACGGAAATATCTTCTAGGGGTTCCTATTGGATAGTATCAACGCACACGGGGCCAAAAATTCAATTTTAAAAAAATTAAGTTTGCCTCCCCATAAGGTCCCAATGTTAAATTTGGCCAAAATCGAAAAAAATTAATTTGACTTTTTCGACCCAAATTCGACGGAAATATCTTCTAGGGGTTCCTATTGGATAGTATCAACGCACACGGGGCCAAAAATTCAATTTAAAAAAAATTAAGTTTGCCTCCCCATAAGGTCCCAATGTTAAATTTGGCCAAAATCGAAAAAAATTAATTTGACTTTTTCGACCCAAATTCGACGGAAATATCTTCTAGGGGTTCCTATTGGATAGTATCAACGCACACGGGGCCAAAAATTCAATTAAAAAAAAATTAAGTTTGCCTCCCCATAAGGTCCCAATGTTAAATTTGGCCAAAATCGAAAAAAATTAATTTGACTTTTTGACCCAAATTCGACGGAAATATCTTCTAGGGGTTCCTATTGGATAGTATCAACGCACACGGGGCCAAAAATTCAATTTTAAAAAAATTAAGTTTGCCTCCCCATAAGGTCCCAATGTTAAATTTGGCCAAAATCGAAAAAAATTAATTTGACTTTTTCGACCCAAATTCGACGGAAACATCTTCTAGGGGTTCCTATTGGATAGTATCAACGCACACGGGGCCAAAAATTCAATTAAAAAAAAATTAAGTTTGCCTCCCCATAAGGTCCCAATGTTAAATTTGGCCAAAATCGAAAAAAATTAATTTGACTTTTTGACCCAAATTCGACGGAAATATCTTCTAGGGGTTCCTATTGGATAGTATCAACGCACACGGGGCCAAAAATTCAATTTTAAAAAAATTAAGTTTGCCTCCCCATAAGGTCCCAATGTTAAATTTGGCCAAAATCGAAAAAAATTAATTTGACTTTTTCGACCCAAATTCGACGGAAACATCTTCTAGGGGTTCCTATTGGATAGTATCAACGCACACGGGGCCAAAAATTCAATTTTAAAAAAATTAAGTTTGCCTCCCCATAAGGTCCCAATGTTAAATTTGGCCAAAATCGAAAAAAATTAATTTGACTTTTTCGACCCAAATTCGACGGAAATATCTTCTAGGGGTTCCTATTGGATAGTATCAACGCACACGGGGCCAAAAATTCAATTTTAAAAAAATTAAGTTTGCCTCCCCATAAGGTCCCAATGTTAAATTTGGCCAAAATCGAAAAAAATTAATTTGACTTTTTCGACCCAAATTCGACGGAAATATCTTCTAGGGGTTCCTATTGGATAGTATCAACGCACACGGGGCCAAAAATTCAATTTAAAAAAAATTAAGTTTGCCTCCCCATAAGGTCCCAATGTTAAATTTGGCCAAAATCGAAAAAAATTAATTTGACTTTTTCGACCCAAATTCGACGGAAATATCTTCTAGGGGTTCCTATTGGATAGTATCAACGCACACGGGGCCAAAAATTCAATTAAAAAAAATTAAGTTTGCCTCCCCATAAGGTCCCAATGTTAAATTTGGCCAAAATCGAAAAAAATTAATTTGACTTTTTGACCCAAATTCGACGGAAATATCTTCTAGGGGTTCCTATTGGATAGTATCAACGCACACGGGGCCAAAAATTCAATTTTAAAAAAATTAAGTTTGCCTCCCCATAAGGTCCCAATGTTAAATTTGGCCAAAATCGAAAAAAATTAATTTGACTTTTTCGACCCAAATTCGACGGAAATATCTTCTAGGGGTTCCTATTGGATAGTATCAACGCACACGGGGCCAAAAATTCAATTTTAAAAAAATTAAGTTTGCCTCCCCATAAGGTCCCAATGTTAAATTTGGCCAAAATCGAAAAAAATTAATTTGACTTTTTCGACCCAAATTCGACGGAAATATCTTCTAGGGGTTCCTATTGGATAGTATCAACGCACACGGGGCCAAAAATTCAATTTTAAAAAAATTAAGTTTGCCTCCCCATAAGGTCCCAATGTTAAATTTGGCCAAAATCGAAAAAAATTAATTTGACTTTTTCGACCCAAATTCGACGGAAATATCTTCTAGGGGTTCCTATTGGATAGTATCAACGCACACGGGGCCAAAAATTCAATTTAAAAAAAATTAAGTTTGCCTCCCCATAAGGTCCCAATGTTAAATTTGGCCAAAATCGAAAAAAATTAATTTGACTTTTTCGACCCAAATTCGACGGAAATATCTTCTAGGGGTTCCTATTGGATAGTATCAACGCACACGGGGCCAAAAATTCAATTTTAAAAAAATTAAGTTTGCCTCCCCATAAGGTCCCAATGTTAAATTTGGCCAAAATCGAAAAAAATTAATTTGACTTTTTCGACCCAAATTCGACGGAAATATCTTCTAGGGGTTCCTATTGGATAGTATCAACGCACACGGGGCCAAAAATTCAATTTAAAAAAAATTAAGTTTGCCTCCCCATAAGGTCCCAATGTTAAATTTGGCCAAAATCGAAAAAAATTAATTTGACTTTTTCGACCCAAATTCGACGGAAATATCTTCTAGGGGTTCCTATTGGATAGTATCAACGCACACGGGGCCAAAAATTCAATTTTAAAAAAATTAAGTTTGCCTCCCCATAAGGTCCCAATGTTAAATTTGGCCAAAATCGAAAAAAATTAATTTGACTTTTTCGACCCAAATTCGACGGAAATATCTTCTAGGGGTTCCTATTGGATAGTATCAACGCACACGGGGCCAAAAATTCAATTTTAAAAAAATTAAGTTTGCCTCCCCATAAGGTCCCAATGTTAAATTTGGCCAAAATCGAAAAAAATTAATTTGACTTTTTCGACCCAAATTCGACGGAAATATCTTCTAGGGGTTCCTATTGGATAGTATCAACGCACACGGGGCCAAAAATTCAATTTTAAAAAAATTAAGTTTGCCTCCCCATAAGGTCCCAATGTTAAATTTGGCCAAAATCGAAAAAAATTAATTTGACTTTTTCGACCCAAATTCGACGGAAATATCTTCTAGGGGTTCCTATTGGATAGTATCAACGCACACGGGGCCAAAAATTCAATTTTAAAAAAATTAAGTTTGCCTCCCCATAAGGTCCCAATGTTAAATTTGGCCAAAATCGAAAAAAATTAATTTGACTTTTTGACCCAAATTCGACGGAAATATCTTCTAGGGGTTCCTATTGGATAGTATCAACGCACACGGGGCCAAAAATTCAATTTTAAAAAAATTAAGTTTGCCTCCCCATAAGGTCCCAATGTTAAATTTGGCCAAAATCGAAAAAAATTAATTTGACTTTTTCGACCCAAATTCGACGGAAATATCTTCTAGGGGTTCCTATTGGATAGTATCAACGCACACGGGGCCAAAAATTCAATTTTAAAAAAATTAAGTTTGCCTCCCCATAAGGTCCCAATGTTAAATTTGGCCAAAATCGAAAAAAATTAATTTGACTTTTTCGACCCAAATTCGACGGAAATATCTTCTAGGGGTTCCTATTGGATAGTATCAACGCACACGGGGCCAAAAATTCAATTTTAAAAAAATTAAGTTTGCCTCCCCATAAGGTCCCAATGTTAAATTTGGCCAAAATCGAAAAAAATTAATTTGACTTTTTCGACCCAAATTCGACGGAAATATCTTCTAGGGGTTCCCATTGGATAGTATCAACGCACACGGGGCCAAAAATTCAATTTTAAAAAAATTAAGTTTGCCTCCCCATAAGGTCCCAATGTTAAATTGGGCCAAAATCGAAAAAAATTAATTTGACTTTTTCGACCCAAATTCGACGGAAATATCTTCTAGGGGTTCCTATTGGATAGTATCAACGCACACGGGGCCAAAAATTCAATTTTAAAAAAATTAAGTTTGCCTCCCCATAAGGTCCCAATGTTAAATTTGGCCAAAATCGAAAAAAATTAATTTGACTTTTTCGACCCAAATTCGACGGAAATATCTTCTAGGGGTTCCTATTGGATAGTATCAACGCACACGGGGCCAAAAATTCAATTTTAAAAAAATTAAGTTTGCCTCCCCATAAGGTCCCAATGTTAAATTTGGCCAAAATCGAAAAAAATTAATTTGACTTTTTCGACCCAAATTCGACGGAAATATCTTCTAGGGGTTCCTATTGGATAGTATCAACGCACACGGGGCCAAAAATTCAATTTTAAAAAAATTAAGTTTGCCTCCCCATAAGGTCCCAATGTTAAATTTGGCCAAAATCGAAAAAAATTAATTTGACTTTTTGACCCAAATTCGACGGAAATATCTTCTAGGGGTTCCTATTGGATAGTATCAACGCACACGGGGCCAAAAATTCAATTTTAAAAAAATTAAGTTTGCCTCCCCATAAGGTCCCAATGTTAAATTTGGCCAAAATCGAAAAAAATAATTTGACTTTTTCGACCCAAATTCGACGGAAATATCTTCTAGGGGTTCCTATTGGATAGTATCAACGCACACGGGGCCAAAAATTCAATTTTAAAAAAATTAAGTTTGCCTCCCCATAAGGTCCCAATGTTAAATTTGGCCAAAATCGAAAAAAATTAATTTGACTTTTTCGACCCAAATTCGACGGAAATATCTTCTAGGGGTTCCCATTGGATAGTATCAACGCACACGGGGCCAAAAATTCAATTTTAAAAAAATTAAGTTTGCCTCCCCATAAGGTCCCAATGTTAAATTTGGCCAAAATCGAAAAAAATTAATTTGACTTTTTCGACCCAAATTCGACGGAAATATCTTCTAGGGGTTCCTATTGGATAGTATCAACGCACACGGGGCCAAAAATTCAATTTTAAAAAAATTAAGTTTGCCTCCCCATAAGGTCCCAATGTTAAATTTGGCCAAAATCGAAAAAAATTAATTTGACTTTTCCGACCCAAATTCGACGGAAATATCTTCTAGGGGTTCCTATTGGATAGTATCAACGCACACGGGGCCAAAAATTCAATTTTAAAAAAATTAAGTTTGCCTCCCCATAAGGTCCCAATGTTAAATTTGGCCAAAATCGAAAAAAATTAATTTGACTTTTTCGACCCAAATTCGACGGAAATATCTTCTAGGGGTTCCCATTGGATAGTATCAACGCACACGGGGCCAAAAATTCAATTTTAAAAAAATTAAGTTTGCCTCCCCATAAGGTCCCAATGTTAAATTGGGCCAAAATCGAAAAAAATTAATTTGACTTTTTCGACCCAAATTCGACGGAAATATCTTCTAGGGGTTCCTATTGGATAGTATCAACGCACACGGGGCCAAAAATTCAATTTTAAAAAAATTAAGTTTGCCTCCCCATAAGGTCCCAATGTTAAATTTGGCCAAAATCGAAAAAAATTAATTTGACTTTTTCGACCCAAATTCGACGGAAATATCTTCTAGGGGTTCCTATTGGATAGTATCAACGCACACGGGGCCAAAAATTCAATTTTAAAAAAATTAAGTTTGCCTCCCCATAAGGTCCCAATGTTAAATTTGGCCAAAATCGAAAAAAATTAATTTGACTTTTTCGACCCAAATTCGACGGAAATATCTTCTAGGGGTTCCTATTGGATAGTATCAACGCACACGGGGCCAAAAATTCAATTTTAAAAAAATTAAGTTTGCCTCCCCATAAGGTCCCAATGTTAAATTTGGCCAAAATCGAAAAAAATTAATTTGACTTTTTCGACCCAAATTCGACGGAAATATCTTCTAGGGGTTCCCATTGGATAGTATCAACGCACACGGGGCCAAAAATTCAATTTTAAAAAAATTAAGTTTGCCTCCCCATAAGGTCCCAATGTTAAATTTGGCCAAAATCGAAAAAAATTAATTTGACTTTTTCGACCCAAATTCGACGGAAATATCTTCTAGGGGTTCCCATTGGATAGTATCAACGCACACGGGGCCAAAAATTCAATTTTAAAAAAATTAAGTTTGCCTCCCCATAAGGTCCCAATGTTAAATTTGGCCAAAATCGAAAAAAATTAATTTGACTTTTTCGACCCAAATTCGACGGAAATATCTTCTAGGGGTTCCTATTGGATAGTATCAACGCACACGGGGCCAAAAATTCAATTTTAAAAAAATTAAGTTTGCCTCCCCATAAGGTCCCAATGTTAAATTTGGCCAAAATCGAAAAAAATTAATTTGACTTTTTCGACCCAAATTCGACGGAAATATCTTCTAGGGGTTCCTATTGGATAGTATCAACGCACACGGGGCCAAAAATTCAATTTTAAAAAAATTAAGTTTGCCTCCCCATAAGGTCCCAATGTTAAATTTGGCCAAAATCGAAAAAAATTAATTTGACTTTTTCGACCCAAATTCGACGGAAATATCTTCTAGGGGTTCCTATTGGATAGTATCAACGCACACGGGGCCAAAAATTCAATTTTAAAAAAATTAAGTTTGCCTCCCCATAAGGTCCCAATGTTAAATTTGGCCAAAATCGAAAAAAATTAATTTGACTTTTTCGACCCAAATTCGACGGAAATATCTTCTAGGGGTTCCCATTGGATAGTATCAACGCACACGGGGCCAAAAATTCAATTTTAAAAAAATTAAGTTTGCCTCCCCATAAGGTCCCAATGTTAAATTTGGCCAAAATCGAAAAAAATTAATTTGACTTTTTCGACCCAAATTCGACGGAAATATCTTCTAGGGGTTCCCATTGGATAGTATCAACGCACACGGGGCCAAAAATTCAATTTAAAAAAATTAAGTTTGCCTCCCCATAAGGTCCCAATGTTAAATTGGGCCAAAATCGAAAAAAATTAATTTGACTTTTTCGACCCAAATTCGACGGAAATATCTTCTAGGGGTTCCTATTGGATAGTATCAACGCACACGGGGCCAAAAATTCAATTTTAAAAAAATTAAGTTTGCCTCCCCATAAGGTCCCAATGTTAAATTTGGCCAAAATCGAAAAAAATTAATTTGACTTTTTCGACCCAAATTCGACGGCAATATCTTCTAGGGGTTCCTATTGGATAGTATCAACGCACACGGGGCCAAAAATTCAATTTTAAAAAAATTAAGTTTGCCTCCCCATAAGGTCCCAATGTTAAATTTGGCCAAAATCGAAAAAAATTAATTTGACTTTTTCGACCCAAATTCGACGGAAATATCTTCTAGGGGTTCCTATTGGATAGTATCAACGCACACGGGGCCAAAAATTCAATTTTAAAAAAATTAAGTTTGCCTCCCCATAAGGTCCCAATGTTAAATTTGGCCAAAATCGAAAAAAATTAATTTGACTTTTTCGACCCAAATTCGACGGAAATATCTTCTAGGGGTTCCTATTGGATAGTATCAACGCACACGGGGCCAAAAATTCAATTTTAAAAAAATTAAGTTTGCCTCCCCATAAGGTCCCAATGTTAAATTTGGCCAAAATCGAAAAAAATTAATTTGACTTTTTCGACCCAAATTCGACGGAAATATCTTCTAGGGGTTCCCTATTGGATAGTATCAACGCACACGGGGCCAAAAATTCAATTTTAAAAAAATTAAGTTTGCCTCCCCATAAGGTCCCAATGTTAAATTTGGCCAAAATCGAAAAAAATTAATTTGACTTTTTCGACCCAAATTCGACGGAAATATCTTCTAGGGGTTCCTATTGGATAGTATCAACGCACACGGGGCCAAAAATTCAATTTTAAAAAAATTAAGTTTGCCTCCCCATAAGGTCCCAATGTTAAATTTGGCCAAAATCGAAAAAAATTAATTTGACTTTTCCGACCCAAATTCGACGGAAATATCTTCTAGGGGTTCCTATTGGATAGTATCAACGCACACGGGGCCAAAAATTCAATTTTAAAAAAATTAAGTTTGCCTCCCCATAAGGTCCCAATGTTAAATTTGGCCAAAATCGAAAAAAATTAATTTGACTTTTTCGACCCAAATTCGACGGAAACATCTTCTAGGGGTTCCCTATTGGATAGTATCAACGCACACGGGGCCAAAAATTCAATTTTAAAAAAATTAAGTTTGCCTCCCCATAAGGTCCCAATGTTAAATTGGGCCAAAATCGAAAAAAATTAATTTGACTTTTTCGACCCAAATTCGACGGAAATATCTTCTAGGGGTTCCTATTGGATAGTATCAACGCACACGGGGCCAAAAATTCAATTTTAAAAAAATTAAGTTTGCCTCCCCATAAGGTCCCAATGTTAAATTTGGCCAAAATCGAAAAAAATTAATTTGACTTTTTCGACCCAAATTCGACGGAAATATCTTCTAGGGGTTCCTATTGGATAGTATCAACGCACACGGGGCCAAAAATTCAATTTTAAAAAAATTAAGTTTGCCTCCCCATAAGGTCCCAATGTTAAATTTGGCCAAAATCGAAAAAAATTAATTTGACTTTTTCGACCCAAATTCGACGGAAATATCTTCTAGGGGTTCCTATTGGATAGTATCAACGCACACGGGGCCAAAAATTCAATTTTAAAAAAATTAAGTTTGCCTCCCCATAAGGTCCCAATGTTAAATTTGGCCAAAATCGAAAAAAATTAACTTGACTTTTTCGACCCAAATTCGACGGAAATATCTTCTAGGGGTTCCCATTGGATAGTATCAACGCACACGGGGCCAAAAATTCAATTTTAAAAAAATTAAGTTTGCCTCCCCATAAGGTCCCAATGTTAAATTTGGCCAAAATCGAAAAAAATTAATTTGACTTTTTCGACCCAAATTCGACGGAAATATCTTCTAGGGGTTCCCATTGGATAGTATCAACGCACACGGGGCCAAAAATTCAATTTAAAAAAAATTAAGTTTGCCTCCCCATAAGGTCCCAATGTTAAATTTGGCCAAAATCGAAAAAAATTAATTTGACTTTTTCGACCCAAATTCGACGGAAATATCTTCTAGGGGTTCCTATTGGATAGTATCAACGCACACGGGGCCAAAAATTCAATTTTAAAAAAATTAAGTTTGCCTCCCCATAAGGTCCCAATGTTAAATTTGGCCAAAATCGAAAAAAATTAATTTGACTTTTTCGACCCAAATTCGACGGCAATATCTTCTAGGGGTTCCTATTGGATAGTATCAACGCACACGGGGCCAAAAATTCAATTTTAAAAAAATTAAGTTTGCCTCCCCATAAGGTCCCAATGTTAAATTTGGCCAAAATCGAAAAAAATTAATTTGACTTTTTCGACCCAAATTCGACGGAAATATCTTCTAGGGGTTCCTATTGGATAGTATCAACGCACACGGGGCCAAAAATTCAATTTTAAAAAAATTAAGTTTGCCTCCCCATAAGGTCCCAATGTTAAATTTGGCCAAAATCGAAAAAAATTAATTTGACTTTTTCGACCCAAATTCGACGGAAATATCTTCTAGGGGTTCCTATTGGATAGTATCAACGCACACGGGGCCAAAAATTCAATTTTAAAAAAATTAAGTTTGCCTCCCCATAAGGTCCCAATGTTAAATTTGGCCAAAATCGAAAAAAATTAATTTGACTTTTTCGACCCAAATTTGACGGAAATATCTTCTAGGGGTTCCTATTGGATAGTATCAACGCACACGGGGCCAAAAATTCAATTTTAAAAAAATTAAGTTTGCCTCCCCATAAGGTCCCAATGTTAAATTTGGCCAAAATCGAAAAAAATTAATTTGACTTTTTCGACCCAAATTCGACGGAAATATCTTCTAGGGGTTCCTATTGGATAGTATCAACGCACAAGGGGCCAAAAATTCAATTTTAAAAAAATTAAGTTTGCCTCCCCATAAGGTCCCAATGTTAAATTTGGCCAAAATCGAAAAAAATTAATTTGACTTTTTCGACCCAAATTCGACGGAAATATCTTCTAGGGGTTCCTATTGGATAGTATCAACGCACACGGGGCCAAAAATTCAATTTAAAAAAATTAAGTTTGCCTCCCCATAAGGTCCCAATGTTAAATTTGGCCAAAATCGAAAAAAATTAATTTGACTTTTTCGACCCAAATTCGACGGAAATATCTTCTAGGGGTTCCTATTGGATAGTATCAACGCACACGGGGCCAAAAATTCAATTTTAAAAAAATTAAGTTTGCCTCCCCATAAGGTCCCAATGTTAAATTTGGCCAAAATCGAAAAAAATTAATTTGACTTTTTCGACCCAAATTCGACGGAAATATCTTCTAGGGGTTCCTATTGGATAGTATCAACGCACACGGGGCCAAAAATTCAATTTTAAAAAAATTAAGTTTGCCTCCCCATAAGGTCCCAATGTTAAATTTGGCCAAAATCGAAAAAAATTAATTTGACTTTTTCGACCCAAATTCGACGGAAATATCTTCTAGGGGTTCCTATTGGATAGTATCAACGCACACGGGGCCAAAAATTCAATTTTAAAAAAATTAAGTTTGCCTCCCCATAAGGTCCCAATGTTAAATTTGGCCAAAATCGAAAAAAATTAATTTGACTTTTTCGACCCAAATTCGACGGAAATATCTTCTAGGGGTTCCCATTGGATAGTATCAACGCACACGGGGCCAAAAATTCAATTTTAAAAAAATTAAGTTTGCCTCCCCATAAGGTCCCAATGTTAAATTTGGCCAAAATCGAAAAAAATTAATTTGACTTTTTCGACCCAAATTCGACGGAAATATCTTCTAGGGGTTCCTATTGGATAGTATCAACGCACACGGGGCCAAAAATTCAATTTTAAGAAAATTAAGTTTGCCTCCCCATAAGGTCCCAATGTTAAATTTGGCCAAAATCGAAAAAAATTAATTTGACTTTTTCGACCCAAATTCGACGGAAACATCTTCTAGGGGTTCCTATTGGATAGTATCAACGCACACGGGGCCAAAAATTCAATTTTAAAAAAATTAAGTTTGCCTCCCCATAAGGTCCCAATGTTAAATTTGGCCAAAATCGAAAAAAATTAATTTGACTTTTTCGACCCAAATTCGACGGAAATATCTTCTAGGGGTTCCCATTGGATAGTATCAACGCACACGGGGCCAAAAATTCAATTTAAAAAAAATTAAGTTTGCCTCCCCATAAGGTCCCAATGTTAAATTGGGCCAAAATCGAAAAAAATTAATTTGACTTTTTCGACCCAAATTCGACGGAAATATCTTCTAGGGGTTCCTATTGGATAGTATCAACGCACACGGGGCCAAAAATTCAATTTTAAAAAAATTAAGTTTGCCTCCCCATAAGGTCCCAATGTTAAATTTGGCCAAAATCGAAAAAAATTAATTTGACTTTTTCGACCCAAATTCGACGGAAATATCTTCTAGGGGTTCCTATTGGATAGTATCAACGCACACGGGGCCAAAAATTCAATTTTAAAAAAATTAAGTTTGCCTCCCCATAAGGTCCCAATGTTAAATTTGGCCAAAATCGAAAAAAATTAATTTGACTTTTTCGACCCAAATTCGACGGAAATATCTTCTAGGGGTTCCCATTGGATAGTATCAACGCACACGGGGCCAAAAATTCAATTTTAAAAAAATTAAGTTTGCCTCCCCATAAGGTCCCAATGTTAAATTTGGCCAAAATCGAAAAAAATTAATTTGACTTTTTCGACCCAAATTCGACGGAAATATCTTCTAGGGGTTCCCATTGGATAGTATCAACGCACACGGGGCCAAAAATTCAATTTTAAAAAAATTAAGTTTGCCTCCCCATAAGGTCCCAATGTTAAATTTGGCCAAAATCGAAAAAAATTAATTTGACTTTTTCGACCCAAATTCGACGGAAATATCTTCTAGGGGTTCCTATTGGATAGTATCAACGCACACGGGGCCAAAAATTCAATTTTAAAAAAATTAAGTTTGCCTCCCCATAAGGTCCCAATGTTAAATTTGGCCAAAATCGAAAAAAATTAATTTGACTTTTTCGACCCAAATTCGACGGAAATATCTTCTAGGGGTTCCTATTGGATAGTATCAACGCACACGGGGCCAAAAATTCAATTTTAAAAAAATTAAGTTTGCCTCCCCATAAGGTCCCAATGTTAAATTTGGCCAAAATCGAAAAAAATTAATTTGACTTTTTCGACCCAAATTCGACGGAAATATCTTCTAGGGGTTCCTATTGGATAGTATTAACGCACACGGGGCCAAAAATTCAATTTTAAAAAAATTAAGTTTGCCTCCCCATAAGGTCCCAATGTTAAATTTGGCCAAAATCGAAAAAAATTAATTTGACTTTTTCGACCCAAATTCGACGGAAATATCTTCTAGGGGTTCCTATTGGATAGTATCAACGCACACGGGGCCAAAAATTCAATTTTAAAAAAATTAAGTTTGCCTCCCCATAAGGTCCCAATGTTAAATTTGGCCAAAATCGAAAAAAATTAATTTGACTTTTTCGACCCAAATTCGACGGAAATATCTTCTAGGGGTTCCTATTGGATAGTATCAACGCACACGGGGCCAAAAATTCAATTTTAAAAAAATTAAGTTTGCCTCCCCATAAGGTCCCAATGTTAAATTTGGCCAAAATCGAAAAAAATTAATTTGACTTTTTCGACCCAAATTCGACGGAAATATCTTCTAGGGGTTCCTATTGGATAGTATTAACGCACACGGGGCCAAAAATTCAATTTTAAAAAAATTAAGTTTGCCTCCCCATAAGGTCCCAATGTTAAATTTGGCCAAAATCGAAAAAAATTAATTTGACTTTTTCGACCCAAATTTGACGGAAATATCTTCTAGGGGTTCCTATTGGATAGTATCAACGCACACGGGGCCAAAAATTCAATTTTAAAAAAATTAAGTTTGCCTCCCCATAAGGTCCCAATGTTAAATTTGGCCAAAATCGAAAAAAATTAATTTGACTTTTTCGACCCAAATTCGACGGAAATATCTTCTAGGGGTTCCTATTGGATAGTATCAACGCACACGGGGCCAAAAATTCAATTTTAAAAAAATTAAGTTTGCCTCCCCATAAGGTCCCAATGTTAAATTTGGCCAAAATCGAAAAAAATTAATTTGACTTTTTCGACCCAAATTCGACGGAAATATCTTCTAGGGGTTCCTATTGGATAGTATCAACGCACACGGGGCCAAAAATTCAATTTTAAAAAAATTAAGTTTGCCTCCCCATAAGGTCCCAATGTTAAATTTGGCCAAAATCGAAAAAAATTAATTTGACTTTTTCGACCCAAATTCGACGGAAATATCTTCTAGGGGTTCCTATTGGATAGTATCAACGCACACGGGGCCAAAAATTCAATTTTAAAAAAATTAAGTTTGCCTCCCCATAAGGTCCCAATGTTAAATTTGGCCAAAATCGAAATAAATTAATTTGACTTTTTCGACCCAAATTCGACGGAAATATCTTCTAGGGGTTCCCATTGGATAGTATCAACGCACACGGGGCCAAAAATTCAATTTTAAAAAAATTAAGTTTGCCTCCCCATAAGGTCCCAATGTTAAATTTGGCCAAAATCGAAAAAAATTAATTTGACTTTTTCGACCCAAATTCGACGGAAATATCTTCTAGGGGTTCCCATTGGATAGTATCAACGCACACCGGGCCAAAAATTCAATTTTAAAAAAATTAAGTTTGCCTCCCCATAAGGTCCCAATGTTAAATTTGGCCAAAATCGAAAAAAATTAATTTGACTTTTTCGACCCAAATTCGACGGAAATATCTTCTAGGGGTTCCTATTGGATAGTATCAACGCACACGGGGCCAAAAATTCAATTTTAAAAAAATTAAGTTTGCCTCCCCATAAGGTCCCAATGTTAAATTTGGCCAAAATCGAAAAAAATTAATTTGACTTTTTCGACCCAAATTCGACGGAAATATCTTCTAGGGGTTCCCATTGGATAGTATCAACGCACACGGGGCCAAAAATTCAATTTTAAAAAAATTAAGTTTGCCTCCCCATAAGGTCCCAATGTTAAATTTGGCCAAAATCGAAAAAAATTAATTTGACTTTTTCGACCCAAATTCGACGGAAATATCTTCTAGGGGTTCCCATTGGATAGTATCAACGCACACGGGGCCAAAAATTCAATTTTAAAAAAATTAAGTTTGCCTCCCCATAAGGTCCCAATGTTAAATTTGGCCAAAATCGAAAAAAATTAATTTGACTTTTTCGACCCAAATTCGACGGAAATATCTTCTAGGGGTTCCCATTGGATAGTATCAACGCACACGGGGCCAAAAATTCAATTTTAAAAAAATTAAGTTTGCCTCCCCATAAGGTCCCAATGTTAAATTGGGCCAAAATCGAAAAAAATTAATTTGACTTTTTCGACCCAAATTCGACGGAAATATCTTCTAGGGGTTCCTATTGGATAGTATCAACGCACACGGGGCCAAAAATTCAATTTTAAAAAAATTAAGTTTGCCTCCCCATAAGGTCCCAATGTTAAATTTGGCCAAAATCGAAAAAAATTAATTTGACTTTTTCGACCCAAATTCGACGGAAATATCTTCTAGGGGTTCCTATTGGATAGTATCAACGCACACGGGGCCAAAAATTCAATTTTAAAAAAATTAAGTTTGCCTCCCCATAAGGTCCCAATGTTAAATTTGGCCAAAATCGAAAAAAATTAATTTGACTTTTTCGACCCAAATTCGACGGAAATATCTTCTAGGGGTTCCTATTGGATAGTATCAACGCACACGGGGCCAAAAATTCAATTTTAAAAAAATTAAGTTTGCCTCCCCATAAGGTCCCAATGTTAAATTTGGCCAAAATCGAAAAAAATTAATTTGACTTTTTCGACCCAAATTCGACGGAAATATCTTCTAGGGGTTCCTATTGGATAGTATCAACGCACACGGGGCCAAAAATTCAATTTTAAAAAAATTAAGTTTGCCTCCCCATAAGGTCCCAATGTTAAATTTGGCCAAAATCGAAAAAAATTAATTTGACTTTTTCGACCCAAATTCGACGGAAATATCTTCTAGGGGTTCCTATTGGATAGTATCAACGCACACGGGGCCAAAAATTCAATTTTAAAAAAATTAAGTTTGCCTCCCCATAAGGTCCCAATGTTAAATTTGGCCAAAATCGAAAAAAATTAATTTGACTTTTTCGACCCAAATTCGACGGAAATATCTTCTAGGGGTTCCTATTGGATAGTATTAACGCACACGGGGCCAAAAATTCAATTTTAAAAAAATTAAGTTTGCCTCCCCATAAGGTCCCAATGTTAAATTTGGCCAAAATCGAAAAAAATTAATTTGACTTTTTCGACCCAAATTTGACGGAAATATCTTCTAGGGGTTCCTATTGGATAGTATCAACGCACACGGGGCCAAAAATTCAATTTTAAAAAAATTAAGTTTGCCTCCCCATAAGGTCCCAATGTTAAATTTGGCCAAAATCGAAAAAAATTAATTTGACTTTTTCGACCCAAATTCGACGGAAATATCTTCTAGGGGTTCCTATTGGATAGTATCAACGCACACGGGGCCAAAAATTCAATTTTAAAAAAATTAAGTTTGCCTCCCCATAAGGTCCCAATGTTAAATTTGGCCAAAATCGAAAAAAATTAATTTGACTTTTTCGACCCAAATTCGACGGAAATATCTTCTAGGGGTTCCTATTGGATAGTATTAACGCACACGGGGCCAAAAATTCAATTTTAAAAAAATTAAGTTTGCCTCCCCATAAGGTCCCAATGTTAAATTTGGCCAAAATCGAAAAAAATTAATTTGACTTTTTCGACCCAAATTTGACGGAAATATCTTCTAGGGGTTCCTATTGGATAGTATCAACGCACACGGGGCCAAAAATTCAATTTTAAAAAAATTAAGTTTGCCTCCCCATAAGGTCCCAATGTTAAATTTGGCCAAAATCGAAAAAAATTAATTTGACTTTTTCGACCCAAATTCGACGGAAATATCTTCTAGGGGTTCCTATTGGATAGTATCAACGCACACGGGGCCAAAAATTCAATTTAAAAAAAATTAAGTTTGCCTCCCCATAAGGTCCCAATGTTAAATTTGGCCAAAATCGAAAAAAATTAATTTGACTTTTTCGACCCAAATTCGACGGAAATATCTTCTAGGGGTTCCTATTGGATAGTATCAACGCACACGGGGCCAAAAATTCAATTTTAAAAAATTAAGTTTGCCTCCCCATAAGGTCCCAATGTTAAATTTGGCCAAAATCGAAAAAAATTAATTTGACTTTTTCGACCCAAATTCGACGGAAATATCTTCTAGGGGTTCCCATTGGATAGTATCAACGCACACGGGGCCAAAAATTCAATTTTAAAAAAATTAAGTTTGCCTCCCCATAAGGTCCCAATGTTAAATTTGGCCAAAATCGAAAAAAATTAATTTGACTTTTTCGACCCAAATTCGACGGAAATATCTTCTAGGGGTTCCTATTGGATAGTATCAACGCACACGGGGCCAAAAATTCAATTTTAAAAAAATTAAGTTTGCCTCCCCATAAGGTCCCAATGTTAAATTTGGCCAAAATCGAAAAAAATTAATTTGACTTTTTCGACCCAAATTCGACGGAAATATCTTCTAGGGGTTCCCATTGGATAGTATCAACGCACACGGGGCCAAAAATTCAATTTTAAAAAAATTAAGTTTGCCTCCCCATAAGGTCCCAATGTTAAATTTGGCCAAAATCGAAAAAAATTAATTTGACTTTTTCGACCCAAATTCGACGGAAATATCTTCTAGGGGTTCCCATTGGATAGTATCAACGCACACGGGGCCAAAAATTCAATTTTAAAAAAATTAAGTTTGCCTCCCCATAAGGTCCCAATGTTAAATTTGGCCAAAATCGAAAAAAATTAATTTGACTTTTTCGACCCAAATTCGACGGAAATATCTTCTAGGGGTTCCCATTGGATAGTATCAACGCACACGGGGTCAAAAATTCAATTTTAAAAAAATTAAGTTTGCCTCCCCATAAGGTCCCAATGTTAAATTGGGCCAAAATCGAAAAAAATTAATTTGACTTTTTCGACCCAAATTCGACGGAAATATCTTCTAGGGGTTCCTATTGGATAGTATCAACGCACACGGGGCCAAAAATTCAATTTTAAAAAAATTAAGTTTGCCTCCCCATAAGGTCCCAATGTTAAATTTGGCCAAAATCGAAAAAAATTAATTTGACTTTTTCGACCCAAATTCGACGGAAATATCTTCTAGGGGTTCCTATTGGATAGTATCAACGCACACGGGGCCAAAAATTCAATTTTAAAAAAATTAAGTTTGCCTCCCCATAAGGTCCCAATGTTAAATTTGGCCAAAATCGAAAAAAATTAATTTGACTTTTTCGACCCAAATTCGACGGAAATATCTTCTAGGGGTTCCTATTGGATAGTATCAACGCACACGGGGCCAAAAATTCAATTTTAAAAAAATTAAGTTTGCCTCCCCATAAGGTCCCAATGTTAAATTTGGCCAAAATCGAAAAAAATTAATTTGACTTTTTCGACCCAAATTCGACGGAAATATCTTCTAGGGGTTCCTATTGGATAGTATCAACGCACACGGGGCCAAAAATTCAATTTTAAAAAAATTAAGTTTGCCTCCCCATAAGGTCCCAATGTTAAATTTGGCCAAAATCGAAAAAAATTAATTTGACTTTTTCGACCCAAATTCGACGGAAATATCTTCTAGGGGTTCCTATTGGATAGTATCAACGCACACGGGGCCAAAAATTCAATTTTAAAAAAATTAAGTTTGCCTCCCCATAAGGTCCCAATGTTAAATTTGGCCAAAATCGAAAAAAATTAATTTGACTTTTTCGACCCAAATTCGACGGAAATATCTTCTAGGGGTTCCTATTGGATAGTATCAACGCACACGGGGCCAAAAATTCAATTTTAAAAAATTTAAGTTTGCCTCCCCATAAGGTCCCAATGTTAAATTTGGCCAAAATCGAAAAAAATTAATTTGACTTTTTCGACCCAAATTCGACGGAAATATCTTCTAGGGGTTCCTATTGGATAGTATCAACGCAGACGGGGCCAAAAATTCAATTTTAAAAAAATTAAGTTTGCCTCCCCATAAGGTCCCAATGTTAAATTTGGCCAAAATCGAAAAAAATTAATTTGACTTTTTCGACCCAAATTCGACGGAAACATCTTCTAGGGGTTCCTATTGGATAGTATCAACGCACACGGGGCCAAAAATTCAATTTAAAAAAATTAAGTTTGCCTCGCCATAAGGTCCCAATGTTAAATTTGGCCAAAATCGAAAAAAATTAATTTGACTTTTTCGACCCAAATTCGACGGAAATATCTTCTAGGGGTTCCTATTGGATAGTATTAACGCACACGGGGCCAAAAATTCAATTTTAAAAAAATTAAGTTTGCCTCCCCATAAGGTCCCAATGTTAAATTTGGCCAAAATCGAAAAAAATTAATTTGACTTTTTCGACCCAAATTTGACGGAAATATCTTCTAGGGGTTCCTATTGGATAGTATCAACGCACACGGGGCCAAAAATTCAATTTTAAAAAAATTAAGTTTGCCTCCCCATAAGGTCCCAATGTTAAATTTGGCCAAAATCGAAAAAAATTAATTTGACTTTTTCGACCCAAATTCGACGGAAATATCTTCTAGGGGTTCCTATTGGATAGTATCAACGCACACGGGGCCAAAAATTCAATTTTAAAAAAATTAAGTTTGCCTCCCCATAAGGTCCCAATGTTAAATTTGGCCAAAATCGAAAAAAATTAATTTGACTTTTTCGACCCAAATTCGACGGAAATATCTTCTAGGGGTTCCTATTGGATAGTATCAACGCACACGGGGCCAAAAATTCAATTTTAAAAAAATTAAGTTTGCCTCCCCATAAGGTCCCAATGTTAAATTTGGCCAAAATCGAAAAAAATTAATTTGACTTTTTCGACCCAAATTCGACGGAAATATCTTCTAGGGGTTCCTATTGGATAGTATCAACGCACACGGGGCCAAAAATTCAATTTTAAAAAAATTAAGTTTGCCTCACCATAAGGTCCCAATGTTAAATTTGGCCAAAATCGAAAAAAATTAATTTGACTTTTTCGACCCAAATTCGACGGAAATATCTTCTAGGGGTTCCTATTGGATAGTATCAACGCACACGGGGCCAAAAATTCAATTTTAAAAAAATTAAGTTTGCCTCCCCATAAGGTCCCAATGTTAAATTTGGCCAAAATCGAAAAAAATTAATTTGACTTTTTCGACCCAAATTCGACGGAAATATCTTCTAGGGGTTCCTATTGGATAGTATCAACGCACACGGGGCCAAAAATTCAATTTTAAAAAAATTAAGTTTGCCTCCCCATAAGGTCCCAATGTTAAATTTGGCCAAAATCGAAAAAAATTAATTTGACTTTTTCGACCCAAATTCGACGGAAATATCTTCTAGGGGTTCCTATTGGATAGTATCAACGCACACGGGGCCAAAAATTCAATTTTAAAAAAATTAAGTTTGCCTCCCCATAAGGTCCCAATGTTGAATTTGGCCAAAATCGAAAAAAATTAATTTGACTTTTTCGACCCAAATTCGACGGAAATATCTTCTAGGGGTTCCTATTGGATAGTATCAACGCACACGGGGCCAAAAATTCAATTTTAAAAAAATTAAGTTTGCCTCCCCATAAGGTCCCAATGTTAAATTTGGCCAAAATCGAAAAAAATTAATTTGACTTTTTCGACCCAAATTCGACGGAAATATCTTCTAGGGGTTCCTATTGGATAGTATCAACGCACACGGGGCCAAAAATTCAATTTTAAAAAAATTAAGTTTGCCTCCCCATAAGGTCCCAATGTTGAATTTGGCCAAAATCGAAAAAATTAATTTGACTTTTTCGACCCAAATTCGACGGAAACATCTTCTAGGGGTTCCTATTGGATAGTATCAACGCACACGGGGCCAAAAATTCAATTTTAAAAAAATTAAGTTTGCCTCCCCATAAGGTCCCAATGTTAAATTTGGCCAAAATCGAAAAAAATTAATTTGACTTTTTCGACCCAAATTCGACGGAAACATCTTCTAGGGGTTCCTATTGGATAGTATCAACGCACACGGGGCCAAAAATTCAATTTTAAAAAAATTAAGTTTGCCTCCCCATCAGGTCCCAATGTTAAATTTGGCCAAAATCGAAAAAAATTAATTTGACTTTTTCGACCCAAATTCGACGGAAACATCTTCTAGGGGTTCCTATTGGATAGTATCAACGCACACGGGGCCAAAAATTCAATTTTAAAAAAATTAAGTTTGGCTCCCCATAAGGTCCCAATGTTAAATTTGGCCAAAATCGAAAAAAATTAATTTGACTTTTTCGACCCAAATTCGACGGAAACATCTTCTAGGGGTTCCTATTGGATAGTATCAACGCACACGGGGCCAAAAATTCAATTTTAAAAAAATTAAGTTTGCCTCCCCATAAGGTCCCAATGTTAAATTTGGCCAAAATCGAAACAAATTAATTTGACTTTTTCGACCCAAATTCGACGGAAACATCTTCTAGGGGTTCCTATTGGATAGTATCAACGCACACGGGGCCAAAAATTCAATTTTAAAAAAATTAAGTTTGCCTCCCCATAAGGTCCCAATGTTAAATTTGGCCAAAATCGAAAAAAATTAATTTGACTTTTTCGACCCAAATTCGACGGAAATATCTTCTAGGGGTTCCTATTGGATAGTATCAACGCACACGGGGCCAAAAATTCAATTTAAAAAAAATTAAGTTTGCCTCCCCATAAGGTCCCAATGTTAAATTTGGCCAAAATCGAAAAAAATTAATTTGACTTTTTCGACCCAAATTCGACGGAAACATCTTCTAGGGGTTCCTATTGGATAGTATCAACGCACACGGGGCCAAAAATTCAATTTTAAAAAAATTAAGTTTGCCTCCCCATAAGGTCCCAATGTTAAATTTGGCCAAAATCGAAAAAAATTAATTTGACTTTTTCGACCCAAATTCGACGGAAACATCTTCTAGGGGTTCCTATTGGATAGTATCAACGCACACGGGGCCAAAAATTCAATTTAAAAAAAATTAAGTTTGCCTCCCCATAAGGTCCCAATGTTAAATTTGGCCAAAATCGAAAAAAATTAATTTGACTTTTTCGACCCAAATTCGACGGAAATATCTTCTAGGGGTTCCTATTGGATAGTATCAACGCACACGGGGCCAAAAATTCAATTTTAAAAAAATTAAGTTTGCCTCCCCATAAGGTCCCAATGTTAAATTTGGCCAAAATCGAAAAAAATTAATTTGACTTTTTCGACCCAAATTCGACGGAAATATCTTCTAGGGGTTCCTATTGGATAGTATCAACGCACACGGGGCCAAAAATTCAATTTTAAAAAAATTAAGTTTGCCTCCCCATAAGGTCCCAATGTTAAATTTGGCCAAAATCGAAAAAAATTAATTTGACTTTTTCGACCCAAATTCGACGGAAATATCTTCTAGGGGTTCCTATTGGTTAGTATCAACGCACACGGGGCCAAAAATTCAATTTTAAAAAAATTAAGTTTGCCTCCCCATAAGGTCCCAATGTTAAATTTGGCCAAAATCGAAAAAAATTAATTTGACTTTTTCGACCCAAATTCGACGGAAATATCTTCTAGGGGTTCCTATTGGATAGTATCAACGCACACGGGGCCAAAAATTCAATTTTAAAAAAATTAAGTTTGCCTCCCCATAAGGTCCCAATGTTAAATTTGGCCAAAATCGAAAAAAATTAATTTGACTTTTTCGACCCAAATTCGACGGAAATATCTTCTAGGGGTTCCTATTGGATAGTATCAACGCACACGGGGCCAAAAATTCAATTTTAAAAAAATTAAGTTTGCCTCCCCATAAGGTCCCAATGTTAAATTTGGCCAAAATCGAAAAAAATTAATTTGACTTTTTCGACCCAAATTCGACGGAAATATCTTCTAGGGGTTCCTATTGGATAGTATCAACGCACACGGGGCCAACAATTCAATTTTAAAAAAATTAAGTTTGCCTCCCCATAAGGTCCGAATGTTAAATTTGGCCAAAATCCAAGAAAATTAATTTGACTTTTTCGACCCAAATTCGACGGAAATATCTTCTAGGGGTTCCTATTGGATAGTATCAACGCACACGGGGCCAACAATTCAATTTTAAAAAAATTAAGTTTGCCTCCCCATAAGGCCCCAATGTTAAATTTGGCCAAAATCGATTTGAGAAATCATTGACCAAAATTTAGGGCACATACATACAAGTGTACACACACACACTAAAACACTCACACACATTGACCAGAATTCTTAGATCATTTTCTTACCCTTCAGACACAGTTACAGGCCCAAATGAGAAAGTTCGATTTCGGGGTGATTACAATAACTTCCCTATCGGCAAGTTAAAAAGTTTGCGAGACATTCAATTGAAAAATGTTTGAAAATCTGTGAAATGCATGGGCCTAGAAGCGTTTATTGCATTAATATAAGAGTATCGCAATTCAAAAATTATCTATGCCATTTTCACTACCGTTACTAGGTACGGTTCCAAAGTAGAGTTATCCAAGGGATGGGCATTTGTCCTGCAGCCAACCCCAGAATTGTGGACGACGACGTTACCTCACAGGACGCAAATTATCTACACTCCTGACATCAGTTTAATAATTCATCTGTTGGATCTCGTGCCGGGCAGCATTGTCATCGAAACAGGTTAGATTATCAGAAATGGACATTTTGAATTGAAAGCAAATCAAGCCCACCCACCTTCTTGCTAACCGAACCACTCTCTTGCCACCCCACCCACTCAGCCTCTGGCCAAGCCACCCACCCATCCTCTTGCCAAGCCACCCATCCACCCTCTTGCCAAACCGCCCACCCACTCTCTTGGTAATCCACCCACCCTCTTGCTAACCCACCCACCGACACTGAAAATTTCATGTCTATAACTCTTTGAATTATCGGAGTTATTATAATCTCACCTCTATCGGAAAGTTACGAAAACCAAATAAAACCAATAAAACTTCCTTTTAATTCCAGGAACTGGCAGTGGCTCTTTATCTCACTCACTAATAAGAACCGTCCGACCCCATGGTCATCTTTACACATTTGACTTTCACGAGCAGAGGGTCCAGCTTGCAATTGACGAGTTTTCGAAACACGGAATAAGCGAATTTGTTACTGTCGCTCATCGGGACGTCTGTCTCGAGGGCTTTGGCGACGATCTTAGGCACAAAGCAGATGGAGTCTTCCTCGATCTACCCCATCCCTGGCTCGTCGTTGACCATGCCGTCAATTCGTTGAAGAAATCCGGGGGAAAACTTTGCTCGTTTTCTCCGTGCATTGAGCAAGTTCAACAAACTTGTCTGAAATTGGAAGCAGCCGGATTCGTCGATATTAGAACAATTGAATGCCTCCAAAGGGAATTGACTGTTCATAACAAACACTGTCCAGAACTTAAGTTGGACTGTCTTAAAGAGCAGGTCGGTTTCCATTATTTCAACAACAATTTGTTTTTTTGGTTTTTGTTTTTATTGGAAACAACATTCTGTGTTCGTATCAATCCAGGCAATTCGGAGATATTCGGAGAATTTTATATTAAAAAAAAAATTACATTCAAATTTTTGCGTTTCTATTTTTTGACCCCGGAAATTTTTCAACGGTTCCAAAATTGTCTGCATTTTGTATTTTGTAGTTTTGAAAGTTTCCAGCATATTGCAATAAATATCCATTTTATCAATTCCGTTAAAAAAATTAGGAAATTTTTTTGTTGAATTTTTTCCCAGGCCTTTTAATTAATTGTCCCTTTAATTTCAGGAGTGGGCTCCAGACGACCTCCAGAAAAAGTCCGACGACCACGAAAGAATATTGACAGTTTCTCATCCTTCGTCGACCCCAGGACACACTGGTTACATAACAATAGCAACTCTGCCGCCAGATTTTGCACGTCTGTTATCTACGTAACAATAATTCAATAATAACAAATTTTTTCTACAAAAAAAAACAGATCGTTTATTACTTTAGTCCATCCATCATTAATTCTCCATTCGATATCACGATTTTTCGAAGCCAGAGGAGTCATTCTCGCCAGCAAATAACGAGCACCACTGCTTCTCTTCGTGAAAATGAACCCAATTTTTAGGTACAAGTATTTACAAAAATACTGGGATTAAGCTGGCGTGCAATTTTTGCGGTAATGGCACCTTAACGTAGTCTGAGATTCATCTATGGCCACAATTTTTCATTACGCCCCTTATTACGCAATTTTTCATTAGTCATGGGTGAAGTGGTAAATTGTAAAAAAATGTGAAAATTGATTTTTAAAATATTGGGAATTGTGATTCTTTATATTTCGAAGAATGCAAAAAAATCTGACTGGATTTGAGATTGAAGAATTTCGAAAAGAGAAGGAAAGCGGTTCCTGTGAAAATCCTCTATCATAATTTATCAACATGTGCATTTGAAACTGTCTCCAACATGAACAAAAATACTAACACATTTCACTCTATTTTTGGAAATCCAATGTTTCCATTTTGGAAAACGGAAAAATTGAAATGGAATGGAAAAGTTTGATCGTCTCGCCAACGAATGGATTTATTGAAGAAATGTGACAAATTTGGATCGCTGAAAAAAAAATTGCTCATTATTAATTTTGTCCTTTTCAAAAAATATCCCGACATTTGTCTCGTAATTCTCGAGATAGTGCAAATCTACGATGGCTGTCCTAAATTGCTTCCAAAACCAAATCCACTAAGTTTTCATCTCTAAAAATTGTTGATCCAGGAAAACCCCCCAAGCTCAAATTTCTCCAAAATTGCTCTTGTCCCATTTTTACGAGATAAATCTATTTTACCACTTCCCCATTTCCCACACCCTACTCTCCTTTATTCGGATTCCAGGTCAGATAATCAGGTTTCGTGGCAGCCTGATATTCCTTGACGAGACACTCGACAACTTCCCTAGAATTGTCCAGCTCATCCAAATTATCCTCAAACATCTTTTCCTTGCGAAATTGCTCGAGGAAGGCCTCCCTTTTCCTGAGCTTGTCGTACTGCTGAAGAGCTCTGTCAAATAACGAAGAGATGTTGGTGTGATTGGCTAACATCAGTCCTGAAACCCTGTGCGCACTCTGAATGTACGGAGACTTCCTGGACAGAGCGACCTAAGTGGCAAAATTATTGAAAAAAAATTGTTATTGAGAAGGCAGAGAGAAAGTTTCAAGACAATTTTCGCGAGGACTCCAACACAAAATTTTGATTCATAAAATTCCCCTGAATAGCTGAAAATGTTGAGAGTATTTTTTCCTAAATTTTTGAGGAATTTTTTCTTCTAAAACCTTTCTAAAAAAATGAGCAATCGAAACGAATGAACGAAGAAGTTTCCTAATGTCCTGATCACAGCTATCAGAGATTCAAATAATAGAAAATTGTAGACCTGGATGCTGGCAGGTCCCCAGGGGATGAACTGCGCCAGTTTCCTCTCTCGAATTCTCTGCAGAGACTTGTGAACCTGAGTGGGGTCGACCTCACCCTGAATGATGTTCAAGATTGATATGTAGCAGTGTGCGGCATTTCTGTCGAGGGCAGTTGATACCATCATATTTTTGGGCTGGAGAAGGCGACGCATGACGTCCAAGACCGACGTTTTCCTGACAGACAGGCCCTCCTGATCGGTTGTGAGGGGTGTGTAACCAGTCATGAGGAAGTGGAGTCTGGGTGTAGGGATTAAGGGGGCGATCAGACCCACCAGGTCGTTGTTCATGTAGGAGGGGTACCTCAGGGTCGTCGTGCTTACGGACATTATCGTTGATACGAGCTTATTTATTTGCGTAAAGCTAGGATTCTGAATGTGCAGGCGATCCGAGGCAATTCGGTTCAGGGCTGTGTTGTCCAGGACCACCACGCAATCCGCGCACTGGGTCAGTCGCTTCAGGGTGAGCAGGGAATTGTATGGCTGGACTACGACATCGCTGGAAAATTGGAGATTGTTGTAGATTGAGCCAATGGCCTCTTAGGGTGCTTCTATGACTTTTTTCCCCGGGACAATTTGCAAGATAATTTTTCTTAAGATAGTTGTTATCAAAAGTGTTGGCTCATTGTTTTTTTACCTGATCTCATCCTGGTTTGGAAACACACTGTAGGTCTCGATTAGCTTCTTCGGAAAACGATCAGCCAAGGACTCCAACATGAACGATCCCATACCTGATCCTGTGCCACCTGCGATTGAATGACATAAGACGAAACCCTGGAAAGGAGAATTGAGAAATTGAAAAAAAAATTAAATATACCTAGGGACCTACCCGGCCTATTTTTTTATTTTTTGAGCAAAGCCACGTGGGCACCTGTAAAGGTAAATGTTTGAGTAGAATATAGTAAGCCTTCAGATTATTATAAAATTAAAAAAAAAAAGTAAAATTGATTTGTAAATAACTGAAAAAATTGTTATTACAATTTTTTAGTTTTTTTTTTTACAAATATAGTGCTAATATTCCACAAAAATGTATTATTATTGTTGAGGGAATAAGTTCTTCATGAATTAAAAATTATTTAGATAGTCTTTAATGTGATAAATCATGATTATTAAAAATGACATGTAATACCTCGAGACTGTCACTACCATCAGCTTCTCGATCCAATATATCGAATATTTCTTCTTGGAGTTTTTCTCCCTGATGATACCCAGAAGCCCAGTTATTTCCCGCGCCACCTCCATGCTTTGAAAGATAAATATTTTCCGGATTGTACAGTTTGGAATAAGGTGAATTCATGATGGTATGAATGACCCTGGGCTCCAGGTCGAGCAGGACTGCCCTTGGAATATAATGCTCATCATCAGATTGATAAAAAAATACGTCTTTCCTGTCAGTTCCTTCAGTCGCAAAATCCTCGAGTATTCCTTCTGGATTTATCCCATGCTCGGCACATAATCGCTTCCAGAACTCGAAACCAACTGAAAATAGTTGAACAAATGCATCAATTTAATATAGATGAGAAAAGAATGAGGAGACGATTTGTACAGGTCAGGAGAGATGTCTAAAAAATAAACGCGTATACATTTTTTTGATGGTTGTAGATAAATGCAAAATCAACCCGGTTCAATGAAAGAAAAAACAGTTTCCCAATTTACCAGTTATTTATGAATACGAGAAAAATATGCGAATTGTTTACAAACGTGAAAAAAAATGTGGGAAATACTAACTTTGATTGCCGCATTGGCCGAGTTGCAGAGTTATCATTTCGCAAGGCATGTTTGTGGCTTTTTTCGAGGCTTGGGCGAGACAATTATTTTGTTGATTTGATTTTGAGGTAATTAACGTATTTTTCTTCCTTTTGAGGTACCAACGATACAATTGCCGAAGTTGCCTCCAATATCCAGAAATTGTTTTTGTTGAGGCTCTTGGCCCTCTTCGGTGATTTTTGAAAACTGTTATAGGGTCGAGCTCTGATGGTGCTGGTTCGGTCGGTAAGGCCACGTGTTTTTTAAACGGTTTTACCTTTTGCAGATCACGCTATGAGCGCGGCCCAGTTGAAATAAAAATCATAAAATGCATTTTCTTGGTCGATGAAATTTTCTAAACCTTGAGAATTTTGCAAATTTCAATTTTTTTAATTGTCAAAATAGGGTACTTGCATTTTTAGAATTTTGGTTTTTTAAAGTATATAATGTGCAATCGGGATAAATATTGGTGAACAATTTTCCCATTGTTTGTTTCCATTGTTAAATATTCAGAACAACTGTTTTTGAAACCACGTGGGCACAACTGTGGCGTCACTAAAGCGTCTCTCCGTGACAGCCAATCACAGGCCGGCTTTAGTATGATTCGAGCGGAGGCGGCCAATACAAAATATAGGAGCGCCACTGCGAATCTGTGACGTCGCGAACTACAAATTTTGCGGTTGACGAAGGTTAAATTAGTGTTTTTGAATTATTGAGGAAGAATTGTTATTATTTTCATATGAAGTAATACTTGACAAGTAGTTCAAAAAGTAATGAAGCTGTTATTTGGTCCATCTAGGCTGCACGTAAGTTCCCGATGGTACGATCCCAATTCCGAAAAACTTTGGAACTTAAAGGTTTGAAAATTTCGGAAATTGCACCCAATCTATATCTTCAAATTTCTGATCTTGATATTTTTCGAAATTTCAAGAATTTTCAAAACTAAGAAGTTTAGAGTTTTTGAAACTTGAGAATTTTTCGTTGGATTGGAGATTCTGAAAAACATTGAAATTGTTAAAAAACTTTCGAAATTATTAGAAAAAATGGCGGCATTGATTGATTCGACATACTCTGATAATCACCAAAAATTTGTTGTCTCGAGGACGAAATTACAAGTCCGCGAAAAGGCAACACCGCGTTTCACTTACCACGCGGTGTATTTAGGCGCGCCCACAGACATTAGGCGAGCACTCTCGACCTATCAAAGGTTAATTGTACAGTCCCGCGTTAGAAAATAATTTCACAGCCCAATGACATAATCGTTTTTATGGAGTTGGCCTGAAATCAAAACTTTGTCCCTTCAATTCCTAATTTTTATAATTATCGAAGAATGCATTTATAGTAATTCAATAAAAAACAATTTTAAGAGACTAAAAAAAGTGTATCGAAATTCGTGGACGCGAATATTTTTTTATTTCTCTTCCGTATTTTTGTGATTTGATTATCCTTAATGAAATTGACCAATACACCCTTACCATATATTCTCTATTATTAATTGCCCTATTGACTAAATTAAAGTACCACGATGGACAAATGCAAATTGAGATGGATACGAGGACTGTTAATAGGTGGTAATTAACCTGAATACACGGTGTCTCCTTGATGGTAATACCATGACCGGGACACTCCCATGCCCACGCCATCACGAGCATTACCGACGTAAACTCACTGTAGAAAAAAAAAACCCAGTCAACCCCATTAATTGATGGGATAAACTCATGTTGGACGCTAAAGGATGAAGTGCAAAAATTAATAATGTCGGATTTCGTGGATTTCCATTCACGCGCAAAGGACATTATAATATCCCAGGAACGTCTCGAGTATGAAAGAAGGAAAGAAATGAGGGAGGGATGAGATAACACAATTTTGCAAAATGAAAGCGCGAGCCAATGGCAAAGGCACGCAGGCACCTCATATCTTTCATTACGACGCCTTCTAATTACATTCATCGCGCCGAGAATTTCTTCAAGTACGAAATTTGTAAAACACACATACACCCACCCACCCACACACCCGCTGGCGCGCGTATCACTTGCCTTTTTAGCATCTCAATTTTTGGAAAAGTTCTACATAAGCATGAGACACTTTTGATGTCTCACTTGTCTCTTAAGGCGCGATCGAAGATCTCTTCGCAAGGGGGATGGTGGTGAGTCACCGGAAAACTCCGTGACCCTCGGATGCTGCAGGAAACTGACACAAGACAGTTGCGTCATGTGCTTACGTGTCACCCCATAAAAATTCTCGGAAAATATTCATCCACAAATCACCATCAGTAGGAATACAATAGCGCGGTAAATTTCACCGTTATTTCCCATTCCGCGAGTTAAAGTACTCTGAACTTGAGACGAGGATTGGTCGTTAGGGTTACCTCTAACAATCCTCTTTAGAGTTTATTTACGGGGTCAGTAACAATTAATTCTTGAAGTACTGCATCGAACCATCCATATAAATATATCCGATCAGAATATCTTTGATTGGAAGATGAGGCGTCTCCGATTCGGGCATACAAAAATCGTTGATTGGGGGATAAGCTATATTAGAGGAGAAGTCTCGTAGCATTTCCATCGGGATCTTCTAGGATTTCCATAAGACTGTTATAGAATTAGGACATATTGTTATAAGATATCGTAGAGAACTTCTATCGCATTTTTTTCAGGCGTGCACTTCTGTACGAACAGCGAATAAAACGGAAGGAAATGAAATGTAACAATTTTATTAATATCAAATCCCCCAAGATGCCATGTACTCCATATTATGTTGGAAGTAACTAACGAAATACTCATACACATCATTAATCACCGGAATCGATCGATCTCACGGAGTGGAAGTAATCCGAAGTTGCGTGCTTGGTCGATTTATTCACCCCAGGCCCTTTATTCCCGGCGAGAGTACTTGCGAAGAGTCTCTGGTCATAAATTGATGACTCCTTGAGTATAGAGGAGATTATTCGAGTATTATTAAAATATCATGGTGTTATTATAATATTGTTTTTTTGTGGACTAAATAGATTGGAATGGTGAAGTCAAATCAGAGAAAAGTCGATCAAGATTAGGAAATTTTAGGAAATTTTTAGAATACAGGCACCGAGTCCCCCACCCACACCTGCCCGCCCATCCAAACCCACTTGTCCCCTCCCCTTACCCCTTACCCGCCCACCCACCCCCTCATCCCTTTACCCACACCCGCCCACTCACATCCACCCAACCACCTAGTCCCCTCCCCTTACCCCTTACCCGCCCACCCACCCCCTCACCCCTTACCCGCCCACCCACCCCCTCACCCCTTACCCGCCCACCCACCCCCTCACCCCTTACCCGCCCACCCACCCTCTCACCCCTTACCCGCCCACCCACCCCCTCACCCCTTTACCCACACCCGCCCACTCACATCCACCCAACCACCTACACTCACCCCCTTATCCACATCCGCCCACCCACTTACATCCACCCAACCACCCACACCCACCCAACCACCCACACCCACCCAACCACCCACACCCACCCAACCACCCACACCCACCCAACCACCCACACCCACCCAACCACCCACACCCACCCAACCACCCACACCCAACCACCCACACCCAGCCAACCACCCACACGCACCTACTCACAGACTACTCCCACACATTTAGTTGAAAACACCACAAAAAAATTGAATTTCCATGCTTGGTGGCGGAGCAATGCAGCTTCCTCTATTCTGAATTTGAAAAAATAAGGAAATCAAAATCTATTCTGCACTTAAAAACGAGAGCGTTTATCAAATTCATAAACTATAATCAACTAATATAACTCCATAATATATTCATGAATGCATTTCTCTCCTCATTCCACCGCAAAATACGACAAAATATTCTATAAAACCCATCCTATCGCGATTCGCAATCTCAGACCTGATTGAAATTATTTTCATCACGATGTAAATGCTCATTGCGTGTATACAATCATTATGCAGGCCACAGTGTCCCGATATACTCGGTCAGACTTGTACACAGAATAATAGTACACTGCACGAAAATTTAACGCAGCTGTGGGGGGTTAAGAGTAGAGATTACACAGCTATCGTAACGACCAATAAACTTTCACCGATATTATCACTAGAGGGTTGAACGCTGTGTCTTATGGCTTATGCATTCGCGATTTTTTTATGGCGAGAAAATTTGCATCGAAAGAGGTGGAAGGAATCGGGGGGAAAAAATTCCACATCCCGAATTTTGCGAAAGTTTCCAAAAGACTTCCAAACGTTTTTTTCAAGTCTTCAAAATTTTGGTAATTTTGCGAAATTTTGCGAAATTACAATTTTTAACATTTCCAAAAAAAATAGAAATAAATGGGAATTTTGGAATGAAATTTGGGGCAAAATGGTAATAAACTTTTTTTCCCAAAATAGAATTCCCTACAAAAAATGTTGAATGAAATTTTGTCGTAAAATCACTCATTCACGACACATTTGAGTTTTTCGGGACAATTCGGGAGAAAACCTTAAATTTGAACGAAATTCGTTAGCATTGGAATTATACAACTGCCTTTTTGGGGCTTGATGAGAGGAGTTGGAGTGTAATGAGAGGTTTTACGACTAAATACCTGAAATGGAGCGAAAAAAAATTGGTCTCTATGCGCAGTGAGCCCTAGCACTCGCGGGACGAAAATAACAAATTGAGGCACGTGGATACAGAAACGCAGATGGGGAGGCAGATCGTAACTAAGAGGATTACACAAATTGAAGGGATAACAGATCTCGATAATCCCCACGTCGTTGATGGTCGACGTACGAGAGGTCCCTGTGAGCAGTGGATGGGGGCCCTTATTTTATTGCGCTAATTGGGGCACGGGAATTTAGAGCAGCAATCGTGGTGACAAATTACGATTTTTTTTGTTTAGTCATTTTGAAAAATTTTCAAAATAATAATAATAATAATAATTGAAAAAAAACGGCAAAAGAAAATAATGAAAGAAGAAAAAAAAGCATTGACAAAAATTTCAAATTTTTTGTAAAAATCAAAATCTGCAAAAATTTCCAAGGTTTTCACGAGCCACGTGTACGGAGAAGAGTCATTTTATTGGCTGAATTGGTGGAAGGAAATTTAGAGCGGTATTAATCACAGTCGCATGGGTTTTACGGATCAATTACAGTTTTCGGTTCACGTTTGACGCTTTAGTAGAATATAGAATGGTATTTTCGTTTCAGGGGGTGTTGACTGAATGAAATCCAAATTTTTGAAACATTTTCTTCTGGGCCAAAAACAATGTTACAATTCTATTTTATTGCATTGAAGTTTGCGTCATGAGCAAAGTGCCGCACTCCATCAATTCCTCTCTTCTCTGACAAAATTATCGTTAATAAAAATCGCAAATTCCATACGTGGGTGTGGGTGTGTGTGTGTTTGCGCGTAAGCGCGTATGAAGGATTGAGCCGCTCCCAATTTTTCCTCAACACGAGTTTTCCAATTATCTCGCAAACCACTAGGTTTACAGAAAAACGACAAAAAAACTTTTTCCTCGGAAATTCATTTCCCTACAAAAAATATGAGATACAATTTTTCCGTACATCCATTTTTTAGGAAGATAATCGACTTTTTAACAACACTGTATACGTCAATTTCTGTCGATGCTTTATGGGCACCACCCACAAACCGCCCACCCACCCAAATTGAAGTGTAAATTTTTCTGACAAAATTTCTTTCGCAATTAATCGATATTTTAATTGAGTTAGATTGGAAGGTGTGAAACCCGATGGGTATCGACTGAAAGCCGATACCTATAGACCTTCTGGAGGGCCCTCATAAACGTGAGAAATTTTGATGTTCCGATGGGGAACGTGACGTTTGCCAACTCTCAGTCGAGTTGAATTAATTTTTTCCGGGGCATAATCAAGTAAGTGTCGGCCCATTGTCGGCATCCGCGGCAGTCGAGGGGGGCGGGGGAGGGGCACTCCGGTGAGGGTCCTCGGCGCTTCTTCAGGAGTTCAACTCAAGGTGGTTGGTTCCTTCTCTACATAGCTCAGGGGATTTTGGGCCACGCGCACGCGCCATAAAATATTCTGATAACAGCGTGCGACCCCGCGGTGTTTAGTACCGGTCGTAACACCGACGCGTCGGGACGCTCCCACGCAACGCGATTGTCATTAGTTTGTGCGGAAAATTATTTGTTTGCCACAATCAACAAGAAAAATTGGGATAATTTTTTTTTTTGGGAAAATAAAAAAAAATCTTTCTTTTCTAATTTTGTGACTTTTTTTTGCTACGAAAAGACGGAGTCAAAAAATTATACTTGCATTGATCTGTGCTGAAAATTTATTGTTACAAAAATTCGGAGGAAATGTCTTTTGGGAAATTTTTCTACATGGAACTATCGGTTTGAATAATACGTACCTTATAATTTGTGTGTTAAAAATTTTTTGGAGGAGAAATTTTTGGAGATTTTTTGGCATAGAATCATCGAGTCAACAGATTAATTGTAGCAGGGTTTTGCGATAAATTTGTGGAAAATTTTCTTGAAGAAATTCGGGCGAAAGGTTTTTCAGGATTTTTTTGTTCTATGAAAAAATCGAACTGAAAATTTTTTTTTTTTTGAGAATTTTTGATTGAGGATTTTGGAGAGCTCCAACGTTTTTATCATTTTGGTAATTCCAGGAGTTTAATAACTTATGAATTTTATGGGGGACATTGACATTTTATTTGATAATAAAAATGATAACAATGTTAAAGTTGTAAAAAAAATTTAAAGTCAGGGGTTCAGACAGTAAAAAATTGAAGAGAGGTTTTTTTCTACCTTGTCAATTTTTCTCTAAACGAAGCGAAAAATTATTGAATATTTTTTCAAATTACTCGACAAATCTTTAACGTTGACTGAATTTGTATTCACACACTTTGCGATCTCCGTCACTCCTCAAGACGAATCGCGATTGGGAAATTATTGCAGAGCTGGAAACTTTCGTGAACTTATGCAATTCATTTGAAATTCTAAACCTCTGATAAATTCGCACTTCGCAAAGGTTGCAATCAGTTCGAAATTTTCTTCACTTCATTTTTGCAACTCACTTAAGAGGGTCAATAAAGTTCCAACGATTCTTGAAAAAGTTTCTCACAAAGAAAACGTTCCTAAAATTAAAATATTAGAATTAACAAAAAGTAGTATAGTTTTCCGGAAATTTTGCTCTCTCAAAAACTTCTAAGAATTTCCAAAATCGCCAAAATTTCCAAAACTTCCAAATCTTCAATTTCATAAATTAAATTTTTCGTCTAAGTTTCAACACTTTCGAATTTTGAAAAAAAAAACAAATAAAAAAATTTCAAAAATTTCAATAATTTCAAAAATTTCAAAAACTTCAAAAACTTCAAAAATTTCAACAATTTCAAAAATTTCAGAAATGTCAAAAATCTCAAAATTTTTCAAATCTCCAGAAATTTAAACAAATTTGAAAATCTCAAAAAATTCCAAAATGTCCAAAATTCTCGAATGGTCGAACTGTAAAAAATTCTCTGATGGTTCTATCCAAAGCTCGTCAGCTTATCCTATCCAGATCTCCAAACTCAATCGTTCTTTTTTAATTTTTTTTTCGGTGATCAGCAGGTCGAGGGATGTCAACAGGGGCACGCGTGGGGTCGCGAGAACGCGCGATGAATAAACGATTGGATTAATTTGCATCGGATGAAAGGGGTTCAGTGACTCATCGGTATAAACAAACCGGGGGGAATTTAGCACGGGAAATTGGCGAGAGTGATCACAAGGTGATCATAAATAATCGTTGAATAAAAAAAAAGCGATAAAGCGCGGAAGGTGAATCCAATGGAGGTGAGACGGAGACACGCGGCATGGCTCCTGCAGCTGTCCGTGTTTACCCTGTGCTCTATAGCGTCGGGTAAGTTTTTTTTTATTCCACTATCACACTGCCTTCTATTAGTTTCGTCCCCGATGTGAGGAAGTTATTGTACTCAAAAATCGAATGAAGAAGAACATTTTTTGCCTGAAATTCGTCTTAAGCCTTGTTAAATGACTTAATTTAATGACCTTATTTAATGACTTAAATAAAAGTTGTTCCTTATAAAAAAACACACATTTTCTATTTCACACTTTTTTTTATAACTCTCATACTTCCGGAGCTATCGCTGATGGAAGCTAAAGCAACGTGTCCGGTCAATGAAATTGCTGAAGGGATAATGTCAACTGCTTGAAAGTATCGTAAAAACCGTTGGTAGCAGCGAAAAATGTGTATAACAAAAATCCGTCCTTACATCGCGACTCGCATTTCATGTTCAGTAACTTTTTTCCTAACTCTCATAATTCACGCGATATCGCGAATGCAAGCTCAAAAAATAAAGAAAAAACTGGAAGTTTCTGGTACGAGGCGGTCCATGGTTGTTGATAATTTTGTACCAACGTACTCGGGCGCTAGTTTTGTATTATTTTGTTACCTGCATGCAGGTGGGGTGATACACATGGGCCAAATAGGATGATCGATGTTAATTTATGCGAGGGGGGTGGGGAGGGGGAGGGGAGTAGCAAGTGTAGTCGGATCCGCTGAATTATTGTGATCGAATGGACTTCATGTTTCACTGAAATATTGTTCGTACGACGCTTCCTGGGCTCCAACCCCACCACCCACCCCCTTCACCCCCACATTGAACCGTCCATCACGTGGTCATTTGCTCGTGACGGAATTTCGCTTCTAGCCTAGAGATTGGTTTTTGATGGCTATTGAAAAAGCTTTCCACATTTTTTCAACTTTTGACACTTATACCTGACATTCACAATTTTTTCCAAAATTTATGAGTCTGAAAAATTTTAAAAAATTCAGAAAATCACAATTTGAAACCCTCGAACTCTTTTCGATATTTAACTTGTTCCATCTATGAGATTGGTTGGAAATCTGCACACACACATACACACACTGGTAACTCATTGGCTTGACATCTTGATATTTCATTGGGCCCTCGAGCAAAGTCCCTATAAAACTTTGAGCAGTCAAAATCAATTCAAAATGAATGTATTTGCTAAAGCTTGAAAGGTTGACAAATAAATTTCTCAGCTCTAAGACCTAAAAATAAAAATCGACAGTTCCCGAAAAAAAAAAAAATTCAAAGAGTGCGCATTGTTTCCCTTGTCACCTCCGCGTTGCAATTACGCGGATAAATGCGAGAGAAAAGAAAACGAGGGTGCGTTTCCTCTAACGACGCATAATCAAGCGTCTGTGCCCGACGGCGTGTTTTTTTATTCAACCGTCTAAACGCTCTTCCCACGTCTCTTCCATTCGTCAAATCGAAACACATTAACGCATTTTCGAAGAGAGAGAGAGAGAGAGCAAAGCCGTCTGGCTCTACCGGAACATGCGCCATTTTTTTTCTATTTGACGTGGGTAACTCGAAACGGCGGTTCACCCTCTGGGGGAGGGCTTTCTTATTGCCAGCGTCACGCCATCACCCCTTTCAGGGCCACCCCCCCCCCCCGCCACCCCCTTCTGCTATGCTTCTTGGCCAATGTGCACTTTGGGAATCGATGAAGTCGGGAACATAATTCTTTGGAATTGAGATGGCATCCCCGTATGTTTTTTTTATTTACGGTTCCGGTAAGGAACTGGTAAAGTGCTGGTTAAGGACACTGAGAAAAATCGTATTTTTTGAGAGAATGTTGCCAGGGTAAGCGCAGTTGCTTCTCAGGGCGTCCATTCCGATTTTGCAGAATTTTTCATTTCGGAAAATTTTGATCAATTTTAGGAACTTGGGTTGGGTCCGGTTTAGCGTTTTCGGGGTATCGCTACCGCTGATAACGCGGAAGGATTTTGCTGTCGGTTGGTGGGATTTTTGGGAAACATCGTTCAAAGGCCGGGCGCGAACCCAGGGTGCCACCCATATTCCGTTCAATAGAAATGCAAATTGAAACGTTTTATTATAAATTTAATTTAATGCCAACACTTAGAGAACTCCGTATGTTCCAAAGGCGAGATCAGATTTTTGTCAGTATACTGTTTTTACATTCACCTACTTGAAGCATTGTTGGGTAGTTATGTAATAATGCGGTTCTGTAATTGGTTTCTTTGCGGTTGGACCTTATAGAGAGCTTGGTAGAAAAAATTGTTCGAAAAATATGTTAGAAAAAATTCTTGGAAAAAGTTCTTAGAAAAAAATTGTTAGAAACAATTCTTAGAAAATATTGTTCGCAAAAAATTGTGAGCAAAAATTGTTAGCAAAAAATTGTTACCAAAAAATTGTTAGCAAAAAATTGTTAAGAAGAATAATAAAGAATATGAATAGGAAACTAAATTTGTCTTGGAGGATCAATGTATGGATCAATATAAAATAGATCAGCCAACCGTGGACAAGTTTATTGATAAGAGATCCCACGGTACAATCGATGCTTGTGTCGTCAAAAAAAGTACAGATTCAATGGCCAAAAATGACGCTAAAATCGCTCACTGATAAAACTTTATCATCAATAGGTACATTGATTTGGCCTTATATATACGTTACATGCTATAGGCAATAACTGGAGGTCGTATGTGTTGACAGTGCATGCGAGGGGAGCGTAAAAAATTGGAAAAAGGGATAGTCGCGAGGCTAAAGGGACTATCGGTAACCATGGAGTTGGATAATGGCTTCATTTTACCATCGAGTGATGGCTTTAATGTGACGTAAAAATCTGAATATCACGAAGTATCCAATCTTTAATAATACGAATAGTGGATTTATGCGCGGAAATTTTCCGGGAAGGAATGTCGAGGAATGTCAAAATATTTCAGTTCAGTCAATTTCATCAAAAATGGTCTATATATTCAGGAAAAAAAATAGTTAATGTTGTTTGAAGCGCGGTTCTAAGAATACAGGACTCACTCGTGATGATCTCGTCATCACCTTTGAAACTTTAATGACCATCATTTCGTTTGTTTCCCAAATATATATATATACATAACTCCCTTATTAGCGAACTCGGTGCTCGATAACTCGCCAGCAGTCGCCAAAGGTTAAGGCCGAAACATTCTCGCATGTGAACGGATAATGAAACCTCCCGTAGAGCCGGCTATACATTGAGTAAACACACGGCCTCTTAAACAAATCGATATTTTCACTCATTCTGCACTGCGTAACCCATCACTCCTGTCAACAGTTCGTTTTTTTCGCCTTTTTATCGCAAAATATTGAGGGATCGAATGAAACAATATTAAATCCCATACAGCAAATTTTTACAGATATTCGAATTCTTTCCCAACATTTTTTTCAAATGATTCAAATCAATAAGACGTAGAAAAATCAGTGATTTGTCATTTTTTTTCCTCTAATTTTGGCATTATTGACACCCTTTAATTTGGCAATTTTTTGATGGTTTTTGAAAATTTAAATTTTTAGGCAATTTTTGGAACATTTGGAACTTTTTAAAAAAAATTTTTCAAACACTTGAAACTAAATGGGATTTTTTTGAACAGTGGATAATACACACACACACACACACACACGCACACACATAGACTTTTGAAGAAAAAACGAACAATTGTAACAAGATGCAATGAAGTACCGCGAAAAAAATTGCCCGGAATTCCTCTAAATATTTGTCCATTCAACGCATCTCCGGATTTGGTCCAATTCAGCATCCAATTTTCCCTGAAGCATCCGACTACGGTGAATCCCAAAAATATCTCGCATCTGAAGCGACGATGCTCCTCTCTCGTCGAAACAAATCCGCGCCCCCCCCCCCCGCCACCCCCTTTCAATGCTTATAAAAAAAACATCGGTTTATCGGGAAACTCATAAAATTGCGACGCAATTTTACGTGCTCGGAGCAAAACGCAATTGCCGATGCGACTCATGGAGAACGGTTAATTGGACCCGGTGATCGGATCCTTCGTTTGTTGAGGTTTCGCTATTAAACCGGACGAGGTAATCAGGAAATTTTCGCCCGTAATTAGTGATTCAGTGGGGAGTGGGGGGAGGGGGGGGGGTCAGATACTGATAATCGGCGGTTTTGGCAGAACCAATAACTTCCCCATTTTGTGAAAAAAAAACAGGTCGTACCCCTTCAGCACACTATTCACGCTTTTTCCTCCGGCGATCAGGTCTTCTGTGAGGTCTTATGTAGTGATAACTACAAGAAGATGATAGGACTAATGAGAATAGTGGATCGTAATCAGCAAATCGAAAACTGGGGAGGGGTTCAGGGTTGATGTAAAGGTCAACTTCTTGTCATAGTCGTGACGAAATTATGGTGATACGGGCGGTGCCTCGCGGGACCACACCTTTAGCGACAAACTTGCGTTATCAAGGATTTTATGACATTGCATAATCAGCCTCATTATTATATTCCCTCCAAAAATTGTCGGATTTTCTAGAAAGGAGGAAATATTTCTAGAAAATCTAGGAAAATCAATATGTTTAATTTTATGACAGACGGGAGAGATCGTGCGGTTAGAGTGCTAGACTAGCATGCCAAGTGTCCCGGCTTCAGTCCTGGAACAAATCGTTAAGGCCCGAAAGGGTATACGAGAAAGAGAAAATAATATATTTCATTTCGAAGAGGAGCGATTGAATATCATGAAATTAATGGAACAGTCACGTCAAATTGACGAATGATTGATCCTTCGACGATCAATGAAATAACCGGCAGAGATCAGTTCTAGACGGTTAACGACTGTCAAAAGTGATGAGCAAGTTTTCGAACACCAATGACGTAATGACGCAATGCATTATTTTTTTATATTGAGCCAATCCTGTTACATAATTGGGGTTAAATGGCTCAGAGAGTTGCAAGTGGGGAATTATTTCCTGAATATTATTCTTTCGTAAAATGGAGGTGGGTTATGACCTGCATCATATTTGTTAAAAAATTCTGAGGGGACTCAACAGCTGGCGAAAGTCAATTCAATGCAAATGTACCCGCTTGCACACCTGTGTGTTATCTGTAAAAAAAAATATTTGCAAAAATTATTCTACTCAGTAACTGCATTATTTTTTTTCTACAGTGATTGTTTTCTACAAATGGAGATATTTATCCGCGCAACGGGGATATTTTATCCCCGAGTTGGGGATATTTTATCCCCGAGTTGGGGATATTTTATCCCCGAGTTGGGGATATTTTATCCCCGAGTTGGGGATATTTTATCCCCGAGTTGGGGATATTTTATACCCGAAATGGGGATATTTATCCCCAAATCGGGAATATTCATGTCTACCAATCGAGTTTGTATTATACTTGAATCCTGCATCCGTTTCCGCTCCGTTGCAGCCTCTTACGATTCCGGAAATTTATGGAAGTTTTCTCTGGAAAGAAAAATTAATCTCAATAAAAAACTTCAGAATTTTCTTCCCTTTCAAATATCTTGATAATATTAAGACGCCTGTTGCGCAGTGTAACCTCCAACGAAAATAAACTCTCAATAGCTGTCCGTGAATGAGTTACAGTTTATGGTTCATGCGCAAAATGGCAATGTGCCTGCTAGTGCAGTAGGATAAGTTCAACTGTGAGTGTTCGATGAAACAAGTGGCATGGTGTATTTCAAGGTTCTTGAGACACTTTTGAAATATTTTTTTTTTCAATTTTCCACCGATTTTGTTTGGATTTTGACATTTTTGGAACTTTTTTATTTTTTTATTTTTTTGTTAATCCTTGAAAATGTTAACAAATTTAGTGAAGAGTTTTTGAGTAATTCAGATTTTGGGATTTTCTTATGGAAATTAGTACAGCAATTTCCGCAATTATTCAAAATTTTGAGAGTTATTGAACATATTGTGCCAATATTTTTAATGCAATTTTAAATTTTTTTTCATTTTAACTTTTTTGAAATGGTGGAATTTTTTTTATTGGTCAGAATTTAATTATGAAGCCCATAAACATGAGATGAAATCTGCGGCCCGACCTCTCGTCGATCCGCACCACTTCGTAATTTTATGTGCATTTCAGTACGCAACATCCAGCCTGCACACTTACGCTCTGACCACCATTTTTTTTTATGAGATAAAAAATCTGTGTTTAATTTCCGGACAGAGTGAATTATTGTCGATGGTATTCTATACGTCCTGATATCCCGGAATTTATACGAAAAAAAAATCTTATATTTTTAATTTTTAAATATTGAAACCACGAGAAGGATGTAATCCAAGTTTTCGAATTCAGTTTCTTTAACAAAAAACAAAGTTGAAAAAAAAATGTGCAAAATTAAAAAAAAAAATGCAATTTTTCTCAAATTTTTGACATTTTCGAAATTTCCAAATTTTGGATTTTTAAACAACCCAAAACTTTTGAAGCTTTATGCCCCTTATTAGGTCTACGGAAATTTCCAAAATGTTCTAATTCTCACTGTAAAAGGGCAATCAAGTTGTTCAAATCTAATTGGTACTTGATCTGAAAGCACTTTCCTCCGTGCAACTCTTCACATTTTCCGGAGCTTAACTCAATTCCTCGAATAACGGACGCCGGATCATTCCCAGAAACCGCCCCTATCGTCTGGATAACCAAACCAAATTACTATGCATTGTGTCAGGTACAGCGTTGCTCGTAAAAGCCATGAGCATCAGTAAGCATCTCCTATAGTCCCCCTGCGCCAGATACTTCCACAGGTCGTAAATAAATTGCGCTGTTGGACATAGCCAGGCTATCATCGTAATCCTGTGGTCCTCTGATGTTCCATTCCGTTGTATAAAGAATTAATAAAAAATTGCTAATTTAATTTTTGTTTTCAATTTGTTCATTATTCGACAGTTATTGATTTGCCCCCGAATTATAAAATCGGATTCCAAACTCCTCCCACCGATTTTGACCTACCTTGCGTGTGTGTGTGTGTGTGTGTTGTCTCCTGTTCGTTGGTACTCCCCACGGTAGCTTCTCTTGGGCATTCCCTCAGAAGGGAGTACCGGACACCCCCTACCCGACTGAGACCAATTTCCGCTATTGAAGTGGTTAGCTGTGTATATATATGTGTGTGTGTAAGTGTGGGTAGGTGTGTGTGCGTGTGCATTCGACTTCACATCTCCGCCTTTGAATTAAAAACACATTGTCTTAATCCGCGCATAGCGAGCGTTCGTAAACCAACGCGACTACTCGCGAGTTGAAAATGTCTTCTAGAAAATGATAAACTCTCCATAATTTATGTATGTACACATGCTTTATTTAACTCTATAAATATTGAAAAACACTCGTTCTCTATTTTGGCCTCCTACACAAACTAATGAATAAATAGTCCCGGAATATGTCGCAGGTGAAGGCAGAATAAATCATCCGGTAGCGGGGAGAGAATAGAAACAGCTCACCTGAAACATCTTGTAACAAAACGACGATTATTCATTGGCTTTTTGTTTTTTAGTTTGCACGCGTGTTATTTCGTTAAGATGCGACAGTATCAACAAAAGTTGTGTAATTCGGGGATGGAGCACTGGAGGCTGGAAATAGTCGAATCTATGTATAGAGGGCTCCGATTATACTCAGCCCCTCGACCCTATTTTTTTTTTTTTTTTTTAATAGAGAGAATTGATTGAGAAGCATTTGTGTTGGATAAGCGGAGTGTGGGCGCGGCCCTCAGTGGGTCAAGTCAATAACTTCGCTATCCGATCTCAATGTTATGGGGAGAGATATTACACCAAAATATTGCGGTACAGATTATTTAAGATTACGACCCCAACGGGCGCGTGAGCCGCACGCGCACTTCCTTTTTCCACCGCGCTGACTCGTGGCGCGTCGGTTGCCGTCTTACGCTCTTCGATAATTTCGATATATCGATATTTTCTTCTCCTTTTTCCGATAGATTGCCCAGAAATTTCACAGAAAAATTATTGCGCTAAATTTTGACGCCATCTTCCAGGAAAATTACGCAAAAATTCAGAATAATTACCCAAAATTCAGGGGAACATTCAGATTCGTTCTGGAATTTTTCGCTGAATCATATATCGCTCAAAAGTTACGCGAACGTTTTTGGTAATTTTTATCGCATTTTTTTCTTCTCCATTTGTAATAAGTCAGCAATGGTGGACAAAATTATATAAGTCTCTATTTCTAATTTTTGGTCACTTTCATCGAGATAAAAAAATTTTTGGAGATTTTTGCGGGGAATGTGAAAGGGCGGCGTGGCGCCGCCGCGCGGTGAACCACGTCTGGTAACTTTGCGCGAGTAAAGAATGGGTGGGATTGTTTTTTTGCGGGGAATTGGACTTTGGCGACATTGTGATATAATTTCGGTTCATGGAGATCTCGGGCGCTAAGTATCGGCAGTGTCATTTTTCCGTGAGCTAGGTGCATAGGTGCCCTATTCCATTTCGAGTCAGGTGGCGTTTTATGGCTGCCGAGGGATATCGTTTGTCATTGAGCTCAGTTTCGGGAATCGTCCGGGGTTTCCCTACGACTTCTCTTTGCCTGTTTTTGTTTCAGATTCAACGTCATAGTTCCTTACAGCAAAATGTCCATGCATCAAAGGCTGGGGCGTATTTCCACATTTTTGCTCATTTTCAAAAATTTTACAAATTAAACAAAAATATTACGTATTTCTGCAATTACCAAAATTTGTAAAAAAAATCATTTTGTGAATTTTTTTCAGAATTTTTCTGATGTCGCCGATTTTTCAAATTTGGAATATTTTTTCCAAGCTTCTGATTCTTTGAAATTTTTCTTTTTTGGTCTTTTTCAAGATTTGGAAAATTTTTAAAAATGTGTATGTGTGTACAAAATTATCTCTCAATTTCACAATTTTCTATCACCAAAAAATTATGTAATTGTAACTTAGATCTGATTTTATATTGATACAATTTTTTCCGGATCGCGCAAAAAAACGATTTTTTTTATTTATCTCGAGAATGAGTAGGTTTAGCGAAAAATCATAAATATACTTTTTTATTCAGAATAAAATTTCCTACAAAAAAGGATTTATGACATTTTTGCCTAGAGCCATTTGTTAATGAGATATTGGACTATGTTCAAGAAAGTGGTCGAACAAAAATAATCTTGGAGGGGGATTAGAAAGTGGGGAATTTTTTGGGTAGCGCTGGTTGGTCCCGCTTTTAGCCCACCAGTTGCTTGCTACATTTTTGTTTTAGATTTTTTTGTGAAAACCGAACTTGCCATATGTTGAATGGCTCACCTTCAGATTGATGGACATGAAGATCCAGCGGAGAGGTTCTGATGTCGACCCTCGCGGAGAGCGGCCCATAACTCCTAGGGGGAGCATTACTATCAATCCGAAGCAAGAGCAAAAATATTTTTGGAGGGGACACGCCCCTAACTAATGGAAGAACAAATCAATTGAACTCAACAGCTGAATGGCAATTCCAAGCTTTATGATTACCCAGTTTTCTTTCCCTACATGCCGAACGGGAATCGAATATAACACTTTTTCCATTTTTCGAATCTAGTAGTTGCTTAATTTTTCGATTTTTTTTGAAATTTCGAAAGTTTTCGAAATATGTGGAATTTTTCGAAATTTATCAAATTATTCCAATTGTGGTAATTTAAATGAAAAAGTTTTTTTTTGACAATTTTTTGGAATATTTACAATTTTCGAAATTTCCGTAATTTTTAGAAAATTAGTGAAGGTTTTGGGAATCTTCAAAATTTGGAAAATCTTGCAACTTTCTAAAAATTTCAAAATTTCTTTCCAATTTTGTAAAAATTTCTACAAAATTCAATTTCTTCAATTTCGATGAAACGAAAAAAATTGTTCATTTTTCTTGCAAATTTTCGGGATTGTCAGAATTTTCCAAATTTTTGGTATTCTTGCAATTTTGGATGGTTCTCCATTTTTTCATGTCTTTTTTTATTCTTCCTTAAAAATTTTATTCTGCCTTAAAAATTTTCAAAATTGTTCAAAGACCGCACCAAAATTCTTTTTAATTCCTTCCTCCCTCTGACATATCTCAACTAAAATAGAAACAAATCTATACCACCCAACAGCTGAATCCCACCTTTCTCCCAACCGCATTGCTATTTACTTATCTTAATAAATTCCAACCCGGAATAGTAAAATCTAACGAAGACAGACGAATGTCCAATATTTCAGAGCACCAGGTGAAATGGATGGCCCTGGAAGACGATTCTAGTTTATAAGCGACAATAAACTGGGTTTAAGGAACACATTAACTCTTCTAGAAACTAGACAGCTATAAAGAAAAAAAGCGCGAGTTTATTTTTAAAAGCCCCATCAAATATATCTTGCGAGTTCGAAAGAACAATCAGTTTGATTAGTTTCCGGACCAAAAATATTCCCCCTTCGTGTTTTATTTTTATCAAAAATAATTATTTCAATAATTTCAAAATTATGACTTTTGAAAATTAATTCGATCAAATTAAAAAAAAAGTTTCCGGAAAAAAAATTTCTTCCCAAAATATCCTCTCCCGAAAATATTTTTCGATGCCTCAAGTAACTCTTCCAGTTGATTTGGGTGGAGATAGAAATCATTTCTAGATGATCAGAATTCTCGCGCATGACGCGGGTCGCTGGAGTCGCGGCAGCCGCAAGAGTTTTTGGGAGATATCTCCAAAACTAAGGATATTGGTGAATTTTCATAGAGAGCTTTTTTGTAGGTCTTGATGTACCCTACAAAAAACATTATTATGAAAAATTGTCTATCTCCTTCCCATTCCGAGTTATGGCCTCAAAACGAACTGTGAGAAATTCGCGCAATGCGCGCTTAACGGAGGTCGGGAGAATGGCGCGACTATTGACGGGGGAATGAAGAATGGAGCGTTAGATAAGGAGAAAATGAGAAAATTAAGGCAGTTTAGAGGGGTAATGAGCGGGTTGAATGGTCAAGTTAACCCGGGGGTGGTAAAGAGGGTGGCTTAATCCTATCCAAGACCATGTTGGAAGCCTTCCGACTGAGTGCGCCAACTGTGTACATATGTATTATGAAGAAACGCTTATATTGGGCAGCTACTGAAAATCTATGGAGTTGACTGGCTGTCCCCGTAACGCACCGTAAGCGTATCGAACATCCTTGGAGTGTTTAACTACCTCATTTGAATATTCAAAAGACTGCTTACCTGAAAAACTTAAGTGAAACGCTGATACCACAAGACGAGCGTCTTAAGCCTTAGGGATTTTCGATACGCTGACGCAAGCGAATTATCCCATGTTTGATGTTTTTGAGATGGGGATTAAAGTAGAGTGGGGGCTTGAGACTTATTACGCTAAAAATTAATTTGATGGAATCTTTTTGGAGATTTCAAAGTTTGTGGATTTTTTTGAAATTTTTTAAGCTCTTCAATTTTCAAAGTTTTGAAAATTTTTGAAAAGTTTGAAATTTTTTGAAATTTTTTGAATTTTTGAAATTTTTGGAATTTTTGAAATTTTTGTAATTTTTGAAATTTTTTTAATTTTTGGAATTTTTGAAATTTTCAATTTCTTCGAAATTTATGAAATTTTTCAATTTTTCAAGGCAAATATTTTCCAATGTGAATTCACCTGTGATTTTAGTGATTCTTGTGATTTTGTCAACAACTGTTCATTTAATGGAAACAAATTACTGTATAAATTTATCCAAGAATGTCTTGACCTGAAATGTCAGAATAACAACATATCTAGGGGATCCGATGTATCCTACTGAGTGCTCCTAAAACAACTACTTCTTAAATTAAGGCGGGCTCAATGTTAAACTAATGTATTGAACCCCATGCAATGGGTCATTGTAACCTTAAGCACTAAAATAAATAATAAATGATTTTTTTTTTCAAAATTCTAAACAATTTGCAATTTCATTTTTTTTCTAAATACAAAGTATTGAAATTTTCGCGGTGATTTTTTGTAATTTCCACCGAGCCTTTTTCTGTGCCGACATATCCCTCGAATCTTTTTCCCATCTCCACTAACACTCATTCGATCCGTTAAGAACCTCTTTTTATGATCCTGAACCTTGCAGTCGTTTTACGACCATTGTTTTTCCTGGCAACCATCAAATTAACGCGAAATGTTGGCAAAGGGAAAACACGAATGAACGGACCGGGAAGACTTCAGCGTGTAATGGATCCAAAAAAAAACACAAAAATCATTTATGCTTCTTTCCGAAACTAGAAGTTGAAATTGTGTATACACGCATAGTTGCATAGAAATGAGTGGATAATCATATTAACCAACTCGGAAATAATTTAGACCAAAAGGTGTTCTCCAAATGAGCCCGACGACTTCATTGACGATGCCTAAGCATGTCTATTAGTACTGCGAGGCTAATTCAGTTATCGGGGTTCATCACTTGGTAACTTTATGCCAGAAGTGTCCCTGTGGGTGAGGGCGTGGGAGTTTCCTGATTTATGCGCAATCTTCATCTCCATTGCGGTATCGCTCGTTCAGAATTCTCCGGAGGAAGTCCCCTCATTTTCGCTCTGCAGTTTTCAAAATTTTATTGTCCCACATTCGTACCTGAAACACGTTGGAGTACTTTACCATTTTCCCAGTGTGGTTGATAAAGTAGAGGAGCCTACCACTCACGCCAACCACTGAGCATTTTCGATAATTCAAAATCGAAGATTTCACTTAAATTGCTCTAAAAAAATCAGTTTTTTTTTCCAAATGGTAAAACTTGAAAAAATTGAGGAAAAAACGTAAAAACTAAAAAAAACAAATAAAGAATTAAATAGACGAAGAACACGGTTAAAAGTTAAAATTATATCCACGAACTGTTCAAGTCGGATAGAACTTATTGGGCCTCACGCAGCCGCTGGAAATCCGATTTGGGGCTGGTGCGCATGCGCGTGTGCCTCGCAGGTCCGTTGCGCCCCCCGGGTACGTGTGTGTACCTGTGTGTACCTGTGTGTGCCGACTGACACACCTGGATACAACCGCACCTCCGCGGGATGTTTCCCGCTAACACACACACACACACACCAGTTCTCCACCCGCAGTATTTCGCGATCGACCCCGCGAGCCCCCTTCTACCACGCTACCAACTTTCAGGGGTCCAGATTCAGGTATAACATAATTAACTTAATAATTAATTTTTGGTTGTTTCAGGGCTCTACTTCCCGCAATCAGATCTGACGCTTCGACTTCCCTATTTCCCAAAAAATGAAAGAAGGCCAAACACCGAAATTCGTCTTCTCACTCTGAGAACACTACGAAACGATTCGATAACACCCAAGGATCCCAAATACGAAATTGTTTCCGAAATAGACAGAACTGTGAGACTGGACTCAAGAACTGGAGAAATTACTCTGCGAGCGTTGCCGAAGAAAGGTAAAGAACTGAGTTAAAAAAAAAAAAAATAAACAAACAAACAAATAGATGGATATACCATCTAAATATTCGATTTGGGATTTTTTTTTCTGGGCATCATAAATTTAAGGAGAATATAAACTACAGCTAATAATCCAACATTTTCTTACTGCCTCCTACGAATAGCTGGCGGTAAAACCATTATCATTCAGGCGAAGGAGCGCGGCGAGGCGACAATGGAGATTAAAGTGCAACCCCTTGAAGTTAAAGGGGATGACGTTAATTGCTCCGGGTTTACTCAAGTAATGAACGTTTCCTGGTAAACTTAATAAAAAAAAGTTTCCAAGTTGGAAGCAAAAATGATGGTTTTTCTAAATTGAGATTTTTCACCGTAATTTTTTTTTTCAGAACAGGTAGAATTTCTGGTCTAATTTGTGGTCCACATAAAATATATGTAATGCCATCGCTTTATCCGAAAATTGGTTCAGATAAGAAAAAAATCTAATTTTCTACAGAATTTTTCAAATTTTTCATTTTTTTTTTCTCAATTTGGATAAATGAAAAAAAATCCAATTTCAATCCAAGATCAATATTTAAACAGCCATCTGTTCCCTTTCCAACTTGCGCCTTTTTTACGTCATACTTGAAGAAAATCTCTTTCGACTAATCCTGGAAATTTCGACGAATTCGCAGGACATATGTTTTTGGAGCGGCTCAAAATACAAAATTTATGAGAACCAGCCATCAACAATGCTAGGCAGAATTGGTCCTGCGGTTTACGAAACGCTGTGCCCGAATATTCGAGTAACGCGATATGAATTGCTGAATGGTGAGTCCTCATTATCCGAATCTCCAAAAAAAATATTGTCAAAGAACGACCCAAAAAAAAAAAAAAAAATTAAGAAAGCTCATAGGGAAGAGGTCGGGTTCAGGGGGTGGTTCTGAGCCCACCCTTCCGGATGATCATTTACTTCCGGGACCGCCGCATATGCTTTCATCATATATATATATATTTTTTCTTGGACCCATTTCAGGAACGGACTATTTCCACATTATGAATGAAGAACTATATTCCAATGCCTCCCTGGACCGAGATTCTCTGGACTTTCCGGGCGGTCCAGGGCCTCACGTGGACGTGGGAATTCGATGTTTCCTGTACGAGGAAAAGACCGGAAGGCAGTATATCCATGAGAAGAATCTTGATATCGATATTCTCGATCTGGATGACAATCCACCGATTGCTCAAATTGATACCAATGTTGAGATAGTGCTTGCTGATTTCAAAGCGGTGAGAAAACTTCGGCAATTGAAGATATTTTGGTCGTAATTCGGAATATCTGATTAAACTTTTAGCGCCTAATCCCAAACGTTACCTTCTTTCCACCCGACCCTGAATTATGAGCGAATTATCTTTCGAATTCGTTGCCTCTAGTTCCCAGAATCACAGAGAAGCTTATCCCCGAAATGTTTATCTTTCCAGGGTACGAGATTGGACAACGAAGACCTTATAGTCAACGACGCAGATGCTAGCTCTAGTAATGTATATAGTGTTAGAATTCTAGGGGACATTCACAATGCACTCAACATGACTTTCAGCACCATGTCTATCGAACATCCATTGCAACCTGAAACACCTCCGTACACCGCAATTGTTACAAGTACGTAAAATTTATCAGAATTCTTCATATATTTAATTAGCGAAAAAAGGGGTATTTTTTTTCATGTAGATCAGACGCAGAATTGCAAATGATAATTTTCCAACTAGGAATTACGATTCTGAAAAGGGTATTGGAGGGTTGGGAAAGAATGTTGCGGAATGTTGAACATATTTATCATTTTAAATTTGAATTATTTTATGGTTTTTTTCGCTTCAGGAATATTCTCGCGGACAACTTTGCTCCCGAAATCTCCATACAGAGTGATCCTGCAAGTGACGGATGAGACTTTACTTCCGGGAAAGGGTGACAAATCGGTAAGCGATATGTGTTAGAAAAAGTGTCAGTTGAGAGACATGGGGCATCGGGTAAAAGAACATGAAAAGAGGAATTCCCTTGCGGTGACATAAGGTGTGAAAATTGCGGGAATTTTAAAAAGCTCAGAGATTCAACGTATTTAAAAAAAAAAATTTGAATGGTCAAAAAATCTCGAACGTTGCAAAAATGTGGCAAGTCATGCCAAAAATACAAATAGGGAGAATGAATAGTTCAACTATATCAAAAATAGGATTTTAAAAATTTAGGTCTGATGTTGCTGTTATTTTTCAATTAAAAATTGTATCCCATTGACAAGCCCTGGAAATTGTTATAATGGAATGATTTAAAATGCAATTTCCTGTACAGACCGCTTGTCTCACCCCAGTGCCAATATCGCCTACACAAAGTTGGCATATGCGATAAACTGGGGGTGAAAAAAGTGCGGACGATTATCAAATAGCAATTAGTCTACCCGGACGTTCGAAATCAATGTTGGCCACGCCTCGTGTCCGTTCCTTAATAAATTTTCCCTAAGTATGAATAACGGATTGAGTGGTTGCACTTGTGAAAATAGGTAAGTTGTAAGGACAGGAAGTGGAGTCTGAAGAGATTCACCTACCCTTCCCTCACCCAATCCTCCACCCACCCAGCCACTCGACCCTCACCCAACCACCCCACCCTCCCTCCTTTCACCCACCCACTCCACCCTCCCTCCCTTCACCCAACCACCCACCCACCCCACCCTCCCTCCCTTCACCCACCCACCCTTCCCTCACCTACCCACCCACCCTTCCCTCACCCACCCACCCTAGCATCACTCACCCACCTACGTACTCTACTCTCACCCAACCACCCACTCTACCCTCATCCAATCACCCACCCCCGCACACACATACAAGCGCCATACAGAAAGAGCAGGATTTAGAAACATAGAAACCCTGCAGTTAATTACTCCTCACTCCAGTTTTTCAGTCCTCATTCAGGAATTATCGAGCAAAAAAAAAATATGGTCTTTCCGGAAGTATTGGAAATTGCGATTTTGTGCAACTTTCAACTTACAATAGTCTCGTGCCGGTTGCTCATTAATTTTATCCTACAACTACGCACCAAACGGCGGGCGCATGTAATTATTCTCCCACGCAAAAACGAAAAAAAAACGTGGCGGCAATAGATCAAGATCCCGAGTTCCACGAGGAGGAGGGGGGGGGGGGGGGGTGGAGGTGTCAGCGCGCCAGAATTTTAATCCTCCGCACTCGCGTTATTTTTCATAACTCACCCCTTGTAATTCTCCACAAATTTTCTCTCTCATTTTAGGTGAATTTTACATTGTCTTTCGTTGGACCACAGCATCACACAACATCTACAACAACACCTGCACCATTGAACAAGCCAATTTCCTTTCCACGCAGCAGTAATGTTTCACGTAAGGCATCGAGATTCTCAAGGATTGCCCAACCACTTGCCAAACCCCATGCAAGTCAAATATTTACCCTTAACAATTCTACGATATTCAATATCACGCGTGAGGGTGGCATTATTTACGTTCAGAATGAGACAGCATTGAGGAGCGCTCCAGAATTTATTTCGTAAGTATTCCATATGTTAACGGAATCATTTGAAGAAATGTTTAGGAATGAACATTTTTCAACTAACTCAAGAATTCTCTCACCGCTAGCCTGATCATCGACTGGCGAACTTCGAAGGGTAGGTTGTCTGCTTCAACCCTGCTAACGCTGCGATTGATAACCGCGCCTGAGACAGTGGTCAGTTGCTCGGATCAGCCAAGGGACTTACACTCGTGTGCCAATGCTGCGACGCAGAAGGACTGCGAGAAACTTTGTGGAGTTGGGATTGGTGGATTTGGGTAAGCATACTTCTCTCCCTTGACCTGGACTGCTTCTCTACCAATACCTTCATTCCGCGATGCGCACAAACACAACAATTGGATCAATCGCGCATCAATCCGTCGTTCGGATCGGTCCAATCTCACCCCGCGAACTGGTCCATTTCCTACGATCTGGCGTGATGTTGATTCTCCAGAAAGAGCTTTTCTACAGCAACTTACCCACTTACCCTCTCTCTCCAACTGTGCTAATCCTCCATCTTCATCAAACCCCCAGGAATAACTCTGCACCGAATACCTGCAACTGGAGATCCAACACTCGATCGCACTCAATCACGGAGAAGTACGAAACATGCTCGCCTGATAAGCTCCACTGTCCTGACCATGTTTGTGATGAGTTGGAGCACTTAGACCATCGGATATGTCCGCAAGATTGCGCCATCGAAGGTAATTCCAATGTGGGACAATGGGTATGAGCTACATCACCTAGATCAATGATTCCCAATGAATTCGACATAAATCAATCAACTTACTGCTTGACTTTTTTTCCATCGGACCAAGATTGGAATGAGACTTGGGAATAGTTGATTAGCTTTTCTGTGTCATACAGTGTCGCTTCTTGACTTACCTAGTGTGAGCAGAACATTACAATACCACGTGGTATTGAATAGTGTCCCCAATAGACCACTCAATAATACTTACACCCTAGATGAAATCACATTCGGCGTGATGAACAAGAACGGCAGAGGAATCAAGGAAGCCGAAGGTGTTTGCACTTGTACCGACGAGATGAAATGCATTTGTGGAGCGGCCAATGTCAGGAGCATCAATACTGCCGCCAATGCGATCAAGGGGGGCAAGGAGCGCGATGGGGGAAAGACTAAGCGAGATCGGGAAAAAGTGGAGATGGCAGTTTCAGGGGCACATAAAGGTTCGCTTTAAATTTCCACATCCAAGTTTTATAGGTACTAAAAAATTTTCCAACATCAATATTCTCTGTTTTCAGTTGCTTCAGGATCCAAGTGCGGCGCTGAGTGCGTTATCGGCGTTTTTGTAGCTATTTCAATTGCTATATTCATAGTCAGCGGGATTATCACGTGCTGGTGGAAGAACAGGTATGTTGAATATTTTTTTTTTCAGTGAAGGTGAAATGAAAATATCAGTTGTTAGGGGTGGGGTCAGTTGCGATTGTTATCTTGACACGCCAACTCGCCTTAAGGACAAAGCCTCAACTTTGACCTTCGCGAGGGCAGTACATAACGTGAAACTTGGAATGTATAGAATCCTCTAACGGTGCCATGTTATCATCTAATGACGTTTCAATCGATATATTTCACCAAAAGATATCAGAATTCTGAAAGCTCAGTGCTCCCGATCTTTGATGTCTCTGATTGATACCATACAGTATCATTCGATCCACAAGAACATGTTATCTCACACATTGAAACCTCCTCCTCAGAGCAATCCGAAAGGGCAGCAGGCGCGAATGCAAACACCACACAGACGATCTGAACAACGGTCTTGGTATCCTCCCACTTGACTACCTGGACCGGGGTCAGCTGATAAATATTGAAACCTTCACCAGTATCAACCGTCTTCTCCTGCCCAAAACATCCGTAAGTGCTCCACCTATATATCCACCAAACGATTAACCCAGGGAAAATAATACCACGAAATCCTGACCTAATCTGTGTATCGTAGCAACTACATATGCATGTGCAGAAATTTGCATAGCCAACGCAAACTTGAATCGCTGCCAAGATTACATAGTACCCTATTATATTACATGCATTTTTAATAGGCACCCACAATTCCAGTTACACTTAGAACCAAGTTGTAAAAAATGGCGTCACTGCATTTTTCAGCCGGATCCAAAGTGGGAGTTTCCAAGATCTCAATTGACAATTGAGCAAGTGCTCGGTGAAGGGGAGTTCGGGAGGGTGTTGCGGGCTAAGGCCCTGGACATTGGCGATTGGCCGGGTCACACAACAGTTGCGGTTAAAACCCTCAAGGAGGATGCCAGTGGCGCTGAACTTGCTGATCTTCTGTCCGAGTATCAGCTGCTCAAAGAGGCGCAGCATCCCAATGTCATTCGACTTCTAGGCGCCTGCACTTCGGCCGGCGGTCCGGTCTACCTCATCATTGAGTTTGCAGAGTTTGGATCGTTGAGGTGAGACATTGAATTCCTGCCTGGGTGCTGTGCAAATGTGCGAGAGATCTCCTGCTTGGACATCTTGATAAAGACTATTTGGGAAGGAAGTGACACTTCTTCCAGAAAATTCAATTGTCTCTCCCTCGAGATAATCCTATCCTTGTGTCGCTCCATAGAGCCCCACTGTATGGGTGAATGTCTGTGCAAATGTAAATGTAGATTGTGGGGGAACGTAGCGACCAATGTGACCATAAATATGCACTAGACCCGGAAATTGCTGGCGCATACCGCAAGGACAATAATCCCTCGTCACCTCATAAAATTTTTGTAATTAAATTTTGTACCCCCTCCGCACTTTGTGAAGAGTGATGAGTTTTTATGATGTGAGCTCAATTCCACTCGGCCTTCTTGGTGTAGAGATTTCATACTTGCATTGATTGTTCAGAAATTACTTGAGGAGGAGTCGACACTTGGAGTCGGAGGGTCGGGTACCATGCTCGACGTCGTTGCTCTCCGCTTCCCCAGGACATGCACGTGATGAGCTGCAAGATACTTCGATTAATTACACGATAAATCCACATGACATTCTGTCATTTGCTTGGCAGATCAGCAAGGGCATGGCCTACTTGGCTGACATCAAGGTACAGTCATATGGCTTCTTCATAAATTTTTTTCGAGATTTTTTTAGCTATATTAATTTTATAAAACGAGGTTAATAGCAGATTTGAAAATGATTTAGTACACTCGATCTATTTTCAACAGCTAGTTCATCGCGATCTCGCTGCCCGAAATGTTCTCCTCGCAACGGGAAAAGTTTGCAAAATTTCCGATTTCGGCCTAACACGCGATGTCTACGAGGATGACGCTTATCTGAAGCGAAGTAAAGGTCGAGGTGAGATATGAAGTTATAATTTTGATCCCCTGTGCGGCCTCTTTCAATCCCCTCAATTTGTTGACAGTACCGGTCAAGTGGATGGCCCCAGAATCACTAGCGGATCACGTTTACACGAGTAAATCAGACGTATGGAGCTTTGGCGTGCTATTATGGGAATTGGTGACCCTTGGTGCGTCCCCCTACCCCGGGGTTGATGTCCATAATCTGTATAATCTGCTGAAAGCGGGCTATCGAATGGAGAGACCAGCCAATTGTTCATTGCAGCTGTAAGACAAGCATTTAATATGTCACATATTCCTCTAAAACTTGTAGCACAATATAGGTCATATTGTAATGCAGACCCAACAAAATATCGAGCGCGAAAATATGCGCCAACCAAGTCTTCTATTAGTCATCTCCATCACATACTACCCTTCATCAATAGCTCCATAAAATGAGGCAAACATTTCTTCCATTTAATCCAATTACTCATTCATATACGACGGACTTTCATGGGGGTGGGGGGGGGGGGGGAAAGTTGGCTTTCAGGGAAGGGGGAGAGGGTGATGGCTTCCAGGGGGAGGGGGGAGGAGAGATGTCTTTCAAGGGGGGGGGGGAGGGGGGGAAGATGGCTTTCAGAGAAAGGGGGGGGGGGGGAATGGTTTGGACCCATGAAGAAATTAGTTGACGGATACTTTCCCGCAAAACCCATCGATTCAACGTAGACAACCTGTTCCACATCCCACAAGACCTTATAGCACAATAAATGTCATATTGCCATGCAGGGTGTTGCCTAATGTCTCATATCTACTCTCATTCCCAGATATAAATTAATGGTATCATGTTGGCATGACGAGCCTGGTATGCGACCATCGTTCAAAGAGCTCACCTGCCAGTGGGAACGTATGCTAGAGGATGGAGTAGAGTACCTTGATCTCAATCCAAGAACTGTTCACAATCAGGCCTACTTTGCGTCCCTGCACACTCTGGATAGTCCAAGTAAGTACCTGAAAGCACAATCTCTTGTCAGTATTTTGTGGTTTATTTTATCGTCGAATGATATTGTTGGCTTGTCCAGCTCTAGAACTTAAACTAATTATTTTCTTATGCTTTATTTGACGAATTATTTGATATTATAGATGCAAACAATGATGGAGTAGTCAGTGGTAATTTCAATGTCTTCCGTACAGAGGCTGTTAACTATCTCAACAAGCCCCTTTCAGAGCCAATCAATAAGTGTGATAAGATTGATAAGCTTCAGGCACTGTGGCAAGATTCGGTTTGTTCATTTCCGACTGAGCCAGTCAAGTCAACCTATGTGAACGACAGACAGGGGAATTTGAATGTCAATCATTATGAAAGTCCAATCAGGCTGAGGAAGGTCAGTGTTGTTAGCAACAGTGATAATGATCTCAGAACGCCGAATGGTGATAGGCCTTTATCCTACATCGATATGCAGGGTAGAAAGTCTGAGCAAGGGGATCTCCTACTTTTCAATGGATGCGAGGCGACTGGTAATGGAGAGGCGGACAAGCTTAACAAGTGATAAGTGATAAGTGAACCAAAGACTAATTTGTTGGGTGTACATAAGGCAGCAGACTAGGAATTTATGAAAATATAAAATTTCCTCTCCAGGGGGAAAAGGTAAATCCACAAACGGGCATTGCGTGGTGCTGATTCATCACTAATTTGTGCGAAAATTTTTTATGTACTTAATGCATACGAGGAATGTCTGATTCTTACATCATCAAAAAAAAATCCCCCGAATTTGAGAATGGTTCTGTTCTATATTAAAAAAAAAAAATGAATAGGATCTGCGCAGGTAAAACAATGAGAAATCCGTGGATTTTTTTTTGACGATCTAAGGATTGATTGTTACACTAAAAAAATTTTGATGATGACTTTCGAGAAATAGGTGAGAATGTCTTCTTTAAATTGGGCACATAGTTTCAGCTATGCAGTCAAATATTTATGCTTCCTACCCAGAAAAGAGCGGAACAGATCAAAGTATATTTGGTTAATGTACCATTTAGGCCAAAATATCTTAAGAAATCATAGAGTTGTTTTTTTTTCTCTTTCAATTTTATGGAAAAAAAAAGGAAGAAATCATAGGATTAAAGACTGTGTTTTGTACCTACGTTGTGAAGATAAATTTCTTCGCTTTATATTTGTATAAATCCTACACATTCCATTATTAGTCTTCTATTTATTATAAGATTAAGTATGTAAGCACAATGTATGATTAATGGAAAAGCGGTTGCATGTGTACCAAAGTAACTTTATTTTTGTGCCATGAGTTTTCTTTTTGTTTTCAATATAAATTCTAAACATTACTAAATGAGATGTAGTGTATTGACCCTTGGAATAATCGATAACAATAACATTGTTTTTTAAAAGATGGTTTTTCAAATTAGGCCCAACAATTTTTTCGATCTAGTGTCTTCAAAGATCTTCAAAGACAGCAGGGGCTGAACATACGCGTTGGCTTCGACGCCTCCACCGTCGATCCTTTGACATCCAAGCTCCCTGTCCGTTCTGGAGTCCTCCAACATGAGCTCTTGGAGGGGTGGTGGCTCCCCCACTCCAGGACACCCCTCCAAGCGCTCCTTCTGCTATCTTCCGTTCTCTCTCGCCATTCGTTCTTCCCCCACCGCTGCCCATACGTATCCAGTCACCGTTAGCGCGCTCGCTCCCTCACTGCCGGAGTGGGGGTAGCAACTGTCTCCAGTTGTACACGAACCCTCGAGCATGGACAACTGAGCAGCTTTTACTGTATACGTGTTAGGTCTGAATTTCATGCTAGATATTTTTATTATTCGTGTGTGAAAGGAGAGACAAGAAAAACTATCGAAAAGTTCGATGACGTCTCGATATGTATCGATACCGCTCCGACCGTAAGAAACCGTAAGGACGAAATCGACGCGCTCTGACGGAACTAAATCGTCACGTTCGTGACGTTTGCAGTTGATACATTCCCAATTAAGTATTTAAAATAAAAATATAGTAAATAAATTTTTACGGATTTCCAGATACAGGAAGTCCACTCATGATTCCTAACTAGGCTACATACAAGTTCCATTCAGTTAAAAAAATGAAAGGAAACAGCAGAGCTTGTTAGAAATTTTATGTATTTTTCTGCCAAATTCTATCCTCATTTTGTGACACCACAAAAATGCTCAAGAAAATCCAAAAATCGGCGTTTGTACTTTCACTTAACAGACCACATCGTCCTAAACTTGTATCGATTCCGCATATCAGAGATTACCCACTGCTCCTCCTTGAACAGAAAGTTTCTGTCAGAAACCCATTTTCTGTATCACGCAACCGCTACGAGGAGCGTAAAAAAGGAATACGAAGCTTGCAGTATCTAAATCCAAAAGTGATATATAGCCACGATTCAGCGATCTCTCCCCAGACATTTAATATCCTCAAACGTTCATGCATACCGCTATAAATGTGTCCATTGATATTGAATAAAAATTGATAGCCTTGAGCTCGAGTCTCCTATTTCCCCGGGCCATGGAGAAAATCATGAGATAGGCAAAATCGATGTAATCCTCCTCCTCCCAACCCGATTGCCATTGGCTGTCGGTCAACGTCAAACTCTGAAACGAAAACACTTGGTGTTGCTAAACAAAAAAAAAGGGTCCTCCCTCACCTGATGAAGCATCATATTTCCTATTAAACACCACGAAAGCAGCTGGGAAAAGGCCGTTCCACAGTACAGAGCAAATTTGACCAAGTTAGCGTTTCCCTTTGCACCCTGGCGAACAGACAATTCAGATCTTCAACAACACGTGGGCAGTGTGTTATCACTCGATGCTTGTCTGTATGAGACAAATTGTTGGCTCACCCAACCACCAACCACCCAAGTTTGTCTGACACAACCAAGCTTTGGCAACTTGCTGCTTGTCTCTCCCCACCACATCAATTGGACCATGCCCTCCACTCACTAAAGCAGCTTGGAATCCCGTGAAGCATATCATCGAGGAGCTTGCGCACAACTGACAAAACATACTGGATCCAAAGACACCATTGATGTCATCAACAATATTGATAAGCCGCTGATGATGTCTTATGCATATCTTCAAACGCTTGACGAAGGAGTCATTGGCCTCGTGCGCCTCGGCAAGTCTGAAAGGAACAAAACAGTGGATCTCAGCTTCATTATTGTCCTTCAATTTTTTTGATGGATAAACATTGCCACGTGGCCACTTGATTTGACAATGCCGGTAATTTGATTCTAGTATCTCCAACTGCAGTGTTATGTATCGACAAATACTGGTGACCACACCATCCATGCCGAGGATTCCAGCAACACCAGTTGTGACAGCACCTGCTTGAACAGCAAAAGCCAGACTGTGCATTGGCTCGACGGTGGAGTCGAATGGATATTTCGCCCTGATTGGCAAGCTGCCGTTGTCGGTTGGCACTATTGTCACTAAAGCTAGGACGAGACAACAACCGACACCAATGAAGCTGTAGCAGTGGAGCTGATCATAGAATGTGGACAGCTTGACCAGTGCCAGGACACCCTCATCTGAAAATCTCAATACATGAGTAGAGTCAGGCGATCCTGTTCAAGAAAGCGCATACACAAAAATGAACATCGTCATTGTCGAAGTTCGTAAGAAAAATCCTTATTGGCCTGTCACAAGGCAATTGAAAGCTCTCATTTTTGCGGAATCAATGATTAACCGTGTCTTCGAACTCGGAAAAGATGATGCTATATAGTGAAAAGGAGAGACCAACGAATATATCGATGTATATCGCAATTATCGAAACGCGTGAGATGGAGACCGACGCGGCACCACCGAGCGCGGGAAAAAAGAAAGTGCGCGCGCAGCCAGGCTCGTACTTCAAATTTCAAATTGTAGTTCGGCGCGCGGGATTGTGAATGAAAGAGTATTGCGCGGAAGTTCCAATGCATTAATCGATTGTCGTACTTCCTGTCTCCCATAGATATACTGATTACATTGAATAGATCTTGAAAATACTGAATTGTGAGGCAAAGATGGATCTATTTACCTGAAGACTGGGCGAGATCATCAATAGGATGATAGATCTCATCGATGAGTTGTATGATTTTTCGCCGACGAACATAGAAAATTATGTGCTTGAAAACAATAACGGAAATGCCTGCTAGAAAGCAACCGTCGTCGGTGATGACGAGCAAGTCCTGACGATTCGCCCACAAATCCGCCAAGATGGTGGCCACGAAGATCCAAATCAAAGACGTCATTATCATGCTGTAGATGAGGTAGACAAGTTTTCTGATTGTCGATGTCTGGTCATAGTGGCACCAAAGACCGAAGAACCTGAGTTAGTAACAACATTCATGATATTATTCCAAATTAAAATACAGCAATAGTGAAAAGAGAATGAGCGAACGATATCACCGTAGAGTGAAAAGTGACGCGGCCAAAGGGTCTCGATGATTTCCCCGCGGAGTTCCCATCACTAGACTCACAATTGACGACGAACCAGCAGAAGAAAAATTTCCTCCAATTGGAGAATAATTTGCATTATTTTCTTGCTACATCCCGAAGACATGGATAGAGCGATTTTCTTATGATTCACTAGCAATTGGGAAAATCGGAGCGCAATCGGCGGACAGCTGGTCGTTTCTCAGATAATAATACGAGGGGAGGTGTGCTGTTCACGTTGAGCATAAACCTCGGAAGCTTCAGTTGGAAATATAAGAATGGAGTAATCCGATAGAGATCTCATGGGAAATGACAGCGGAAAATGTTGATGCAATGCAGCTTACTTTGTGTGATGGAGAGCTGATCAGAGCTAACGTTTGACACGGGACAAGATGGCAAATCAGATCCAGAGGAGGTACCTGAGCTCAGGAAGGATCGATGCTGTTGCTTCACCGCGACCCCATTACAATATTCCCTCCTATATGATCCAACCATCCACCATGATGCTCAGCGGTGCTGTCAGCTCCAACCTGTAAGTACGTATTGCATAACTTATATCGATTGGACATTAATGGTATGGTACAGGGCATTTCCGTCCGGTGATTCAAGACTTCGTGGTACGTGACAGACCAGGCTGTCATCCACCAATACCAAGGTAGCACTCCACACCTCTCAGAAGTCGTACAATAGAATGTGTTCCAGAACTTGCTAGAAGGGAACTTGCTAAAATATTGGATGGATTTTGAGTCCAGAAATTAAAGAAATTGTTACCTCAATGTGCTGATCGCAGGTATGATGTCCATCGCGGAGCTTTGTAATAATGGATGAAGAACTCGAGGAGATCCTCAGATATGCAGGAAGCAAATGTTGCTTAGCTCGCCTCTCCAATAACTCCAAGCATTGAAGCATTGAACGGAGTATTCTTCCGTTGCGCTTCCGTTTCCTGGTGCTCTTCCGCTTCCAGAGTTCCACGTCTCTTCCCGGGACCACCCGCGAACAGATGAATGGTTGGATGGATCATCCAGGGGACCAGGATCAATGCCATCGAGGAAGAGTCTCTGGATGGTATCGTCTTAACCTGGGAGGACGGCCACGATGGAGTACCACGTATATCAACATGTTCACCCAACATCTGCTCACCCAATAGCACCAGTATGTTCAGCCCACCCAAACTTGGTCCGTGCTGCGTGAGTAGTTGAACCTAGTTGTTGGTCTTGTTGGTTTGGACCGGTTGAAGTTGAGTCAACCTCTACATTTGAATTTCTGACCAGACAGTTCACTGCAACCAATCAGAAACCTCAGCCTGACAACTCAATACCGTCACAACGGGTACCCCGACCGAGCACTAGCCCTCAGAGCCAGTCCTTGATCAGCACCATGTTGAACCTTCCGGTGCGAAGCTTCTGATTGGGTCACTCGGTACAGCAGAATTTTGGTCCACGGGAACCGGATGCTGGAATTCATACAGTCCAAGAGCCTGTGACATGTTCCACAAGGTGATTTTGTAAAGATTGGAATTATGTTTAATAAGCAGTTTGATAAGTCTTCTCGTTTTTCCATGGCTGGCAGCCGACACCCCTTATCACAAATGTGTCATTGATCATCGTGAGGGGGTGTCAATGTGTAATTTTCAGGTAATAATGTAAAGCTCAAACAACAAAAAATATGTTCCAATTAATATGATTGCAAATCATGAAATTAAATATATAAAAATTGGTTCTATTTCTTTACTTCTATAGAGTACATGTTATGTCACTTATCAACAAATGCTAAAGGTAAGCCGTGTCCTTTGGATTCCGTTGTTCAATGATTCCCTGGACCTGGAGATTAATTACAGACAACTATGTTGTCGTCCGCTATTTGCCAACTATTGCGCTGTAACACCGCAGGATTCAATCGACCTCCTCCCCAGTAGCTGTCAGTAGGGCAAATACTGAATATGAACTTTTCACAATCTGCGAATAATCGAATTATCATTTTCCATTGATTGCACGGTTTGCTTGCGATGTACCATCAAGAAAGTCTCCATGGAGACAGCGTAAAAGCCGAGGGCCTTCAGTTCTAGGATCTCCTTGGACCTCATGAGCGATATGATGAGTAAGTAGCCAGCGTATGACATGTCCTTCTCCTTCTCCCATCCTGACGCCCACTGACTGTCCGAAATTTTATTTCCCTGTTGATAATTTTTACAGATCAACTTATAGGGCGGTTTGAATCAAAAAGTGACTTGGCCCGATACGCTACCGCGTATCTTGATATGGATAAAGTGAAGCGCGTGGGGCAGCGTTGTGCGCATGCGCAGCGTGCGCGCAACCAAACCCCCACACTTCTCGACTAAAAATTGCGCTCGTAACGCAAAGATTTTTTCGACGAACTGGGATGCATTTAAATTGGATGAGAGTGATTGAACCTCTGACCATTTCTTTATTGAATTGGTATACCTCATTTGACAGCATTTGGCCGAAGAAGCAGCAGGTCGCCAGGTGAACGAACGCAGCGTTAAAATACAGCATGAATTTGAAGACATTGCTCTTTGATTTTTGGCCCTGAAATGTTTTTAATTGGCACTCAAAATTCGTACACAAACACACAGAGCGTAATTTAAAAACGAGGGAGAGACGCGCTAGTGAGAACAGGCGGGCACAACCGCGCAGGTCTTGAAGGATGGTGGGAGGCGACTGGGAGGGGGATGCAGCGCGTCAGGGGAAACTTGTCAAATTAGAGGGTCCTTCTCTTTGGCGGTCGATTATCAGGGTCGTTGCAATAACTTTCCCAATCGGAAATTCAGTATAGCTCATTCATGGGTAAGAAAAGTCCTGTTACTCATTTACCTAGCTCTTACAAACCTAATCTATGAGAGTAAAATGAAGAGTTCATATTTACCAAGAGAATCTGGTAACCAGTGAGACACATAATAAATGTGCTCGAAGAAAACTCGGCGAATATGTAATATCCAAACACCTTGTTCATATCATTCATGATAACGATGATGCGTTGATGGTGTTTGATGCAGATCTCAAATCGTTTCAAAAAACAATCGCTCGCTTCTGTGATTTCTGTGGGATGGAACAAAACGAAGCAATTGATCCGCCTTTCGAAGTCGGTGATCATTGTCATTTTCCTAGTAGATGCTTCCCGACCACTCGGTGGATACATAGGATCGCAGTGTCGAAAATTTGAGTTTAAAATCTGCATCTGAAAACTGGTCCACCGGCAGAAGCCCCTCAGGAGGCCATCCAGTGCGAACATGGCCGTGAAATTGAATATCGCTGTTATAATCTGAATGCCAAGTGCTATATTGTGCTTGAGATCATCTGTCGTGTCGAACGGATACTTAGATCCGATCGGCAAGCTCGAATTTCCCCCCGCGAATAGAATGGGGGATACCAGCATAGCACCAACCAATTGAACTGCCATAGCTGCCCAACCGTACTCCATGACCTTCTCCACTGTTACGTGGAAATTCATTAGACCAAATATGGGACCATCTAGGAAGAAGTGCTCTTTTAATTTTCAGCGGAGACCAATGGAATGGGTGCTTAGACGCATGAGCGTGGCCCGGTTCGGAGGCGTTAGATGGGGCTTTGGCGCAGTGTCTGCCTACTATTAGAGGTGTTGGGTCCGCGTTCAGCCTCCACTGCATATTTTTCAGTGTGCAAGCTGAACGAGAACCCAACCTGTGTGGGCGGGTCGGCGTGGGTGGGCGGGTGTTCGGGTGTAGGTGGGCGGGCAGGTGAGGGTGGGCGGGTGGGTGGGTGTGGGGGAGTGGGCGGGTGTCGAAGAATGGGCGGGTGTGGGAGAGTAGGCGTGTGTCGGGGAGTGGGCGGGTATGGGAGAGTTGGCGGGTACGGGAGAGTGGGCGGGTACGGGAGAGTGGGCGGGTACGGAAGAGTGGGCGGATGTGGGAGAATGGGCGGGTGTCGGACAGTGGGCGAATGTGGGGGAGTGGGCGGATGTCGGAGAGTAGGCGGGTGTGGAAGAGTGGGCGGGTAGGTGAGTGTGGGAGGGCGACTGTGAGTGGGCGGGTTATTAAGTGGGTAGCTATGTATATTTATTAATTGTTTACCTTCCACCATGACCATAGTATCGATAGGTTTATACACCATATCAATAAGCCCCCGAATGTCCGTCGAATGCCTCTGAAAAACTGTGACTTTAGCTATCACAGCTAAAAGTCCGGCCAACATAGCACCAACATCAGATATCGCCAGCATATCGTCGAGATTAGAAATTATGTCGGCGGACATTGTTGCGGCAAGTGCCCATAGTGAACCCTTGGCTATACAACCATATATACTGTAGAAAAATCTTTGAATTAGACGAGGCGGATCCATTGCACTCCAAATTCCCCCCACTCTGAGGACAATTGAGGGAAAAATTAGCTATTTATAAATTCATCAATAATAATTTCTGGTAATGTCAATAGAATTAAAAAAAAAAACAAGAAGTACAAAATCCGTCTCTATAATAGAATAAGCGACATAGCACCGATACCTTCCCACCGTTAACAGCATCGTAAGAATTTCCCGGTGCTCCACTCGCAGCACTTCCATGATGTTTCCGCAATGTCTAAATGCACTCTACCCCAAGAATTAATTTTTCCGCAAAAATGAATCGATACTCCCGCCTAAGAAGACCACGTAAATGCTTCCAATTATTTTCAATCGGCCAATTACATTCATATTGCTGCGATTGAGGTAAATAGGGAAGAGCACGGTAACACCTGTGCATTTCCCGGGATTGGTAAACAAAAGCCGGAAAAGTCGGCTATTCAACCCTTTGTTTTTCATCCCCCATTGCGTAATTTCGAGGGGAAATGTAGAGGTACAGAAGGTGTTGAAAGCAACTATCGGCAAGTCTCAATAGCGGAAACCTTACGATAATGAAAGAAAATTGTGAAGTTAATTGCACTCCAAGCGATTTATGTCATACGTGAGATATATTTGAAAATCCCAAGGGGTATTCAAAATTGCAAACTTGAAATAAAAAGTGGTAAATGAGTGCGGTTCATTTGGGAACCGACGAAACCCCAAATTTGTACTTTCTACCCAAGACAGTTTGTACGCACGATTTTCTTAAAAATTGAAATAGCTCCTTACCAAGTGATGTTAACGAAAAATGTTATAAGACGTTTTTTGTGGAGAATCTTATTTCGAACAAAAAATGTGCATATGAATTTTCTCTCGATCGACTCCCTCTCGAGATAAATCGAAAAGTTCCATACACGGAGAGACGAGTTTAATGAAAATTACCCAGTTCCGTAATTCGCGGGTGGAATGTTGTTGAGAGAAAAATTACGGAGAATTACGTAAAAGTGATGCAGTGGAACTGAATTTAAACGCAATTTTTATGGGATGTTCCGCGGATTACGGAACTTTTCACGCAATTTTTATTGAGCTTTTCTCTACGTTGATAAACGGGATACCTTCAACACACAAACACACACACACACACACACACAGAGCAGGCACATTCCGTATCTGCTATTCGTAGTCCCCAGAAAATGCGACTGCTAGGCCGGACGGGAACCCAACCCGACTCAGCGCGGGATGAGGATTCCATCGCCGGCGCCCGCCATCATGGCATAGAGGTTTCCGGAGGTTTACCCAGCGTTTAGAAATGCGATGGGGGAAAAAGCGGGAGTCGGCCCCGGCTGCATGGATGGGTGCCCTCTCCCTTCCAGAAAAATACTCAAGAACAGCTGTACCGAAGGAAGTACAAAAGAGAGGGATGGAAGGAAAAAACATACACACACGATTAAAGGTGTAGTGGGAGAAGAGTCATCCAAATTTCTATGAGTTGCGGCCGATGGCGAGAAAATTCCGTACGTGCCATCGGCGGCCCCCCGAAATGAGACCTGCGGGCGCGAACCCAACCTCTCTCGGGGGGGGGGGGGGGGGGGAGGGGGCGAAAGTTGAAACATAGAGAATGACACGGGTCGATTCAAAAATCGATTATTGTTGATTTATCAGTTCGTATTCAGGTAAGTTTCTTATTACAATTATTCTATACTATCCTCTTTAGATTAATAAGTTTAGCCTTGAGCAATTCAAAGTTTTGAAATTTACATCATGTATTGTTAGACATTAACACATTTCCCTTCATCGGTTCATCTAGTGATTCAGTTAAATTAATTGTAAGTGGTCATTTCACTTTTGTGAGGGATTTTCTGTTTACATTACCAGATTAGTAATTAGGTATGATTTGCAATTCAATTTTTCGTATGTTTCAGAGAATCAAACATGAGCTATTGTTGATACATACCAGAAAGTGCAACAATAACATTATGATGTATACCGCCGCTTTTATTCGCTGAACACAACTATTGCCACACAAAACTAGTGGATTTCATCACTAGGCCGAAAATTACTTTTCACCCGGCTGACAAACGATGTTTTTTGTCACACTTTGCTAAAGTACGCTATTTTAGATGAAAATAGCAATTTAGTGTTGTGTTCCGAAACTGGGTTTTAAAGAAATTAAAATTTCCCATTTTCTTTTTTAAAATTCCGGAACTTTCCATAAATCGAGATGACTTGTTCTTCTGTCGAAATCTCTTAACCTTATCCTTTTGTTCTGGGTTTTAAATGGCAGCCCGACCACGTGACTTCGTTACGCGCATGCGCAGTGTGAAGAAAGATAGGCGCACCGCGTTTAATTCACATCGTGACAGTAGTTCAGTCTGTTCAGTCGTCACAACATTCTGAAGAGGTTAGAAAATGAAAAATATATGAATTAACAACTTCACCAACAAACACCTCGAATTGCAATAATTAATTCAATACCAGCAAGCTATTTAATCGAATCATCAAAGGCAACATATTGTACAAGATGGAACTGAGTGATAACACAGAAGAACTTCTTCGAGTAGTCTGTGACATCGGGGAAATCCAGTCTATGAGAGTGGCGTTTCAAAATAGTGTCAAATCGGGAATTATTGTTGGCACTTTAACAACAATTTGTGGGCTCTTGATGGGACCGTGGGGTCTCATGTTTGGTAATTTTTCTCTTTTCAAATTAGTCCATCCACAAACTCAAAATATTTCATTTGTCAAAGCAAACTCTCACCATTTATTTAACGAATCTAACAACTAACATTGATTATATTCTCCATATTTATCATATTGTTTAAAAACATTAATATATATTAAAAAAAAAATATTCCAGTGTCTCTAGATCAGCTGACGGGCTCTCTAAACAATTCAGTTTAGTTCCAAAGTCCGAAATCCTAATTTTCTATTTATAAATAACGATGTATTTAAAATTCTGCATGAACAATTTTTCACAGAACCGACTGGGAGCTCAATTTCCACTTTGACTTTTGTCTGATTGTCATGAAAACTAACATGTCACTCGAACGGAGATAAACATGTGAACCAACGCGGTAATTCAAATATTGAGCTACCGAAAATGGTAACCTGCAAGAAGTCAAACAACTAAAAATGCCTCACTCAAATGTTGCATTTTCAACATGCTTACGATGAGCAGAAATGCTCACCACTATACCACTGGAGATTAACATATTTTCGATATGAAAATTTTGGTTGGTCAGATAAACTCTGACCACGTGACCCACAAATGAGCGAATTTGCTATGTTAGCTGAACGCTAGATGGCGTTAGTGCGAATTAAAATGATTGGGATTGTAAGGTGGCCATTTTGGAAACAAAGTAGTGCTTTACTTTGTCTCAGACGCCATTTTGATTTACTTTAGTGCCGTCTAATGGTTGACTAAGCTCACGCATCGCTACCAACATTTTGTGTGCTATTATGTGCAATTGAATAACAAAAGGAACTATATCAGATTGAATTTGTATAAAGCCGATTGGCGTGCCATGAATAAATAAACGATTAAAGTTAATCCACAGGTGGAACAGTAGCTGGTGCAGCCACTGCCTACTCCATGAAAGGAAAGTTCAGATCAGTACCTGACGTTGTCCTCAACGACCTCACAAAATCGCAGAAGCTTCGTCTAGCACTGGCAATAAAAAGCCTACTTACCCAACAAAATATTCTAACGATAGCTGATTTCGCCCTAAAAGTCGCCACCTATGATAGCATCATTGCTCTTGTTATTCCCATCGTCAAATCGTTTTTAGAAACTGATATGAGAGCAACAATCACGTGACTAGCAATTAGAGGTTCTACTCAGAGATTATATCGATTTATTAAATAAAAAATCAAGGCGAGAAAAAATATACATATTGAGATAAAGAATGTACAAAATTATATTAACTATTAACTTAATTAAAATTTCGTGTTTTGTTTGCTTTATTTTTTTATTTGGTGGAGTGTGGGAGTGTAAATAAATCAGTCAATGTACAATATTAGCTGAATAAAATGAAATTTATTTACTGAGATCTACATAGTTTTTCTTAACAGAATTTATTTATGATTTGAATTGTATCAGCTCTGTAATAAAAAATAAGTAAAAAATTTTGTCACCAGTACATAAAAGATTTTGATTTACCTTCACTTTTCGAAAGAATAAAGAACTACGAAATATTGTTTTCTTTCATTTGGACCGATTTGGGTATGGGGTAACGAAAACGTTGACGAACTAGCAAGGAGGAGAGCGAAGGGGAACGAACGTTTCCCTCGACTTGCCGTAGAACTACCGAGGCAAGCTGTGAAGCGAAGTATCCCGGAATAGGCTGTCGATCAGATGAACCAGAACTGGATGATAACTGCAGGTGTCAGACAATCCAAAATTTCCATCAGCAACTGGAACCCCACAAGGACCAGGGAGCTGATAAAAATGGACAGGCACCTGGTAAGAACGGTAGTGGCTGTCGTGACGGGCCACTGCAAACTCCGTAGGCACATGAACATACTGGCCCTATCAGAAACCACCATATGCCGCTTCTGTGAGGAGGAAGAGGGAACTCCCTTCCACATACTGTGCAAATATCCAGCACTCCCTGTACAAAGACACCGGGTTTCTGGAGATGCATCCTTGGAGGAGGAGGAATGCGTTCAGCTGGGATGTAAGGAGATTCTAAGCTCCATAACTGAGCTTGAAATCCTATGACCCTGCTGCCGATGAGATTTTCGTTCTGTAGGAGACAAGAAGGGCCTAGGCCTATATGTCGCCCCTCACTTATAGTGAGCCCACATTGTTCTAATAATAATAATAATAATACTAAATTCAAAACTATCAATTTTCTACAGATATTATTATCTCAGTTCCTAATTGCTGAAAAAATCATCAGATGTTCGTGCAAATATAGAAATAACCTGAAATTTTTTCACAATTTTTCGACGCCATGATGGTAATGGACAGCCGAGGGGGAATCCCCCATATTTCTCTTACCTGCTTCACAAAATGAAGGATAATGAATGAATAACCTAATACTCAATAAATGTTAATTTATTCAATAAAATCCACTACTTAACAGGACTTAAAGGATGGAAAATAACCGATAATCCAAAAACCATAAGTATTACGTTTATATTTATAAAATTATTCATCATTAGAAAGCACATATGATCTATTTACGACGTAATTCATTTGTATTTTCATCTCTCATAAATTCACTTTATACACACACGCAGACACATGCATGCAGCTGTCCCCAAATATAATATATTTAAGACATACAATAATTAATGCTTCCGCCTCGTAAATCATGGAAAAGAAAAGGGAAAAAACTCTCGCAAAAAAAAACTAACGAGAACATTGAAAATATACATTTATCGCGTATATAAAAATCAGAGTATCTCACTTATGATGGGCCATCCAAATGTTACGATAATACATCATCAATTCAATTCAATTAATCAACTATTTTAATTATTTTTTTTTGTTGATTCAATCAACATAATTTCACCAGCCCCATTATCTCCTCAAAATTAATTTCTAATTACTTTTCACCTCAATCATGTTTCGTTCGTTTTTCTTTTCTTAAATCAACATAAAACGTAATTAACATTTATTACAACCATTAATACGCACCAATAAAAAATAATCAATAAAAAACGAGGGGGGGGGGGGAGAAATACCATATAACGATAACAAGAATTAGCTGTTTGTCGAATTACGAGTTACTGTAATCAGAGTTTACGGTCAATTGTACAGAGTTTTCTTCTTTTTTTTCTCAATTATTAGTAGGTTTTTTTCAATGAAACACTTTCGACCAATCTGGAGGTGTACTTGTTGACGGGAAATTGTTTTGTTATTGTAGCGAAATTGTTGGAATATTTGGAAGAGGTTGAGACGAAGGGAGGATTCAGATTTTTTTTTTTATTATAATTGTTGGAAAAATTTTGAAAATTTTAAAAATATTTTAGTTATAATTATAGCATTCTAGGTGCAATTGTGGATTTTTTTAAAATCCATTTGTGAACGAGATTTAGCTGAAACTAAATTTAGACAGTTCGGATTTTTTTATTGAAACTCGTGAGTCAATTAATTGTAAAAAAATGGTAGGAAATGAAAAAATGGAAAATGATGTAGGTATTAATGATTTTACGAATTATGAAACTTTCAGAAGAAATAGAAAAAAAATAATGTTTGAAGAACTTGGAAATTTTAAAGAACCTCAGATATTTGAGACTTTTTGAGAAGCTGTGAAATTTTTCTACTTTTGAAAATTTGAAACGTACAGAAATTTTAGAAACGAGCAACGTTTATAAGTTTGGATAGTGTGAACATTGTAGAGGTTCAAGATACAAAACGTTATATAATCACGTAATTTCCAAAAATCTTTGAAATTGGCAAGATATCAAAAATTCTCAATTTTTAAAGAATTCAAAAAAAAATCATGGAAAAAAAAATTTGAAGCTTTGAACAAATTTTGAAAAATCTAAAAATGTTATCCTTCCAATCGTTAAAAAAATGGTAAAATCGTCGCCCAAAAAATAAAATCATCTCGATTGCACTTTCATGCCAGTAGATACCACTCACATTTTATTTACTAACTAATGCTTTCAACCTTTTTCTGATTGGGGAGACTAATGTCGGGCTTAAATTTATTCCCAAACCTACAAAAAATTTGTAAGTCGAAAAATAATTAGGGAGGGCAGTCAATCGGGTGAACATTTCTTTGAAGATTTGTATATCCAATACATTGCAAAACTGAATTTTTATCACGAGTATATACCGATTGAAAAAATATTTCTGAATTTTTTTACAATTTTTTGGAACATGTATTATATTTTTTTTAGGACACTCATTATTAGAGCAATTTTTTTTTTCATTTTAATTTCCAAATCGTCTTCAAGCACTCGTGAAAAAATATGAGAAATAATTTTTATTGACGTTAATAAAATTATAACAATCAATTACTCATAATTAAAAAATCAATGATCATCTGGGAAGGTCAACAACGAGGTGGCCAATAGAGTCAAGTCTAAATATCTCAACAACTAAAAGAGATATCGAAATTCACTTTCATACAAATTTGTAGGTCTCATTTCGCTCTACAAAAAAGGTTTATATAGAAATGTCGCTATATTGATTCAATTTTGAGCTATTTGCTGAAAACTGAGGCACGGGAAAAATCGACTCAACGCAATGGACCACTCCTGAATTATCATAGCATTTGCAAGTGTACCAAAAAATTTACAAAAATCAGAAACTTTTCAACCAACATGAACATCTAATGAAGTCTCAAAAATACCAAATTTTTATTAAAAAAAAACTGACACTTCTGACTTTTTTTTAAACTGCCCCTCACTCCAAAGTTTTTCTTTCCCTCATTATAAAGACAGTGTATAATTTTCGGTGGGGAAAAAATCACTTTGCATCAACAATTTAGGTTTTTAACAATGCAAAAAAAAGTCAAAAGTTTCCCTATTTTTTTTCCATTTAACTTCACCGCAAAAGCTCCTCAAATAATTTCCTTCCAAATTTCCACAAATTTCTCCTCCCCCAGATTGACCAATCAATCCTTAAAAGCTCCAATTCACCGAAAAAAAAATCCCCTAACTTCTCTACATCGTGAATTGTGTAATTTAAAGCTACACATAATTGCCGCCAAACTCTATTGGAAAAATAGGACACTTGTGTGAGATTTGTTTTTTTTTTATCTTTTTCAATATAATTTTCTTAAATTTGCTTTACCATACTTAAGTATGCATGCACATTCACGCGCATACAGAGGTGGTCTATACATATATATTTATATAAATAAATTACATAAATATATATCGTATACGCGATTAAATTTTCTCATCTATGTATTCAACAATCGACAAATTGTTCACTTATTTAGTGCAAGATTTACCCAAAGAATCATTTTGTTAATGTTTTTTTTTTTATTTTTGTCTTTCATTTTTCCCACCAGACTATGCAAAATAGAAGATCGATTTTTTTTTTTCGTTATAGTTAGAATAATTACTTCATTAATGTTATTTAACTCGTCTACAATTTTTTGTGTGTGGTAGTTTTGTTTTTCTTTACGTACAGACACGAGGGCGTTTTCCACACGCACACATGCATTATTATATACATTAAATGCATACACGAATTACATTCAGGTAATTTCAATGTAAACCTGTATGCCAATATATATTTGTTTATATTTATTTTGTAGAGGTACCCTTAATAATTCAATTGAAATTACCCTTTTTTGCGTAATAACACGTTTGTTGCTCAACATTTTTCGTTTTATCTTTTTTTTTCATTTCTCTGAAATACTAATATCGTTTTTTTTTTGTTTTTATGGTAATAATATAATTTCGTTATATTAATAATTAATGATAAGAATAAACTGAGATAGTAGTAGTCAAAATTTCTTATGGTTAATTTACATGTATGTATAATTGCAACAATAATAATGACCAATGATTAATAAGTAATAATTAATAATGTCAAATAGTAATAGATAAAATAATAAAATAATAGTTTTTTTATAATAATCATATTAACAACAACAACTATCATTTTTTTTTTTGCGCTCTCCTCTTCTTCCTTCCTTATCTTTTTTTTTGCGATTTTTCACGGTTATCATTTCTTTGTCACAATTTGGTTTGCGGATTTCTTACAATCACAAATATATTATATAGATATTCTCGTATAGGGTAAAATGTGGGTAAATTAAGCGGTAAACGCGGATAGAGGGCGGTTTTCACTATTTTTTTTTCTTTTGTTTAATCGATTTTTTTTTTCTTTCGCTTTAATTTATGCAGTTTGCTTTTTCTTTTCCATCTGTCGATTTTTTTTCACTTTTTCGTTTTAATTAATTGAATAATTAGATTTAATAAAACCTATCAATAATCCTATGTGTTTAACAGCCAGTGGTATAGTATTGTATACCGGTGAGGTACCTACGTAGTTTTATTTATTAAAATTTTTTTGCTTTCGGTGATAGAAATTGGTAGGTAAGTTGTGAAACGAAGGTGCGGATTTTTTTTCTGGGTTTTTTTTTCAATTTTTGAGGGAGCTAGGGGAGCTAGGGGGGTGGTGAAGAGGAGCTTTTTTGGAGGTAATTTAATTCTCTACAATTTAGGTCCTGATGGGGGGGACGCTAGGTCCAAGGGGTAAGGAGTTATTTGGAAAAAACTTTGGGAACATCTCATTGAAATTTTTATTTTGTTTGGAGTACGAAGTTGGGATTTGGGCGACGCATTTTGAGGAATATCTCTAAATGCAAGGGCGCCATCGAAAAATCGGTAAAGAACTTGTTCACAGAGAATTTAATTCTCTACAAAAAAGTCTACATCATCAACCCGCCAGCACCTCTACATTTGGAGATATTCCGAAAAAACTGATTCCACGAAATTGATCTTGCACTTCCAAATTTCAAAACCTGAAATTTTCTATTTTGAAGATATCTCGAAAACTATCGCAAATAGCGAAAAATAGATGAGGACATTTTTTATCTACAATTAGATTCTCTTCCAAAAAGGTCCTTATCAGTATGTCGCTATTTGGGCTAGATCCGACGATATTCGCCGAAACTCCAAAAAATTGATCCCCATCTTCGTTGCACAGATTGCCCACTGAAATGACCAAAGTGTACCGTACCAAACTAGTGTACGCGCAGAAATTTATAATGAACAATATTTTTCTATGCAATGAACAATCTTTTTGCTCAATAATCAATGAATTCTGCAAGAAGAAAAAATGCATTTTACTAAATTTAATCTTTTTTTGTAAGATTTTTTTTACAAATAAAATTGAAGAATTAGCTATTTTGAATTTAAGTTAGACTTTTATGTTTAAAAGGTTCAACTTTTTTATGAAGATCTGACCACAACGTACAACTGGCTGGCATCGGGTATTTGGTTGAACATCTGCCCTGTTTTATATGCATTTAACCATCATTACATATAACACAACATTTGCGGTTTTTTTTGTTTTACGGTAGAACGTTTACAGACGCAGGATTGACGCTTAAATCTCTTCATTTCTCATTTTAACGTGATCTTAAAATATATTACATACATTTTATAACTCTGCAGTCACTCTGACAGTAGTTTCTGTAGCAGTGACGATTTCGGATCACCTCGTACTACTTCCTCCATAGTATTCTGAAAAATTCAGGGATTATGAGTTGTTTTTTTCTGCATTATTTGGCATTAATTTTTTTGTAATTTTACAGGTTTATGAGTTTTCCAGGTTCTTATGGTTTTGAACAAATGTTGGTCAAACTATGCAGGTGAAGAGTTTTTTAGGCTTATTGTGGATACTATGTTTGGGATTAATGAGATAGGTTTAACGAAATTGGAAGAATTTTAAAAATTGGGAAAAGTCAAAAATCCGCAAATTTTTTGTTAATTTCAAAAAATTTCAAAAATGAAAAAAAATTGAAAATTAAAAAAAAATTGTAAAAAATTCGAAGAAGAAAAATTAAAAATGGGAAAATTCAAGAAAATTAAAAATAAAAAAAAAAAGTTTAAAATTTAAAAATTTTGGAAAACTTGAAAATTTCGAAAATTTTGAAAATTTTGAAAATTTCAGAACTTTCGAAAATTAAAAACTATCATTGTCGATAAATGGATCATCTGTAGAATTGAAAACAAGATTTGTTCAAGCCCAATGGCAGAAAAGTATCTCTTATCACTCTCCTCTTCCTATTTGTTTAAATAAAATCGGTCAACTAAATGTTTACGTAGGCATGCGCAATCCTCAAAATAAATAGGAAAGACAATATCATGCATAAATAAACAATAAAAATTATAGCTACACTGTGAAAAAGCATTACTACCTAAATCAACAAAAAAAAAAAACTAAAACACTGGATTCGAGGAGAATTTTTAACTCAGTATGAAGCTACCCACAACCGTGGCAGTACACAGTAAATAAACTGTCTAATTGTTTCATTGAATTGTAGATTGTAAATTGTAATGATAGCATGACAGTTGAATTTGCAGAAGATTAATAAAGAAATGTCGCTAAATTCCGTGGGTATGTTCCTTCAGTTCTCACATGCAGTATTAAGCAAAAAAATGATATCGTCAATAAAATATGGCAAAATGTTTTAAAATTTTAACAATCTGGAGACGAAACAAATAAAATTGAGAAAAATTAATTTCTAAAATTTTCAGAAAATTTCAAGACTTTGAAGAATCTAAAACAATTTTTTAATATTGACATTTCCACACAATCCAGTAATTTTTTAAATCGAAATGAAAAAAAAATTTGGAAAAGTTAAAAAGAAATTCGAGAAATTTGGAAAATAAAAATTCAATTATTTCTTAGAAATGGAAAAATTCTAAAATTTAGAAGATTAAGAAAAAAATCAAGAATTTGAAAATTTCTAATTTTTCAAGAATGTTATAAAATTTTAGAAAATTCCGGAAGTTTTTAATTTTTAACTTTTAAATTTGCAAATATTTTAGAAGAATTGATAAATATGGCCCTGATCACTGATTAAATACAATAACTGCTAATCAACGTATCGTGCATAACAAAGTTGATGTTTTACTCGAAATTTGAAGCCAAGCGAAGAGGGAAGAAAAGGGTCCAGGTCTAAATATTGAGTGTGAAAAAAAGGAAAAAAAGTGAAAAAAAAACGTGATTTCGAAAAAAAAACTTGATTTAACAATACTGTGATTATTTTTTTTATAACAAATTGAGAAACTTGAAAATTAACGAAATCGACACATTACAATTTTTCTAAAGATTCAACAATTTCATAGAAATGTTGAAAAATTTTCAAAAGCAGCATAAAAAAATTAGGAAAAAATTGAATTCAGAAAAATTTGTAGAAATACAAGAAAAAACATAAATTATAATTTGTCCTTTATTTCAAAAACTGAAAATTGAAAGTTTATATTGAAAGTATTAAAAAATAAAAAATTCTTTTATTCTAATACTTTATCAAAGTTCTTGTAACACCAGGTTGCAATAACCACTTATTTTTTCATGCATTTTTTCCAAGGATAATATTTAGACGGGCTCCCAGAACAGAGCAGTACTAATTAAATAGGTTTTTAACGAGAGAAAATGTAATTGTCGGAGGGATCTTACCCTGGAGGAGGAGGGGGCGCTTCCGGCACTCCCAATGGCCCAACTCTTGGCAGGGCCATCGCTAACCACAGCCTCTGTAGGACATCGTAACGATACATGTTACCACAATTTTTTGCCATCAAAAATTGTAAAAAATTCAAAAAATTTCATGAATTCAAAAGGTTCAAAACCTTCAAAAATTGTACAAAAATTTCAACCCTTCGTCATTGCAGAAATCTCAAAAATTTCACCGACTTCAGAGATCTTGACAACAAATTATAAACTTGAAAAGTTCAGAAATGTATATCGACACCATTTGTCACAATTTTCAATTCACGGAAAGTATCCCCTTCAGCATTGACTCATTTAATAAAATATTCTATGTTTGTACAGCATTTCTTTATAACACACGAATTTTGGGAAAATTTCCTAAAAATTTGTTCCAATGCAAAACTCGTTTTTGGGAGATTCAATATTTTTCATTCTCCTCACAGAAAATACGATGAGGTAATACTTTTTCACAGGTTCAATATTCGATAGAAATTCGCGGAAAATGAGTGATATGTACATCTGGATGAACGTATGTATATTGCGTGGTTCCGGGGGGGCAGTTGCAAGTGATGAGTGAAATTCAATAGCGGAGCGATAAAGGTGTTCAAGTTGAATGGGCTGGTATTTAATTTGATGTGTGATATTTCGTAATTAAATGAAAATGTGGAAGATGGGGTATAATGGGACGCGTACCCGAAAGGGGAAAGGGACCTAGAAACATCCCATATCCCATTTTGCCCCCATACCCATTTTGCCCCATACCCCATTTTGCCCCCACACCCCATTTTGCCCCCACACCCCATTTTGCCCCCCATCCCGTTTTGCGCTCATATCCAGTTTTGCCCCCGTATCCCATATTACCCCATATCCCTCTCTGAATCAATACAGCAGTCCATACGGACCTCCTGGATGTTGACCTCAAAAAGGTCTCAACCACCTCCAACGCCCGAAAGGAGGCGCAAAAATGAGTCCGAAAGACGAAAAAAAAATTGACCCTAAACAACGTCACCTGCAACAATGTCGCATCACCTCAATCCGTCCTAAAATTAAGTGAAACTGTGAACCGTTCAGAATTACATAAATGTCACTCCACTCCAGAAGTCTCGATTCCCGAAATCTGAATAATTCAGCGATGATGCAGGGAGAAACGTGAAGGTGCTATTGGTATCTAAGTGAGTAATTAATTAATTGCGACGTTCCAGCCTCATTTCCTCGTGTCTCCGCTATCTACTTAGCGGCTTGGATCGATCTAGTCTTGGAGGTTGAGGTAAAACGTTGGTAACCAGTGAAATGGGGTGTCCATGGTTGGTTGAGACTGTCATATGAAAGCATGTTTGGAACTTCAATATCTCTGTCGAACTTTTTCTGACGTGAAAAAAGCATGTTTCAACCCACAAATTCATACCGAAGAAAATTTTTCGCTTGAATTTCGAACCATTCAAGGGGAACTGGAGCCAGATGACACCTGACTTACCGTTTTATCGCTTCGCCATTGAATTGTTTTTTTCGATAATCTAGTCGTGCAACTAATACCTCTGGCTTGGTAGGAAAAATGAATGTGATATCGATCAGGGGCTTTCTAGGGTGAACACAGCTATGGGCTTTTGTCAAGGGCATGATGCATCGTGAAACATATCCTAATCAGGCCAAGGGTGATGTTATGTGTCAGGCTTATGATATGTCCAGACTTATTCCTGCTTTGAGTATGATTTCAGGCAAGTGGTAAATTTCGATTTTGTTTATTTTGGAATTTAGGAAAGAAGACAGAAATATAAAAAAAATGGGAAAGTTGTTTTTAGAATTTGCAAAGCTGCAAAATTGTGCAAATTGACTTTCCACAGATTTGAACAAACTGAAACATCTCAGTTCAAGAACTCCAAAAAATTCAGATTCTGAAATTTTGCAAAACTACAATTTGGAATTGAAAAAAAAAAAAAATGAATGGAAATTGTTTGGGTGAGGGAAATTTGGAGGGATCGAAATTTGCCACTTGTCCGGCCATTTCGTGATAAGATTAACAATATTTGAAGATTGGACTGAACTTACCTGCGGGTGACATCTCGAATGATAATCCAAGAGCCTCGAGATCGTCCTGCGACACCTGGCCAATCAGGTTATTTTGCATATTGCTGGGTACCCTTTGCTGAGTTCTCGCACCTACCACCGCTCGCAATTCCTGTCTAACGAACTCTGACGTCATACCCCCGCTGTTGGTTCCTGCGACAAAAAAGTAGGAATTAAACCACAAATAATAAATGATACAAGTATCCCCATCTTAAAAATTCGGGAATTGCACCAAAAAAAATATATTGTTTTGCTGAGGGGAGACTGTCGCCTCAAAAATTGAAAACTCATTATAAATATTTTGAATTAGTAAAAAAATGAAAAATGTAAAAAAATGAAGTTTAGAAAATTTTCAAATTTTTCGAGTCCTTCAATATGAGGAAACATTTTTTTGAGCAGAATTCCCGCACAAAATGGCTCGTCAAAAATTGGCGTGACCCTCTTCATTTCTTATATACAAGCCAAGTATAGCAAAAAGTCTCGTAAACTCGTTAGCAAATCTTGTTCTATGAAAACACCATTGAATCTCAAATTATTCGGTTCTGTTGTTCGAAAAAAAAAATCACAATACCGCCAGATGTGACGCTTGTTATCACTCATATATCCCCTCATTTATCATGCTGCACACCTTTAGTTAAGGGCAAACTAAAGATTTTAAAAACCCTTTCAATTGCGCTCTTAATTCCTACAGAAATTCCTTCTTTTTTTTATTTTTCAACAATAATTAAAAATTGAAATTTTAACAATTTGAGAATGCTAAGGATATAAGAACTCAGGAAAAATTTCAAGAATTTGCACAAAATAATTGCTGAAATTTTTCAGAATTGAAAATATTTTTACAATTTCCAAAAAAATCTCAAATTTCCTCAAATTTCAATTTCTTAATATAAAAAAAAAAAAAAAAAAAAAAAATCTGTAGGAAAACGAGATAACATGCATATTTTAATATTTTTGCCCCAGTACCTATATATATATATACCCAAAATGGCGGTTTTTAAAATCAATAGTATCACTCCCCAAGTATAATTTTTTAGCTGTCATGTTTATACACAAAAATGTTATATTCATCGTGAAGAACACATAATTATCGTGATGATGATGGTGATGAGGACGACAACGAACAGCACATTGAGTGATGTAACATTTGCTTTATTCTTACATCATGACTTATCATAGAAATTATTCAATGTTCCTTGAATAAGAGGATTCCACATGCATGAATTTGATTAATTTTTGTGCGTTGTGCGGACTTTATTATGAGAAAAGCCGAGTGCAATTGATAAGCAACTGACGAGATTTGTAGTTTCCTCTTATGCAAGTGATGATTAAGTGGGCAGGAGAATGAAAACCCTTTGAAATGAGGAAAAATTTCGATAGCGAATTCCCATTGCCTGGTCAGTTTCAAAATAACTAAAAAAAAATGGGAAAAAAACATTCCCATTCCAACTTTGTGATACAAAAAATTGGGCGAAATCCAGACAGGACAAATAGATTTTTTATTTGGTTGAAATCGCCAAGTGGTACACTTACGATCCGCCATTTCGGGCTTTAATCGTTCCAAGATGGCGACCAACCAAACCCGTGGTAAGGTCACGTGACCACGCTAACCAAAAAAATCACAAAATAGGAAATCTCAAAAATTAAAACGATTTATAGCTTTGTTTTTACCCTCTTGCCTCACAAAAAAAAAAAGAAAAAAATGCATAGGAAAAATGGTGCCACTGTCCCAGACGTGGACATGAGATAGTAGAAGGAGTTGAAAAATTGCGAAAAATACCAATGGGTAAAAAAAAAATATAAAGCTAATGGAATAAACTTCGTTGGATTCATCTCGGATCCACGACTCGGACAGAATTACAAAATTGATCATATTATCATTGAAAAAGGGGAATTGAAACACTTTTATTATCTCCTGTGGTAACTTTGCAACAATTAGTTTAATCAGTACAAAATATAAATATATGGGAGAACAGTGAGAACAATTCAAATGTGGAGAATAGATAGATGTACATTGTTATTTACAACGTGAATGAATTAACATTATCACAGTAGCGAATTAGTTATGATGCCATGATAATTTTTTGGATAATTTACGTGGAAGCTTCATGCAAACGATTCACAAAATGATAACAATGTTCGGAGATAGTGGGAATTTTTATATAATTTGCAAAAAATATTGAATTTCACATTATTGTTTCTGAAATTATTGGATAGCATTTTGAAAATTATAAAAATGTTCAAAGCTTTTAACTTCTTTTTACATTTTCCAAAATTTTGGTCGATTTTTTTTCAGTTTCATAGATTCGAAAATTTTACAAAAATACCTTTTGGTAAAAAAATCATTCGACTCAGGAGACTTATGGAAAACGAAACATAAAAAAATCCCACTATTCCCCGGTAATAAATTTGCCAATGGGTGATGATCATGATACATTCAATGCCACTATGTACAACGTATGATAACTCGTCGATATCCCAAGCAATTGTTCATTAATGTATAGACATATCTTGATGTGCCCTCGACGTATGAATTCCCATGATTAATTCTTCCACTTGGCACGACTATCATTATTTGTTCACTGACGTCCAAAAAATTCAAAAATTCCAAAATCTCAGAGATTTTGAAAATTATGAAATTTCCCTGAACTTTGAATTCAGTGATTGGCACAGGTTGCCAGGGATTTTAGTTCACGGACAAAATTTCATAATGAAAAATTCCCGAGGTTCATTTCCCTTAGTAAAAAAAATCACAGCACAAATGTTCGCGGATTCAGATCAGTTTTTGACGATTCTAAAAATTGTCAAATTTTAAAAGATTGCGAAATTTTGGTTTTGGAATTCTAAAATATTTAAAAATTTTTGAAAATCTCAAATTTTCAAAAAACATTTGGAACTTTCCAAAAATTGGATCAAGTTTAAAGATTTTTCTTAAAATTTTCTTAAAACTTTACAAATGTTAAAACGCTGCTAAAATTTTTGAAAATTTCAAAAAGCGTAAGAAGTTTGTAAAGTGTTAAAAGTTTGTCAAAAAATGCTGCATGTCTGGGAAATATTTTTGAAATTCAAAGAATTCCCGCCAAAAAAATTTTGTCCGAGACACCTGGGTCTGTCGACCATTGTCACATGACATGAACGGAGTCACATGACTTACCACCCATTTGATGACCGGTATTTCCGGATGATATGGGCCTGTTGTCCTCAGGCCCAGTGCCATAAACAGGTACAGTGCCCTGATCGTAGCAGAACTGGTTGTTCTGTACGTCTGGATTGCTAACATTACTACCAGAATTACGATAAATCATGGACGAGTGCTGATTGTAGTGATTGTTGGGTACATTGTGGCCGGGTTGGGGACATCCGGATCGTTGATGACTAGGGGACAACAATGACTGCTGATCCTTGACACTACCGTAATGACGGGGTGAGCCTACCCCACCTGAAACATTTTTTTGAAAATCTACCTCTGTACTAACTTCTCAAAATTACATCACTTTAATAGTCAAAATGTAGGGAAACCTACAAATCAGTAAGATGGAAACATATTAAAGCAGATATCAATCACTTACTAAAGCTCAAATGCTATCATGCTTAAAAAATAACGCGAGTACTCAGACGATTTGAATTTTTTTATAAGATGGAAATGTCAAGAGAAAAAAGTTTTGAAGATCTATCGTTTTTTTTTTTTTTTTTTTTTTTGAAACTTTGAACATTTAAAAAATACAAAAAATAATTCTTATAATTTTGAAAAATTTCGGAAATAATGACGGAAATTTTTTATACATTTTTTTTTATTCAGGAAAAACTATCTGCATAAAATGCTTTTGTCAGTATATGAAAAAAAATAGTCTTAATCATTTGAGGACATTAACGTGGGACGATAGGACTCATTACCGCCTGGAATTACAAAAAAAAACCACCATAAATTGCTTAAAAAAAAGATAAAAAAGATATAAAAAAGGAATAAAAAAAAGATCGTACATCGTAACTTCCATATCCGATAAAATCATTAAATTTCATACTTACCTTCATCTCAATTTTTATTGTTAATTAATCACTTTGAAGCCGTTATTCTCATGATTCACACAAATATTTACAATTTAGTGATGCCTGTGCGATATTTTATTCTTCATAAATATAAGTGTATAGTGCAGTTTTCCCATGACCCGTCATTGGCTACCTACATTCTGCACCCTTTCTCAAATTCATTCATGGGCTGAATAGGTGGAACAATTGCAGAAAGAACTACTAATTTTGGAACTACAGGAACAGAATCAATCGTTAAATTTTTGTTCAAAAGATTCAAGGAAGTAAAGAAAAGTTCAAAGATAAAAAAAAATAGGTGTTGCAATTTTGTCGGTAGGCAAAATTGCAATTGCTCATATTTTACCAAACCTGCCCCAACATCCTCGAGAAGTTTATCTGTAAGTTTTCCATTTTTGAGCTCGAGAAGTTTTTTCAGAATGAAACAAAAAGTGCAAATTATTTCTCGATTAAGCAGTGTAGAATTTTTAGTTTCAAATTACAGCGATTCCCTGTGAAACACTTGAAGCCGAGATGTGAAATAATTGTGTAAAAAAGTTGCTCATTTGCATGACAAAAAATACTGAAATGCGGGAGAACTTGGCACCATCAATTTTCAGCCGAAATTTAATTGAAATAAATATGCCAAAAACATTGAGAAAATAGTTCATTTGAATTCATTCGAATAAAGCAGGTTGAGATGAGGTCGAAAAGGATGAATAATTTTGAGAAGTGTTTAAAAATACGAGGTGGGAGATACATCCGACGGCCGCCATCTTGAAGTCCAGGGGGCAGGAATATATTGACAATATGGCGATTGAAGCAGATTTACGTCAAGATGGAAACTCTACATCCATTTTGCGATCGATTTTTTTATTGACCGAAAACGCTGAAACTTGACAAATCTCATCTAGATCCGCTAATTAGTTTCAGAGGAATAACAATTTTTTTTGTGGTCAAGTTATCACTGCATTTCAATATTTCTTTTTTATTTGTTTTCGTACGCAATCTTTTGATAATTGCCGGCAAATGGGAATTGAGGACGTAAAGCCCATAGGGTGACCAATGACGGGGCAAATTTTTTTATTTACAAAATTAAATACCTGGCAATTGGGTGGTGGCGGTCGGCGCAGATGTGCCTCGTGAGAGGCGGTATTGGGCGGTTGGAGCACCACCTGGTGCGCTTTGCACCGGTGGAAATTGGCTGGCTGTGGGGGAGGCCGGCGGTGGAAATGCCTCGGCGGGATATGGGGATTGACGGGCGGGCACAGCTGTACCTGGCGAAGGCATCGATCTTTGCTGATGCTGCCCCGATGGCTGCTGCTGGGCGCGCGTTTGTGTTACGTTGAACATTCGGGGACTGTTGCCGTAATTTCCCTGAAAATTGAGTTAAACGTTACCCAACATTACTTTAGAAATATGGAAACTCTGGGAAATTTTACGAACTCCCAAAAATTCTCTGAAAAATTACATTCCCCAGATTATGGAATACAAAATTACGAATGAAATAAAGTTAAAAAAAATTCAACAATTTAAAAAAAAATAAAAAATTCCAAAACGAAAGAATATTAAATATAAAAACACCTAAAAAAATTGCATCGTGCAGAAATCAACAAACTTCGTAGTTTTGAGGTAATGATTTCTTCATTTTTTAACAGTTAAGATTTTTCCTGTATTTTTACCTGAGAAACTCGAGGCGACAGCGGCTGGGGATGGGGAAACGACAGCATACCAGCTGGAGAATGTGGGGAGAGGCGAGAGGGGGCTGACACTGGCTGCCCACTGTTGAAATTGTTGTTTACAACAGGGCTGCAAATATAAAACGTGAAAATAAGGTTTTTGCTGTTTTGTGGTTGTACCTCGAACGATTTTGAAAATGGAGAAATTCGGTTAATTATTCCATTGTAGAAGGCTAACAAATTGGAAACAATAAATTGAAAATCATTCGATAATTAATTAAAAATATTTCTTAAAAAATTGAGAATTTGACAAAATCAAATGTGCTATGAACAATTATAAAATAACAAAATACTGAAAAATATAATCCTCAAAATTTTATGAATTGTTTTTCAAACAATTTCAAAAATTTTCAAATCTACAAAAATTCAAACTATTCAAAATTTTTTTAAACTTTCACAAATCCGAAAAAACTCGGACGTTTCACAGATTTATGTGATGTGATAAATTTTTCAAGAATTTTTACAGTCGCAGAACTTTGACATCAAATTGCAATTATTGAAATAAGCAGCAGAGGAAGAATCAGTGGTCATGGTATATAATGCTTGTTCAATTTTCATGTTCTTTCTCATATGCATTCTACTATAAAAATATCGATTCCTCCTGAGGATAGATATTTAAATATGCAGATCATCCCCAATGGATTGGGAAACATTCAAAACTTGAGTTTCATTTAAAATTTACAACGACATTTTACCAAGAACACTCTCTGCATTAATAAAAAAATCACTCACTGTTGAGTTATCGTCGCAGGATGAGAGTACGAATGTTGAAGGCGATGAGTGGCTGATAATTGGACGGTGCCTCCATAACCAGGCGACATCTGAGAGTCCGAGACGCTGGATCGCTATAAAAAGTCAGAATAATTAACATTGGATCCGTCTGAATGATTCAAGTAGCTATGTAACTTGTTCCTTGCAATTGGTACATTGCATTCATATATTGAATTTTTGACTCAAGTTTTTCACGAGAAAAAAAAAATTCAAGACTTCCAATCACCCTCCATAAAAACAAAATTGCAATGTCTGAAAATGCTAGAAATCTTGGAAATTTTTATTTTTTGAAATTCTTGATATATTTAAATTTTTAGAAATTTTCAAAACTTTCATGAAAAATCGAAAAAAAAACTGATTTTTTTCAGCTCTCTCCTTTTTTTCTGTAACCCTATCAAAATTGATTAACACACCTGTAACGACACATTGGGTGCCACAGTATTATTCAAAAGACTATCAATATTGTGAATGCCAGCAGCTATTTGGTCAGTTGCTGTGGCATTCGAGGGAATCAAAAGCTGCTGTTGCTGTTGTGCTTGCAGCAATCGCTGCTTCAGCTGCTGCTGATGAATGAGTTTACTGCGCTGTTGTTGATGCAGCAATTGTTGTTGCTGTTGTTGCGCTTGTTGTTGAGGGGTAAATGGCGTTGTCGTTTGACGAATTCCAGATTGATTTGCAAACCTTGGACGTGATTGTTGTTGGTACATAGGCGGTGCTTGATATTGGTGGCCTGTTGTCACTGACATTGCATTGACCAACTAAAAATTGAAATTGTTTCCATATTTTTAGTATATATTTTTCTGTATGTAAAAAAAAACCTGTGACCGTAGTCTGCTTTGTGCATAGTCTGCATTTTTACTGAAAGTATTTTCCAAAAACCTAACCCTAAATCAGGTATACAGCTGCAGGATTTTTTTATGATTAATTTGAGGTGTAAAAAAAATTGTTTGTACATTTCGTACCGCTGTCGAATAAGCCGGTGGCGTAGATGACATGGTCAAAGTGGAAGACGTGGCACTAGCCTTTTCATTCTCATACCCCATGAGAAATTTTTGAATGGTATCTATAGCCTCTTTATCCCCACTTTGTAAATTATTTTGTGGTATTTCGATGGCATTTAACATGTGTTGGGGTATCGTTGAATCGTTTATGGGAATTGGCTTTCCTTCTGGGTCGAGATTTATGACTAGATCCAATATATCATCGGGGGTGCGATCATTCGTCTGGTTATTCCATGCGTTTGTTGCATCACCACCCGTGAAATCTCCACTGCTGGCGAATTCAGAATCCATTTGACCCATGTGAGGTCTTTCCTGGGGGTTTAGAATTTTTTTTTTGAGAATTGACATACGCAATCATAAATTCAGAAATTTCAATTGTTTTGTTTGGTAAATTGCGAAAAATTGCTCAAAATTTTCGATCATTTCTGAAATTATCGAAATAGTAAAAACTAAAAATAGAAAGATTTGGAAATATTTGAAATTTCCGATTTTTCCAACTCCTAAAAATTGTCCTTTTTCAAAATTTTTGATGACCGGGAAACTTGGGAGAGGTTTAGGGCCCTTGAAAATGTCCAAGAAACAAGGAGAGAAACTCACGTGACTTAGCATGTGACTGAGGTAGATACTGGTTGATTGGCGAGGTAGTTGTCTCGATGGATTTTGAAGGGGGGTTCGTGCCGAGGTAGCAATCGTCGTTGTTGCTGTGCTTCCCACCGGCTGGGACATGCCACTTCCGGTCCACGGTTGTTGTTGCTTCAACCGATCGGCTACTTGTGACAATTTATCCTAAATTACGGGAAAAACCACACATTTGATTAATATCTGAGATAATTCTTTGAAATGCCAATTGAGTTTGAACTTGTTAGCAAAATATTATTTTTTAGATCTTTTGGAACAACCATTAAGCAGGGTTCTGACAAATTGAGTATCGAATTACTCGAAAAATCAGAATTACTGCAGAATACTTCATTAGTAGAAAGAAGTAGTAGTGAAGGCAAGAAGAATTAGTAGTAAAGGAGAGAAGGAAGGAAACATGAGGAGACTCCAAACACAAATGATTATAATACCTGTGGAGTTGCTGATATCACAGACGCAGGGACTAGTGGGATGGTGGTTGGTTCTAAGGATTGTTTGGCCAAAAGTGAGGCCAGCATTTTGTTCTTTTCCCACAATCGACTTGGTGAGTTGTTGGTGGTGCCTCCAGAAGATGAGACCTGGTGGGAATTGTCCATGGATCGTTTCGTCGTCATATTCAGGTCGCCATCCGCATTCGGCCTTTTTTGGCCGAGTTGAGAAGGACCGTGATGTCCATGGTCAGATTGGGACGATGAGGAAGCTGATTGGAAACCCAAACTGCGGAGAAGCGAGTCATTTTCCCGATTCGAATCCTGCATTTTTCGCTCTTCGTCGGGATTCTTCAAGAGCTGCTGCAGGAGCTCTGTCTGCGGCTGCTTCTTCACACCCGAACGGGTCTCATCATCCTCGTCGCTCTTCTCGTTCAATAACTTTTGAGAATAAAAAAACAACGGACATGTTAATAAGGGTACATTGAACATTTGTACAATGTATGCAAATTGTGAAACTGTTCTCTTCAATATATGTCTACCAGAGATCTAACATTGCACTCACCTGGAGCAGCATATGGTTTCCAAGCGACGGTTTCGCATGTTCCTGCTTCTGTTCCCTGGGACTAGCGCGTACCTTCGGGGTATTTTCGCAAGGATACTCCTCATCATCCTGCTGATTGAGCAGAGTCTTCAAGATCCTATTATTCTGGCTCTGCATCTCCTCCCCCATCTCGACCGAATTATTCTCTTCACTAGCATTAACACCCTTAGTCAACAAATTTCTCAGTCTCCCTGAATCGGCACCAATTCCACTTTCCATCATACTCGTCGACGGTGTTGACGTCATCGTCACACTCGTCGCATTGACGCTTGTATTAGCATTGACATTGCTATTAACATTAGAACTCGTTCCCGCAGACGTTGCCGTAACATTAGGAGGTGTTCCAGGACCGGACGTCGAGGGAATTCCATCCTTGCCGTTAATCACGCTTCCCAGAAGCGACGAAGACTCTTGTAACGGACTAAACGGAAACGAATTGGAGAAACCATGTGCCATCATCGATGATGGACTATATGCTTGCAATGGACTGCAATGAGCAGTCTCTGTATTACTATAACCTCCTTGTGTACTTGGTGATCCAGGATTAGGCTGCGACGGTGGCCTTGAACCCGTATTCCTAGATTCTGGCCTATCTCGAATTGTTGCACAACTGCTACTATCCAAATTCCATGGTGAATTTTCAAAAATATCAAACTCTAGGTCATCGTTACTCGTAAATTGAAACGGATTATTTGCACTTGAGTTATGGCCAATGGCATTATCACTCATAAATTGTCCACTATTTGTACGACTTATACCACTCACTTGACCGTTTATGTGCACCACTGACATCAGTGGACCACCAACATTGTTGTTATTGGTAGTGTTATTATTAATACTATTTGGAGTTGGGTTACTAGAGTGTCCGGTGCACACTTTGCTGTTGGAAAGCTGACCACCCTCGAGGGATGCTACGTCATTGTCCCTGGGTGTGGACAGAAAAATGAGGGTGAGATTTTTTTTGCGGGCTTTGTTTGGAGGACCACATGGAAGAGAATATGTGGGAAAATATAGTCGCATATGAAGTCACATAGGGATGGAATATGAAGGGTTCTTTAGGTCTATGGAAATCCTGATATTGTAGGATGATTGTAGGTAATCTACGTAAGTTTATTCAGATGAAGTATTTTGAACAAGACTTGATTGTTCCCCTTGGTTCATCGGAGGGAAAACGTTTGCAATGTACGTAAGGAATTTCAGTTAGTTAGCTGCCAAAAGCCTTCAATTTTTGTCAAAACAATTATGTTAACCTGTTAGGCGCGGTTGAAACAATTCCACAATAATTGACATTTAAATTGCCATGACACCAATATGGTGTAAAATAATTTGTACTTCGAAATTGAGCTTTGAAACTTTAAAATTTGTGGAAATTTTAAGAAACTCAATAGTGTTAACCATTTTTCAAAATTCCAAAAAAAAAATGAAATTTTAATTTATAAAAAATGAAACGAATTTTGAAAAATTGGGTATCCGCTTATATATTCTTTTCCATGTGGTAGTTTGGGGGTATGTAGAAGTTATGGCTTATTGGAAAAACTATGGAGTAGACGTGGTGAGCCAAGTTTGGGGGTGGGGGTGGGAGAGCTTCGAGTGGCTGGGAACCACTTGTTTGGCACAATTTTGGGGATGAATGTTTGTGTATAAGCTTCTGTTGAATTCACTAAATTGGTTAATTTGAATCACGTTTGGACTCTTCTCGCATTGTCGTGATTTGTACTTTAAGAACTCTTAAAGTTTGACTCAAGGAACTTTGAAAATTGAAACAACTAGGATATAATTCTAAAAAAAGTTATTTAGCGTAAAATCAAATTTTGTTGCCCTGGAGTGACAAAAACTAGTGAACATTGTGGAAATTTTTGAAAAAAATTGAATCTCCGGCAATTTTGAAGAGTTGGTCTCCGAGAGTGAACCTTAACAATTACTGAAATGTGAATCCTTTCTAAAATTACAAAAATATTTAAAAAAAAAATATTAGTCATGCACATTAGAGTCTTGAAAAAGTCTTGACCTGGAAAAATTCGTTTAAAAAATTGAAAAGTCCAAAGTTTCCAGTCGTAAAAAAGTCCAGTGATAATTTGACAATACAAACATGTAAAAAAAATATTAAGATCATATTCCCAAGCCACCCTCGCCCAACTTGACTCACGCATTATATCACTAAACAATTTCCCTAAATTTAGTCGAGTTAATAACCATATAACCATTAATAAGTTTATCAAGACATGAGTACTCTATCTCTACAAGACTGTTAAAGTGTAGAAATGTTTAACCCCTCAAGTACGCGATGGATAGGTCATGTCGCCTTAAAAAAGTTATCCCTTCATTAGGGAAAAGTGACTAGAAGCATTCCGAAAATTGTATTGGAAAGACTCAAATTTGAGGAGTTATAACTTGAAAATTAGAATTTATACAAATTGAAAAACCGAAATATGAGTGACGTACTTGCAGGGTTAATACCAAATGATTGAAAATGGAAATAAAACTGCGAGAAAAAAAACGCAATTGTTGGTGTTATAATAGAAAAAAAATATGTACAGATGTATAAACTTAAACTGTCAAGAGTGGCCAGATCTCCAACACCGAAGAAATAATAAAAAATAAAGCAGTGCTGAACGGCTATCAGTGGTATGTTGTCATTGTTTACCTCAGAGTGTGAATAAGCTCAAACTAAAATGTTAGATCCGCAATATATATCTTAAGGGTGCAATGGATTAATTATTTTTTTGTAAAAAATGAATAATACAGGTTTCATGCATATTGAGACCAACCTGTACTATTTATTACATGAGCAATTTTTACAATTTTTGTTCTGTGTGGACATTTCACAAATTGCCTTTTTATGCATTTTCCAGAGTAATTTTGTCAATGGTCCATGGCACCCTCAAGAGAGGCATTGCATCCTTAAGTAATTGAATTGAGCATAAATCGCTCAAATACTCACCCAATGATCGAATAGGTGGACATGATGAAGTCTGTATCATGGCCGTTCATCACATTAGCTTTAAATAATTTCGATTTTGTTTGAATGTTGACAAATGTATCGGTATTGATGCGCAATCGATACATCGAACTCGTTCCCTCGCCTACCTGGAGGGTCTCCTTCAAGTGAGCAGCTACTTTACTGAGATCATGGAGGTGACATAAGTCCTGAATCGTAGTTCCAATCAGGTCCTGCAATAAAAGATATTCATAATTAGAGATTTGAGGAGAAATGATCATTGGACAAATTTTATGTAAATTGTTTGATTGCGTATTCCAACAGTGAAATATATTTCAGTTTTGAGCTTGCTTTAGTTCTCGGCTAATATGTGAAAAACTAAGGCATTCAGCGAAATTTGCATAGGACCAAATTTGTAGCTCTCACTGTGATCTACAGAAAAGGTCCTAATCAATATGCTGTTTTTGTCCTTAGATTTTGAGATATTTACGGAAGACAAACTTCATTTAGGCTGCTTTGCTGATGAGAAAAAATTAATGACAAAAATTTGCTAATGCATTAAGTTTTTCGGGTGCAAAAATAGAAAAAAAATCATGAACATTTTGGTAATGAATTAAGTAAGATCCACATCAATTTTCCCACTAGAAAATTATCTCAAGGGTTCTTCGAAGACGTCGACATTCGTTTACTGTTCACGGTCCTACAATCCGTTTATCCGAGGGTATTAGGTGGCAAATAATTAACGAAGGATTGATCCAATTTTGGGGCTCCATTCCCTTCTTCGGATATTTGATCTCACGACCCTGAGGATATTTACTCCCATCACCTTCACGCTTCATGGCTACCCATCAACATTAGATAAAAATAGACAAGGTAGGGATGGGAAAGGGCGTATGTGGGAATTAGGAATTTTCAAGTTTCAGAGGAGTTTTCAATTTTCTTGTTTTTTTTTCTTCAAATTTTCAAAATTTATAAGTTTTTGAAATTCGTCGGGTATGTGATTTTTAAACAAAAATTTTTTGATTTTCGAAATTTTCAGAATTTCAAAGGGCTTCAAAAACTTCAAAAATTTCAAACTTTTCAATGTGTTCAAACCTCTGGACATTCCCAAAATTTTCAAAATTAAGGAGCTTGGCTTCCTAATTCAATTCGCTTTTTCTGGAAACCGATTTTTCAATCAATAATATTGAAATAAGTTTACCTTATTTAGGTACTGAGAATAAGATGCTGACAGCCAACTAGTGTCAACGGCTAAAACCCTTCCCGTTGTATCCAATTTAACGGTGAATTGTTGAATAGTGGTTGTATTTAAGGGTTTCTCATTAACTGGACTTCTGCGCGCTACACATAGTATACATGGGCCATTGTCTGAGGATTCTGATGATACATCACCACTCTCCAAATGGTCACCGGTGTTTGGAAGTAAAGCAGAGGATATATGCATTGTTTCGTACTTGAAGACTCGCTGCTTCTCTTCCATAGTCTCGTCTTTATCATCGGGTGGCTTCACCAAAAAACGACAGCTGAACATACGATTTCTCGCTTGTGGCGGAGGCTCGAGGTTCGGCAGTCCCGCTTGAGATATAAAAATTGTTGAAACTTTTCACGTTTTTCTCATTTCCAATGATTTCGTTTTTTTTTTAATTTTCAAATTTTTGACAATTTTTGAAATTTTTGAAATGTTTGAAATTTTCGATTTTTTTTTTGAAATTGTTTAGATTGAAGATTTGAAATCTTACAGATTTTGAAATTTTGAAAGTGTTGAAAATTTAGGATTTCGAAATTTTCGGAATTTTTTGAAATTTGGGACATTTCCTTAAATGTTTTTCAGGTTTTGTAGATTTCCTAAGATTTTCCCATATTTTTGAAAACAATTTCCAAAATTTGGCATTTCAAAAATTGCTTGCGGCATTTTATATATACGAACTAAAGCTAAATACTATGTACTATAATATATTTAATTGGTTATATGTTAATACTAAAATTATCGTTTAATGGTGTTGACCAAAATTTTGTTATAAAATGCATGCACAGTGGTTTCTTAGCAATATAAAATAATGTAAATACTAACTCAATGGAATAGGTATTAAGTTTGGCATAAACGACTGATGATCTGCATGGTGTATAATATTATAAATAACTTTCCCGAGTACATCGTCCCTGGTATAATTGAGATAGTGTTGTATATTATCCGTTACGTGTTCCACTCTACCGTCCGTGTTTACGACGAAAAGAAAACCATCCAATGCCTATGGAAAATCAAAAATTATTACATGCGATTCAGTGTAATAGATTTAATAATGAGTATATTAATATTTCATTACCTCAAGTAAAATTGGTCCAACTTGATCATTAGATAGCATACCGGGATTTGAGGATGACACTTCCCCTTGCTGTACGGCATGACTATTCGTACCTTCTTGCTGCCTTATGTGCCGAATCTAGATGAAAAAAAAGTCTAATTATTGTTCATAGTTCCAAGCTATTCATATTCAAAATCTCTACCATGTCTGCCTTCAATGATCTCCCGATGGGAGTTGTCCTACAGGAGAAAATGACAAGTCGATTACACCAGTAGCGAAGGAATATGTGGGTATTCATCTCGTCCAACTTTTGAGCAAATATCTCAAAATTGGAACACGATATCGGCATTGTTAAGTAGATTCTGTAGAGCCAAATGAGACTTAAAAATTTCTACCAGAGCAAATTATTCTCTTTCAGGTTTTGACAGAGTTAAGTTGACTCCAAGTATCGCTACTGATATCTCGATCTCAATAAGGCATGTGTGTGTTTCCCTCGATGCTTCTTTATTGCTGTGTTAGCTGCCGCTAACCCTTAACTGGTCGCGCTGAGGGGGAATCCCCGCGCTTTTCCGTTTTCAATTTTTTTACAGGTGAACCCCGGAAGTGGACTCTCCCACATGTCTTCTAAAAAATTGTGACGATCATTCGAGCACTAATGGTGCTAATACTTGTAGTCTCTCGCCTAAAAATGCAAAATTGGAATTTTTCGCCCCCCCCCCCCACCTTTGCATTTCCTAAAAATGGATCCAAAAGAAGTCGCTGCAAGAACTCCTCTGTCTATTTTCACGTTGTTGACTTCCGGTTTGTACATTTCCGGTCATTCTCCCGAATTTCTGAAGAGCGTTGACATCTCTTCACGTCAACTTTTCCTTTTTTTGAAAAAAACCCCTTCGAGAGGGAGAAAAGGGGGAATCCCCGAAAATTTGGCGGCGCAATGGAACTTGACGACCGCGAAAAAAAATCGGAAAAACGTCCTTGACGTTTATATTTCCCGGCGCCGATAGATCGCGTCGTAATCTCAATGTGAGTTAACTCGTGGCCTCGAGAAGTCGGTGACTCCCACAAAGTCCGACAAACGTCGGAGGCCTCGAGAGAGCGCTGTTGCCGGTTTTCCTTCTCCAGAGCCCACAAAACTCACCAACATGCAAGAAAGACATACTATTACCATTGGGAGGTAGAAAAAAAAAAGGGAAATAAACCCACGAAACCTCAACTTTTTGTTGGCGCGTAAAAACTAGCATTTTCATTCTGATCGTATCCTTCATCATAATCCACATGATATCAATCAATTTTATTTTATTTCGTCATTCCACTAACTCCATTTCATCCCCAAGACCATCTCTCCTATTTATCTTTGTGAAGAAAATAGAGACAATTTTTATACGATAGTACTGTTTTCACCAATTTTATTCCAAATACTTGGTTCATTATTTCCCTCCATTGCATCTCCAATACCAATTTTTTTTTAACTGAACATGTTTTAACTAAATATTATCAACTTCCGGTTGGTAAAGTTGTGGTAACCACCCAGAAAATGAAGTGCATCGCACGCAGCATCCGAGACAGTTGGTCCATTAACATTTTTCAGATTAAATCCGTGTGTTTGTTTGTCTGTGTGTATGTGCCATGAGCATGTCTTGAGCCGAGGCTCCTGCCAAAACTACTCAAACAATTTGAACAATTTTTTTTTCAAATTGGGCGCCGGAAACGCGAGTGGTAAAGAAGAGTCTAGATGGTTAAGAGATTTGGATGATTATAACTTCCTACTGCTAAAACCGTTGGAGATAGGCGAAAATGTTTGAAATAAATATTGTTCCTAATTAAAAAAGACACATTTTAAGTCTTATGACTTTTGTCGCTAGGACGCGTCGTTAACAAGATCTCACGGGTGGAACGTATGATTGTAGGGAAATTTTTTTCGCTCGTCCAATTTTTGAAACTCGGATTATTTAGAAAATTATCTTTGCACTATCACCGACGAATAAATAAATAAGGAAAACATTGAATATATTATTTTGTCGACAAGTGGTCGATGATTTGGGACAATCGCGAGCGGCTAACGTAACTACATCATCGACAAAGTTGTCAACGTTGGCATTTTCTTTTTATTTCAGTTCAATTCTCTTTTAACGACCTTGCAGTTTATTCTCAGCCAACGGCTTGGTGATTGAACTTTATACTTCGCTCACACTTTCCTCCATTGTGAGAGCATCAGTCAATAAACATGGTGCAATCAAATCCAGTAATTGAGTGACAAGTTGTGGAAGGTAAATGATTTCAGCTTCCTTGACATAGGGGAAATTATGGTCATCAGCTTTCAAATCAGGTATCGACTTGTCATCCCATTTTGACGTTTCAACAACTGCGACATCACTGTCCAGTCATGTTCCAAGTGTATATGTGTATGTGTTGCATTAAATTACATCCAGCCTATTCCAATGGTTTAGAATGCACTATCCAAAAGTGTTATAGATTTCAGCATGAGTCAATTTAGCATAGCATTTCGGTCAAATGCTGTGATCAAATCCCTTTTGATCAATGCTTGAGGAGCAGCACATTCTCCGATTATCTCTTGCAGCACCATCAGTGTCCACTTGGTCCTAGGTCGCATTGAGTGCTTGAGGATGCTATTCCCTCACCACTGCTCACTTCCCAGCTGCTACCAACCCAGGTCTTCATAGATAATCAATCGAATGAGTGACGTTAGAAGTCAGATAATGGATTACAACATCTGCATAATTAGGATAACTTTGAAGAAGTCGGATGACTTTTCCCTGGGACAGGTCTAACGATACTGTGTACTAACTCAGATGGTCTATTTATTTAGTACCCCAAGGGGACCAGGACAATATACGGCGAAGATACTGAAGAATATAACGAAGAATTTTATTGGGTTTCTTCTGTTGAGGTTATTGTGTGTTGCATTTGTTCGCTGATGGGTTGCAGGGTGGTGAATAGGCAGGGTGTAACCCCGCTGGGACAATGCACAAACAAATGAATGTGGTGGGGCATCGAGTGGGTCAGGAAGTCTCTTTGAGCAGAATTATGCCTATCTTAATCCTCTGAGGTCTAAGCGGTGCTAAGCTGCGTCAGGTCGGAAGACCGAGGTGTCGTACTGGTGGATGGCGGGTGAAAGGAATTAGATGCTATTTAGAAGGTTAAGTCGATTGACGATTGATCTGGACAAGGGCTTATTAGGGCCTTTTGAGGCGCAGAGTGGATGCAAAGGGATTCTGTGCTGGTGGTCGTAAAAGGGCGACACCGAAGAACACCTTAGACGGTTGAACGAACGGTTACGCTGGTACGGCAGGTAGGTGAACTTCCGCACGTGTTTACCCAAAGAACAAACTTGCGTCAGTTAGTACCTGTTGTCAATTTTATGCACAGCCTGCTGTAGCTAATTTATGGGGGACCAATGGCGTACCCTCTCTGACGAAAAGTCTGGATGTCGGATAGTACGGATCTTGTTCTGACTGAATTCAGTTCCTATTAACGTTCTAGCATAAAAACGGGGATAGGTACGGACAAGTTTGATTGAGAAAAATTGTTCCTTAGGGAAAGGTAGACATTTTGTATTTCATGATTTTTTTTCTAAGTCTCATAGTTTAAATTTTATCGGCGATCGAAAGCGAAAAATGGAGCCCAGTACGTATATTGCTATGTGCAATCATAGTTGTTTACCGTGTTCTAGGGTGGAACCAGGCGGAGGTAGAACAAAAAGTGTGTAATGAAAATTGTTCCTTAGGTAACAATGAACAATTTATGTCTTATCACTTTTTCTTCTAATTCTGATAGTTGAGGAGATATCGTGGATTTAGGGTGAGATTGTTACCTGATCAACAGTTCTCTGGAGAATTTGGCATTTGTCGGTCTTGCCAGAGCTCATGTCCGTGGCGGAAATCAGCTCGGCAAGCTCGTCGATATACAGGTTTTCCTGGGTGCGTCTTCTCTTTTCATTAAGGCACTTGTTACTGAAATTAAAAAATAGTTGTTACAAATTTATATATGGCATATTTCGCTAATAACGAAAGGGGTTCAATTTTTTGATAGGTTTGAAATTTTTATATGGTTTTATAACTATTAAAAGGAAATATTGTCTGCAACAACAACCCCCTTGTTGCTTCTTATTGTACATATATATATGGATTTTCCCAATCTCAATTTTCAATTTTTCCAAATATTTTACACAATCTCAGAATACGTGCAACTTTTGATATGATTTTTTGTGGGACAGATCGTGGAATTTTTCCGTAAAATATAAAAAGAATTCTAAGAATTTCAAAAAAAAATTGAAAATACAAAATTTTGAGAAGCAATGAATTTTGTGTTTTTTGAAATTTTTCCGAAAATTGGCCAATTTTTCTAAACCACATAACACATTTCTACATTCGGTTGATTGTGCTTACATTTGTGATTGAGGCTTGGCATCTGATTTCTTTCTCTTTTTCGTGACGCCACCGGTGATCGCGTTCATTTTAACCCACAATGGGTCTTGCAACTCCCCAGGGCCAGGCCTGATAATCAGAGAAAATTGAGAAATTATTACAAGAATTTTTTCCTCAACAAATATATTCTCTTCAATCTTCCACACTCATCTTCTATTCTGTCATCATTTCAGGTGATTTTACCTCGTTTGGCTCAATTGAATTGCATGGAGAAACACGAGAGCAATTGCGCACGTGTCGGATAGTTCCAAAATTGGAGGAATTGCGAAAATTTCATTAATTTTAACAATTTCATAATTAGGAAATTTTTCGAGATTGATGAATGTTTGAACATTCGAATTTTTTAAAGATTTCGAGAATTTTCAGTTTTTAAAAAGACACCAATTTTTGAAAACTTAGTTTAAAAAAGTGCCAAAGTTTTCAGAATTAAAAGAAAAAATTTAATTAAAATGTTTTCGAACATGTTTCAAATTTTAAATTGTGAAATTTTGAAACTTCCAAAAATTTCGAAATCTTAAAAAATCAAAACAAAAATGCATGGAGAAATTTACAATTTGAACAGTTGGAAAAAAATTCACAAATAGACAAATGAAAAAAAAATCGAAATTTCAAAAATGCCAAAAATGTCACAAATATATAAAAAAAAAACACAATTTTCTAAACGTCGAAAATTTCAAAAAAATCATAAAATTCATTTCTTTTCCTTTGACTCGCTTGATGATCATTCCAGGTGATTTTAGATAATGTTACTTAATTGAATTGCATGATAGAACACGAGAGCAATTTCGCACGTGTCCTTCGTTCTCTCTACGAAAATGAAATCGTCCTAGATAATTTGGGCTGGTAACCAAGCTCATGGGCTCGTGTCATTCAGCTGTAACGCGTAGTGAATATTTTCGCATTTTTTTCTTCCTCTCACAGTGCAAATGGGACTTCCAGGGACTAATCTTGTTTCCTAAAACATTTTACAGTATTCGTGAAATTTTCGAGGCAGTCCCAAAAATTTTGACAATTTTCCAACGCTTATGAAAAGGAAAAAAATCCCAAATTTGACTTTCTTCATCCCCCATTGCGACTTGGACATAAAAATTGCGCGTGACAAAACTGAAGCCATAAATAATAAATTGATCATCTCGATAAAAAAATTGTAAATAGAAAATAACAAATTCTTAAAATTGCGAAACAGATTTGAAACTCACCAAAGCTTTCACAAATGTGAAAAAAAATTTAATCAATCAATTATTTGTTGCTACAAAATTTTTATGACAAAAAAAAGCAACAAAAAATTGAAAATTTTATTGAGTGCGAAACACTGTAAATTGATTACTTTTTATTAATTAATTGCCTATGTTTTATTTTCTGCTTTCTGGTGGAGTTGAGTACTTAATCAACGGTTCAAGTCCATGATTTCATTATCTTATGTTAAATAAACGAGAATGTTGGTGCATTGTTGGATACGTAAGGAATTTTCATGTCAAGGTGTATTTTCTCATGCAGTTATTTATCGATAAGAACATTGTGTTTCCTCGTGAAAAATGTATTTTCCTGGGGCGTTATAAATGAGAGACGCTGGGCCTGAGGCTCAACTCAACGCAATAAGATTATATACTCATATATATATGTTAATTATCTGCGTAGTTTCGTAAAAAAATGGATTTATCAAAACCAGTTAATTAAAAAAAATTGGAAAAATTTCCGGAAAAAAAAAAATTCAAAAATTTGAGTTAAATTTTTTTTTGCAAAATTAAAATATTTTTAAATCACGAATTTCACGAAAAAAATATTTTTTCAATCTGAACAATTGCAAAAGTTTCTAAATCTCAGAGAATCAAAAATTAGAAAAAATGACAAACAAATATTGACAAATTACGTTCATCAAAATTCATCAATAAACATAACGATGATGAAGAGTGACGTTTCATTTGAATATCCTGGTACGAATTGAAAATTGAGCCGTACTCTATTTTTATTTCATCGTCCGCCTACTTGAGGAATTAAATCTAAGAAATAAAACTCTGTCGAAAAGTATCTTGTGGCTAAAAGAGCTTGGGTCCAATCTCATTCGCGCAACTTCAAAATCACAGATTTTTAATTGAAAAAAAAAAAAAAAAAAAAAAAAAAAATTAAGAACCAAATTGTTTGCTCTCGGCTACAAAAAATTGAAAAGGGAATGCAAATTTTGACGAAATATTTTTTCAAAAAATGGAATAACTTCCCAAAAAATCGGGAAGTTAAAAAAAAACATTTTCGGCAGATTTATGTTTTTTAAAAACATTGTTACGCTTTCGAATTCCCTATTTCCACGGAAGTGCTGTGATAAAAAGGGAAACGACGATGGAAAAAAAAAGCGTAAAATAGGCCATAAAAGCCCAGATTGTGTCCTCTGGTTGGTGAGTATTGGCTAGGGTTGGTGTTTATGACTCAAGGCAGAGACTAACAGCAATTCGTATGCGGGACCTGTATGAAGAAACTCCAATAATTTCGGAAATTTTGAAAATTAAGAAAAAAAATTGATGATTACGACAAATTGAAAAGATTCAAAATTGAAAATGCGCATTTGTCGGAATTTTTATTTTGTATGGATTCACAGTAATGCTGATAAAAGGGGTTAAACTGATTGAATTGTCCATTTTTTCGAAAGCTGTCACGTTTCATGAAATTAAAAAAAAAATTGAAAGAAAAATAAAAACTGAAAAATTGGGAGTAGTTGGAAGATGGGGCAATTGAGAAAAAATCCTGATAATTTCAGAAAATGTTGAAAAAATGGAGAAAAAAAATTAAAAACGAGAAATTTGGAATATTTGGAAGATGGGGCAATTGAGAAAAAATCCTGATAATTTCAGAAAATGTTGAAAAAATGGAGAAAAAAAATTAAAAACGAGAAATTTGGAATATTTGGAAGATAGGGCAATGGGAAAAAATGCTAATAATTTCAGAAAAATTTTAAAAAATGGAGACAAAAAATTTTAACTGAGAAATTTGAGATAGTTGGAAGATGGGGCAATTGAGAAAAAATCCTAATAATTTCAGAAAATGTTGAAAAACGGGAGAACAGAAATTAAAACTGAGAAATTTGAAATAGTTGGAAGATGGGGCAATTGAGAAAAAATCCTGATAATTTCAGAAAATGGAGAAAAAAAAATTAAAAAGGAGAAAGTTGAAATAGTTGCAGGATGGGGAGACGGGAAAAAAAGGCTGATAAAGGGGGGTAAAATGGGGCATATAGGGGAGGTTTGATTTTGTCGAATGGGTATCGGCGCGGGTTGGAGTTTGTGCCACAAGGCAGAAGCCAGCGACGACTCGTATGCGGGACCTGTACCCGCTGTTGCAATATAGGTCAGTGGGCCAGGGCGATCGTGGCAACGCGGACTTGCGCGCCAACCAACGGCAAATAAACGTATCCAACGCCCGCCGTATGCCCATACGAATCATCGAGCTCCTCGAGGCATTTTAACATCTCCAAATATTACAGTATTGTATCACCGCAACCTGCATTAATCCTCGGTAGCAACCTAGACCCCAATCACTGAATCATTCTTTTTCCTGCCTGACATTGATCTAATGGCTGATAAAACCATTTACGTCCATTTGCTGCGACAGAGTCTTTGACGCTTTTTACAAGTTTCGAATTTTTTCAAAAATCCCAAAGATCCCATGTTCAAATAATTTTCAAAATTTCTAAATCTCAAAAGTTTTCAGGAATTTAAAAAATAGCGCAGAACATTGAAAACTCCAAAAAAATCTCAAAGAACATTTTATTGGTTATTTGAAATTTTCGAAATTTTGATATGTTTGGAAAAATAAAAAATTTGGAACCCGCAGAAATTTTCAAAAAATCGAAAAAGAAAAAAAATTGGCACCGCAAATTTCGACTTTAGTCACGCGTAATTTTTTTTCCATTGTATATTTTTTTATCCCATTTTTTTAATATGGCTTATCCCCTAGAATTACCCAAATTCTGAGGAAAATAACTCTCTTCATAGCAATAGATTTTTGGTCTCATGTGTTTTAGGGCCACATAATGGGTCGATCGATGCGGGATCTATTATTATGCAAAGATATACAAGGGCGAGCGAGGGAGGCACTAGTGTTGTAAATTAACGTCTATTTTCGAGAGCTACAGAAAGCCACTCATTACAAAATTCTCTGATAACACAATTTCCCTATGAGAAAATTTTTGGTGGGACAAAACGGCGCGACAATGGTACTGTAGTGATAAACCGAGTTAAGTTACCTTATATCTCGCTCCGTTTTTGAAGGATATCTCAGAAATGAGGAAAGATGGGGGAAATTCTATAAGGAACTTTTTGTAGATATGATCTAGCTCTACAAAAAAGTTCCCATAAAGATTTTATCAATTTCCATAGATTTTGAGATATTTATCGAACACCGCGGCTACCGATACCTGCACTTATCTCGCCTCACCACTCCCCTACACAATTTTTCAAGCGTATCTTCGAATCTAAGGGATATACCGAAATTTGAATAGAGAAGTTTTTTGTACGTAATTTAATTCTGCATAATAAAGGTCCCGTTGCGTCTCCTCGAAAAGCTACTCCTTTTCGAGATATTTCAGTGCGCTAAATATAATATACACCAAACAAAAAAAATTCAATATTTTGGAAAAAAAATTTCTGAATATTAAAAATTTTCAAAATAAAAAAAAAATTCAAGGAAGTTCAAGAATTCCAAAGGTTTTGAAATTTTCCAAATGTTTTAGATCTAAAATGAAATTCACTGGAAAATTTGAAAATGTTTCACAATGTTGAACTTTGTAAAAATAGAAAAAAAATTGTTTTGAATTTTCATTGTATTCCCTAACGCAATAGCGGCAGTTCGATCCGCGAATTCATATCAATGCGGAACGATGACGATAAACATGGGACAGACGTAATACCGCGGAGCTGTTGGGTGGGTGGGTGGGGGGGGGGGGAGAATTAAACGACGTTGCCATGTCGACAGCATCTCTTTTCCGCTCACCTATCCACTCTCAATTCAATATATAATACATTTATATGGATATATATGTATAATGTTGAATCCCACATGTACGGGAGGTGCTCTTGCGCTTCGACAGTCTGACGTAACGCGTCTTTTGCGTCACTGGGCCAAGTCGAGCCAACTGGTTACGGGTGAAAGGGCCGGGCCCTTCGCTCAATAATTCCTACCACTTGCATAACTCACCAAATTTCATTTCCTCAATTTCAAGTGGTGACCACAAAGACATCAAAAAATTGATAAATAAAAATAAACACAAAAAATTGATAATTGCCAAATAAGGAATCAAAATCCAACTTTCTCAAACTGAAATCTTTCTCAAAATTTTACACAAATTTATGTAATTCTATTCCCGAATTTAGCATCCCGACGATATCTAAGCACGAGGACATCAGCAATTGATAAAAAGTGATCATTAAGATGATTAGTAATTAAAGGAAGAGTAATTAATAGCCAATAAAAGTAGCAATTAGAACCTCCATAAATCTTTTTTTTCTCAATTTCTTTCAGCAAATTGTGACCACGTCAATATTAAAAAGTGTGTAAAAAAATCCCTGTAACATATTTGGTAAATTTCCAAAATCTCAAAAAAAATTTTCTGGATTTTCTGTATTTTTTTGAAAATCGAACTTTTCTTAAAAATTTAAAGATACAAAATTTTTCAGAATTTTATTCCTGAAATATATTTTTTCTAACAGTATCCATCATGAACTTGGACAATTTTCTAATTCATGACAATTGCATAATTCACGAAATTTTATTTCCGATCATGCCACGCAGAGCCAATCACCCCGCGACTCCGTGCCATCCGCGGTCGAGCCGCGGATGGCACTGCGCCGTTTCTCTTCATTCCCCCATTTCTCCCAGGTCCTGATGTCGAAGCCAATTAAAGGACAAAATCATTTATACCTTCCATCTTTACATAAGCATGCGGGGAGAACGTGATTGATTTTTTCACGACTGGTTCCAGACCTAATATTGGCACTGCGTCCCTAAGGACTCTAACTCGGGTTTAATGACCGCACAATAGCCATAAAACGCTGCTTTAGGAACACAGTGACAGAAGTGAATAATCGATTTGTGTTAATTCAATGGAGCTTCAGCATATTAAGCTGAAACACTCAGTTTTCAGCATTGACGGGATAACAGGGTAGATGAAAATTACGTCATTGGTCTCAATTTGTCCACTAACCGTCTTCTTGATACAGAAAAAAAAGAACTCGAAAAAATGGGCCTGTCTATGGCTTTACCTATTCTCATCCCGTTTTTAATGATTTTCATCTCGTCTCTCTTAAAAATGGCATCTCTGGGGCCCATAAAAGGCCCAAAAACATGGCCAACTTCCCCACAATGTCAGTAATTACGGTAGCCCGAGAGAGGTTTACGGCCAACTCCGAAGGCGATCGCCTGTATTTCTTTCGGTGGAGGTAAAAGGGACAGTGCTGACCTTGAAAAATCTAGGCTCAACCATCAGACGGTTCTCAATTCTCTTTTGTTACCTAGTTCCACCAGCAACCCATTGTTCTAGGCCTCAAGAATGCTTTATCCCTTTCCAAAAGCCCAATTTCTAGTCTAATTTTAGGTGGAATTTTTTTCGTCCGATGCTGGAGCAAAAATCTTTCAGAAAAAAAAATCGAGAAATGGATTTATCTCGAGACTAAGTCACTTTGAGAGAAAAATGGTGATAAGCTTTTCGCTTCTAAATGAAATTCCCAACAAAAAATGTTGAATGATGTTTTTTCGTACGAGCGCTCGTTCGCGCGCTATTCGCGGTTTTTAGCGGATCGCGAGGTGATACTGGAGAACAATCCTAAAACCGGAAGTCAGTGGTGCACTCTGACGGGCCACAACTCATTCGGCCCACTTATTTTTTATTCAATTGATGTAGCTGAGAAATAAGCGGTGAGAATTTTTTAACGCTCACTGTCGACTCAACTGGGGAGAGAAGCAGTTGTATCAATAGAAAATACCGCGGACTTGGCGTTTTGTTTCGCTCTTTTATTTTCACGGAATGATGAAAATGAAATCGACGATGGGATCCTTATCGCCAGTTATTCTCAAGGTCCTGATCCAAGTGGCTTTTTTGCCCACCTGTACACACACATACGTGTATTGATGAGTAGAGCATTTGTGGGATGCCGCATGCGTATTAAAACGCGCCTAGGCACCGGATGTATCGAGAACAGATGTTTACCCTGCACCTCTCGAGTCGGCTACAGTTTACAACTTCCATATCGATTATTTTCAACTAAATTTCTAGGAAGAAATTTGGAGGAAAAAAATGGACTTTGGGGGCTTCATATCTTTATGGGTCCCTTGATGAGTCATTTTAAGAGCACCTCGATCTTGGGAATTTTCGGCCATTTTTTCGTTGAAATTTTCAAAAATTTTGGACGTTTTCAAAATTCATAATTTCAGATTTTTGTTTTTCTTAATTTTCTGCGGTTTTGAATGCTTGAACGTAATTTTTAATTTTTTGTTTTTGGAATTTTTAAAAATTGAAATTTCGGACATTTTACAAAATTGAAATTTTGGAAATGTGTTAAATTTTGAAATTGTGATTTTTTTTTTCAAGTGTTGGAATATATTTGGCACTTTTGAAATCACATGTAAATTGCTTTGAGATTCTTTGGATTCGTTAATTTTTTTTTCCGATTTTCTGCACTTCCGGTATGGGCTCCAATTTACGACTTCCATGTAAATTAATTACAGCGAAATTTCTGGGAAGAAATTTGGATGAAAAAATGGAGCTTGCAGGCTCCACACATTTATGTGTCCATTGGTGAGTCATTTAAGAAGTATTTTTTGCAGCCTATTGATCGATCTTTCTTTACATTCTTTTATATTTCCCCATTTCTATTTTTTGCAATTTTAACGACTTTTAAAAAACTGGAAATGTTCCTCCAACGACCAGTGACATTGATATTTTTTATATAGCAAATACTATTTTGTCTTACCCATTGCAATGTATTTTAAAATATTGTTTTTTGATATGCTTAGTTTCGTCAAATTCTCGACGATGTTCCGAGTATTTCTGACGATCATCGCTACCCCAATGGGTAATTCAAAAATTTTTACGAAGAAAAATTGACTCAGGGCATATCTTTATGGCCCGAGAATTTCCCTCATTTCAAGATAACCCTTGAAGAGCACTTTTTGAATGGGCTTTCGTGGAAAATAAAATTCAAAACCTGCCCTAAAATTCCTCGAAAAATGTGGTACAGGTATTTCCATCCAACCGATTCATAGCAGATAAATCAAAATTTTCCAAGCCCTAAAAATTACGAAAAAAAGAGAAAATCCGACATCCCTTTTCCAAATTTCCAAAAATTACAAACTTTTTTTGAAATTCTTGTACCCTCCCAAAAAATTTAAAAAAAAATGAGATTCTCAAAATTGTCCAATTCCAAACCCACTGATTCAAAAAAAAAAAAATTAAAATTCTCATTTTTTAATTACTTAAAACCCTGCGAAAGTCCAAAATTTTTGAGAATGGGCTTAACAAAAAAGTTCTACAGAGAGAAGACTCTCGGGTTCATATTTCGAAGCGGGGACTTGGCCGTGTCACCGACCTGCCCTAAAATTCATCGAAAACCGGGGTGAGGTTAGGGTTATCCATCTCCGAGCAAAGCGCGGGAGGGGAGCGCGGCATAGGTGGGGCGGAAGGGGTACTGGGTGAGATCCGACGCCGGCGCGACGGCATTGCGCAGCGTCGAAAATTCAGCTGGGGCGAGAAGGTAGAGCGAGACAAACACTCGACCTTCCAGGTTCCTCCGCCTCTCCTCCTCCCACCGCCCTCCGACCACCCCCTCCCAAGCGCTCTTTCCTTTCTCCGGGGTCTCCTTGCGTGAAGCCACGTTCTCGTGACGCACGGCAACGATCCATCGTCCGCCCATGCCGGGGTATTCGCTCGGTTTTTTTTTCACTCTTCTTGGGATAAAAAGGTACATAGAGGCTTGATTGTACGCTACGTCATCCGAGGAAAACTGAGTGTTCCTATATAGATAGCTCTGGCCCGGGGACCATTAGTCATTTTTGGACACTTTTTTACATCGTTGAAATTTTCGGCTTTTTTTTTAATTTTCCAAATTTTTTTCACAGATTTTAAAATGCGAGCCGATGGTTTGTTTTCGAGACGATCGATTAAAAAATTGCCGTTTTTTTCCTCTGCCTTTTTAGGATGAGCGGTACATAGTGGCTTGATTGCACGGTACGTCATCCGAAAAACCGAGCATGGTTCCTCCCATGTCCACCCACTAGCTAGCGAAGCCATTAGTCACGGGAGGTGTCGATCTTTAGGTCACTCGAGATTCCTGTGGGTGGTATCTGTCAAAAGATATTTTTCAGGTGAAACTCTTATACCGTGGACCCGGTTCCCCTACACCAGGCTTCAGATCGTTCAATGAAATTGTTTATATATAGTACTGCCTACAGCAGCGAACCTGTCAGAGGTAAGGAAAAAAATGTGAAATAAGTTTATGCCCAGGGACCCATTGCCATGGCATCACCAAGTCCTCCAAAACCTCCGATAATTAGCTCCGCAACTCACACGATCTGGATACGATTTCGAATGAGCATGATATCGATTTTCGATCGGTATGACCCAATCGTGTTTTTACCGACGATTTTGTCGTATGACATTTGGAAGAAAAAAATTATTTGTACATTAATATCCTCGGATAATTCGATATGTAAGCAATGTGCATTCCCGATTGTTATCACTTCACAACTCGAAGCATGAGCTTATCGTCCGTACGCCGTCCATCCTCCCCTCTTCGCCTGTTTTCAAATCATCCGTAAAACCTCATTTAGTATTTTGACATGGTCCTCACTTATTGCGTTTTATCAATGTCCAATGGGAATGATGAGCAATTAAATCAACAGTGTAGTTTTAGGATGTTTGTAGGACTTTGAGCGTGTACGTGTTTGCAGCGGTATATATGTGCGTGGGTGTGAGTGTATTTTCTCTCCCCTGTGTGTGTGTTTTTTGTCTGTCCCCCTCATTTGTACGCCCTGGGTAGTTGTTATCATTCTTTTAGGGGCCCTACCGGACACCCATCCATTCGGCTGGGGCCGACTTTCGCCATTTAAACCATCGTATTTCTAGACACAGGGTGAACCACCAGAACCCTCTATGCTACAATCTCAGGGTCTATGGTGACCCCTCCTCCCCCCGTCGGGTTAGGTTCCCATCCGGCCTAGCATTCTTATTTTATCAGTACCGCCGATAACAGACACGCAATGGTCCGGCTAACCGGGCGCGAACCGCTGACGTAGAGCGCAGAAGCTGTACCTATTAAAGCCGATGTGTGTGTGTGTGTGTGTGTTTGGATGTACGCAATTTTTTGTATGATTGCTCCCGAAAAAATTAAGCGATTGAGGTTCAATATGGCGCAATCGATGCGTCTATACGTAAATTAGATCTGATTGTTGCACCAAAAAATCTCGAGATCGGTTGAGAAAAATCGCAAATAATTTTTCTTGAAATTATTTATAATAGAGATATTAAACTTTCCACGAAAATTGCTGGAAAAAAATTATCTTGCATGAATATTACTCATTGGGAAATTTCGTATGCGGCTTCGATGGCTCATGCTAATTCAACCTACTAGTTTAATTTCCATTTAGTCTCTCTTAAAATATTTTCAAGTCTGTTCGAGGACATCAATAACAAGGGTTTTTTCTCTATTTTTCCCGCAACAAAAAGTGTTTTCCCAGGGAAAATTCATTTCAAGAGTTTTGTGAAGATTTTTTGTTCATTTTTTTTTCTATATGAATCAGACAATCTGTCTGTGTTGACAAACATCTATCACCCATACTCTTTTGCACGTGTTGTGCGTGGGTGGCAATGAAATCCCGTTGGCTACCTTGGTGACGAGGCTTCCAAAGTTGCCTTCAAGGTACACCCTCCCGAACAATAAGAAACTACGTCACAAGCGAGAAAATTGTTTTTCCACCGAATAATAACTCAATTCATGGGCCCTGATCCCGCCTCATCTCAAGAACCATTTATAACGGAGTTTGCTAGTTTTTTGTTATGGTAATTTGTTTATGAAGGATACAGACTATCGATTTAGTCTGGTCCTGGAAAACTCACGCAAAAGTGGTCATTAATATTCGGGTTCGTTGGATTTTATGAGGATTTAATTTTTTTTTTTTGCGAATTTATGAGAGTTTAAAAATTTGACAAATTGCGTAAAAGCTAATTTTTTTTTAAATTGCCCTAAAAAAAGTTGAAACTATTATTCTGATTATTTTTTCGAAATTTCTGTCCATAACGAAAAATATGAGCAAATACATAGCCATATAAATTGATATATTTTCCCCATATATATTGTTCCAGGGGGGAGGTAGTGTCAGGGGGGTTGAAATCCTTCTTTTTACCTCTTCTCAGGAAAAACCAATCTAACGGTGCGAAAACAAGTGTCGGGTTTTTCGCTGAAATCGATACAACCCGAAGAGAGATGGATTGGCGCAGTTGTGGGTGGTGGGTGGAAAAAGGGGTGGGGGGGAGGGCGGAGTGGTGGCGCACGTAGATCGACAATATTTGGGCGGTGTTATCAGGGGTGCCCATGGACCCCATATCGATCGGTCTACGAAGAAGCGTCATTCGAGGACGGAGGTCAAGGTCGCCCGAAGGTACCACGCCTGTTCACTCTCTGGGTTGCGCTGGTTTTGTGGCCTCATGTATGTGTCCGCTCATCCAACAATTGAAATTGGCCACGCGTAACATCTGGCATTGTTACACACGCACATAGAAACACTACTATGGGGAAGTGGATTTTTCTTTTGGATGTCTATAACGTGATTATCACACTTCGACGACATTCAATTATGAAGCTTTTGAAAATTTAGGTTTTGTTGTTTATTTTTTTTTCAATTTCAGAAAGTTCGAATATTTATTAATTTTTTTAATTTCTGGAATTTGTCCGAACACCCACCCACTCACCCACCCACTCACCCACCCACACATACACACACACGAACATTGTTCGTGGATGTACGGGGCAAAATCGATTTGGGTCACCATGTTGCCCAGCTGTGCCAAAACCTTTAATTGGTAAATATAACTATGCAAATTCTCTATTTTGCTCAGTAACTTCCGATCGAACAGTTTGCACAATCAGAGTGTACACTTTCGATGTTTCAATGTCGACGTGGGCGAGGACCCGGTTTTTCACCCATTTCTCACTCCACGACCCAATTATCGCTAGTAATGAAAGTCACGAGGCGGAAGGGAGAAAATTAATTGGTAGAAGAGGTAGTCATGTGGATAAATTCATGGAAAATGGCATGGAGGTTGTGATAAATGAGCATTATATATATAATGAGACGATCAAGGCGAAAATGTCAAGAAACTCTGTTGGTGTTTTTTTTTGCAATTCTCTACATGAAATGACATTTGATTTTCTTTTCGTTGAACTAATGATATTCGCGACAATTCGAACACATATCCACCCACCCATCCACCCACCCACCCATCCATACCCACACACCCACCCACCCATCCATACCCACACACCCACCCACTCAGCCACCCGCCCCCCCCATCCACACCCGCCCCCCCATCCACACCCGCCCCCCCATCCACACCCACCCACCCATCCACACCCACAACCACCCCTGCGCACATGCGCGCGCGCGCACACGCACCCACACACAAAAGTGTAGTAATTTCGTGAAAATTTTATCACAATATATTTCATGATACTTCCATGGAAAATTGATAATTTGATAACCGAGTCTTCGAACTAAGAATTAAAAAGAATTGCGAAGCAAGTTAATTCGTTGCGTAATCAATACAAATATTAATTAGCAAATTCTGTTTATAATATCATCAGTATCGCTATCATTCGCGATAGGAGTACTCGATATCACGAACAGATTGAATTTCATGGGGAGAAGGAACGGAAATTTTCCCTGCGGAAAATCCTAGATGACAATTTCAACTGACTACGATAAGACATTTCCCACTGCCCCAGTTTACACTACTCTCGAGCCCTTAAGGGACATCTCGCAAATGAAGAGCCCAGTCACCCAAATTCTCTCACTAATCCATTAAGTTACGTCATAGTCAATTATTGACGCTTTGTATATTGAATAAGAAGGAACAAACATGTTTTGAAGTCACTGAATTTCTTTTAGACTGTCAGCACTCATTAAGCATGTGTGTGTGTATGTGTGTACATGGATCTGAAAAGATTTTCGTTCAACCCCATCCGATGTTTCTTTTTATTTATAACTAAATACCTCGATAACAAATAACGATAGAGGAAAAAAGTTCAAACAAATTTTCTTGTATGCATCACAATACACATTTTATGTTCAATAACTTTTTCCTCTAACGTTGATAGCTAACGAGTAAATCTGCGTGGTGGCATCGCGGACCGGTTACAGCTACTGACGGGGGGAAGTGAGATTACATTCCGTCCGGAATTCAACGGTCATTTATTCAGGAAGCATTACAGATATCGGTATGATTCATAGGACCTTAATGATTCTCCATTGGACAAGGAATATTTCATATTTGAAGCTTTTTTCTCTATCTCCATTATTTGATCACCGGGAGCCCAGTGAAAATGATGAAATGAAAAGTTTCTTGTGTGGGCCCCACGGGTCACACTCACAATCCACTTGTTGTATTTTTTTTTTACACTCAACGATTCAAGCAGCATCATAGAACCACTTCAAGTTCCAGGTGTGAAAGCATCATTTCAACTAGTTTGTCGTCGGAGTATCGGGTGCTTGAAATGTGGGTGGGAGGGGGAGGCGGCGGGCGGAGAGGGGAAGATAACTTTGCGTATCCTAGAGCTGCGTAACACTGTTACACACACTCATTATACGCACCTGCGTAACTCAATGGCAAGTACAACGTAACGACGAGACAATCACATTTATACAACGATAAATCCATCAATTATTTATCACACGACAATTTATTTATAATGCGACAATTTTCGAAGTAGCGGTTACGTCATTTTATGAATATCGGAATGGCTTGCTGATTTTTTAAGCTAATTCATATTTTTATTGGGTTATGGAATGAAAGTCTGATTACGATCGTGGCTCTGATAAAAATGCCAGGTCAGCAGTTTTCAGTTTTTTTTTTTTTTTTTTAATTTGAGAAGTTTTGAGAAAATTTGAGAACACTTTTTAGTTTGTTTAACTTTGCCAACTGTAATTAGAGCCGTAATCATTAATGATGTAATAATTACTTTTTACGATTATTATCGTCTCTCGTCCTGACGCATATTTACAGAGTCGCGAGTTGAATCGCAATCGTGATTCATTAAGCTGAAACCTCATACGCTGATGCGAGCGTTAGCAAAATTTGTATCAAATGTTTCCGGTTTAGGGTTGCCCATAAGTAACTCGATGTTGAATGAAGAATTCGCGAGAGAAATTGGAGAAATCACCGGAAATCTTCCATCCTCGAGAACTTCAAGATTCTGAAATTGTTAAAAAATTTGAGAATTTTGCTAATTCTGAAAATGTCAAAAAAATTGAAAATTTTGAGAATTTTTTTTTGTAATGCCCGATCTTTTTTGAAACTTTTTAATTTTCCGAAATTTTGGCAATTTTGGAATAATTAAATTTCTCAAAATCAAAATTTTTTTGAACTATTTCGAATTTTAAAAAATTGGCGTCTAATTTTTTTGATGTTTTAAAACCTTAAATTTTTTTTAAAAAACGTTTCGAAAATTTTATCCGAAAATGAAATTGTGGAAATTTCCCAGGTTTTGGTTTTTTGGTGTTTTCTATATTTTTAATTTCCGAAAATTCTTGGTTAACGGATGAAAAAAGAAGATGCAGCTCGTAAATAAATTGATAATTGGTCGGCTAATTAACCAATTGACAAATCGATTGTCCGAATTTCCTTTTGCACCATTTCGAAAGTTTTAAAAGCTGTTGAACAGATCGCGAAGTTCATTAACACTCAGAATGAATAGCTCCTAAAATGTGAAAATTTAATCGTTCATTAACATACCTTCCTTAAAATGAGTTCTTCATTAGTGTAATGTCAACTTAATGTGTTGCGACATAATTGCATGTGTCATGCATTACGGGCCAAGCCCCAAAATCTCTTTAAATTTGTGAAATATTTGAGCACTGACGAATCGAAAGTGATTTAATAGAGATATTCAATTTTTTACAGGTTCTCATTTTTTTTGTCTGCCATTTCCCTTTTTTTTAGTAATTTTGGAATTCCCTCGATTTTTGAAATTCCCGATTAAATTTCTAAAGATATAAAATACTGATAATTCCCATTTTTTTCCAAATTTTTCAATAAAAAAAATGTTTTCACTGCAGGACATTACATACCAACATTTGCGACTCAAATTCAATTTTTCGTGAATATCTTGAAATCTAGAGGAGATAGCGCAGTTTATGTAATGAGCTTTTCTGTAGAATATTTCATCATCGACAAAAAATGTCCTTATCATGATTTCAGTATCTCCCAAAGATTTCAAGATATTCCTCAAAAATGAACTTGGAATGTTTGTACATAAAATGCAGAATGACGGGCTATTCAAATGTTTGTCGTTTAGGGATCATGAAATTTCCTTCTCACGTTTTTTTAAATTTTAAAATTATCCGTAATTCTCAACTTTGGGATATTCAAAAATTTTCAATTAGCCCGATCTTAATAAAATAAAATTTTAATCGGATCTCCACGTTTCGAGAAATTTCCACGATGTTAGACTTTGCTTAAAGAGAGTATTTCGGTGTGTGTGTGTGTGGGTGTGTGTGTGTGTGTGTGTGCATACATGCATGAATGATTTCATGTACGTATGGCGTATAGTGTGTGTGTGTGTGTGTGTGTGCAGCGTTGTATGTAATCTAACTCCAATTGGCAAAAAAATGAAAGCATCGAAATTTGGGAGCTATCTCCAGAACAACCCACTTTCTGACCAAATGCTACAGACCTTTTTTTTCTCTCCATAAAATTCCCGACCAAAAATGTTCAATAACATTTAGTTGTAAATTCACTTGTTCACGAGATATTTGAGTTTTTTCGGAAAATTTCGGGAAAAACGATGAGTCGGGAAGTTAGTGGTGCGCTCCTGCTCGTGATCACTCAGAGCGCTTGTTATAATTTTTTTTTTTTTTTTTTTTTCATTCATTAACGAGCGACAATCGCATCTTTTCGGTCCACCAGCGGATGGTGGATGTATCGCGGTCAGGGCGGTCTCTCGCGAAAGAAAGCCAAGGCAACAGCTATTTTCCCCCCGTTTCCGAAGCGACAGGATAGCAAAGTCAAGTCAACTTAGCTCTGTACGGTGTACATTTCGATTTTCTTGCCCGCCAGTTATCCTTTTACGCGGTTTTTCCACTTCACTGCTCGTTTCAAAAATTTTCAACTTTTTCTTTTTCTGAATTTGAACGAAATTTTAGAGAATTATTTTAGAGAATTACGAACATTTTTCAAAATTTTGTCATTAGCAAAAAAATGGATTTTAGTTCAATTTGGATACTTAGAAAAATTTCAGAAAATAGTTTCGTAATCGCAAAAAAATGTCAAAATTTTCCAATTTTTTTTTTCCGATTTTGAAATTTTCTCAAAAATTCCCGAAGTTGGAAAATTTTCTAAATCTCTAGAAGTGTTTTATTGTGCGTTTTGAAGTTTCCAAAATTCTCTCGATGAAAAAAAAAAATTGCTAAATTTCTGGAACATGTACAACATGGATAATGTTCTTTTCCACCTCATTCGCGGATTATCCCGTTCTTCGCGACCAACTGGTACAGTAAAACTTGGCAACGCGGCATTATTATTTCCCGCGAAATCACGTCGGTCATTACTAATCTGCACTTTCTTTCGTTTCTACGTTCATCATTTTGTTATTTCTCGTGCGATTATTTTTTCCGCGAGTCGCAGGCCCCACCGCAGCATAGCAGCAAAAAATAGAGAATGAAAAAACATGAAAAATATTGGAGAAGCTGAAAAACGTTAAAACAGCTATCAAAGCAAACTTTGTCAGCACTCTAAATGCCTTACTGCGGTTACTCCTTCAAATGATAGGAAAAAAAGAGCAGATATTTTTAATGTATTCTTTGTTCGAAGCAGTTTAAAAAAAACGGGACACCATTTTTTTTATTCTATTTTAATTTTTTTTTCTTCAAAATTTTTCCAAAAATTTCAACACCAAAAATTATGGAAAAAAATTAATAATAAAATCAAATTGAGTCAGCTTCAAAAAAGCTCCCCTCAAAATTATTTTTTTAAAAACATATATATATATATATAAGAACTTCTTGGGAAAACAGAAAATTATATTGTCCGATAATTGATTTTTTTTCCATATCTGTAATGTTTTTGGGCTACAGAGAAAAGTAACAAAATTTCTTTACTTCCATTTCCAGCATAAACCGGATTAGTCCAGATATTTCTGAGCAGTAAAGAGATATCAAAATGTTGATAAGGGCCTTTTTGTGCCTGATAAAATTCTTCACCGAAATTTTACTATTTCTAACGCTACACAAAATTTTTCAAGATATACAAATGAATACAAGAATAATATTGTAATGAAGTTCTACGTCAAAGCAAAATTTTCCGAATATTCTGCAATTTATTACTGAAAAAAAAAATAAACAATAACTTTCTGTAGTTTATGGAATTCCCTTTAAATAAATTCTCTAAAAAAAAATCACAATTTTTCGTAATATAAAAAAATATGAATAAATAACTCCGGTTGTAGTGGTATATACAACAGTTTTTTTCCGGAAATCTCGAAATCTGTAAGCGCTATGAAGATATCGATAAGAACTTTTTTGTAGCTCTTAAAATTGCCCACAAAAAAGTCTTAATCGAAATTCTCATATATCCGATAGATTTCCCAATATTTCCAGAGAACGCTTTTTCCAATAAAAAAAATAAATCCCTCATCTGTGAAACCGATCGCCTACGAAATTCCGATCCAGGCCAAGGTCCCCCATCTATTTCACCTAAAAACCCAGCTCCACGTTGGTAATATTTGCTCAGCTGAACCCGAATCTTGCTCAATAAATGAGTTCAAATTTCTGGAACTTTGTTCATAATTTTTTTTATTCGATTAATTGCTTAAACATCTTATGAAGATGACAAACTCCAAAAATATTGAAATACCCCAATCGTTTATAATGCTCTACCGTGAAAACGGTAGGAGATACAAAAAAAAGTGTTAAATAAATATTGATGCTGAGATACAGATACACATTTTACATCATATGAGTTTTTTACGTAATTTTGAAAACTTGGGAGATACAGCGGGTTGAAGTTGCGCGCGCGTTTTTTCCATGAATCGCGAAGTTGATGGTTCGACTCATACGCGGTAACACGAAATTTACGGGTATTTAATCCATCTGTAGTGACCTTGTGACACTCTGTTTTACCAGAGTTTTCATTATTGAAGCCTTCAAAATTATATATTACGATTAATAATTGTAATCGTGTGTTCAAAAATTGAAATCTTTGAAGCGAATTTTTTTACTGTCTGAAGTAACTCTTCCAGTTTGATTAGGTGGACATAAAAATCATTCGTACCACTTAGTTAAGTTGATGAGAGTTATGTTTCTCGGTTCGATTTGAATTCTCACGTGATACACGTGCTGATCGGTAGCGCGAAAAAGTAGATGAAAAGTAGAAAAAGTAGATGAAAAAGTTCCGCGACATCAACCGAAACCATTTCCAGCAGATATCTCCAAAACTACGCATGCTAAAAAAATTTCATATTGAGCTTTATTGTAGCTCTCAATGTGCTCTACAAAAAAGGTCCTTATGAAAATTGAGCTATCTCCTCTACATTTCGACATATCACCCCAAAACGAAATCTACCATTCAATGCGCGCCTAATGAACGTTGGGAGAATCGCGCGACTACTGAGAGGTCAATTTGTGTTTTTTTTTTTTGTTAGTATTCCGAAATTAAATGGAAAATTTTTATAATCGATTTGTCGAATACAAGTGCCTGTTGTGAAAATTAAAGTACTTTCAATTATTACGAAATATTTTGAATGTTCATTAATTTTTGATAAGTTACGCAACAATTACAAAAATATGCGCGACCTTTCAAATGGTTTAAGGATTCATCTTCAGTGGTCGAATATTTATTGAAAATTAATCCCATGCATAATCCATTTATATGTTGTTTTTTTAAACCTTCAATTATAACTATTTATATCATTAACTACGTGAAGCTGCGATTAAGGCGGGCGAGCCGAACTTTAGTTTATGACATAAGAAAGGAAATTTCGTCATTAGCTTCACAAATGATTTGTTGAGGAATGTGGCAGCTCCACAACAAGAGAGAAACTTCAATTAAAAATGTTGAACGAAAATTTTTTCGATATTTTCTTCAAAATACAAATGACGGTTCACCTTCGAAAGATCGCAATCACTCGCCCAACGTGTGTGCTCGCGCGTATAGCAAACTGCCGCCCGGCAAAATTCCGAACCTCTCCACTGTCATTTACCCATTTATCAAAATTTTCCAATGGGCCCCATAAAACAATTACGCAATATTTCCTGACTGCAATGGCCAGTAAAAGTGAAATGATAATGACTTTGTAAACACATCAGCAAGATGATTCAATTTTCGTTCAAATTTTTCATAACTTGCACAGAAAATCGGAAAAGAAAAAACGAAAAAAAACAGGTTGACTAATTAGAACCAAAATTATTATATCGGTCGGAGAGTTATGTACGAGAAGATCGAGAGTGTGTACCACATGGATCTCCGCCATGACAGTCCACCATTTCTATTTTTCAAATCGTATGCCATATTTTTGTTTTATTTTTTTTCAATGTATTATTACTTAATTGGCTTCAGCGGTCACTGAGATTTATTATCCTGTGTGCAGTATATCTATATATATATATATAAGGGTACTGGAAGTTGACGATCCGTTCTCAATCATTCGCTCTCCATTTTTCTAATGTTGATAAATTTCATATTAGAAAATAATTAATGAAGAATCAATGTGCACAAATCGTATGTTATCGTAGAGCCCAAAAACTAGTTGAAAAAATTGCACTTACCCTGCATTTTCAGCGGCAGAAACGGACATGTGCGTCCTCCTATCATTGGGGGTGGACGTGGTACAAAATTTCCGAGGGTGCTCCGTGGTAAAAAAATCCGCTCACTCAAAAAAAAAAAAAAAAAAAAAATTAAAAATACTAGGGAAATATTGTAGTCACTTCTCGAGCTTGATAAAATCCATGAAACTGCCAAACTCCAAAAAATCACAAAAAAAATCCACTGTTCACTTGGCAAATCACTTCAACGCCAGCAGAAAACCAAAAAATTAAAAATTCCTGATAATTCCTCACAATTCACTTGACAATTATCACAGCCGCGCATCAACTGTAATCACAATGGCTACATCACTAAAACACGTTAATAACCACTTGAAATCAACTGAAACAATTCGCCGACTTTTCCACTGTTTGACAAGCACAATGTATCACTAAACAGCTGTTTATACGTTTAAAAATTTCTATACTTCATGTCATAATTTTGAGCTTCAGTGTTGATGAGGAAGACTCGTTTTAGCAAACCACCACCACCACCTATTTTTAGTAATCGTTTTTTTTTTCTCCTTTTTGTTTATTTCCTAATTTTACGCAGGCAATTGCGTTTGCGCGGGAAATTTGAAAATTCCGTTTACCCCGTTTGTTCAATGATTTTTGAATCGCAGGCAGCGGTGGCGGTTTTCGTGGTAGCACGATGGTGTCGTGAACAAAAATGGTTGGTCTTGAGGATTTATGAGGTGTCCAGTTATTGGGTGGAGTGGGGGAGGGGGTTCAGAAACTGGAGGCCACGACTGAACGCCAACTGACGAGCGCGCACATGGGCTCTCTTAATGTAAACTTTCCTGGGCCCATCTCGATAACCAATTTCCTTGGTTTAAAACGACTTTTGCTGGTGCCAATAACCCTGAAAAAAGGAAATAGTTAATTTTGCTCCACATATTTGATCATAATATAATCATTAAAAAAACATGGCTTCCGTTTAATTTAAAAATGTAAAAATCCGGAAAACGCCGGCACTGAAACCATAGCGCGACACCTGAAGGATTAACTCGATTATTACGAAACTGTTTTAAGATATATGCACACCCACACACGCATCGATTAGAGCGACTAGAAAAGGAAACAACCAAACAAGATAAACAATTTTCACATGTGCATTTGAAATAGAATGGCGGGAAATCACAAAGTGCGAAGAATGGTATTAAATATTCATAAGCGCAACGATGAACTTCGAGCATTAATGAGTTCTTTTGACTTATTTTTTCCTGTGAGATACTTCGACAATGTCTAAATCATCTCATTTGTTTGCAGTCGCTAGGATCTTGCTATTAACATAATTCAATGAATTCCTACTTTCATGAGCGATAAGCCAGATTTTTAATATGTTTATGCCCTCGCATTTTTATTCCAAAGTACCTCGTTATCATATAATATTTTTCACAAGTTAATCCTTAAGTAACCGCCCTGTGAGGGAATCCCCGCCTTTTTCCGGTGTTTATTTCCCTACTTTTAACGGAATTTTTAGGGACTTGATATCAATATTCATGAGCTCCTAGAAACTTTTTAATAGATTAGGCATTCAAAATCTCCATGCTTAACCTCTAAATGTTACAATTTTACATAACATCAGAGTTTCTGGAATATATAACCATCATCACACTTTTAAATTCTGATTTTCTATTCTATCAACATTGCTTTTTTTGTGTAGATAATGACGTTATACATTTCTTCCACTTGAACCTCGAAATTTAAAAATTTTGTCTGGTTCCTCGTGAAAAAATAGAAAAATTATTTTAGCCAGATTTGAATTTTCCCGCCAAAAGTCATCGTTTAAAATTTCCCAGGGGGACTGACTAATTATGAGATGAATTGACATTGAGAACTCCAAAAATCAACTTTCACTACAACCAAATTGTTTTCGCGAATGACTTTAATCAGCTGTGATGCAAAATTCGAATTAAACAAACACATTATTTATCTAATCTTCGATAACACGAAAGCGTAAAAACTGGTCATTTCGACTAAAATAATTTCATAATAAAATCGCACGTTGCGCTTACAATTCCCACGTTTCAACTTTTAAAAACCTTGTTCCATAAAGAAAAAATTGCTTGAACAATTACACTTGATAATTATTGTCGATTGCTTCTGCAAAGTTGCTCCAAATCGTTGGCAAGGCAATGCAAAAAAAACTCAATGTTTCATTGTACAAAAAAAAAAAAAATTAGCAAAGTCTAGAGAATCCGTGGAAACTGGAAAACAACCCTAAAAAAACTCTCAATTACTTCAGAACAATAAAATTTTCCTGGGACCTTCAGAAATTCGCAAAACTAAAAACTAAACTTTTTACTCCAAAACTGTCACATCTAAAAAAGCAAAAGACGCGCTTCCTTTTTTGGTCGAACAATTGTGTTTATTATAGTTTTCCGCAACCCAAATGTTCCCAAAGTTTCACCCAAAACTCACAAAACTTTTCTCGTTTAATAATGCTCATTAAATAACACGCCATTACCGGGGCCGGCCAATCGAAAAATTCCGGAAAAAATCCGGCCTATAATTTCCCCGAGTCTGCTCCGGCCTCCCCCTCCCCTTCCTCAAAAATTTCACTGGTTCCACTTGCCCCAAAAATTCGAGAGTGAAATCTCATTGCGAAAGCCCATTTCTCCGCGGGTTTGCGTAGGTTATGGACAGTTTCCCATCGATAAACACAGCGGGGCGCCACACACGGTTTAGTAAAGTCTCTGGCATCAGCTCCACCCCCTCCCCTCCCGCCGACCAACTAAAAGTCCCCTAAAAAAAATACTTGAAAATCTGACCCAAAATTTAAAAAATCGATGTACCCCCTCCCGCGAAATCGCGCACTTCCGTTTCGCCACACTTCCGCTCATCCCCAATAGCGCGCCCTTTAAACATAGGACAAAAAAAAACAATAGATTTTTTTAAAAACCCCAAAAAACTCCCGCCAATTATCCGAAAAAACTTACTTTTCACCTCACGTGCTGCAATTCCAATATTTCACTCCTTCTCTACCCCAAAAATGCGTACGTGTTACATGTGTATACGCCACATAACCACCTAAATTCCCCCATATACATATATACACCCATACAAATGCGTGAATATACTGCGCACGCGTGCGCGCGCCCTCTCGCCTGTGTCCCTTGTACGTGTGTGCACTTGATTAGCCCGTGTGACGTCACGACACGGTTACATTTCTCGAGTGATTGTCACTTGGTATTTTTTCTTCATCTGCTTGCAGGTAAAACCTCAAATTAATGATTATTATCTTAATCCAATAATAATTGATGATTTTAGCCGCCGGGGCCCCGCTGGTCCCCAGTCCCCCCTATTGTTATAACGAAACGAAGGAAAAAAAAAGTAAAAAAAAAAAAAGGAAACACTGTTATGGGGGAAAAAAATCTCACTTTAATCCCGACTGAGCACACTCAGAACTTGCACAATATAACTCATGTGACTGTCGTTGGGCTTTGGCCTCGTCATTGTATTACATGGGGTTTTTTTATGGGGATTGTGGGTGGTGGGGGGGGGGGGGGGTTATTTCGGCTGCGATAATGGGCTATGGTGGGCCCCGGTCAATCGCGGATTGTATGTGCCAACAACTCGTGGGGTCTTCACGAAACAAACTGAACTAACTTACTAACGCAATGAGCCGCAATGGGATTTAGTCTGTACGTTGAGTGGAAGGGCCCCCATAGGTGGCGCCATGGGTTTTTCGTCCTCGGCAAACAGCGTAAAATGATGGCGATGCGGTTATTACGATTCGCGTGCCCGTGGGGCGGAGCGCGCACCGATGATCCACGAAGTTGACGAACATTGCCGATGGGTAAACATTGAAAAAAAGGGGGGGGGGGTAGAGAAAAGTCACGCGGCGCGATTCAATATCAAGTACAACGTGTACGTATATAGCGGTGGGCTGAGGTGGACGGGACGGGCGGCTTTGAACTTTGTCGACGTGGGTGGGGGGTGGTGTGGGTGGTGGAGGTGGCTGTATGTGTATGTGTGTGGCCATGTGCTTGGCTCGTGAGGTCACATGCGCTCGATGAGAGGTGGAAGCTTGAAAGGAGAGCGGGAGGATTTAAAAGCGGGTGAGGGTTGACAGGGGGTTGCACGATTGTTCAATTGCAATGTTGCAACTACAATTTTTTACATTTGGCAAAAATTATCTACGCCCTTGCACACAATTTCGTATTTAATGACCACCGAGGTCCACTTGAGCTGAGACAATGTCACGTGACAGCGCTCCCAGGCAAGACAGGTCATTTTGCACTATCTTCATTTATCTTAATTCTCGTAGACACGTTTCTGAGATAAAATTGAAAAATCAGTGGGCAAAAAAATTGACGGGCGAAATATGACGGTCAGTTTTCATCTAGATATACAGATTTACTCAGAAAATCAAGTGTTTAATTACCAACGATTTCAAAAGCTGACAGCCATTTTGCATGGATAAACGGGGGCTCAGGCCAAAAATGGTCAGAAAATGTAAATCTATCAGCGACCGGACATTTGAGAGAAAAAAAAATGACAATCATTTTACATATCTAGTTTTGACGAAAGTTCCCGAGTTCTTAGCATGTTAACATTCAGCTGGATATTGAGGGGATGTCTTACCTTTGGAAATACTTGAATTATGTGTCCACTAGTTAAAAAAAAAACTTGTTCAAGAAGAAAAATTTGATCTGTGCCACCATGCTCTACCACGTACCGGTTAACATATTCCGTATAATATGCCAAAAATCTCTCTATAAGCCTTCAGTACTACCGAAAGCTTTAGAAATTCGCCGACGTCCCCCTTAATATGACTTGACATTAATTAAGTCGAGAGCCTGATGGAGCTAGAATAATCTAGCGAAACGTCACTTCATTTGACAATTTAATCGACGTTGTTAATATTCCTTCAAATCCCCTGATTTCATTAAGAATTCTCGGGGAAGGTTGCTGAAGTCCTCGAGAAATTTCTGGAATGTTCCTGATTCTAGAGCAGTCCATGAGGTCACGCACGCTCGATAAGACGAGGGTAAAACACGGAAAAAGTATACTGGATTGGGGTGTTTCACAAAACTCGATTCTGGGATATAAATATAGATATCTCCGTTTTGGAGGAAAAAAAACAATATTTGGGGATAAGATGTCCCGTTTTGGGGATAAAACATCCCATTCTGGGGATGGAAAATCGCGTTTGGGGATACAAAAATCCCCGATTTGCGAGTAACATATTCTTACTCCCAATGTAATTTGGGGGGGGGGGGGGGGTATTATGAAATGCGATAGTATAGGAACATTATGAATGAAATAGCTGCACCCCATTTTCCGTCTCTCCTGAAAAATGCACATCTATCGACTTAACTCGGTTACCCACCACCCCACTGATATAATCCCCAAGTTGCACCAATATTTGGCTTAATGCGTAATAATGCCATATGGTCAGTATTGAATGTCGAGGTGTCAACCCTTGTTAGGTCAAAGCCCCAATTCTGCCCCATGCTACTTGTCCCTCAGTCCTCGCTCCCCTGGGGGTCTCTTGAGGCCCATTCCAAGGGAGAGGGTCAGGTACTCGTCACTTCTTGGCTATTTTAAATGAGTGCCCTTCATTAACTTCACGTGGCCAATGAGAACCAGTGGGCGGAATGTGTTTGTGCCCCATGGGGTGCACAGAAAAAACCTTATTTGTATCTCTTGTCTGACATGTACCCAAGATTTATTGAAACCTCAAGTACCTGTAAATGATACGTACTCAAACACCATCGGCAAATTTTACCTGCGCTTACACCTTAATTAGGCAACGTAGGAAGAAAATTATGAAACAAAACGTTTTTACGTGGGGGATTTTTTTAATAGAAATTTGAAATGTTATTTTCTAACAGTGTGTCAGCATGTTCCAAACAATTTATTGATTTGTCGATGTCCCTTACAACGTTACAAGTTTTTCATATTTTAGGATATCTAGGGCAGTTCTCCCCTTCTTATCAACAAGATGTTGATTAGTTCTTATGACAAGCAGGTCCCAAGTAGATTTCGAGCCTGATAAGGCGGCACGATGTAGCGCTGTGTAGCCGTCTGAGTCCTGGATATTTGGGTCGGCTCGGTGATTTAGAAATAGCTGGACTATTTTATCATTGGACTGAGTTGTAGCGCGATGGAGAGCCGTAGCCCGGCCGCATCGAGTTACTGCATTAATGTCAGCCCCGTAATCCAGGAGGAGTTTACAAATTTCATAATTGCCGGTTCGCGAGGCATAATGCAAGGGTGTGTAACCCGCTGAGTCTTCTTCCGAGGCTCTAGTTCCTTTTTCCAGAAGTTTGCGCACACGCGAGATGTCATCTGTTTGGGCTGATAAACAAAAAATTTAGTTCATCATTACACAAAAAAAATATTGTTCTATCCAAGAAGAGTCCAGTATTTCCTTAAGGGATCATCGTACGAGAAAATGTTACTGAACCTTTTTTGTAGGGAATTTCGTTACCCTCACATTTTCGAAAATTGCAGTCAAAAAATGAAAAAAAAATGATAAATGTTGCAAAGGGTCAAAGCTCTCCCTCAACATTTTGGCTTTAGAAAAGTTTGAAGACTCTGGAATTTTTTTAGATATTAGTGAATTAAAAGAAAAAATTTTTTTAAAAATTAATAAAAAAAGAAAAAAAAATTGGAAATAAATGCGAAACATCGGAAGCAAAAACGGCTGAAAATTGTCCATCATTTATCGCACTTTGGTAAAGGTTCCCAGTTTCACGCAATGTACAAATTTCTCGATAGCCACTTATCTCACGTGCACGAGTCACGTAATTCGACTTGCTCCCGATTCCCTTCACGCAACATTAAAAAAAACAAGCTAACGAAAAATTGAATGGGTCCTCGCGGCTGAAAATTCACCTGCATGCCATATCCCTCGTTGAAAATCCATCTCTTCAAGACTCTGGGTCACACCAGAGCCTGAGGATTGACAGCATCCCTCGTGCTCGTGTTCACATCGCTCCATTTTCCTCTGCCGTCCAAATTTACGACCTCTTTTTCACTTTCCAATCTCTTCTTAATTAAGAAAAAAAAAAAGACTGAAGTCAGTTCGAAGGTAATTTATGCAGCGGAACATTTTATTCGGTCAATTTTGTAAATTTCAATTTCTCACAATGTCACAATATTATCTAAAAAAAAAAATCCAACACTTTTTTCATTTGTTAATGTTTTTTATTTTCCATTCACAAACATTTTGATGTGTACCAAAAAGCAAACCACCATAAAAAAGGGACCCAAGTCAGTCGAACCATGATTCATCCTTCAGACTATTTAAAATTCAAATATTCCAAAATTTGACTGACCGATCTCAGGTTCCCTTGACAATCTCACGATCTTGTTAAGAAACAAACAAAAATCAAAATAAAAGATTATCCCAACTGCCGTATTAATGCCACCATCATTATGATCACAATTTCCATTCTAAACCTAGGTACAATTTCATTTTGATTGATCCCACAGTGTTAATAAAATATGATATTCAAAGACATAAAATTAAAAAAAAATAATACTAAAAAAATAAGCCATTGGAATGGGTTTCACAAATTCGTAAAAAAAAATCTCCATGATTTTGTTAAACAGTGCATTTAAAAACACTCATATATGGTGCAATGTACGGTTAAAAAAAAAGCCATAATTTCAGGTTTTCCGTTTAAATTTCTCTCTGGAGTGTCCACAGTATTTCCGCCTCTCCTGTACTGCATACGATACGATAGCCGAGCTCAGCCAGAGCATTTATAACGGCTATCGGGGCTCCTGAAACGAAATGTATATGTGGTTTTTTTTTCTTGTTTTTATTACGGAGAATCGTCAGCAATTATTGTGATAGTAGCTTGGTAATGCGATATTAAACCGTCGAACGATCATTCAATTTTTTCTGAATCATACAATAGAAAAAAGCGTGCGTGTAAATGACAAAGCTAACACTATAAACAACAATGACTCTTAAACAACACATTTGCAATGAATATTTCAAGAAAAGGATTTTTTCAGAATTTTTTAAATGAATGGCTTGATAAAAAAATCTGATGTATGTGACACTATTCTACTAGGGACTCTTGCATTGTGAAATATGAATGGGTTTGAGAGGATTGCATATTTCGGGGCTTGCATTTTCGATTGCTCATGACGTCACTACTACAACGTGGTAATTTAAAATAAAATAATTAATTAAAATTAATTATGTAATTATGTGATTGAGAGGTACTGAATATTTGAACGGATTTAGAGGGTAGTGTCTAATTTTTCGCTCAAAAACCTCATGCTCAACTTCTAAATGTTTTTTTAGTTAAATCTAAATGAAATTTTATTCCAAGAATCGAATTTCTGAAATATCTAACCATTATTGGCCTTCTCAACTCCTATTTCGTCGCAATTGAACAATAAAATTTCATGGAAAAACTGGAAAAATCTGAATTAAAAAAAACTTTGCTATGAAAATACAGTGCGGGGATTCCCCCTAGGCGCAGCCACTTGAGGATTAGTCGTAAAGACACAAAACGCGGTTCGCGCCTGAGGTATGGAGCAAAATGGCTTGAAAATAAAAATTCAGGTTTTCAGTTACCCAATGATATGTCAAGGGTCAATCCGCAATCAATCTAATCAATCCGAGATTTTAAATAACCTCTCCTACGTGGGAACACAGTATGAGCGACAATGACAATCAAGCGGTACGTGGTCAGAATATTACACCAAAATGTGACTAAAAATATCATTTTTTATATATTCCAAGAAACATTATTAGTGCACCTAATAAATTTAAACATTCCTCAAGTTTCTAGACATTCTCTAATTTTCAAAATTTCAAAAAAACAATATTTTTTTTTTGATTTGGCTAAACTGATGAAAATAAAAAAAGACGGCACCATGCTCATTGTGCGTGGTCAGGAGAATTAAAATGAAAATTGAGTACATTGGAAAATTATTGGATCTAGAATGAATTGTTCTTATCCGGAATTTTATTCTGGCAATGTAATATTTCGACCTGTACCCCAATCAAACAGCTTAATACCTAATCAATTAATTGACAATTGTTTCTGAACCTTTGATCATAACGCCATTGATGACGTCATTGCCTGATTCGGGGAATCGCTTGATCAGGGCCACTATTTCATCACTTGTCAATCCAAAAACAACGGCATCTGTTGCAAATGGCGATGCCTTCACAGCGATGTAACAAAAATTCTCGTTTCCAATGAGGCTATTCATTTTATCCGACATCTTTAAGACTTCTCACCAAATCTTTCCAATAGCGTTTGTTATTACTAAATTGATGATTTCTTATTTTTAGATTCCGTTGTCTTTTAAATCCTCTAAAAGAAAACAAAATTCTGTTGTAGTCAACAAAATAATTATTTACATCGCGTGTCTTGTGGGAAAATGTCGTATGCACTTTTTTGGGAATTTTTAATGATCTGAAAATCGTAGATTTTTATTTGGGGGGGGGGGGCGTTTTTTTTTGTTTAGGATGGTACCAAATCGAGGTTCGAAAAATTTTCAAATTTAAAAAAAAAAATTTAATTGAGAAGTTTCGTCATTCTAAAATTTTTCAAAAATTCAAAATCTTTAATTTTACGATTATTTGTAGTGTGTCATTTTTTTAAATTGGAGATTTTTTATTTTATTTTATATTTCAAATTAGTAAAAATTCACTTGTTAATTTTCTTGCCCCCCCAATTATTTTCAGACATTTATTCCCCAGTGGTATACGACCTTTTCCGACCCCGCGTCCCAATTTCCTTGAACATACACTTTATTTTCGCTACCTCGCACACCTTACATTAAAAATTGCCAATGTTTTCTCATAATTTCTAGTATGAAAGAAACGCTTTATCTTCGATTGGAATAATGAGCCTGTCATGATATCTAAGTATCTAAAATATTGTAAAATTGGGAAAACCAATGACAAGGGCTATTGTAATTATCAGTAGTTAATCATTACTATTATTATTGATTTTACTATTACAACATTTTTAGAAATTCTCATTTATTCCTTATTACGGTATCCTTCAGATATTCGTAAGGTATTTGTATAAATTTCAGAAAAAAAAGATAAATGCTAATGATTAAACCTCAACTGTTGCGATCATTGCCGAAATTTTTATTGGCATAAAAAAAATTGATAAGAATCCCAGAAATTCATATGAGACCTTTCTACCAATTCTCAAAACGTTTTATAAATCTCTAGAGACTTTTTGGAAAATGTTAAAAATTATAGAAACTTTGTCGAAAACCTTCAACCAGTTTTAGGATTTTTTTAGAAGAATTTTCTAGAAAAAATATGCTAAAACATTTGAGGAAGTTATATAAAATTTTACGAAACTTTAAGCAGTTTTCAAAAAATGTTATAAATTTCCTACAATTTTTTTTTCTTTTTTTTTCACCGTCCCGTTATTTCAAAATTTCAAAATATTCATTCAAAAATTTCAAAAATAAACTCTGAAGAGAATTGAATATTGATAACTCGAAAATCTATTCTCTTTAGAAAATTCGGAAATAACTTTCCTGTTCTTTTTCTGTTTCCGTTCTTTGCTTGCTCCAAGATTTTCTGAAATATTCCATATACCTATATCTACTGTCCTTTCAATGTGTATTTTATATGTACAATTTTTTGTTCACCGCAGAAGCAATTGAGAGTTTCTATACCTGTCATAATATAAAAAAGAACTGTCTGATATTTGGGTTTAAATGAATTATTATTGTTTGAGCTCGTAGGGGCTCTCTGGCATGAGCCTTTGCTCGCGTTCCTCTTTGAGCTGCATCAGGCGTGTTTCGTGAGCCCAAGCTTCTTCACTTCTCAGTTTATCCCTTTCATATTCCCATTGATATCGCTCGAGCTCAAGAGTCTTACGGCGCAATTCGAGCTCGGCAATTTTACGCTGAGCCCGTTTCTCCAGCAATTGCTCCTGGAGAATCTTAGTTTCCAGGGGCGAGTGACCAACTGATTGATTTATTAATTGATTGGGCTCCACTGACACCGATACAGCCGCATGTGAACGACTTGCAGGATGAGATTCGATGGGTGGTCTCATTGGTATTCTGCGCTCCTCAAGGGTAACTAAAAATTATGAGTAATGAGACATTCCACAAGAACTGAAATTAAAAAATTTATCCTCCAAAATTAAAATCTCTTCTCCAAATTCTAGAGAATATCTAATGAATCTTGCTTTGATTAATTTTTGGTTAATAAAAAACAATATATTTCCCCCATGCAAACCCCATAAACCATACCTGGATGGCTCTGAAGGAGTGGATCAATACTCCTGGGTTGTCCTTGATGAATCTTGATGTCCTCCTGCCTAGCATCCCAAGCTTCATCCTCACCCTCCTCACTGAATCCCATATTCTGTGCTGGATCATCCTCCTGCATTTGCTTTTGCCTATTCCATTCATCAATATCCTGAAGATCTGCTTCGGTAAGTGCAGAGACATCCAATTGCGCCATCTCCTCGTTTCTTCTTGTCCAGCCTTCAGGCAATTTAGCACCCAAGAGTCTTGCTCTATTTACACGCTTACTCGTGGAGACTCTCAGAAATAAATTACGCACATCTGGCGATGCTTTTTCACATCTAGCTAAGTGCTTTTCCATTCTTGTTGCATTCTGAATATACGAACGATGGCAAAATTTGCAAAATGCCGTTACTGTTGTTCCATCAACTTTTTTATCGTAGTAATTCCATACAACACCTCTCTTCTTCACCATCTTAGGGGGTCTGAGCTGTTCCTCAATGGTTAAATATTACGCAAATTTACTGAGGTTTAGTCTTGCTTGTGGGGCGCTTGCTTGTGTGGCTCTTCGTTTTCTCGATTTTTAGGAATCTCCCCAATTAGACAGTTTTCAATGGGTACTACAAGGAAATATTCACCACTCGTACTGTTTTTAAAGGATCGACATTTATTACTAGTTTGAGATATTCTGAGTTTTACCTAAGGATATCCAAGGTATCGAATTGGCTGTAGAATCAAAATGGATAAGGGTAATTAGATGGGATAATTTTCGAATAATATCTCAGGATTGATGGAGAGTGGCTAATGTGTGATGGGATACTTTTTTGTAGAGGAGGATGAGGTCTAGGAAAAATGTAGGGGGAAAAATTCCTCCATCTAGCCTAGATTTTTGGATATTTAGAGAAAACTACTTACATTTTGAACAAATTTTGATTGTTAGTGTGCATGATTGGATTGCAATAATTTCTTTTAAGAAATTCACAGATCTTTTGAGTCTTCACATGGATGACTTAATTAAATTCCGTGATACGAATGTATCAGATAAACAATTTGAACACTTGGATTTCCTTACAGTAAAATCATGAAAATTTGTGATAAACCATAAAGCGTGTCTTTCAAATATCATAACCTGTTTTACCTTATCAAAGTCACTTATCACGAATGGAAATTAGTCAAGTTGAAGAATGAAATGGAACTAATACGGCAGTTAAGATTTCGAGCATGCCAATTTTTCTAAAATAAAAATGTGTTGGTTTTTCTCGTTGAAAAAAATAATTGAGTGGTTGCCAATTTTTTTGGAAATTGGAAAAGTACCTGGCTTGACGATTGATTCGGGCTCAGGCTCGGAGAAGTCTTTTCTCATAGTCCACATGTACTCATTGTAATCCTGTTTGACACTTGTACTTGATGAGGCTACAACTTTGTATCCAAGTACTTCGAGTGCTGTCAAAATGACACAAGGATGCTGCAAGTAGACTATCGTCGAGTCGTCGCAGTATCCACCCGATGCGAAACGTGTTAATTGCTCGATGTCTGTGGCTAGAATTAACAAAAGTTTATTAGTGGAAAAAAATCTGGGGGAAGAAAATCTTTTATAAAGTGTTCTATTAGATCTGAAAATTTTTTATAATTTTTGAAAGTGAGAATTTTTTTCCCATTTTTTCAAAAGTTTGAAATTTCAAGATAATAATTCGAGGGCAATTTTTTAATTTCCCAAAGTCCTTCACATTTTGCATTCTTGAAATTTAGAGAATATAAACACTTTATGTGATCACTATTTTATAACTAAACCGTACATAAAGTGGGTGAAGTCAGAGTTTGAAATAAACGCTACCTTTGAGCCCCGACACGAGTACTCTCCAGGGATACCTGTGACCGTAGGACGCAAGGTTACCGCGCACCAGAATGTATGGCATCTGTACCCTCGTGTTTTCAATATTATGTTTCGCAATTCACAACTGGAATGATACATGGAGAAATAGGAATTATTTATCGGTGTGATGACATCTCAATACTAAGCCAAAGCATGCGAATTCCCAGTATCAATTTTCTCAATATAAAAACTTGGCATAATTTTTTATTTAACTTTCTGAATTTTTTCTACTCATTTTTTTTATTTTTTTTTTTATTTTTTTTTCAGAACTATTTAGATGACTTTTCTTATCCCGGAAAGTTTATGTTAAATGTCACAGATGGATTTACGATAAAATTGCAAAACACTTCTTCCATAGCAAATTCAATTATCTTAAAATAAAATTCCCTGAAACTCGTTGCCAAATAATTGGCCCGTTCCCGAAAAAAATCCTATAAGAAACAGTAAATTTTTCCATAGAATGACGAGGATCTTCTGGAAAATTTCACAGGGAAACTGATGAATTTTATGGGATTCCCATAGGATTTTTATTCATATGTGTGGATAAAAAAAATGAAGTTTAAAATCACCAAAGGAGGGTTTTTATGCACCTATTATGTACTCCACAATTCGCATTGCGAATACATTGTTGTGACGTACAGTGTAATAAGTCTAAACTCGATTGAAGTGAATGGAATTTCAATCACAACGTCAAACCCAAAAAGCGATACGTGCCCGTTAACTGTCCGAAAATTAACGTTTTTTACGGTAAATTTTCAGAGTATTTCCTGGGAAGCCATATAGTGAAGTTGCTTATGAACGTGAAGTGTTAAACTGCAAATGGACTCACGGTTATGGCTGACGTTTTCCCCTCATTGAGCCGACGATTCTCGGCGGCTCGAATTTTCCACGTTTTCCCCGGGATTTTTCCCGCTATTTCTAGATTTCCTGCACAATATTTTGCAATCTTAAGTGGATGGACACTGGGGGTTATTATGACTGATTTTGGGGATTTTCCGACAATCGTCAATGGCCCAACACGCGGATATCGATCTCACTGACTTGCCGCCATGCAACAAGCCGTTTTGACGTAATTCTCGTGGAAACGGCGCTTTACACTTTGCGGCGCATTTTCACGCGTTTAACATTTGTAATTTTTGAATGAAGTTCTGAAGTTTTGACATTTTTCATAATCATGGAACGTATGTAAGTTTTTGAATTTATGAACATTTTGACATTTATGAAATTTTACGAAATTTAGGACGTTAGTGAAAAATTTTCAATCCCACATTTATGAAATTTGTGAAATTCTTGGAATTTTTGGATTTTTGAAGTTTTAGGAAATTTTTAAGATTTATGAAGTGCGGAGTGAATTGGAAAGTTGGTCAAAATGGAATGCGGGCAAAATAGAATGAGGCGCAAAATGGAATTCCAAAACTAAAACGAGCCCGAATAAAATTCAAATTATCAAAAATAACTATATATATAGATATACATGTCGCTATGGGGCGTTAAAGCGCAAAGTTCTAGTACGGATGGCACTTTTTGGGTTCGCAGTCCCATATAGGACACGAAATAAGAAAAAAATATGAACGCATTTGCTTTTATCATACGTCAATGACTCAGAAATTTCATCATTGTTTAATCATTATTGCGTTTTTCAAAAGTTGCATCATCTCCATCATTCAAAAAGACGGGCAAAAATTCCATCATGATTAAACTTTATAACGAAAGGTTCCAAAAACTCTTCTGTCAACTTCATCAATATTTCGTGGGAAATATAAAAAACGGGGAAGTTTTCAGAAAAAAATGGAAAATTGCCAATGTCATTTTCATGAGAGTGACACTTTAAGCGGCGAAAGCGGAGGGAACAGATTAGGCTAGGTTTATATTGGAGGCATCTGCCAAGAGCCAACATCAGCTGAGTGAAATGCGAAGTTGGAACTCCGAATAAAAGGAGCTTGTTCCGGAACATTGGGAGGATTTACGTAGACAATTGAGTGCTAGCCAATAACTTAGAACTCCAAAGATGATCAAATTTTTGGTAAGTCTGTGTACTTGATAATTTTTGTCTTTTTTTAATTTTGATTCATGTTATATTTTTTTTCTTAGTTGACCTTCGGAGCGGGCATTTATACGGGGATTTATATCAGTCAAAATTATGAGGTGAGCTCGTTTTTCTTTTCCTAGACTATTTTGGAGATTTGGGAGAACTTTTGCATGAGGACATCTCTGTAGCTTGTCAAATTCTGTACGAAAAATGTTACATCATTATTTTCACAAAATTTAGAAAAATTCAACTTTTTTATTCTTCCAATTTTTTATTCTGAATTGTTTGTTATTCTAAATCTTTGTTTCGCTACTTTTGGCAACGTGAAAAATAATTCCACTGTTCACCTGCAAAATTTAGAGGGATGACGAGTGTTTTAAAAATACTAACAAAAAATTAACCTTTTTGCCATAGGTATCTCACTGTCTCCTTTTTCGGAAATATCTCAGAATCTATGAAAGATAATGATATCTTGGTACTCACCTTTTTTGTAGCTTATGAAATTCTCTTCAAAAAGTGTGTCTATAATTTTTCAGATATATTCCTTAGATTGATAGATATCCATCAAAATATCAAGCAAAAGTGCTACTGGCATTTTCATCATCTCCGAATATTTCGTTTATTTTTCCCATAATCTGAAGTGATGTTATCATCGTTCTCCTATCACTCACTACTGATATCTGTTGCAGGTACCCCGAGTAGACGAGCCCGCTAAAATTTTCGAAAGACTAAAGGAATTCGCTGACGATCACCGGAAAAAGCCATAAAAGCTCAATGCACAATTACAAATAACTGTAAATATCACATAATGTAATAACGGAGTTTATTTTGTATTTTTTTGTGAAATATAATCTTGCTAGGCAAACAAAATGATACACTAATCATTATCAATTGATTGACGGAAAATGTATAATTGGTACAATTTGTGTGAGAAAAAATTTAATGAATAAATTTATGAAAATATGAGGCCACCACCGGAGTACTCTAGCCTGGCTTGTGGTTCTACGAAGGCTAGCCAATCAGATGCGTGGGTTGGTAAAAGTCCCATCGATTGGCATTTGTAAAGGGCTAGTCCTATGTTGACTAGTTGGCCAAGGAAAAATACAAATTTTTGGCCGAATGCATGGGTCCCTTCAATCACTTTGAATGCTGAAACACATTTGTTAATTTCATTAACATTTTTTTTAACGAACGCAGAGATTGCAACAGAGTTTGTCACTTCTCTCGATGCTTCAATTTCATACAGATATGTCCTTACAATTTTATAAAGACATGTCTGTGAGTAGTTCTTCCTCTGACCATGATAAGAAAAAAATAAATCCACAATTTGTCTGAATAGACTTGTGAAGAATTGACCATCCCATTTACCATTTTTTTCAATTTACCAAATACTTGAACTCACTTTGTTGGAGTGTAAAGAGAGCCTTTACTGGTCTGATGATCAGCATGCCAACCATCATGATCGGAAATATTGAGATAGAGTTGCCTGCCATGAACATAATGAAGAGATTCATGGGAACCTGTTTGAGCGGTCCAAGTGCCAGGTCCCACGACTTTTTTATGATGAGATGATTTGAGTCATTTTCCCGCAAATGTTCGATACTTTGAGATAGACTTGCTGCTGGAGTGTAGCCTGGGGGATTTGGGTACTCCGTAGTTTTGTCCTGTTTATTCCTGAAAGCACAAAAGTTAATGCTAGGGACAATTGGGAAAAGCAGGACAGTCAACTCAGGTTGGCCTTCTGACCAATATCACAAAATTTAAGAGCGATGGAATAAATTCCATGAGAAACTTTTTGTAGAGAAACATATGCTTTACAAAAAAGCTCTTACGAAGTAGAGTCCATCTCACTCAGGTATCAGGTATTCTTAACCTAAAAACCGTGAATAAAAAAAATACTTTGGGAAACGTAAAATATTTTTTAAAAACTCAAAAATTACTTAGACAATTGAAAGTTTTTTTTCATCTCTGATTTTTTTAGGATACCAAAAGTTTGAAGCATACACAAATTTTGACATGAATTTTGAAAAGTTAAAGTTCAAAAATAAAATAAAAAATAGTAAATTCAAATAGATGAACATACGAGAACCATGTATATAGATATACTCTAACCTAAGATATTAACATATTTCCTTGGTCTTAATTTTCAAAACTGTTTTCTACTTTTCTGCTAAAACAATACATTATTGACATGTTTTACTATTGTTCTTCGAACAAATAGCTAAGCTAAAATTCCTGATAGCTCCACTATTGTCGCAATGAATGTTCCTTTCTAAATAATTCAAATATTAAAACTTTGATGATTACGCGTCGAGTGGCACTTTAAATATTTCAATAGCTGAATAATACTAACACTAATAATCAATTCTGACCGCTGTTTCCTTCGTTTTATCGAACTAATGAATTTAATAAATAATAGTGTTTACTCACCTGTGCGCGAAATCCAATGTCCACTTGAACTTCCTTTGGTTTCCCTTAGTCGTCGCCATGCTCACTATCTAGGAATAATTATAACATTAATTATTTTGTCTTTTCTCGGATATAATATAGGGAAAATAATAAATGGAGATGGAGAAGGTTATGCACTCGTGTCACTCATATTTTATTTTCTTCTAATTGGGTTACGAGAGCATAGGACAGATGGCAGCACGTGTTACGGAACATGGCGCGGATTTGGCGGGAAATGCCAAGCAGTATGGACGGCAAAGCGCGCCCTGTTCAGTTTCCCACCAAAAACCTTGCGTTTATCTCCACGAAAATAGCTATTTTGCCAATATCCTACACTATTTTATTCCCTCCCCTGTTTGAGCGGAAAAAATGTTGTGGTTAGTGGTGTTCCAATAATTAAGAGCAATTTTGAATAATTGTGGTCGCTCTGTAACAATCTACGCGCTACTATTATGATTATTATAACTTCAGCAATCTCATTTAGAGTGACAGCTCCGTTGGCAGAAATAACCGGGATAACCGAAGAGGATTGACTGATCTATAACAAACAGCGTTGCGACCCGTGGAGCTCGGTTCATGGTATGGGGAGGGAGAAATAATGGTATTTCGGGGGAAATAATGGTATGTACCGACAAAATAGGGCTCTTCAAAAAAATTCAAATAATCTCTATTATTTTACATTAAATGTTTCACATAACATCAACAACAATATACTGCGATTTATATATCCTCAAAAATGGAAAAAGTCAATTTTATAAAATTTAAGGTTGCCTCCCCATAAGGTCCCAAAGTTAAACTTGGCCAAAATCGAAGAATATTAATTTGACTTTTTGGACCCAAATTCGACGGAAATATCTTCTAGGGGTTCCTATTGGATAGTATCAACGCACACGGGGCCAACAAATCAATTTTAAAAAAATTAAGTTTGCCTCCCCATAAGGTCCCAATGTTAAATTTGGCCAAAATCGCAAAAAATTAATTTGACTTTTTCGACCCAAATTCGACGGAAATATCTTCTGGGGGTTCCTATTGGATAGTATCAACGCACACGGGGCCAAAAATTCAATTTTAAAAAGATTAAGTTTGCCTCCCCATAAGGTCCCAATGTTAAATTTGGCCAAAATCGCAAAAAATTAATTTGACTTTTTCGACCCAAATTCGACGGAAATATCTTCTGGGGGTTCCTATTGGATAGTATCAACGCACACGGGGCCAAAAATTCAATTTTAAAAAAATTAAGTTTGCCTCCCCATAAGATCCCAATGTTAAATTTGGCCAAAATCGAAAAAAATTAATTTCACTTTTTCGACCCAAATTCGACGGAAATATCTTCTGGGGGTTCCTATTGGGTAGTATCAACGCACACGGGGCCAAAAATTCAATTTTAAAAAAATTAAGTTTGCCTCCCCATAAGGTCCCAATGTTAAATTTGGCCAAAATCGCAAAAAATTAATTTGACTTTTTCGACCCAAATTCGACGGAAATATCTTCTGGGGGTTCCTATTGGATAGTATCAACGCACACGGGGCCAAAAATTCAATTTAAAAAAAATTAAGTTTGCCTCCCCATAAGGTCCCAATGTTAAATTTGGCCAAAATCGAAAAAAATTAATTTGACTTTTTCGACCCAAATTCGACGGAAATATCTTCTGGGGGTTCCTATTGGATAGTATCAACGCACACGGGGCCAAAAATTCAATTTAAAAAAAATTAAGTTTGCCTCCCCATAAGGTCCCAATGTTAAATTTGGCCAAAATCGAAAAAAATTAATTTGACTTTTTCGACCCAAATTCGACGGAAATATCTTCTGGGGGTTCCTATTGGATAGTATCAACGCACACGGGGCCAAAAATTCAATTTTAAAAAAATTAAGTTTGCCTCCCCATAAGGTCCCAATGTTAAATTTGGCCAAAATCGAAAAAAATTAATTTGACTTTTTCGACCCAAATTCGACGGAAATATCTTCTGGGGGTTCCTATTGGATAGTATCAACGCACACGGGGCCAAAAATTCAATTTTAAAAAAATTAAGTTTGCCTCCCCATAAGGTCCCAATGTTAAATTTGGCCAAAATCGAAAAAAATTAATTTGACTTTTTCGACCCAAATTCGACGGAAATATCTTCTGGGGGTTCCTATTGGATAGTATCAACGCACACGGGGCCAAAAATTCAATTTTAAAAAAATTAAGTTTGCCTCCCCATAAGATCCCAATGTTAAATTTGGCCAAAATCGAAAAAAATTAATTTCACTTTTTCGACCCAAATTCGACGGAAATATCTTCTGGGGGTTCCTATTGGGTAGTATCAACGCACACGGGGCCAAAAATTCAATTTTAAAAAAATTAAGTTTGCCTCCCCATAAGGTCCCAATGTTAAATTTGGCCAAAATCGCAAAAAATTAATTTGACTTTTTCGACCCAAATTCGACGGAAATATCTTCTGGGGGTTCCTATTGGATAGTATCAACGCACACGGGGCCAAAAATTCAATTTAAAAAAAATTAAGTTTGCCTCCCCATAAGGTCCCAATGTTAAATTTGGCCAAAATCGAAAAAAATTAATTTGACTTTTTCGACCCAAATTCGACGGAAATATCTTCTGGGGGTTCCTATTGGATAGTATCAACGCACACGGGGCCAAAAATTCAATTTAAAAAAAATTAAGTTTGCCTCCCCATAAGGTCCCAATGTTAAATTTGGCCAAAATCGAAAAAAATTAATTTGACTTTTTCGACCCAAATTCGACGGAAATATCTTCTGGGGGTTCCTATTGGATAGTATCAACGCACACGGGGCCAAAAATTCAATTTTAAAAAAATTAAGTTTGCCTCCCCATAAGGTCCCAATGTTAAATTTGGCCAAAATCGAAAAAAATTAATTTGACTTTTTCGACCCAAATTCGACGGAAATATCTTCTGGGGGTTCCTATTGGATAGTATCAACGCACACGGGGCCAAAAATTCAATTTTAAAAAAATTAAGTTTGCCTCCCCATAAGGTCCCAATGTTAAATTTGGCCAAAATCGAAAAAAATTAATTTGACTTTTTCGACCCAAATTCGACGGAAATATCTTCTGGGGGTTCCTATTGGATAGTATCAACGCACACGGGGCCAAAAATTCAATTTTAAAAAAATTAAGTTTGCCTCCCCATAAGATCCCAATGTTAAATTTGGCCAAAATCGAAAAAAATTAATTTCACTTTTTCGACCCAAATTCGACGGAAATATCTTCTGGGGGTTCCTATTGGGTAGTATCAACGCACACGGGGCCAAAAATTCAATTTTAAAAAAATTAAGTTTGCCTCCCCATAAGGTCCCAATGTTAAATTTGGCCAAAATCGCAAAAAATTAATTTGACTTTTTCGACCCAAATTCGACGGAAATATCTTCTGGGGGTTCCTATTGGATAGTATCAACGCACACGGGGCCAAAAATTCAATTTAAAAAAAATTAAGTTTGCCTCCCCATAAGGTCCCAATGTTAAATTTGGCCAAAATCGAAAAAAATTAATTTGACTTTTTCGACCCAAATTCGACGGAAATATCTTCTGGGGGTTCCTATTGGATAGTATCAACGCACACGGGGCCAAAAATTCAATTTAAAAAAAATTAAGTTTGCCTCCCCATAAGGTCCCAATGTTAAATTTGGCCAAAATCGAAAAAAATTAATTTGACTTTTTCGACCCAAATTCGACGGAAATATCTTCTGGGGGTTCCTATTGGATAGTATCAACGCACACGGGGCCAAAAATTCAATTTTAAAAAGATTAAGTTTGCCTCCCCATAAGGTCCCAATGTTAAATTTGGCCAAAATCGCAAAAAATTAATTTGACTTTTTCGACCCAAATTCGACGGAAATATCTTCTGGGGGTTCCTATTGGATAGTATCAACGCACACGGGGCCAAAAATTCAATTTTAAAAAAATTAAGTTTGCCTCCCCATAAGATCCCAATGTTAAATTTGGCCAAAATCGAAAAAAATTAATTTCACTTTTTCGACCCAAATTCGACGGAAATATCTTCTGGGGGTTCCTATTGGGTAGTATCAACGCACACGGGGCCAAAAATTCAATTTTAAAAAAATTAAGTTTGCCTCCCCATAAGGTCCCAATGTTAAATTTGGCCAAAATCGCAAAAAATTAATTTGACTTTTTCGACCCAAATTCGACGGAAATATCTTCTGGGGGTTCCTATTGGATAGTATCAACGCACACGGGGCCAAAAATTCAATTTTAAAAAAATTAAGTTTGCCTCCCCATAAGGTCCCAATGTTAAATTTGGCCAAAATCGAAAAAAATTAATTTGACTTTTTCGACCCAAATTCGACGGAAATATCTTCTGGGGGTTCCTATTGGATAGTATCAACGCACACGGGGCCAAAAATTCAATTTTAAAAAAATTAAGTTTGCCTCCCCATAAGATCCCAATGTTAAATTTGGCCAAAATCGAAAAAAATTAATTTCACTTTTTCGACCCAAATTCGACGGAAATATCTTCTGGGGGTTCCTATTGGGTAGTATCAACGCACACGGGGCCAAAAATTCAATTTTAAAAAAATTAAGTTTGCCTCCCCATAAGGTCCCAATGTTAAATTTGGCCAAAATCGCAAAAAATTAATTTGACTTTTTCGACCCAAATTCGACGGAAATATCTTCTGGGGGTTCCTATTGGATAGTATCAACGCACACGGGGCCAAAAATTCAATTTAAAAAAAATTAAGTTTGCCTCCCCATAAGGTCCCAATGTTAAATTTGGCCAAAATCGAAAAAAATTAATTTGACTTTTTCGACCCAAATTCGACGGAAATATCTTCTGGGGGTTCCTATTGGATAGTATCAACGCACACGGGGCCAAAAATTCAATTTAAAAAAATTAAGTTTGCCTCCCCATAAGGTCCCAATGTTAAATTTGGCCAAAATCGAAAAAAATTAATTTGACTTTTTCGACCCAAATTCGACGGAAATATCTTCTGGGGGTTCCTATTGGATAGTATCAACGCACACGGGGCCAAAAATTCAATTTTAAAAAAATTAAGTTTGCCTCCCCATAAGGTCCCAATGTTAAATTTGGCCAAAATCGCAAAAAATTAATTTGACTTTTTCGACCCAAATTCGACGGAAATATCTTCTGGGGGTTCCTATTGGATAGTATCAACGCACACGGGGCCAAAAATTCAATTTTAAAAAAATTAAGTTTGCCTCCCCATAAGATCCCAATGTTAAATTTGGCCAAAATCGAAAAAAATTAATTTCACTTTTTCGACCCAAATTCGACGGAAATATCTTCTGGGGGTTCCTATTGGGTAGTATCAACGCACACGGGGCCAAAAATTCAATTTTAAAAAAATTAAGTTTGCCTCCCCATAAGGTCCCAATGTTAAATTTGGCCAAAATCGCAAAAAATTAATTTGACTTTTTCGACCCAAATTCGACGGAAATATCTTCTGGGGGTTCCTATTGGATAGTATCAACGCACACGGGGCCAAAAATTCAATTTAAAAAAAAATTAAGTTTGCCTCCCCATAAGGTCCCAATGTTAAATTTGGCCAAAATCGAAAAAAATTAATTTGACTTTTTCGACCCAACTTCGACGGAAATATCTTCTGGGGGTTCCTATTGGATAGTATCAACGCACACGGGGCCAAAAATTCAATTTTAAAAAAATTAAGTTTGCCTCCCCATAAGGTCCCAATGTTAAATTTGGCCAAAATCGAAAAAAATTAATTTGACTTTTTCGACCCAACTTCGACGGAAATATCTTCTGGGGGTTCCTATTGGATAGTATCAACGCACACGGGGCCAAAAATTCAATTTTAAAAAAATTAAGTTTGCCTCCCCATAAGGTCCCAATGTTAAATTTGGCCAAAATCGAAAAAAATTAATTTCACTTTTTCGACCCAAATTCGACGGAAATATCTTCTGGGGGTTCCTATTGGATAGTATCAACGCACACGGGGCCAAAAATTCAATTTTAAAAAAATTAAGTTTGCCTCCCCATAAGGTCCCAATGTTAAATTTGGCCAAAATCGAAAAAAATTAATTTGACTTTTTCGACCCAAATTCGACGGAAATATCTTCTGGGGGTTCCTATTGGATAGTATCCAACGCACACGGGGCCAAAAATTCAATTTTAAAAAAATTAAGTTTGCCTCCCCATAAGGTCCCAATGTTAAATTTGGCCAAAATCGAAAAAAATTAATTTGACTTTTTCGACCCAAATTCGACGGAAATATCTTCTGGGGGTTCCTATTGGATAGTATCAACGCACACGGGGCCAAAAATTCAATTTTAAAAAAATTAAGTTTGCCTCCCCATAAGGTCCCAATGTTAAATTTGGCCAAAATCGAAAAAAATTAATTTGACTTTTTCGACCCAAATTCGACGGAAATATCTTCTGGGGGTTCCTATTGGATAGTATCAACGCACACGGGGCCAAAAATTCAATTTTAAAAAAAATTAAGTTTGCCTCCCCATAAGGTCCCAATGTTAAATTTGGCCAAAATCGAAAAAAATTAATTTGACTTTTTCGACCCAAATTCGACGGAAATATCTTCTGGGGGTTCCTATTGGATAGTATCAACGCACACGGGGCCAAAAATTCAATTTAAAAAAAATTAAGTTTGCCTCCCCATAAGGTCCCAATGTTAAATTTGGCCAAAATCGAAAAAAATTAATTTGACTTTTTCGACCCAACTTCGACGGAAATATCTTCTGGGGGTTCCTATTGGATAGTATCAACGCACACGGGGCCAAAAATTCAATTTTAAAAAAATTAAGTTTGCCTCCCCATAAGGTCCCAATGTTAAATTTGGCCAAAATCGAAAAAAATTAATTTGACTTTTTCGACCCAACTTCGACGGAAATATCTTCTGGGGGTTCCTATTGGATAGTATCAACGCACACGGGGCCAAAAATTCAATTTTAAAAAAATTAAGTTTGCCTCCCCATAAGGTCCCAATGTTAAATTTGGCCAAAATCGAAAAAAATTAATTTGACTTTTTCGACCCAACTTCGACGGAAATATCTTCTGGGGGTTCCTATTGGATAGTATCAACGCACACGGGGCCAAAAATTCAATTTTAAACAAATTAAGTTTGCCTCCCCATAAGGTCCCAATGTTAAATTTGGCCAAAATCGAAAAAAATTAATTTGCACTTTTTCGACCCAAATTCGACGGAAATATCTTCTGGGGGTTCCTATTGGATAGTATCAACGCACACGGGGCCAAAAATTCAATTTTAAAAAAATTAAGTTTGCCTCCCCATAAGGTCCCAATGTTAAATTTGGCCAAAATCGAAAAAAATTAATTTGACTTTTTCGACCCAAATTCGACGGAAATATCTTCTGGGGGTTCCTATTGGATAGTATCAACGCACACGGGGCCAAAAATTCAATTTTAAAAAAATTAAGTTTGCCTCCCCATAAGGTCCCAATGTTAAATTTGGCCAAAATCGAAAAAAATTAATTTGACTTTTTCGACCCAAATCGACGGAAATATCTTCTAGGGGGTTCCTATTGGATAGTATCAACGCACACGGGGCCAAAAATTCAATTTTAAAAAAATTAAGTTTGCCTCCCCATAAGGTCCCAATGTTAAATTTGGCCAAAATCGAAAAAAATTAATTTGACTTTTTCGACCCAAATTCGACGGAAATATCTTCTGGGGGTTCCTATTGGATAGTATCAACGCACACGGGGCCAAAAATTCAATTTTAAAAAAATTAAGTTTGCCTCCCCATAAGGTCCCAATGTTAAATTTGGCCAAAATCGAAAAAAATTAATTTGACTTTTTCGACCCAACTTCGACGGAAATATCTTCTGGGGGTTCCTATTGGATAGTATCAACGCACACGGGGCCAAAAATTCAATTTTAAAAAAATTAAGTTTGCCTCCCCATAAGGTCCCAATGTTAAATTTGGCCAAAATCGAAAAAAATAATTTGCACTTTTTCGACCCAAATTCGACGGAAATATCTTCTGGGGGTTCCTATTGGATAGTATCAACGCACACGGGGCCAAAAATTCAATTTTAAAAAAATTAAGTTTGCCTCCCCATAAGGTCCCAATGTTAAATTTGGCCAAAATCGAAAAAAATTAATTTGACTTTTTCGACCCAAATTCGACGGAAATATCTTCTGGGGGTTCCTATTGGATAGTATCAACGCACACGGGGCCAAAAATTCAATTTTAAAAAAATTAAGTTTGCCTCCCCATAAGGTCCCAATGTTAAATTTGGCCAAAATCGAAAAAAATTAATTTGACTTTTTCGACCCAAATTCGACGGAAATATCTTCTGGGGGTTCCTATTGGATAGTATCAACGCACACGGGGCCAAAAATTCAATTTAAAAAAATTAAGTTTGCCTCCCCATAAGGTCCCAATGTTAAATTTGGCCAAAATCGAAAAAAATTAATTTGACTTTTTCGACCCAAATTCGACGGAAATATCTTCTGGGGGTTCCTATTGGATAGTATCAACGCACACGGGGCCAAAAATTCAATTTTAAAAAAATTAAGTTTGCCTCCCCATAAGGTCCCAATGTTAAATTTGGCCAAAATCGAAAAAAATTAATTTGACTTTTTCGACCCAAATTCGACGGAAATATCTTCTGGGGGTTCCTATTGGATAGTATCAACGCACACGGGGCCAAAAATTCAATTTTAAAAAAATTAAGTTTGCCTCCCCATAAGGTCCCAATGTTAAATTTGGCCAAAATCGAAAAAAATTAATTTGACTTTTTCGACCCAAATTCGACGGAAATATCTTCTGGGGGTTCCTATTGGATAGTATCAACGCACACGGGGCCAAAAATTCAATTTTAAAAAAATTAAGTTTGCCTCCCCATAAGATCCCAATGTTAAATTTGGCCAAAATCGAAAAAAATTAATTTCACTTTTTCGACCCAAATTCGACGGAAATATCTTCTGGGGGTTCCTATTGGGTAGTATCAACGCACACGGGGCCAAAAATTCAATTTTAAAAAAATTAAGTTTGCCTCCCCATAAGGTCCCAATGTTAAATTTGGCCAAAATCGCAAAAAAATTAATTTGACTTTTTCGACCCAAATTCGACGGAAATATCTTCTGGGGGTTCCTATTGGATAGTATCAACGCACACGGGGCCAAAAATTCAATTTAAAAAAAATTAAGTTTGCCTCCCCATAAGGTCCCAATGTTAAATTTGGCCAAAATCGAAAAAAATTAATTTGACTTTTTCGACCCAAATTCGACGGAAATATCTTCTGGGGGTTCCTATTGGATAGTATCAACGCACACGGGGCCAAAAATTCAATTTAAAAAAAATTAAGTTTGCCTCCCCATAAGGTCCCAATGTTAAATTTGGCCAAAATCGAAAAAAATTAATTTGACTTTTTCGACCCAAATTCGACGGAAATATCTTCTGGGGGTTCCTATTGGATAGTATCAACGCACACGGGGCCAAAAATTCAATTTTAAAAAAATTAAGTTTGCCTCCCCATAAGGTCCCAATGTTAAATTTGGCCAAAATCGAAAAAAATTAATTTGACTTTTTCGACCCAAATTCGACGGAAATATCTTCTGGGGGTTCCTATTGGATAGTATCAACGCACACGGGGCCAAAAATTCAATTTTAAAAAAATTAAGTTTGCCTCCCCATAAGGTCCCAATGTTAAATTTGGCCAAAATCGAAAAAAATTAATTTGACTTTTTCGACCCAAATTCGACGGAAATATCTTCTGGGGGTTCCTATTGGATAGTATCAACGCACACGGGGCCAAAAATTCAATTTTAAAAAAATTAAGTTTGCCTCCCCATAAGATCCCAATGTTAAATTTGGCCAAAATCGAAAAAAATTAATTTCACTTTTTCGACCCAAATTCGACGGAAATATCTTCTGGGGGTTCCTATTGGATAGTATCAACGCACACGGGGCCAAAAATTCAATTTTAAAAAAATTAAGTTTGCCTCCCCATAAGGTCCCAATGTTAAATTTGGCCAAAATCGCAAAAAATTAATTTGACTTTTTCGACCCAAATTCGACGGAAATATCTTCTGGGGGTTCCTATTGGATAGTATCAACGCACACGGGGCCAAAAATTCAATTTAAAAAAATTAAGTTTGCCTCCCCATAAGGTCCCAATGTTAAATTTGGCCAAAATCGAAAAAAATTAATTTGACTTTTTCGACCCAAATTCGACGGAAATATCTTCTGGGGGTTCCTATTGGATAGTATCAACGCACACGGGGCCAAAAATTCAATTTAAAAAAATTAAGTTTGCCTCCCCATAAGGTCCCAATGTTAAATTTGGCCAAAATCGAAAAAAATTAATTTGACTTTTTCGACCCAAATTCGACGGAAATATCTTCTGGGGGTTCCTATTGGATAGTATCAACGCACACGGGGCCAAAAATTCAATTTTAAAAAGATTAAGTTTGCCTCCCCATAAGGTCCCAATGTTAAATTTGGCCAAAATCGCAAAAAATTAATTTGACTTTTTCGACCCAAATTCGACGGAAATATCTTCTGGGGGTTCCTATTGGATAGTATCAACGCACACGGGGCCAAAAATTCAATTTTAAAAAAATTAAGTTTGCCTCCCCATAAGGATCCCAATGTTAAATTTGGCCAAAATCGAAAAAAATTAATTTGCACTTTTTCGACCCAAATTCGACGGAAATATCTTCTGGGGGTTCCTATTGGATAGTATCAACGCACACGGGGCCAAAAATTCAATTTTAAAAAAATTAAGTTTGCCTCCCCATAAGGTCCCAATGTTAAATTTGGCCAAAATCGAAAAAAATTAATTTGACTTTTTCGACCCAAATTCGACGGAAATATCTTCTGGGGGTTCCTATTGGATAGTATCAACGCACACGGGGCCAAAAATTCAATTTTAAAAAAATTAAGTTTGCCTCCCCATAAGGTCCCAATGTTAAATTTGGCCAAAATCGAAAAAAATTAATTTGACTTTTTCGACCCAAATTCGACGGAAATATCTTCTGGGGGTTCCTATTGGATAGTATCAACGCACACGGGGCCAAAAATTCAATTTTAAAAAAATTAAGTTTGCCTCCCCATAAGATCCCAATGTTAAATTTGGCCAAAATCGAAAAAAATTAATTTCACTTTTTCGACCCAAATTCGACGGAAATATCTTCTGGGGGTTCCTATTGGGATAGTATCAACGCACACGGGGCCAAAAATTCAATTTTAAAAAAATTAAGTTTGCCTCCCCATAAGGTCCCAATGTTAAATTTGGCCAAAATCGCAAAAAATTAATTTGACTTTTTCGACCCAAATTCGACGGAAATATCTTCTGGGGGTTCCTATTGGATAGTATCAACGCACACGGGGCCAAAAATTCAATTTAAAAAAATTAAGTTTGCCTCCCCATAAGGTCCCAATGTTAAATTTGGCCAAAATCGAAAAAAATTAATTTGACTTTTTCGACCCAAATTCGACGGAAATATCTTCTGGGGGTTCCTATTGGATAGTATCAACGCACACGGGGCCAAAAATTCAATTTAAAAAAAATTAAGTTTGCCTCCCCATAAGGTCCCAATGTTAAATTTGGCCAAAATCGAAAAAAATTAATTTGACTTTTTCGACCCAAATTCGACGGAAATATCTTCTGGGGGTTCCTATTGGATAGTATCAACGCACACGGGGCCAAAAATTCAATTTTAAAAAAATTAAGTTTGCCTCCCCATAAGGTCCCAATGTTAAATTTGGCCAAAATCGCAAAAAATTAATTTGACTTTTTCGACCCAAATTCGACGGAAATATCTTCTGGGGGTTCCTATTGGATAGTATCAACGCACACGGGGCCAAAAATTCAATTTTAAAAAAATTAAGTTTGCCTCCCCATAAGGTCCCAATGTTAAATTTGGCCAAAATCGAAAAAAATTAATTTGACTTTTTCGACCCAAATTCGACGGAAATATCTTCTGGGGGTTCCTATTGGATAGTATCAACGCACACGGGGCCAAAAATTCAATTTTAAAAAAATTAAGTTTGCCTCCCCATAAGGTCCCAATGTTAAATTTGGCCAAAATCGAAAAAAATTAATTTGACTTTTTCGACCCAAATTCGACGGAAATATCTTCTGGGGGTTCCTATTGGATAGTATCAACGCACACGGGGCCAAAAATTCAATTTAAAAAAATTAAGTTTGCCTCCCCATAAGGTCCCAATGTTAAATTTGGCCAAAATCGAAAAAAATTAATTTGACTTTTTCGACCCAACTTCGACGGAAATATCTTCTGGGGGTTCCTATTGGATAGTATCAACGCACACGGGGCCAAAAATTCAATTTTAAAAAAATTAAGTTTGCCTCCCCATAAGGTCCCAATGTTAAATTTGGCCAAAATCGAAAAAAATTAATTTGACTTTTTCGACCCAACTTCGACGGAAATATCTTCTGGGGGTTCCTATTGGATAGTATCAACGCACACGGGGCCAAAAATTCAATTTTAAAAAAATTAAGTTTGCCTCCCCATAAGGTCCCAATGTTAAATTTGGCCAAAATCGAAAAAAAATTAATTTGCACTTTTTCGACCCAAATTCGACGGAAATATCTTCTGGGGGTTCCCTATTGGATAGTATCAACGCACACGGGGCCAAAAATTCAATTTTAAAAAAATTAAGTTTGCCTCCCCATAAGGTCCCAATGTTAAATTTGGCCAAAATCGAAAAAAATTAATTTGACTTTTTCGACCCAAATTCGACGGAAATATCTTCTGGGGGTTCCTATTGGATAGTATCAACGCACACGGGGCCAAAAATTCAATTTTAAAAAAATTAAGTTTGCCTCCCCATAAGGTCCCAATGTTAAATTTGGCCAAAATCGAAAAAAATTAATTTGACTTTTTCGACCCAAATTCGACGGAAATATCTTCTGGGGGTTCCTATTGGATAGTATCAACGCACACGGGGCCAAAAATTCAATTTTAAAAAAATTAAGTTTGCCTCCCCATAAGGTCCCAATGTTAAATTTGGCCAAAATCGAAAAAAATTAATTTGACTTTTTCGACCCAAATTCGACGGAAATATCTTCTGGGGGTTCCTATTGGATAGTATCAACGCACACGGGGCCAAAAATTCAATTTTAAAAAAATTAAGTTTGCCTCCCCATAAGGTCCCAATGTTAAATTTGGCCAAAATCGAAAAAAATTAATTTGACTTTTTCGACCCAAATTCGACGGAAATATCTTCTGGGGGTTCCTATTGGATAGTATCAACGCACACGGGGCCAAAAATTCAATTTAAAAAAAAATTAAGTTTGCCTCCCCATAAGGTCCCAATGTTAAATTTGGCCAAAATCGAAAAAAATTAATTTGACTTTTTCGACCCAACTTCGACGGAAATATCTTCTGGGGGTTCCTATTGGATAGTATCAACGCACACGGGGCCAAAAATTCAATTTTAAAAAAAATTAAGTTTGCCTCCCCATAAGGTCCCAATGTTAAATTTGGCCAAAATCGAAAAAAATTAATTTGACTTTTTCGACCCAACTTCGACGGAAATATCTTCTGGGGGTTCCTATTGGATAGTATCAACGCACACGGGGCCAAAAATTCAATTTTAAAAAAATTAAGTTTGCCTCCCCATAAGGTCCCAATGTTAAATTTGGCCAAAATCGAAAAAAATTAATTTGACTTTTTCGACCCAACTTCGACGGAAATATCTTCTGGGGGTTCCTATTGGATAGTATCAACGCACACGGGGCCAAAAATTCAATTTTAAAAAAATTAAGTTTGCCTCCCCATAAGGTCCCAATGTTAAATTTGGCCAAAATCGAAAAAAATTAATTTCACTTTTTCGACCCAAATTCGACGGAAATATCTTCTGGGGGTTCCTATTGGATAGTATCAACGCACACGGGGCCAAAAATTCAATTTTAAAAAATTAAGTTTGCCTCCCCATAAGGTCCCAATGTTAAATTTGGCCAAAATCGAAAAAAATTAATTTGACTTTTTCGACCCAAATTCGACGGAAATATCTTCTGGGGGTTCCTATTGGATAGTATCAACGCACACGGGGCCAAAAATTCAATTTTAAAAAAATTAAGTTTGCCTCCCCATAAGGTCCCAATGTTAAATTTGGCCAAAATCGAAAAAAATTAATTTGACTTTTTCGACCCAAATTCGACGGAAATATCTTCTGGGGGTTCCTATTGGATAGTATCAACGCACACGGGGCCAAAAATTCAATTTTAAAAAAATTAAGTTTGCCTCCCCATAAGGTCCCAATGTTAAATTTGGCCAAAATCGAAAAAAATTAATTTGACTTTTTCGACCCAAATTCGACGGAAATATCTTCTGGGGGTTCCTATTGGATAGTATCAACGCACACGGGGCCAAAAATTCAATTTTAAAAAAATTAAGTTTGCCTCCCCATAAGGTCCCAATGTTAAATTTGGCCAAAATCGAAAAAAATTAATTTGACTTTTTCGACCCAAATTCGACGGAAATATCTTCTGGGGGTTCCTATTGGATAGTATCAACGCACACGGGGCCAAAAATTCAATTTTAAAAAAATTAAGTTTGCCTCCCCATAAGGTCCCAATGTTAAATTTGGCCAAAATCGAAAAAAATTAATTTGACTTTTTCGACCCAAATTCGACGGAAATATCTTCTGGGGGTTCCTATTGGATAGTATCAACGCACACGGGGCCAAAAATTCAATTTTAAAAAAATTAAGTTTGCCTCCCCATAAGGTCCCAATGTTAAATTTGGCCAAAATCGAAAAAAATTAATTTGACTTTTTCGACCCAAATTCGACGGAAATATCTTCTGGGGGTTCCTATTGGATAGTATCAACGCACACGGGGCCAAAAATTCAATTTTAAAAAAATTAAGTTTGCCTCCCCATAAGGTCCCAATGTTAAATTTGGCCAAAATCGAAAAAAATTAATTTGACTTTTTCGACCCAAATTCGACGGAAATATCTTCTGGGGTTCCTATTGGATAGTATCAACGCACACGGGGCCAAAAATTCAATTTTAAAAAAATTAAGTTTGCCTCCCCATAAGGTCCCAATGTTAAATTTGGCCAAAATCGAAAAAAATTAATTTGACTTTTTCGACCCAAATTCGACGGAAATATCTTCTGGGGGTTCCTATTGGATAGTATCAACGCACACGGGGCCAAAAATTCAATTTTAAAAAAATTAAGTTTGCCTCCCCATAAGGTCCCAATGTTAAATTTGGCCAAAATCGAAAAAAATTAATTTGACTTTTTCGACCCAAATTCGACGGAAATATCTTCTGGGGGTTCCTATTGGATAGTATCAACGCACACGGGGCCAAAAATTCAATTTTAAAAAAAATTAAGTTTGCCTCCCCATAAGGTCCCAATGTTAAATTTGGCCAAAATCGAAAAAAATTAATTTGACTTTTTCGACCCAACTTCGACGGAAATATCTTCTGGGGGTTCCTATTGGATAGTATCAACGCACACGGGGCCAAAAATTCAATTTTAAAAAAATTAAGTTTGCCTCCCCATAAGGTCCCAATGTTAAATTTGGCCAAAATCGAAAAAAAATTAATTTGACTTTTTCGACCCAACTTCGACGGAAATATCTTCTGGGGGTTCCTATTGGATAGTATCAACGCACACGGGGCCAAAAATTCAATTTTAAAAAAATTAAGTTTGCCTCCCCATAAGGTCCCAATGTTAAATTTGGCCAAAATCGAAAAAAATTAATTTGACTTTTTCGACCCAAATTCGACGGAAATATCTTCTGGGGGTTCCTATTGGATAGTATCAACGCACACGGGGCCAAAAATTCAATTTTAAACAAATTAAGTTTGCCTCCCCATAAGGTCCCAATGTTAAATTTGGCCAAAATCGAAAAAAATTAATTTGACTTTTTCGACCCAAATTCGACGGAAATATCTTCTGGGGGTTCCTATTGGATAGTATCAACGCACACGGGGCCAAAAATTCAATTTTAAAAAAATTAAGTTTGCCTCCCCATAAGGTCCCAATGTTAAATTTGGCCAAAATCGAAAAAAATTAATTTGACTTTTTCGACCCAAATTCGACGGAAATATCTTCTGGGGGTTCCTATTGGATAGTATCAACGCACACGGGGCCAAAAATTCAATTTTAAAAAAATTAAGTTTGCCTCCCCATAAGGTCCCAATGTTAAATTTGGCCAAAATCGAAAAAAATTAATTTGACTTTTTCGACCCAAATTCGACGGAAATATCTTCTGGGGGTTCCTATTGGATAGTATCAACGCACACGGGGCCAAAAATTCAATTTTAAAAAAATTAAGTTTGCCTCCCCATAAGGTCCCAATGTTAAATTTGGCCAAAATCGAAAAAAATTAATTTGCACTTTTTCGACCCAAATTCGACGGAAATATCTTCTGGGGGTTCCTATTGGATAGTATCAACGCACACGGGGCCAAAATTCAATTTAAAAAAATTAAGTTTGCCTCCCCATAAGGTCCCAATGTTAAATTTGGCCAAAATCGAAAAAAATTAATTTCACTTTTTCGACCCAAATTCGACGGAAATATCTTCTGGGGGTTCCTATTGGATAGTATCAACGCACACGGGGCCAAAAATTCAATTTTAAAAAAATTAAGTTTGCCTCCCCATAAGGTCCCAATGTTAAATTTGGCCAAAATCGAAAAAAATTAATTTGACTTTTTCGACCCAAATTCGACGGAAATATCTTCTGGGGGTTCCTATTGGATAGTATCAACGCACACGGGGCCAAAAATTCAATTTTAAAAAAATTAAGTTTGCCTCCCCATAAGGTCCCAATGTTAAATTTGGCCAAAATCGAAAAAAATTAATTTGACTTTTTCGACCCAAATTCGACGGAAATATCTTCTGGGGGTTCCTATTGGATAGTATCAACGCACACGGGGCCAAAAATTCAATTTAAAAAAATTAAGTTTGCCTCCCCATAAGGTCCCAATGTTAAATTTGGCCAAAATCGAAAAAAATTAATTTGACTTTTTCGACCCAAATTCGACGGAAATATCTTCTGGGGGTTCCTATTGGATAGTATCAACGCACACGGGGCCAAAAATTCAATTTTAAAAAAAATTAAGTTTGCCTCCCCATAAGGATCCCAATGTTAAATTTGGCCAAAATCGAAAAAAATTAATTTCACTTTTTCGACCCAAATTCGACGGAAATATCTTCTGGGGGTTCCTATTGGAGTAGTATCAACGCACACGGGGCCAAAAATTCAATTTTAAAAAAATTAAGTTTGCCTCCCCATAAGGTCCCAATGTTAAATTTGGCCAAAATCGCAAAAAATTAATTTGACTTTTTCGACCCAAATTCGACGGAAATATCTTCTGGGGGTTCCTATTGGATAGTATCAACGCACACGGGGCCAAAAATTCAATTTAAAAAAAATTAAGTTTGCCTCCCCATAAGGTCCCAATGTTAAATTTGGCCAAAATCGAAAAAAATTAATTTGACTTTTTCGACCCAAATTCGACGGAAATATCTTCTGGGGGTTCCTATTGGATAGTATCAACGCACACGGGGCCAAAAATTCAATTTAAAAAAATTAAGTTTGCCTCCCCATAAGGTCCCAATGTTAAATTTGGCCAAAATCGAAAAAAATTAATTTGACTTTTTCGACCCAAATTCGACGGAAATATCTTCTGGGGGTTCCTATTGGATAGTATCAACGCACACGGGCCAAAAATTCAATTTTAAAAAGATTAAGTTTGCCTCCCCATAAGGTCCCAATGTTAAATTTGGCCAAAATCGCAAAAAATTAATTTGACTTTTTCGACCCAAATTCGACGGAAATATCTTCTGGGGGTTCCTATTGGATAGTATCAACGCACACGGGGCCAAAAATTCAATTTTAAAAAAATTAAGTTTGCCTCCCCATAAGGATCCCAATGTTAAATTTGGCCAAAATCGAAAAAAATTAATTTCACTTTTTCGACCCAAATTCGACGGAAATATCTTCTGGGGGTTCCTATTGGATAGTATCAACGCACACGGGGCCAAAAATTCAATTTAAAAAAATTAAGTTTGCCTCCCCATAAGGTCCCAATGTTAAATTTGGCCAAAATCGCAAAAAATTAATTTGACTTTTTTCGACCCAAATTCGACGGAAATATCTTCTAGAGGTTCCTATTGGATAGTATCAACGCACACGGGGCCAAAAATTCAAAAAAAAAAAATTAAGTTTGCCTCCCCATAAGGTCCCAATGTTAAATTTGGCCAAAATCGAAAAAAATTAATTTGACTTTTTCGACCCAAATTCGACGGAAATATCTTCTGGGGGTTCCTATTGGATAGTATCAACGCACACGGGGCCAAAAATTCAATTTAAAAAAAATTAAGTTTGCCTCCCCATAAGGTCCCAATGTTAAATTTGGCCAAAATCGAAAAAAATTAATTTGACTTTTTCGACCCAAATTCGACGGAAATATCTTCTGGGGGTTCCTATTGGATAGTATCAACGCACACGGGGCCAAAAATTCAATTTTAAAAAAATTAAGTTTGCCTCCCCATAAGGTCCCAATGTTAAATTTGGCCAAAATCGAAAAAAATTAATTTGACTTTTTCGACCCAAATTCGACGGCAATATCTTCTAGAGGTTCCTATTGGATAGTATCAACGCACACGGGGCCAAAAATTCAAAAAAAAAAAATTAAGTTTGCCTCCCCATAAGGTCCCAATGTTAAATTTGGCCAAAATCGAAAAAAATTAATTTGACTTTTTCGACCCAAATTCGACGGAAATATCTTCTGGGGGTTCCTATTGGATAGTATCAACGCACACGGGGCCAAAAATTCAATTTAAAAAAAATTAAGTTTGCCTCCCCATAAGGTCCCAATGTTAAATTTGGCCAAAATCGAAAAAAATTAATTTGACTTTTTCGACCCAACTTCGACGGAAATATCTTCTGGGGGTTCCTATTGGATAGTATCAACGCACACGGGGCCAAAAATTCAATTTTAAAAAAATTAAGTTTGCCTCCCCATAAGGTCCCAATGTTAAATTTGGCCAAAATCGAAAAAAATTAATTTGACTTTTTCGACCCAACTTCGACGGAAATATCTTCTGGGGGTTCCTATTGGATAGTATCAACGCACACGGGGCCAAAAATTCAATTTTAAAAAAATTAAGTTTGCCTCCCCATAAGGTCCCAATGTTAAATTTGGCCAAAATCGAAAAAAATTAATTTGACTTTTTCGACCCAAATTCGACGGAAATATCTTCTGGGGGTTCCTATTGGATAGTATCAACGCACACGGGGCCAAAAATTCAATTTTAAAAAAATTAAGTTTGCCTCCCCATAAGGTCCCAATGTTAAATTTGGCCAAAATCGAAAAAATTAATTTGACTTTTTCGACCCAAATTCGACGGAAATATCTTCTGGGGGTTCCTATTGGATAGTATCAACGCACACGGGGCCAAAAATTCAATTTTAAAAAAATTAAGTTTGCCTCCCCATAAGGTCCCAATGTTAAATTTGGCCAAAATCGAAAAAAAATTAATTTGACTTTTTCGACCCAAATTCGACGGAAATATCTTCTGGGGGTTCCTATTGGATAGTATCAACGCACACGGGGCCAAAAATTCAATTTTAAAAAAATTAAGTTTGCCTCCCCATAAGGTCCCAATGTTAAATTTGGCCAAAATCGAAAAAAATTAATTTGACTTTTTCGACCCAAATTCGACGGAAATATCTTCTGGGGGTTCCTATTGGATAGTATCAACGCACACGGGGCCAAAAATTCAATTTAAAAAAAATTAAGTTTGCCTCCCCATAAGGTCCCAATGTTAAATTTGGCCAAAATCGAAAAAAATTAATTTGACTTTTTCGACCCAAATTCGACGGAAATATCTTCTGGGGGTTCCTATTGGATAGTATCAACGCACACGGGGCCAAAAATTCAATTTTAAAAAAAATTAAGTTTGCCTCCCCATAAGGTCCCAATGTTAAATTTGGCCAAAATCGAAAAAATTAATTTGACTTTTTCGACCCAACTTCGACGGAAATATCTTCTGGGGGTTCCTATTGGATAGTATCAACGCACACGGGGCCAAAAATTCAATTTTAAAAAAATTAAGTTTGCCTCCCCATAAGGTCCCAATGTTAAATTTGGCCAAATCGAAAAAAATTAATTTGACTTTTTCGACCCAACTTCGACGGAAATATCTTCTGGGGGTTCCTATTGGATAGTATCAACGCACACGGGGCCAAAAATTCAATTTTAAAAAAATTAAGTTTGCCTCCCCATAAGGTCCCAATGTTAAATTTGGCCAAAATCGAAAAAAATTAATTTGACTTTTTCGACCCAAATTCGACGGAAACATCTTCTGGGGGTTCCTATTGGATAGTATCAACGCACACGGGGCCAAAAATTCAATTTTAAAAAAATTAAGTTTGCCTCCCCATAAGGTCCCAATGTTAAATTTGGCCAAAATCGAAAAAAATTAATTTGACTTTTTCGACCCAAATTCGACGGAAATATCTTCTGGGGGTTCCTATTGGATAGTATCAACGCACACGGGGCCAAAAATTCAATTTTAAAAAAATTAAGTTTGCCTCCCCATAAGGTCCCAATGTTAAATTTGGCCAAAATCGAAAAAAATTAATTTGACTTTTTCGACCCAAATTCGACGGAAACATCTTCTGGGGGTTCCTATTGGATAGTATCAACGCACACGGGGCCAAAAATTCAATTTTAAAAAAATTAAGTTTGCCTCCCCATAAGGTCCCAATGTTAAATTTGGCCAAAATCGAAAAAAATTAATTTGACTTTTTCGACCCAAATTCGACGGAAACATCTTCTAGGGGTTCCTATTGGATAGTATCAACGCACACGGGGCCAAAAATTCAATTTTAAAAAAATTAAGTTTGCCTCCCCATAAGGTCCCAATGTTAAATTTGGCCAAAATCGAAAAAAATTAATTTGACTTTTTCGACCCAAATTCGACGGAAACATCTTCTAGGGGTTCCTATTGGATAGTATCAACGCACACGGGGCCAAAATTCAATTTTAAAAAAATTAAGTTTGCCTCCCCATAAGGTCCCAATGTTAAATTTGGCCAAAATCGAAAAAAATTAATTTGACTTTTTCGACCCAAATTCGACGGAAACATCTTCTAGGGGTTCCTATTGGATAGTATCAACGCACACGGGGCCAAAAATTCAATTTTAAAAAAATTAAGTTTGCCTCCCCATAAGGTCCCAATGTTAAATTTGGCCAAAATCGAAAAAAATTAATTTCACTTTTTCGACCCAAATTCGACGGAAACATCTTCTAGGGGTTCCTATTGGATAGTATCAACGCACACGGGGCCAAAAATTCAATTTTAAAAAAATTAAGTTTGCCTCCCCATAAGGTCCCAATGTTAAATTTGGCCAAAATCGAAAAAAATTAATTTGACTTTTTCGACCCAAATTCGACGGAAACATCTTCTGGGGGTTCCTATTGGATAGTATCAACGCACACGGGGCCAAAAATTCAATTTTAAAAAAATTAAGTTTGCCTCCCCATAAGGTCCCAATGTTAAATTTGGCCAAAATCGAAAAAAATTAATTTCACTTTTTCGACCCAAATTCGACGGAAACATCGTCTAGGGGTTCCTATTGGATAGTATCAACGCACACGGGGCCAAAAATTCAATTTTAAAAAAATTAAATTTGCCTCCCCATAAGGTCCCAATGTTAAATTTGGCCAAAATCGAAAAAAATTAATTTGACTTTTTCGACCCAAATTCGACGGAAACATCTTCTGGGGGTTCCTATTGGATAGTATCAACGCACACGCGGCCAAAAATTCAATTTTAAAAAAATTAAGTTTGCCTCCCCATAAGGTCCCAATGTTAAATTTGGCCAAAATCGAAAAAAATTAATTTGACTTTTTCGACCCAAATTCGACGGAAACATCTTCTGGGGGTTCCTATTGGATAGTATCAACGCACACGGGGCCAAAAATTCAATTTAAAAAAAATTAAGTTTGCCTCCCCATAAGGTCCCAATGTTAAATTTGGCCAAAATCGAAAAAAATTAATTTGACTTTTTCGACCCAACTTCGACGGAAATATCTTCTGGGGGTTCCTATTGGATAGTATCAACGCACACGGGGCCAAAAATTCAATTTTAAAAAAATTAAGTTTGCCTCCCCATAAGGTCCCCAATGTTAAATTTGGCCAAATCGAAAAAAATTAATTTGACTTTTTCGACCCAACTTCGACGGAAATATCTTCTGGGGGTTCCTATTGGATAGTATCAACGCACACGGGGCCAAAAATTCAATTTTAAAAAAATTAAGTTTGCCTCCCCATAAGGTCCCAATGTTAAATTTGGCCAAAATCGAAAAAAATTAATTTGACTTTTTCGACCCAACTTCGACGGAAATATCTTCTGGGGGTTCCTATTGGATAGTATCAACGCACACGGGGCCAAAAATTCAATTTTAAACAAATTAAGTTTGCCTCCCCATAAGGTCCCAATGTTAAATTTGGCCAAAATCGAAAAAAATTAATTTGACTTTTTCGACCCAAATTCGACGGAAATATCTTCTGGGGTTCCTATTGGATAGTATCAACGCACACGGGGCCAAAAATTCAATTTTAAAAAAATTAAGTTTGCCTCCCCATAAGGTCCCAATGTTAAATTTGGCCAAAATCGAAAAAAATTAATTTGACTTTTTCGACCCAAATTCGACGGAAATATCTTCTGGGGTTCCTATTGGATAGTATCAACGCACACGGGGCCAAAAATTCAATTTTAAAAAAATTAAGTTTGCCTCCCCATAAGGTCCCAATGTTAAATTTGGCCAAAATCGAAAAAAATTAATTTGACTTTTTCGACCCAAATTCGACGGAAATATCTTCTAGGGGTTCCTATTGGATAGTATCAACGCACACGGGGCCAAAAATTCAATTTTAAAAAAATTAAGTTTGCCTCCCCATAAGGTCCCAATGTTAAATTTGGCCAAAATCGAAAAAAATTAATTTGACTTTTTCGACCCAAATTCGACGGAAATATCTTCTGGGGGTTCCTATTGGATAGTATCAACGCACACGGGGCCAAAAATTCAATTTAAAAAAAATTAAGTTTGCCTCCCCATAAGGTCCCAATGTTAAATTTGGCCAAAATCGAAAAAAATTAATTTCACTTTTTCGACCCAAATTCGACGGAAATATCTTCTGGGGGTTCCTATTGGATAGTATCAACGCACACGGGGCCAAAAATTCAATTTAAAAAAATTAAGTTTGCCTCCCCATAAGGTCCCAATGTTAAATTTGGCCAAAATCGAAAAAAATTAATTTCACTTTTTCGACCCAAATTCGACGGAAATATCTTCTGGGGGTTCCTATTGGATAGTATCAACGCACACGGGGCCAAAATTCAATTTTAAGAAAATTAAGTTTGCCTCCCCATAAGGTCCCAATGTTAAATTTGGCCAAAACGAA